>OY282495.1:37222705-37822705 GCA_958295605.1 Ajuga chamaepitys
TTTGTTTTACGTCTTCAGCCGGACGTCCTTTTCCTATCAACCTTCTTCTAGCCACCCCGAGTCGGATGTTTTCTGACCAATTAAAGAGCTATTTGGGACATGAGGATTTTCTACAGCAGTTAGGGTAGTGTAAACAATGCTACAGTTGTGCCTACCCCTTAGACCCGATTTATGTATGTTGAGTGTGATTATTTCGTTTTGAACCCGAAAAACCAACTCCCCTTTAGGTACATCTATTAGTGCTTGGCTAGTCGCCAAGAAGGGTCTTCCTAAGATAAAAGGGAATTCATCACTCCCTTTCATGTCAACAACTAAGAAATCACTAGGGAATTCAAAATTTAGCACTTTTATCACTACATCCTCTGCTACTCCCAACGGCGTTAATGAAGATCCATCCGCCAATTTGATAGTAGTAAAGGACCGTTTAATTTCCCTTAATCCTAATTGTCTATACTGCTTAAGAGACATCAAATTTATGCTAGACCCTAAGTCACACATGACATTATGAAATTCATGACTACCAATTGAGCAAGAAATAGTAAAACTCCCTGGATCTTTTGCTTTTGTTGCTCTTCTTGGTTTCATGCTTGTGTTTGCGTTTTTCTTGGGCCTGCTCGGTCTCTTCTTCGTCGCCTCTTTTAGTGGTTCCTGTTTCACAACAACAACTCTAGATTGCTCTAAAGGATCAAGGTTAGCAAAGAACGAATTTTTAAAACAAAAATCAAAAGACTCATCAAGAATAGGAGATGAAATTTTCTTATCTATGATTGGTTCGACCTCCTCCTTCTCCATGTTTTTTACTTCCTCACTTGATTCCTTTGCTTCTTGGTCCTTCATGCTCTCTTCATGCTCCACAACATTGCAGTGCACCTTCGGATTCACCACTGTATCACTCGGGTATTGGCCTTGCTTGTGTTGAGCTCCTACTATCTTTATCAGTTGGCTCATGTTTGATGATAATTCACCAATGCTGGCTTGGGTCTGAACCAACGTGTTCTCGAGCCTCTTGATGTCTGCCCCTTGCCCAGTGATATGCTTGTTTAGCTCCATGAATTTTCCATCCACTTTCTTCTCCAACTGAGCTAGCTTTTCATCATACTTTTCAAATTGTGACATCGCGATCTCTTCTTGTGATGGCTTCTTACCGTCATGGATCATGCCATTTGTAACAGCAAATCCGGGTGGCGGATTAAGTGTATTTTGCGCGTTCCCATATGAAAAGTTCTGATGATTCTGAGGGTACTGATTGTACCGAGGCTGATTGTTCTGGAAGTTGTTGAAGTTTCGTTGATTCACAAATTTTACTTCTTCAACTTCTTCCGGACCCCCTGGCTGTTGTGCTAACATTAGATTAGTTAGCAAATTCACCTGGCTCGTCAATGCTGTTACTTGTGCTGTGAGCTTTTCAATTGGCTCATTATTGACGGGCTCGACTTTTTGGACACTTGCTACCCTCCTTGGCATGTTTCTCTCGTTCGACCATTGGTAGCTTGTTCTGGCCATCGCGTCCAGGATTGAGAATGCCATCCTCACTGACTTCTCCATCAAACTTCCACCCGCAGCTGCATCCACTTGGTTTCTAGTCGGAGCAAGTAGACCATTGTAAAACTTGCATACTTGCTGCTTCTTGGTGAACCCATGTTGAGGGCAACTCCGGATAAGATCCCGGAATCGCTCCCAAGCCTCTCCGAATGGCTCTTGGTCCAGCTGTTTGAACTGATTAATTTGATTCTGCAAGTCGAGCATCTTGCTCGGTGGAAAGTACTTCAGTAAGAACGAAGTGCTCAAGTCTTCCCAATCTCTGATGTCTTCTAGTGAATTGAACCATTGTAATGCTCTGTCCTTCAGTGAGAAAGGGAACAATCTCATCTTGACCTGCTCGTGCGGCACATGATTGATCTTGATTGTGTCGGCCAGTCTGCGAAACTTGATCAGATGCGCATTCGGATCCTCCAACGCACTTCCCCCATACTGGTTTTGCTGCACTATATTGATTAGTGCAGGCTTCAGCTCGAAATTGTTGGCATTGAGTGGTGGAGGTTGTACTCCTCCTGCCTGCTGATTTGGACTGGGCTTCAAGCAGTCGCTAATAGGCGTGTCATCTTCATCGCCTGCAGCTGGGTCTATCTGAATTGGGCCGTACTGCTGTTGTAGCTGTGGCCCTTGTGGAGGTAGCTGCTGCTGTATGTTCGTGACTCGATCGTCCAACCGTGCCAGAGCTGTCAGTACTCTGTTAAGTGCTTCATCATTCGGCTGCTGTGGTGGGTTCTCCATCTCAGCTGTGAAGTTTCTTCTCGTTCGGTGTCAGCGAGCTGTCGCTTCAATTTCCGGATCGAAAGGAAGAAGGGTTTCTTTCCCTTTTGATCTGGTGTGCATACGAAGCCTGAAAACACCAAAAACAAGAACTACCGCGTAACACTAAAATTAACCCAAAAAATAAAAACGAAAATTAAAATTAAAAATTACGAAAAATAAATAAAATCTAGTCTAGTTTCCTCCTATTTTTCAAGGTAAAAACTAAGCGCTAAATCCTATTCCCCGGCAACGGCGCCAAAAACTTGACACGTCGGTTTCTAACCTAGTGTTCCGCAAGTGTACGGATGTAGGTGTAGTACTATTGTCAAGGTCGATCCCACAAGGAATAGTTTTAGGTAGTTTGATACCCTAATACTCTAGGAATGTCCTAACTAGATACTAAGTTCTAAAGGTTGATTTTACTAATTAAACTACTCAATTAAATATAACTTCAAACTTAAGAAACACGAAAACTAACAATCAAAGAGAAAAGGTATCCTAGGGCTTCGATTTCAGGATATTATTTCAATGTGGAATATGATTAACCTATTAATTTACCAATTCTAGTGTTTATTAGGCGGCACGACAATAATCTAATCCTTCTCTCGAAGCGATTAAACCGTTGATTAATTAAGCTAATTACCCTCTCGAGTCAATTAAACCTAATAACTCCCAAACGATCTTAAGCCACGGCCTACACAGTCATAGACAACTGCGCTCTATGTTCTAAGTCTGATAACAATTCCCTCCTCTCGAAGCGGAATTGTTAAACTAAATTACTAAATCTAGGTGATCAAGCTAAATTCAGTTTTAAGCACAAACATAGAGATAAAACACATACAGAATGGAATTAATAGATTAAAACATAAATCAAAACATTGTTATAAAAACCCCTACTTTCTAACCCTAGGACACGAATAGCTTAGCTACTCATGCCTAGTAATAATCCAATACAAAATTATATGAAAAACATTGTAAGAATTAAAACTAAGAAAGAACAATTAAACCCGGATAACTCCGTCTCGATGATCTTCGTCTTCCTTGTCTTCCAAGGTGATGTAATTTATGTTCTTGATGATTGATTCGTGATTGATTCGTGATTGATTCCTTTTCCTAGAGCTTGGGGTCCTTTTTATAGAGTTGGGGACGAATTTTTGGGAAAGATAGGATCAAAATCCTATTAAAATATGAAATCCTCGCATAAAAACCCTTCTGACACGGCCGTGTTGCTTAAGTGACACGGCCGTGTTGCTTTGCACAAAATTCACTTTCTGCTCAACATTTGACACGACCGTGTTGCAGTTGTGACACGGCCGTGTTCCATTCCAGAACTAACAGCGCTTTGTGGACCACTTTTGACACGGCCGTGTTACAAGTCCAACGCGGCCGTGTCGGTTCTTGCCCGGTTTTGCTCCTGGACCGGTTCAGGCCGGTTCGGACCGGTTTGGACCGGTTCTTCGACGGTTCTCACTCTTTTGGGCCGGTTTTCACTCTTTTCCAACTTGTTTCCTCGTCCGGTAGCCTAAAAATGCTCAAAATACCTTAAGACAAGTCGAAACACGTCAAATGACCCAAATATTATTAATATAAATAAATGCCGGTCAAATATGCACGTAAATGATATAAAATATGATCCTAAATCGACCTAAATACATGCATAAATAACGTGTTATCAATGATGCATAGACACTGTTCAAAGTTCTTGATAAGACTATGAAGGACATTTTGCAGCTGAGTGGATCAATGAAATCCGACAAGCCTTTTGGTGGTAAAACTATTATTCTCGGAGGAGATTTTAGGCAAATACTACGAGTCATTCCTAAAAGATCTCGCAAAGACATCGTTCACACCATTATAAACTCATCGAATATTTGAGACGAGTGTATAGTGATAAGACTTAACAAGAATATGTGGCTTCAAAGTGTCTAATCACAAGCGGAAAGAGAAGAACTGAATAAATTTTCTGAATATCACTGTAATTGGTGATGACACTATTGGTCAGTGAAAGATTGGGGTGCCGAAGTTGAGATTTTAGAGGACGTTCCTTTGAAGAAAGGTCAGAATGTCGTAGATACAATTGTTTAAAGCACTTAACCGAATTTTAAGAACAAGGCGGACGATCCATCATTTCTGCACAAAAGAGCAATACCTGAACCTACGTTGTATGTGGTTGACTCCATTAATGAACACATGATGTTAAGGAACATAGATCACTCAAAATAGTTGTGCCATGGCACAAGGTTGCTCTCAACTAGGTTTGGGAAACATATTCGTGAAGGAAATG
This sequence comes from Ajuga chamaepitys, assembly GCA_958295605.1. Classification (NCBI taxonomy): domain Eukaryota; kingdom Viridiplantae; phylum Streptophyta; class Magnoliopsida; order Lamiales; family Lamiaceae; genus Ajuga; species Ajuga chamaepitys. The sequence goes on from OY282495.1 coordinate 37,227,285, forward strand.
TTATAAGAAATAACTATGGGGACATGGTCATAATTTCAATGCTTTTCCTAACTCTTTCGGATCCAAGGCTACCCTTCAAATTCAAAGAAGACATTTTCCAATTGTAGTATCCTATGAAATGACGATCAACAAAAGTCAAGGACAATCATTGTCTCATGTTGGACTTTTTTTTGAAAGAACCGGTATTAAATCATGGTCAATTATACGTAGCAGTTTCAAGGGTAACCAACAGAAAGGGACTGAAAATTATAGACTTGCTATGATGCAACTGTTGAATAGAAAACAACAAAGAATATTATTTTTCAATAAATTTTCCTAAATATGTAGTTTTGTAATTTGCATGTAAATGTAAGAAAGATCAATGAAATAAATCATTTTGTTTCTTCGTATTTATTTTTATACTTCATCAATAATTTATTTTACTTCAAAATTTTGTTCTTTTAGAATATGTATTAAAATTTGTAAATAAAAAATTATGCATTTATGGACATCCCGTGCATTTGCACGGGTGTAACGCTAGTTTAATTTGAATAATCGGAGTGTTTGTTGGTTAATTCTTTGTGCTAGAATTGATGTTTATTGTGAATTGAACTATAATATTTGGTTCGAGTTGCAATTAAAATTAGTAAAATAATTTATTTTATAAAAAAAATGAGTGTTTTTTTTTAATAAAAATACAACTAATCAATTTATTTTATTTGACATGAATTTTTAAATATTTTTGTTATTATGCAGGGAGAAAAATCATTGTTTACACAATGAAAGTCCTACTTTATTAAATCAAAGGCAACAAAATCAATATCTATTTTATAATTAACTTATTAAATCATTAAATCTGCTATTATATTTTTTAATCACGAAAGTATAGAAGCTCTGAGCATATGTATAATTATGTAGTAAAATTGTTATTAAGATTATTTTTAATTACCTATTTATATTTTTAATGATGTGTATTTTGTTATAATTACTCTTTTAAGAAAATTTATTCTTTACAGCCTAAATTATGACATTTGTTACATTTTGTAATCTTTTTTAATTTTTTATAATTACTAAAACTTTCAGTTATATGTTTTTACACTTTGTAAGCTAAATAATACTTTGGCACACTAATCAGCATTAAATGTTTCTTAGCTTTTAACAATCTAAATAACTTTGTTCGCATTAATTAATCTTTATCTTCAAATAAATAAACTATTCATAAGAAAAAATATAACATTTATATAAATAATTTACAATTAATACCAAATAAAATAACGGAAATATTCAACTATTTTGAAGAACTCATAGACTTCACTTTGTTATTTGAATTATTAATTAGCTTTTGAATTTTATTTTGTTAAAATAAGAATTTGTTAAATAAAAATTATTTAAGTATTTTTGAAATCACCAAATGAAATGTTAAAAGTTGCAAATGAAAATCTAACTTTAGAAAGAGAAAATTAAATATTTATAATTAGAACTTGAAAGTTTATTTAGATAAATTAAAAAAATAAATAATAATAATAATAATAATAATAATAATAATAATAATAATAATAATAATAATAATAATAAAAGTAGGGACATAAAGAAAAAATTATTAAACTTTAACATATAAAATATCCAAATAAAATATCATTGTTCCTTTATTGTATATTTCGTGGTTATTTTTAATTATTCATAGTTAGAATTTAAAAATTATTTTATAAATTAAAATCTCTCTCTCTTTCTCTCTCTCTCTCTCTCTCTCTCTCTCTATATATATATATATATATATATATAAGCCAAAGTAGAGAATTATGTGAGTAACACTTTCCAGTTTAAAATTTTAGACTCTGATTAGTAAGTTGTTGTCATATTTTGTAAGAATCAAAAAAATTATTTTACTTTCTAAAATTGTAATTTATTTTTTCATTCTAATCTATTTATTATATATTATATCAACTTTTAGGAAATTATGGTTTGTTAAAGCAAATGGAAACAAAAACAGTTGATTTAAGCAGTTCGAAAATTCCTAAAATTCAGAACAAGTAACCCTACTGCAAATTGAAATAGTGTAATTATTTTGCAATGGAATCTGTAGTGCCTCTCGAAGGAAGGTTAACTTAATAAAAAGAAAATCCAAATGCCGGATCCTAATTCTGTGCCGAAATATCGAAACCCAGATTGCAACAATTTTTCTTCTGTCTTCTTTTTCTAGTTGCTGTAATATTAATGTTGTTTTCAATGTGCAAATCTAGTCTTCTTTTTTCTAGTTGCTTCAAGAATGTGTTCTTTTTTTCTAATTGCTTTAAATTAAGTGTTCTTCAATCTCTAATTTCTGCAAAAGCGTTAATGTCTGCCATTATAATCTTCTATTCTTCTTCTTTTTTTCTTTTTCTTTTTTTAGATTAATATAATTTGATAATAAGGGCATTGTTGGATGTGACTGTGATGTATTGAGAAAAATTAATGTATTTTTAAATATAAGTGAATTGTATCAAGAAATGAGTTGCGTTAAGAAATTAGGTGGATTGTAAATACTCAGCGCCTATTATTATTTATGCCTTCGAAATATTTATATTTAGTGATTTTAGGACTTATTATTTCTTGTTGTATTTTTTTCTTTTTTTCGAAATATGTAGTGATTTTTTACATTTAATATGATTGGAAAAAAATTGGTGTACCTGACTTTAGAATTTTAAAAATAAAAAACGTACATAAAATTGATGTTTGAATCATGATTTTATAGAAATTATCGTAATTAATAATAGGCAATTAATTATTTAATGTTCATAATTTTAGGTGAAACCGGTAGAATAGGTAACAAGTATAAGGGGAGAGTATTATTTTGATCTAACGGTTGGATTATGAGTTGACTAAATCTAATGGTTTAAAATAGTTCAGGTGCACCGTGCCCAAGTGTGCCAAAGTTGGACTCTAATATTTGATTTATAATCAGCTTATTAAATTATTAAATTTGCTAATATTTATTTGTTATAATAATTATTTTTGTTGATAAAGCACAAGACTCTAATTTTTACACACACACACACACACATATATATATAACTTGGTATATGATAATTATCTTAATTTTTATTACTTTTTTATATTACATATATTAATGTTATTTTCTATAAATAATTACACTTTGCAACCTAAATTGTGATATTATTCAAGTTGCAAGTAAACTTCTTTTGAATAAGCAAAATTAAATAACTTGAACTATATGTGTTCTTAGACTTTGCAACCTAAAATACTTGGTCACATTAACAAATCTCAATTATGTCTTTCTTTTTTCAAATTGTGCAACATAAGCAAATTTTTTTACATTAACCAATTTGCATCTTTAAATAAATCTACTTTATGTTAGAACAAATAATTAGTGGTGTATTTGAAAATGACTCTAAAAAACATGGGACTGGTAAAGTCGAGGCGCGAGTTAGACTCGCTGCCTGTAAAACGATATTGCCCCGCATCCAAGTGCTCGCGGTTTTCTGCAGTTGTCCCCAAGATACAACAACTTTTAGCTTTGGAATCGCAGCACAACAAAACTAAAGTTTTTGGCGAACTACTCGATACTCAGGACTTTCTTGTAGACTCGAAAAACTCAAAAGACCACAATTAGTAAAATATGCTAAATGCAAACTGTAGTGATTGTCGTTGTATTCGACCTTAGTTACTCAGGTGATTGGAGATGTAAATGTGAAGGTTTATTTATAGATTTTTAGGCGTCATTTCGCAAACAGTTGCATCATATTAACTTGACCAATCACGACCGTTAGATCGTACCTCTTCACCGAAGGTCACGATCTAATGGTTAGATTACATCATTTTCCGAATGTTCACGACCTTTCGTTCGTACCTATTCCTCTTGAATGGTCGTAATTTTTCGTGGCACCTTTACATCTAAAAGACACTTTTCCATTCATACTCCGAAATTCCAACAATCCCCCACATGAATGGAAGAAGTTGTTTATTTGTTAGAACTGCAACAAAGATTGGTCAACACCAACCTTCCAAAGCCAACTTCTAACAAACCCACATGAATAACAACTAATGGATGTACTCTAGACAGACACACACAAGAAAGTCCCAACGAACCACCATTGCATTGAGATAGATATCTTTCGGCTTTGTATCTTCCCTAGTGAGATGCCATCGGATGTACTCGTGGCTCAGTGAACGCGATGTCTTGAACTGGAAGCTTCTTTTGTACACCAAGACAATAACATTCACACAATGACAATTCGATATCTTTCGATTCTCATGTTGTGTCCGTTAAAGGCCGTGGAACATATCTTGGATTCATAAGTGTTCAATGTGAAGCGGCCTCACTTCTCACTTATATAGGTAGCCTCCTTTTAGGACTTAATCTAGGGGTAGCCTGAAATACCCCACCACGTTTGGTACAAGAGTCATTAAAAGTGTAATCGTTTAACCTTACCACACGTCATCAGGAATGCACTTGGTTGTCTCTGGGAATGAGTTTGAATGACTTCCGAGTTTTTTTAGACTGAATGCATTCGAGTTCCAAGTGCGCGAATGACCCGTTCAAAGCTTTGTTGTTTCACTGAACAAGTTCATAGGATCTCCACTCATCATGGTTGAGTTACCACTATGCCCGGTCTTAGTGTGTGCATTTTGAACTTATTCCCCTTAGACATGCAGCATAGTTGATCTCCCATTCAGAATTTATTCATGAATCCGTAATCTTCTATTGGAGATCAAGCTGCCTTATAGCCTCCAGTCCTAGCTTTAGATACGCTTTTACCTTAGCTAACCCCCCCCCCCCCACCCAACACACACACACACACATTTGAACACTTATGTGGGAAGACCGTATCCCCACAATTAAAAACTTATGTGAAAAGACTTCATCTCTTCACAGTTTGACATTTATATGGAAACTTAATTTTCATATTGCGGTGTCTAGGTCATAACTTAAGTAATCAATCCATAGATTTGAATTGAAACTACGTAGCTATTTCTTCAGCTACCAATGATTTAGCCCATTGGACTTGTATCCAATTTTTGTTGAGCTCAAATCTTTTAACTGATTCGATTTATGTCCACGATTTAGCCCAATGGACTTGCATCCATCTAGTTGGGCTCATGTCCTCTTTCAAGAACAATACCACTTTTGGACTCCTCGAGTCCATGCGGACATTCATTTAGTCAAGTAGGATATTTATCCTCTTTGCGCTTCTCTGAACCCATAACGTTTTGCAATTTGGGCTTATCCCAAATTGCCTCGTAGTGATGGAGATTTTCCACACATAAACGCAGGACCACCCCTTTGTTTTATCGATGTGGGATTTTAGTTTTCATTTCAACTAACATTTTCTCTTAAAATAAAGTGTTACTGAAATTTCAACTGTTTGAGCCTATTCGATCTTTATTTATGCGAGAATTCCCACCATCCAATTAACTTGAGCACTATCTGCATACCAGCAGATTTCTATCTCAATTCATAAAGTCTCACTATATAAAGTCTGAATAATATGAGTCCAAAAATTATTTAGGTCCTCATACTTCAATTAGATCGAGTTCTAAAATTTATCAAGACTCGCAAACCAAAATTTGTTCAGACCCTCAAATTTGAATTAAGCTTGATTTTTTCAATTGGCTTGAGTGGGATGAAGCCTCCTTTATTTTGAAGTTTTTCAAACTTCAACATGACTCTTTAACATATTCTTATCTTTGCTGATCAATTTGATCAAGTCCAAAAACACTATAATTTACTTTGACTAAACAATCTAAACCCATAATTGTAGAAACAAGATACTACACAAGACCTCAATCAAAATATATTTGATATTTGGCCATTAATGGCAAACCATTATTATGACTACATATGTTAATCTGACTTCACTTGGGATGAATTCCATGAAGTCCAACTACGTATAAGAAAATAATTTAGCCAAAACCACAATTATGCCCGAGTTGATTGATTTTGTTCTAGCCATTCTTTGAGCATCATCAAATCAGGCCCATATTAAATGGACATGCCAATCAGCCCATGACTTTAACTATCTATAAGTCCACATGCTCAAGATTAGTTTTCACTTGGCCCACAAATGTGTCCGCCGCCAATTCCAGCCGTTGTGCACATCGCGAAGAATTACAACAGTTTTGGGAAGAGACAGCGGTGGTTCGTCTACCATATGAACCGTCATCACCAAATACACGACTGTTTTAACAGTAGATCAATTCTATTTCTACAGAATTGTAGTTGGACCCAAATCAGCGGGACTTAGCCGCCACCAAGCATGTGTATTTGTGTTTCCATTGATACATTACGAGTATCGTAACCATCAGTGGTGATTCGTGAATGCACCTTTTCATCCAAAGGCATAATAGTTTCAATTTCTCTCAACCGCCATTTTATCAGTTCACTATAGTCGAAGAGTAGATTCTGGCCTCCGCCAGAGAACTGTAGCGGTTTGAGGAGTGAATCGCCCTCGAATCTCGGGCATTTGCCACTTCCAATCATTTGTGTCGGTTTCTCGAGATGTGACATACGCAATCCGATCATCGTGGATGGGCATGTCAATTGCAGAAGAAACAAAAGGTTACCAATCTTTTATGTATCCAAACAAGATTAGCAACAACGCATTTTAATCTCTTTTCTTCTAACCATGCAATAAGTCACCAGGGAAAAAATGGTGAAAAATGTACCTTTTACCATCACAACACTTAATCCGATATGCTTACCAAGATTTAATCTTATTCATTGGTTTCTAGTCATTTTTATATACACGATAGATTGTCGTACGATCTTTGCTAGTCATTTTCAAGCACACAAAAATAATCAGTGGTATTTGAAAATGACTAAAAAACACGAGACTAGTAAAGTCGAGACGCGATTTAGACTCGTTGTCCGTAAGACGATATTGTCCCGCATATAAGTGCTCGCGATCTTCGGCAATTGTTCCCAAGATACGATGACTTTTAACTTTGGGATCGCAACACAACAAAATTAAAGCTTTTGGCGAACTACTCGATACTCACTCTCTTGTAGACTCGAAAGACACAAAAGACCACATTTTGCAAAATATGCTAAATGCAGCCCGTAGTGATTGTCGTTGTATTCAACCTTAGTAACTCAGGCAATTGGAGATGTAAATGTGAAGGTCTATAGATTTCTAGACGTCATTTCGCGAATAGTTGCATCGTTTTAACTTGATCAATCACGACCGTTAGATCGTACCTCTTCACCGAATGTCACGATCTAATGGTTAGATTACATCATTTTCCGGACCTTTCATTTGCACCTATTCCTCTTGAATAGTCGCAACTTTTCGTGACACCTTTTCGTCTAAAAGACACTTTTCCATTCACGCTCCAAAAATCCAACAGTTTACAATATAAATTATAATTTAATTGAAACTTTTCAACATATATAGGAAAATATTAAGAAATATTGATAAATTATAATTTAATTGAAACTTTTCAACATATATAGGAAAATATTAAGAAATATTGAAGAAATCATACGTTTTATTTTATTATTCCAACTATTGAATAACTTTTAAATTTTATTTTGTTAATTTGTTATTCTTTGTATATCTGAAACACCAAGTAAAATATTAAAACTTGCAAATAAGATTTTTTAAAAGTAAATAGTTGTAGTTAGAATTTAAGACGTTATTTAGATAAATTTAATTATTTAAAATAAAAGAAAAAAATTAGAGAAAAACAATTCTCTTATAATATTATTCAATTTATTTTATAAACAATATGGGTTGATATTTAGATATTTATGTCGTTTTAATATTCATAATTAATTAAGCTATTAAGAATGCATGTGAAGAATGATATAGGCACACTAAATGTATGTTTAGATTTCAAAGATAAGAAATGATCATTTTGAAAAAGATTTTGTATTCATATTTAACATTTATCTCAATCTTAATGTTAATCTATAATATATATATATATATACATATGTACGCCTATATATAAAGTAATTAATATTAAATTCATATATAATGTGTGAGAAACTTATATTTACAGTACTTATAATTTTATTTATGTTTTATCCTATATTTTTTTTTTAAATTATTTTATTTTATTAGGGTAAAATAATCATATATTTAAATATTAAATTATATTATTTAGTTTTATTAATTTTTTTATGTATAAATAAACTTTCGTGCATGGCACGAGAATATTACTAGTAAATATCATATCAAAATACAGGCAAAAGTTAATGGACAATGTCTACTATTTTCCAGAAAAATTAATATCAGAAATGATATTTTGAGCAGTTACAAGCTTAAAGCTCACAACCCAACGAATATTATATAAATAAGGGTTAATTACAGCAATCACAATAAATTATCAGCGTTTGTACACATAAATCACTGAACTTTATTTTCTTGTGGCATTTGTACATATAAACTATAAGAGTTTTGACATATACAACACCGAACTTATTTTTCAATCATTTTTCGCCGGAATTCCACGTGTAACTTTCGCATTATAAATTTTTAAGAGTTATTTTTGTCTAAACACCTCTTTAGTAAATAGAGGAGCAGCTCATATTCAACAATGGAGGTTCTAGATATTATGAGAGAGAACTATTAATGATTCAAAGAAATTGTTATGGAAAAGAAAGGTGCCAAATTTTTTTACATTTTTAGTATACTAAAAAGGTTGTTTGTAAAAAAAAAAAAAAAGTCATTAAAAGTTTATCACGCGCAAGTCACGTGTGAATTTTCGACAAAAAATGATCGAAAAATAAGTTTGGTGGTTTATCTGTTAATTGAAAAATATGTTTAATGATTTATCTACAAAACTCAGTATAATATATATGTATAAATGCAACAAAAAGAAATTTAATGATTTATGTGTAAAAAGTTGATAGTTTGATGGGATTGCCGCAATTAACCGTATAAATTATACTCCTATATTCATAAACTAGGTGAAGAGCGATGCCCTACTCTCAATACTTACTACTGCAGAACAACATCCATAAACGAGACCCAACGGATATGAAGGCTGGCGGTGGAGTGGTGTTTGGTGTTCCACGCACCGTCGCGTTTCCCGCAGCTCTCTTCAGCCACCGCCGCCCCACCTGTCGCTGCTACTCCTCGTCTTTTCCCGGTACATTTCCTATAATTTGTAAATTAAGTACAAATGTACAATTATGTGCTGCACCAAGCACAAGTATTTGTAAGAATTTGGGTTGTTCGAATGCAGACCATACATCATTTATACAAAACCTTGCTGCCACAAAACCACCGGAGCATTTGAATCATCTTCTCAAAATACTTCAGGTCAGAGGTATGATCTTACTTCTTACCACTGGCACTGGTTCTGCTTTACCAAAGTAAGCAATCAAGCTACGAGTTTTAGGAAATGAATAAGTTCTGCTTAGGATGTTTAAGGTTTATATTGCTGCCATTGTTGTAATGTGATTAGAAATCGGGGATATTTGTGTTGAATAGTATGATTTATTTAAGTGTAATCTCCCCTTTTAGTTTTCATTGTTTGAAATGCCGGAATCTTTTGATAAAAGAGCTATGTTGATTGTTGATGAAATCTTCATTGTGTTTATTTTAGTGGACATAAAAATGACAAAATTTGTTGTATGTGTTGCAATACCACAATGTTGATGATAGAGTTCTAAAATATGATGTACCCAGTTGATTGTGTATTCCATTTCCACGATGACAAGTAATTGTAATTGAAAGTTGATTTTGTTCTATTTTCATGTATATCAAAATAGTGAATTCAAGATCTTGTAATGAAGCTAAATAATGTGGTGTGAAAATAAATGGACAGATAAGAACAACAAAATGTCATTAAAAACTGGTCTTAAGGCGGATACTTAATCTTTTCTCTAGAATGGTTCTGACAAGAATGTAGCAAAATTCTGGGAGCACAAAAAGATGTTGGAATTCTTTTGAGTTTTATGGACAAAGCACAAACCTAAGTTTATACCTAACCTAAGCTTCTAATTTGGGTAAAATGAAAAACATTGATTTCATAGATTGTTTGTATACTTATAGAATGGATTTTAAAGGTCACTATAATCCTTGTCATTCTTACACTATAACAGGTGACCAAATTGTATCTCCGGGAGCGAAGAAAGGTTTGCTTCCTCTTGTTGTTCCTCTGTCCAAAAGTAACTCAGGTATGTTCCTGTGTGGCACTTAAACGTTTTAGTAAGTTAAATTGCTGATACATTTTTTCTCTAACCACCCTCTTGATGTTACTGATTAGGTTCTATTACTGCATTGTTACGATGGCCAACTGCACCTACCGGGTAATATATAGATGCTATGTAAAAAAGCTTGGTTCTGACATTTTTTTACTCCCAAAATAAAGTGTTTGTTTCTTATCATTAATCCGATATCGGACCTCTCCCTGCAACGACACAGGATGGAGATGCCAGTAGTGGAGGTCAGAGATTATGGAGTATGGCTTTTGGCTAAGAACGTGAGTAATATTGCTTATGTTCATAAAATTGCATCGCAGATGCATAATTTTTTTAGTTGTTTATATATATATATTATCGGTCATTGATCAAAACCGTCCCATTAGGGGGTGGTAGTTCAACCGGTTGGACCGGTTCCACAAGCGGTCAAACCAGTCTAATGAAAATTGACTATATTTCTTTGGTAAAATTTATGATATAGATTTATTATGTAATAAACTTTTAAATAAAAAGAAGATTGAATGACCAATAAAAATATATGTAACAATGTAAAAAATATAAAAAAAATCTATATTCTCAAGTTAGTCACATTATATGGAAAATGAGAAAAATAAACAATTGAATGTTTCCAGCCTTTTGACTGGTTTTGGCCACAGATGAAGTGATGAACGACTGCAGACCAGTTTAACTGGAAATTTCGGTATTTGAACCTTTCGGGTCAGTCAACTGGCTGGTTTAATCCGATTCTCAGAACAATGATAAACTGTCTATGTTGCATGTGGAAGTACACTGTAGTTTGCCATTCTCTCTCAAAACAGGTTGAGCAATATATCAACAGAATCTTAGTGGAAGAAGACTTGAAGAACTCTCAAGAAAGAAATGAGGAGTTGTTTTATGCTTCAGCTGGAAATAAGTTCTATAAGAAGGGTGATTTTGCTGCGTCTCAGTTTTCAAGCTTAGAGATCTATCTTCTAAAGAAGGTAACATAAAATGAAACTTCTCAAAATGTTGACTTTAGCTGATTTAACCAAACGGATTTCTTTCCAGGTGGGTTTGTTTCCGGACATACTAGAACGCAAGGTTAAGCATCATTTTGACAAAGGAGACTATGTAAGATAATTTTTAACAAAGTCCGCAATTCTGAGTAAAGAGCTTTTATTACCTTTTATTGATATATTAAGCATGCTGGTGTAAGGTCTCAGCTCTGGTGACTGGGGAATTCTATACTAAAAGGGAGCACTTTCCCGGGTTTGGTCGCCCCTTTGTATTTAATGCAGAAGTTCTTCTGAAGTTTGTACTCTCTCTGTGTTTTTTTGTGTGTGTGTGTCTATATGTGTGTATATATATATGTATATGGCTATATGCCAAACTTAATTTGCAGGGAATAAACGGTATGCTTTTCCTTTCAGAGTTGGACGAAATATAGAAGCCAAAGATTCTGCAAGGGTTGCTCTGAAATCACCCTGGTGGACATTGGGATGCAAGTATCAGGTAACTGTCTCTGGGCATTAATCATGTTTTCAACCTCTTCTTCTGCCTAAATATTTTCTGTTATTTATGGTCATTAGGAAGTGGCTGATATGGCTCAATGGGAGGATGAGCAAATCGAGTATATTAAAGAGAAAGTAACAGATGAGGGAAGGCAAGAGGACATGAAAAAGGGAAAAGAACCTGCTCAGGTTTTGAATCTTGTGAACTATGGTTCTGTTGTTTGTGTTTGTATTTGTTTTGCCTTTTCTTAATCAATCCACATACAGGTTGCTCTTGATGAAGCTGTTTTTTTATTAGATCTAGCATCTGTTGAAGGGACATGGGACGCATGTATAGAGAGGGTTGCTGATTGTTACAGAGAGGCTGTGCTTCATGAAATTGCCACGTTTATTCTTTACCGAGACTGATTTCTACAGAGGCATGGAAATATTGCAATTTTGAAAATGTGCTCAAGAACTCATTGAACGTCGTTGAAAAACAGAATGAAATATATTTTTTGCAGAACACTTTACGCTTGTAAATAGGGGTTCCATTCATTATAACCTCCTCACACATATTTATGTTGCAAAATCCTCTACATCCAACTTATTTATTTGGTATTGATCTTCACAGCTTGTCTCAAATGAACAGATCAGAACTCTCTTTCTCCTTCTCCTTGCATCTTCCTCTTTTTTCTTTTTTTTGTTGCCTTGATCATATAGAATCCATCTCGTAGATTACAATGACAACAAGATCTATTTTCCATTTCCTTGTAAAATTGGGTTGGGATGGAGGAGATAACAAACAACACAACCATATCCAGGCCTTTAGTCAAACTTTGTTGTCTCTTCAATTGCTTAGCTTAAGAGAGGGTGTTTTCTTTCTGTTACCTTGCCACAGGAATAACTTCCCCCATAAACTTCTGCCCTCAATTTTCTTACGGGGCACAATAGCCATGGAAGCCACCGTTGTTGCATCTGCCTCACTATCATCTCCAACTGGGTTGGTAAACTTGCTCCAAGACTCTGGTGCAGCATCAGGACTAGCAGCAGAATTGTAGTTCTCAGTTTGAGTATCAGTGGTGTTTCTTGGAGATGCTCCGTTTTGATCAGCATCCTCTTCTAACATTTTATCTTGTAGGGTCAATCTCTTACTAAAAATTCTCCTGGGCGTTGGAGTGCTGATAATTATATGGCCAGCAGGTGTAGCTATGACCTTATTAAACAGAGTTGCATCAGTAGGTGAAATCATTGCCTTCAACTGCTTCCCCAGTTTTAGGAGAGTTATATGGCACTCGGCGAAATTGTCTAAAATCTCCCAATCCTACAAGGTAAAATCTCATTAATGTAGGAAAATCTCATTACTAGTTATGAATTTTCCGCCGAAATCCTATTTGTTTGATGTTCATCCTATTAGCTACTACATAAAAGCAAATATCCTAGAAGCAACATCATATATAAGTACGATGTAGGCGTAGTTTAGACGAATATCCAATGATTTACGACTCAACAAAACCAATTCCTTTTTTACTACTGAATGACCTGTATTATATGTATGTTGTTATGGTGGGGAGTAACATGTTTCTCATGGAAGCTTCTACATCCCCAGATGATTTGGGGTTTCTGAAAAAATTCGAGGTTGCGTTTGGATTGAACGATTTGAGGATGAGTTATGAGTATGGTCATAAGCATTTGAAACCCATAACTCTCAGTTTGAACCATTTTCAAAGCGATTTAGGTGAATTTCAAAATCGTCTAATCTCGATGGATTTAAAAATCTTTAGATTTTAATCCCTCAATCCATATGCAAAAATGAATTTCTATCATGATGTAAAACTAATTAAAAATATTAATGGCACAAACTTACATTTTGAAGTGCCTGTGAGGGGTTTCCTTCATCTTCAACTTCCTTGCTTGTCCTGCTGTAATAACAAAATTAGAGGAAAACAACGTACGCACGTCTTAGGATTGAGGAAAGGTGAGTGTAAAACATACCATTTTAGGTGTGCCATTTGGTCATTGCATGTCTCTTTTTGTCTTTTGAACGAATTATTACCATTTTCCATCCTCTGTTTCTGAAATCATGACAGGCATTTCTTTGCTCAAAAGTAGCTTCAAAGAGCTGGCCCTCCAGGTCTTCTTTCAAAGTCTTCAGCTTTTCAATTTGATTTCCGGTATTTCCTATATCTTCATTCTTCATTGTACTATTGTTGGCCTCTTTGTTTCTCGTTGATTGATTTCCCTCGCGTAATCAGAAGTGTTACGTCCATTCAAGGGAGAAGACTTAGGAATTATCTTCTGTTTGGATATTCAATCGAGTAGATTCAGCAAAGTGATAAGGTAAACCACTATCTTCCCCACTCTCATTCCTCATTTCATCCCAGTCTAAATGCGTCGTAACTGCATCCTGCATGCTTAAAACATCTTGAATTGAAAAGCAGTGATTCATTACCCACTCCAAACTCGAAGCTACTACTTGAACAAAACAGTCAACCTCGGCTTTTCTATCCAGAAAATCATTGCAAGTTTCAAAACGTTTTTGCAAAATGGCTGACAGTTCATCACCTTTCCATTGCAACACCCTTACAATGTAGCCCGTCCGGTTTGCCAAGCTCTTGTAGGATAAAAGCTTATCATCCTTTTCTGGTGCCCCATTATCTCAAGGTGATGGATTTATTCCTTCTAGAATCTCAAGAATCTTACGTATTGGTACGTTCACACTTGTCTGTAGTTCCTCATTTGTGGTCCGCATATCTTTAGTGACAATGGCCAGCTTTTCCATCTCAGCAAAATCATCCATGAGATTCATTTCTGAGTTAATCCCCATATATCTTCTAAAAGGTGTGCTATAATTGTTTCTCATCCTTGAAATTCGATGGTGACTCAGCACAGCTTGCTTTGTTATCACTGTACAAATCAGTCGAAGGTGCCAAAGATTCATTCATTGGGCCTTTGAGTGATTTGTTTTCAAGTGCACATTGAAGACTTTCTTCTTCTTCCATTCTCAGCAACTGCTCTATCGGAAAATTGATCCTTCTTGTTTCAACTTGGTCCTTTCCGAACATTTCAACTTCATTCTTCATTCTCATCAAAGCGGCAGGGCCCGGCAACCGCCTCCGGACGAGGAGACACAGCCTCTGACATTCCAATTCCAATTTTTGCAATTTTCCTTGGGCTCTCCTTTTGCTGCTTCTGAGCAATATCTGCTGCTTTTTTATTAACTTCTGCCTCTTCATTCCGGATCTCCAGTTCCTTCTCAACAACAAAAATTTCGTACTTGAGAGAAACATTTTCTCTCAGTAGATTCCACTCTCAGTATAAGTGCACTTAAATCAGCTTCATATTTACTTAACTCTTCTACAACGTTGTCTTTCCTGATAAAGCTTTATAAAGTTGAGTATTTTCAAAATCTAACTTGACAATTCTTTTACCAGTCTCTGTCAACTTCTCATTCAAAGCAGTCTGTGTTTTCTGAAACTCTTTTTTGATGTCTTGATAACAGCGCTATGGATTCTTCTCTCTTGCTCTTCTCGAACAAACTGCAATTGCTGCATACACTCCTTCAGGGCTGCTTCTACGTGGCTTAATCTTTCTTCCGACGCAGCTTTTTGCTGTAAAACTTTGTCAAGATCTTTCTTCGAAGATATCGCTTCCCTCTTGGCCCTCTCCCAACCTGAATAATGAGTAAATCTTGATACTGAATTCTGAATATGTTAGATGACAACATTTTAGGAACATGTGCGGACATAAGTTCACGAAGTATACACAAAGTGATCTAACTCCTCTCAACTTTTTGCATATTTGGTTAGTTTTGTAAAAAATGTTGATGTGGCACCTGGAAAATCGAAGCATAGTGGGTTGAGTAATTTTGATGACCACATCAACAGTTTTCTGGTCAGAAGGAGAAAATGTGCAAAAAGCTGGAAGTTAGTGCACTACTACAATTTGTGAAGTCAGTGTACCAAAAGCAGAGAAGGATACTCGAAGAAGAAACTTTTAAATTTTCCCTTTTGAGAATTTCTGTATGGAAGATGCGAGGAAAAAAGGTGCGAAAAAGTTGAGATTTAATTAGAACATATTTGAAAGTTGAATCACCTGCAATAGCTTTTTGTGTGATTTTCATCTGTTTCTTCCCAATGCTATCTTTTGAGTTACAGTCAGAGAGAGTAGCAGAAAGTTTGATACTTGAGATTCTGTAGTATTTTTCTCCTTCTTCCTTCTCAGTCTACACATCAAAGTTTGAAGAATTATGTTGAATCAGAAACACGATCATCTGACATGACCTACTCTAATAAAAAAATGAACCTAAATCTATCTAAAATTTGATGTACCACAGAATCTTGATCTTCTTCATTGCTGGTAACAGAATTGTTTTTTTTTTTGTTTTAGCGGAGGGTGAATTTCATCCCATGTAGTGATCGGAGACGACGACTACTTTACTACCAGGTACCCTCGACTGGTGGCTGCTATATCCATCTCACAACTAAACACCCACATCGCCAAAAAAGAAAAAGAATGACTCTCATTAGAAAATACAAGGAAACAGTAGAATGCAATACAATATACACACATACTGCATTTTCTTTAAAGCTTTTCTGTTTCTTGAAAACACCAATTCTAAACTTCAAATTAACTTTGACTGCAAAAGAAGATTTATTTTGATGATATGCTGCTTCAGCTACTGAGGGGATAATTGGATTAGGATGTAGTGACATGTACCACGTCCGATTGGGCACATTCATGGACGGAACATTCAAAAAGGTATTTTAGTTTAAGAGTATAGTAGGTTAGGATGTGCATTGGAAATTGTAAAAGGTGTATTGAAATTGTAAAAGGTGTGTTGAAAATTGTAAAAGGTGATGTAGGTAATAGGGTGTGGATGTGGAGGGATGGACCATCCGGTGTAAAATGAAATACGTTGAGGATGGTTCATGCCACATCCGGATGGGGACATCCTAGTCCAATTATCCCCTGAGAGACAGCAGGTCGGGTTATGAGTTTGCTCGCCTCGGGCCTCACTCTCACTTCTCATACTAAACAGTAGACCACCTATTTATTTATTTATTTTTATTCAAATTTAATCATTATTAATGAATGACTAGTAATTCAAATATACCAACACTCCTGTTCCCCATTTGTTTTTTACTATTTTGATAACATAATTAAATAACTTTAAGTTTTAAACATGGATTTATTCTAAAATTACCACAAAGCAAACCCTACCTTTTCCTTCTTCCTCTTCCTTTCATCATAGGAGAATAGTTATTTCCTTTTATTTTCACTTTTTTTTCTGGCCCTGTGAGATTTTTCACCCCTTGGATTAGCCTTTGTTAGAAATTTTTGTTGTATCTACGCCTTTTGCAACTTTCCATGTCTGTTCTACAATGGATTTCTTCTGAGTTTGTTTTTGTTGTTGATCAAGTATTCCTGAATTTTCTAGTGGTTGTGCAAGTAGTCATGGTTTAAAGGAGACAATTGAATAATTGAACAAGGGGGCGAGCAGTGCACATAATTTAGTTTATTGTAGGATCTCTGTGCTATTAGTCGTCATGCAATGTTGGTATTTGATTGTAGCTCAGTTGGTAGAACCCTTTGTAACCCCGATCAGTGATCAAGGATCAAATTTCACCGAAATCCTTCCCAATCAAGATATGTACTCAAATGAAGTCGTCGTGCAATGTTAGGGTACTCTGATTCAAGTGGTACCAAATTAAAGGTTTGAGGTAATGCCAATAATCGAGTCTAATCTGAGTTATAATTCGTTATACATGCAGTCACAAGCCAACTAGAGATCTTAGGTTATAACAAGGTGTTAGTTAAGAAATTGCAGAGTCTACTACAAGTAAATGATTTTCAAAGTCAGGACCTTGTGCCTGAAATTGTTATTCTGTGTAGCATTATTTGACTCTTTTGTTTTGTTTTGTTTTGTTTTTATATTCTGTCAGGATTTTCTGGAGTAGTTAGAGGATTTTGTACTTAGAAGTGGGTTGTTTCATACGTATTTATTTTTTGATAACTTTTTTTTTTGGTCTTAAATTGTATTATTTCTGTAAGATATTAAAATAATTGTACATGTTCTATATTTAAATAAAATTAACGAACAAAAGAAAACTAGAAAGAATTGGTCGGAACTGTTGGTTGCAAAACAAGAAGTGAAACATTAATGTAATAATTCAATTCAAGTTCCAAAAGCCACGCTTCACCTGACGGTTCTATTCGATTCAAGTTCCAAACCCCACATCTGGTTATTCTTAATTGAATTGATGGTTTTAGGATCATGCTTGCTCCTACTCTTATTAATGATCTTTTAGATGGTTAAGTAATAAAGGTTATAGCACTGTAGGGGTAAAACTATAAATTTAACGTCGTCTCTAAACAAATAGAAATATTTAAATTATTTATATGTAATATTTTCAGTAAATGTGGTGTATTAGAAATACTTGTGGTGACATTTAGACGTTGCCTTTTTGTAATTTACCACTATAACAACCCAATTTTCATAAAATTTATTTTAGAACATTTAATAAAGACAAATAATATTAAATTAGTTAAAATCTTTTATTTCAATATAGGATTATTCGTAAATCAGATCGTTAGACAAATTTTGAGCATAAATAATTTCGTAATAAAATATACTCCCTCCGTCCAAGTTATTTTGCACACTTTTCTTTTCGAGATGTTCAATCCTATTTTGCACACCCCCAAAATGTAAAGAAATCTTACAATCTTTACCCTCAATCCCCACCTTTGAAAATGTCATCTAAACAAACAAAAAAAACATATTTTTCTTATTTCACGTATTGGAGTGCGTGTGCAAAATAACTTGGGATGAAGATAGTACAAAGTAACTGTATTTTCTACTCACATACAAAACATGTCACATAGTTCAATTTTATAAACCTAAATTCATCGCAGCAGAAAAATAATAGATTTTTTTTTAAACATAATTATCCCTATAGATTTATATGCTTGACCATCCGCCTCGACTCCCATCACACAACTCCAAGTCAACATGAAAATGTTAGTTGTTTTTGTCTAAACACCTCTTTAGTAACTGTAACTTTCGCGTTATAAATTTTTAAGAGTTATTTTTGTCTAAACACCTCTTTAGTAAATAGAGGAGCAGCTCATATTCAACAATGGAGGTTCTAGATATTATGAGAGAGAACTATTAATGATTCAAAGAAATTATTATGGAAAAGAAAGGTGCCAAATTTTTTTACATTTTTCGTATGCTAAAAAGGTTGTTTGTAAAAAAAAAAAGTCATTAAAAGTTTATCACGCGCAAGTCACGTGTGAATTTTCGACAAAAAATGATCGAAAAATAAGTTTGGTGGTTTATCTGTTAATTGAAAAATAAGTTTAATGATTTATCTACAAAACTCAGTATAATTTATATGTATAAATGAAACAAAAAGAAATTTAATGATTTATGTGTAAAAAGTTGATAGTTTGGTGGGATTGCCGCAATTAACCGTATAAATTATACTCCTATATTCATAAACTAGGTGAAGAGTGATGCCCTCCTCTCAATACTTACTACTGCAGAACAACATCCATAAACGAGACCCAACGGATATGAAGGCTGGCGGTGGAGTGGTGTTTGGTGTTCCACGCACCGTCGCGTTTCCCGCAGCTCTCTTCAGCCACCGCCGCCCCACCTGTCGCTGCTACTCCTCGTCTTTTCCCGGTACATTTCCTATAATTTGTAAATTAAGTACAAATTTACAATTATGTGCTGCACCAAGCACAAGTATTTGTAAGAATTTGGGCTGTTCGAATGCAGACCATACATCATTTATACAAAACCTTGCTGCCACAAAACCACCGGAGCATTTGAATCATCTTCTCAAAATACTTCAGGTCAGAGGTATGATCTTACTTCTTACCACTGGCACTGGTTCTGCTTTACCAAAGTAAGCAATTAAGCTACGAGTTTTAGGAAATGAATAAGTTCTGCTTAGGATGTTTAAGGTTTATATTGCTGCCATTGTTGTAATGTGATTAGAAATCGGTGATATTGTGTTGAATAGTATGATTTATTTAAGTGTAATCTCCCCTTTTAGTTTTCATTGTTTGAAATGCCGGAATCTTTTGATAAAAGAGCTATGTTGATTGTTGATGAAATCTTCATTGTGTTTATTTTAGTGGACATAAAAATGACAAAATTTGTTGTATGTGTTGCAATACCACAATGTTGATGATAGAGTTCTAAAATATGATGTACCCAGTTGATTGTGTATTCCATTTCCACGATGACAAGTAATTGTAATTGAAAGTTGATTTTGTTCTATTTTCATGTATATCAAAATAGTGAATTCAAGATCTTGTAATGAAGCTAAATAATGTGGTGTGAAAATAAATGGACAGATAAGAACAACAAAATGTCATTAAAAACTGGTCTTAAGGCGGATACTTAATCTTTTCTCTAGAATGGTTCTGACAAGATTTACGTGAATGTAGCAAAATTCTGGGAGCACAAAAAGATGTTGGAATTCTTTTGAGTTTTATGGACAAAGCACAAACCTAAGTTTATACCTAACCTAAGCTTCTAATTTGGGTAAAATGAAAAACATTGATTTCATAGATTGTTTGTATACTTATAGAATGGATTTTAAAGGTCACTATAATCCTTGTCATTCTTACACTATAACAGGTGACCAAATTGTATCTCCGGGAGCGAAGAAAGGTTTGCTTCCTCTTGCTGTTCCTCTGTCCAAAAGTAACTCAGGTATGTTCCTGTGTGGCACTTAAACGTTTTAGTAAGTTAAATTGCTGATACATTTTTTCTCTAACCACCCTCTTGATGTTACTGATTAGGTTCTATTACTGCATTGTTACGATGGCCAACTGCACCTACCGGGTAATATATAGATGCTATGTAAAAAAGCTTGGTTCTGACATTTTTTTACTCCCAAAATAAAGTGTTTGTTTCTTATATAACATTAATCCGATATCGGACCTCTCCCTGCAACGACACAGGATGGAGATGCCAGTAGTGGAGGTCAGAGATTATGGAGTATGGCTTTTGGCTAAGAACGTGAGTAATATTGCTTATGTTCATAAAATTGCATCGCAGATGCATAATTTTTTTAGTTGTTTATATATATATATTATCGGTCATTGATCAAAACCGTCCCATTAGGGGGTGGTAGTTCAACCGGTTGGACCGGTTCCACAAGCGGTCAAACCAGTCTAATGAAAATTGACTATATTTCTTTGGTAAAATTTATGATATAGATTTATTATGTAATAAACTTTTAAATAAAAAGAAGATTGAATGACCAATAAAAATATATGTAACAATGTAAAAAATATAAAAAAAATCTATATTCTCAAGTTAGTCACATTATATGGAAAATGAGAAAAATAAACAATTGAATGTTTCCAGCCTTTTGACTGGTTTTGGCCACAGATGAAGTGATGAACGACTGCAGACCAGTTTAACTGGAAATTTCGGTATTTGAACCTTTCGGGTCAGTCAACTGGCTGGTTTAATCCGATTCTCAGAACAATGATAAACTGTCTATGTTGCATGTGGAAGTACACTGTAGTTTGCCATTCTCTCTCAAAACAGGTTGAGCAATATATCAACAGAATCTTAGTGGAAGAAGACTTGAAGAACTCTCAAGAAAGAAATGAGGAGTTGTTTTATGCTTCAGCTGGAAATAAGTTCTATAAGAAGGGTGATTTTGCTGCGTCTCAGTTTTCAAGCTTAGAGATCTATCTTCTAAAGAAGGTAACATAAAATGAAACTTCTCAAAATGTTGACTTTAGCTGATTTAACCAAACGGATTTCTTTCCAGGTGGGTTTGTTTCCGGACATACTAGAACGCAAGGTTAAGCATCATTTTGACAAAGGAGACTATGTAAGATAATTTTTAACAAAGTCCGCAATTCTGAGTAAAGAGCTTTTATTACCTTTTATTGATATATTAAGCATGCTGGTGTAAGGTCTCAGCTCTGGTGACTGGGGAATTCTATACTAAAAGGGAGCACTTTCCCGGGTTTGGTCGCCCCTTTGTATTTAATGCAGAAGTTCTTCTGAAGTTTGTACTCTCTCTGTGTTTTTTTGTGTGTGTGTGTCTATATGTGTGTATATATATATGTATATGGCTATATGCCAGACTTAATTTGATGGGAATAAATGGTATGCTTTTCCTTTCAGAGTTGGACGAAATATAGAAGCCAAAGATTCTGCAAGGGTTGCTCTGAAATCACCCTGGTGGACATTGGGATGCAAGTATCAGGTAACTGTCTCTGGGCATTAATCATGTTTTCAACCTCTTCTTCTGCCTAAATATTTTCTGTTATTTATGGTCATTAGGAAGTGGCTGATATGGCTCAATGGGAGGATGAGCAAATCGAGTATATTAAAGAGAAAGTGACAGATGAGGGAAGGCAAGAGGACATGAAAAAGGCAAAAGAACCTGCTCAGGTTTTGAATCTTGTGAACTATGGTTCTGCTGTTTGTGTTTGTATTTGTTTTGCCTTTTCTTAATCAATCCACATACAGGTTGCTCTTGATGAAGCTGTTTTTTTATTAGATCTAGCATCTGTTGAAGGGACATGGGACGCATGTATAGAGAGGGTTGCTGATTGTTACAGAGAGGCTGGGCTTCATGAAATTGCCACATTTATTCTTTACCGAGACTGATTTCTACAGAGGCATGGAAATATTGCAATTTTGAAAATGTGCTCAAGAACTCATTGAACGTCGTTGAAAAACAGAATGAAATATATTTTTTGCAGAACACTTTACGCTTGTAAATAGGGGTTCCATTCATTATAACCTCCTCACACATATTTATGTTGCAAAATCCTCTACATCCAACTTATTTATTTGGTATTGATCTTCACAGCTTGTCTCAAATGAACAGATCAGAACTCTCTTTCTCCTTCTCCTTGCATCTTCCTCTTTTTTCTTTTTTTTTGTTGCCTTGATCATATAGAATCCATCTCGTAGATTACAATGACAACAAGATCTATTTTCCATTTCCTTGTAAAATTGGGTTGGGATGGAGGAGATAACAAACAACACAACCATATCCAGGCCTTTAGTCAAACTTTGTTGTCTCTTCAATTGCTTAGCTTAAGAGAGGGTGTTTTCTTTCTGTTACCTTGCCACAGGAATAACTTTCCCCATAAACTTCTGCCCTCAATTTTCTTACGGGGCACAATAGCCATGGAAGCCACCGCTGTTGCATCTGCCTCACTATCATCTCCAATTGGATTGGTAAACTTGCTCCAAGACTCTGGTGCAGCATCAGGACTAGCAGCAGAATTGTAGTTCTCAGTTTGAGTATCAGTGGTGTTTCTTGGAGATGCTCCGTTTTGATCAGCATCCTCTTCTAACATTTTATCTTGTAGGGTCAATCTCTTACTAAAAATTCTCCTGGGCGTTGGAGTGCTGATAATTATATGGCCAGCAGGTGTAGCTATGACCTTATTAAACAGAGTTGCATCAGTAGGTGAAATCATTGCCTTGAACTGCTTCCCCAGTTTTAGGAGAGTTATATGGCACTCAGCGAAATTGTCTAAAATCTCCCAATCCTACAAGGTAAAATCTCATTAATGTAGGAAAATCTCATTACTAGTTAAGAATTTTCCGCCGAAATCCTATTTGTTTTATGTTCATCCTATTAGCTACTACATAAAAGCAAATATCCTGGAAGCAACATCATATATAAGTACGATGTAGGCGTAGTTTAGACGAATATCCAATGATTTACGACTCAACAAAACCAATTCCTTTTTTACTACTGAATGACCTGTATTATATGTATGTTGTTATGGTGGGGAGTAACATGTTTCTCATGGAAGCTTCTACATCCCCAGATGATTTGGGGTTTCTGAAAAAATCCGAGGTTGCGTTTGGATTGAACGATTTGAGGATGAGTTATGAGTATGGTCATAAGCATTTGAAACCCATAACTCTCAGTTTGAACCATTTTCAAAGCGATTTAGGTGAATTTCAAAATCGTCTAATCTCGATGGATTTAAAAATCTTTAGATTTTAATCCCTCAATCCATATGCAAAAATCAATTTCTATCATGATGTAAAACTAATTAAAAATATTAATGGCACAAACTTACATTTTGAAGTGCCTGTGAGGGGTTTCCTTCATCTTCAACTTCCTTGCTTGTCCTGCTGTAATAACAAAATTAGAGGAAAACAACGTACGCACGTCTTAGGATTGAGGAAAGGTGAGTGTAAAACATACCATTTTAGGTGTGCCATTTGGTCATTGCATGTCTCTTTTTGTCTTTTGAACGAATTATTACCATTTTCCATCCTCTGTTTCTGAAATCATGACAGGCTTTTCTTTGCTCAAAAGTAGCTTCAAAGAGCTGGCCCTCTAGGTCTTTCAAAGTCTTCAGCTTTTCAATTTGATTTCCGGTATTTCCTATATCTTCATTCTTCATTGTACTATTGTTGGCCTCTTTGTTTCTCGTTGATTGATTTCCCTCGCGTAATTAGAAGTGTTGCGTCCATTCAAGGGAGAAGACATAGGAATTATCTTCTGTTTGGATATTCAATCGAGTTGATTCAGCAGAGTGATAAGGTGAACCACTATCTTCCCCACTCTCATTCCTCATTTCATCCCAGTCCAAATGCGTCGTAACTGCATCCTGCATGCTTAAAACATCTTGAATTGAAAAGCAGTGATTCATTACCCACTCCAAACTCGAAGCTACTACTTGAACAAAACAGTCAACCTCGGCTTTTCTATCCAGAAAATCATCGCAAGTTTCAAAACGTTTCTGCAAAATGGCTGACAGTTCATCACCTTTCCATTGCAACACCCTTACAATGTAGCCCGTCCGGTTTGCCAAGCTTTTGTAGGATAAAAGCTTATCATCCTTTTCTGGTGCCCCATTATCTCAAGGTGATGGATTTATTCCTTCTAGAATCTCAAGAATCTTACGTATTGGTACGTTCACACTTGTCTGTAGTTCCTCATTTGTGGTCCACATATCTTTAGTGACAATGGCCAGCTTTTCCATCTCCGCAAAATCATCCATGAGATTCATTTCTGAGTTAATCCCCATATATCTTCTAAAAGGTGTGCTCAATTATTTCTCATCCTTGAAATTCGATGGTGACTTAGCACAGCTTGCTTTGTTATCACTGTACAAATCAGTCGAAGGTGCCAAAGAGTCATTCATTGGGCCTTTGAGTGATTTGTTTTCAAGTGCACATTGAAGACTTTTTTCTTCTTCTATTCTCAGCAACTGCTCTGTCGGAAAATTGATCCTTCTTGTTTCAACTTGGTCCTTTCCGAACATTTCAACTTCATTCTTCATTCTCATCAGAGCGGCAGGGCCCGACAACCGCCTCCGGACGAGGAGACGCAGCCTCTGACATTCCAATTCCAATTTTGCAATTTTCCTTGGGCTCTTCTTTTGCTGCTTCTGAGCAATATCTGCTGCTTTTTTATTAACTTCTGCCTCTTCATTCCGGATCTCCAGTTCCTTCTCAACAACAAAAATTTCGTACTTGAGAGAAACATTTTCTCTCAGTAGATTCCACTCTCAGTATAAGTGCACTTATATCAGCTTCATATTTACTTAACTCTTCTATCACGTTGTCTTTCCTGATAGAGCTTTATAAAGTTGAGTATTTTCAAAATCTAACTTGACAATTCTTTTACCAGTCTCTGTCAACTTCTCATTCAAAGCAGTCTGTGTTTTCTGAAACTCTTTTTTGATGTCTTGATAACAGCGCTATGGATTCTTCTCTCTTGCTCTTCTCGAACAAACTGCAATTGCTGCATACACTCCTTCAGGGCTGCTTCTACGTGGCTTAATCTTTCTTCCGACGCAGCTTTTTGCTGTGAAACTTTGTCAAGATCTTTCTTCGAAGATATCGCTTTCCTCTTGGCCCTCTCCCAACCTGAATAATGAGTAAATCTTGATATTGAATTCTGAATATGTTAGATGACAACATTTTAGGAACATGTGCGGACATAAGTTCACGAAGTATACACAAAGTGATCTAACTCCTCTCAACTTTTTGCATATTTGGTTAGTTTTGTAAAAAATGTTGATGTGGCACCTGGAAAATCGAAGCATAGTGGGTTGAGTAATTTTGATGACCACATCAACAGTTTTCTGGTCAGAAGGAGAAAATGTGCAAAAAGCTGGAAGTTAGTGCACTACTACAATTTGTGAAGTCAGTGTACCAAAAGCAGAGAAGGATACTCGAAGAAGAAACTTTTAAATTTTCCCTTTTGAGAATTTCTGTATGGAAGATGCGAGGAAAAAAGGTGCGAAAAAGTTGAGATTTAATTAGAACATATTTGAAAGTTGAATCACCTGCAATAGCTTTTTGTGTGATTTTCATCTGTTTCTTCCCAATGCTATCTTTTGAGTTACAGTCAGAGAGAGTAGCAGAAAGTTTGATACTTGAGATTCTGTAGTATTTTTCTCCTTCTTCCTTCTCAGTCTACACATCAAAGTTTGAAGAATTATGTTGAATCAGAAACACGATCATCTGACATGACCTACTCTAATAAAAAAAATGAACCTAAATCTATCTAAAATTTGATGTACCACAGAATCTTGATCTTCTTCATTGCTGGTAACAGAATTGTTTTTTTTTTTTGTTTTAGCGGAGGGTGAATTTCATCCCATGTAGTGATCGGAGACGACGACTACGTTACTACCAGGTACCCTCGACTGGTGGCTGCTATATCCATCTCACAACTAAACACCCACATCGCCAAAAAAGAAAAAGAATGACTCTCATTAGAAAATACAAGGAAACAGTAGAATGCAATACAATATACACACATACTGCATTTTCTTTAAAGCTTTTCTGTTTCTTGAAAACACCAATTCTAAACTTCAAATTAACTTTGACTGCAAAAGAAGATTTATTTTGATGATATGCTGCTTCAGCTACTGAGGGGATAATTGGATTAGGATGTAGTGACATGTACCACGTCCGATTGGGCACATTCATGGACGGAACATTCAAAAAGGTATTTTAGTTTAAGAGTATAGTAGGTTAGGATGTGCATTGGAAATTGTAAAAGGTGTATTGAAATTGTAAAAGGTGTGTTGAAAATTGTAAAAGGTGATGTAGGTAATAGGGTGTGGATGTGGAGGGATGGACCATCCGGTGTAAAATGAAATACGTTGAGGATGGTTCATGCCACATCCGGATGGGGACATCCTAGTCCAATTATCCCCTGAGAGACAGCAGGTCGGGTTATGAGTTTGCTCGCCTCGGGCCTCACTCTCACTTCTCATACTAAACAGTAGACCACCTATTTATTTATTTATTTTTATTCAAATTTAATCATTATTAATGAATGACTAGTAATTCAAATATACCAACACTCCTGTTCCCCATTTGTTTTTTACTATTTTGATAACATAATTAAATAACTTTAAGTTTTAAACATGGATTTATTCTAAAATTACCACAAAGCAAACCCTACCTTTTCCTTCTTCCTCTTCCTTTCATCATAGGAGAATAGTTATTTCCTTTTATTTTCACTTTTTTTTCTGGCCCTGTGAGATTTTTCACCCCTTGGATTAGCCTTTGTTAGAAATTTTTGTTGTATCTACGCCTTTTGCAACTTTCCATGTCTGTTCTACAATGGATTTCTTCTGAGTTTGTTTTTGTTGTTGATCAAGTATTCCTGAATTTTCTAGTGGTTGTGCAAGTAGTCATGGTTTAAAGGAGACAATTGAATAATTGAACAAGGGGGCGAGCAGTGCACATAATTTAGTTTATTGTAGGATCTCTGTGCTATTAGTCGTCATGCAATGTTGGTATTTGATTGTAGCTCAGTTGGTAGAACCCTTTGTAACCCCGATCAGTGATCAAGGATCAAATTTCACCGAAATCCTTCCCAATCAAGATATGTACTCAAATGAAGTCGTCGTGCAATGTTAGGGTACTCTGATTCAAGTGGTACCAAATTAAAGGTTTGAGGTAATGCCAATAATCGAGTCTAATCTGAGTTATAATTCGTTATACATGCAGTCACAAGCCAACTAGAGATCTTAGGTTATAACAAGGTGTTAGTTAAGAAATTGCAGAGTCTACTACAAGTAAATGATTTTCAAAGTCAGGACCTTGTGCCTGAAATTGTTATTCTGTGTAGCATTATTTGACTCTTTTGTTTTGTTTTGTTTTGTTTTTATATTCTGTCAGGATTTTCTGGAGTAGTTAGAGGATTTTGTACTTAGAAGTGGGTTGTTTCATACGTATTTATTTTTTGATAACTTTTTTTTTTGGTCTTAAATTGTATTATTTCTGTAAGATATTAAAATAATTGTACATGTTCTATATTTAAATAAAATTAACGAACAAAAGAAAACTAGAAAGAATTGGTCGGAACTGTTGGTTGCAAAACAAGAAGTGAAACATTAATGTAATAATTCAATTCAAGTTCCAAAAGCCACGCTTCACCTGACGGTTCTATTCGATTCAAGTTCCAAACCCCACATCTGGTTATTCTTAATTGAATTGATGGTTTTAGGATCATGCTTGCTCCTACTCTTATTAATGATCTTTTAGATGGTTAAGTAATAAAGGTTATAGCACTGTAGGGGTAAAACTATAAATTTAACGTCGTCTCTAAACAAATAGAAATATTTAAGTTATTTATATGTAATATTTTCAGTAAATGTGGTGTATTAGAAATATTTGTGGTGACATTTAGACGTTGCCTTTTTGTAATTTACCACTATAACAACCCAATTTTCATAAAATTTATTTTAGAACATTTAATAAAGACAAATAATATTAAATTAGTGAAAATCTTTTATTTCAATATAGGATTATTCGTAAATCAGATCGTTAGACAAATATTGAGCATAAATAATTTCGTAATAAAATATACTCCCTCCGTCCAAGTTATTTTGCACACTTTTCTTTTCGAGATGTTCAATCCTATTTTGCACACTTCCAAAATGTAAAGAAATCTTACAATCTTTACCCTCAATCCCCACCTTTGAAAATGTCATCTAAACAAACAAAAAAAACATATTTTTCTTATTTCACGTGTTGGAGTGCGTGTGCAAAATAACTTGGGATGAAGATAGTACAAAGTAACTGTATTTTCTACTCACATACAAAACATGTCACATAGTTCAATTTTATAAACCTAAATTCATCGCAGTAGAAAAATAATAGATTTTTTTTTTAAAACATAATTGTCCCTATAGATTTATATGCTTGACCATCCGCCTCGACTCCCATCACATAACTCCAAGTCAACCTGAAAATGTTAGTTGTTGGGGGTAAACTACCACTAGCCTCTTACAAGTCCATATCAATAATATATGGTTGAAACATAATCGTGAATAACAAGTCAATTCACAATATAACATACGTGTGCACAGGTTGCCCCGTTCACACAAACATATAACATGTGCGTTATATGTGTGCACAGGCTTCCCTGGATCACACCAACTTATAGGAGATTGATCAATCAAACTTATAAATATACAACTTAGGTCTTGCATTTCTTAAATATATAATGCAACTTAGGTGTTGGGTGAAATTTTATATTTCTCAAATGTATAAGGCTGGATTTGGAAAGGAAATAAAACAAGATAAACTAAATAAAGAAAGAAAAGTAAAGCTTGGGGAATGATTTCCCCCCGGCCACGTATCCATGTTTCCAATTCTCCCACATTACCCAATACCCCCTGCCTCACACATTTACGCACAATTAAATATGTATGTGCATCTCTCTCTCTCTCTCTCTCTCATCAGACACTTCTTCTCTCTCTTCCATTTAATTAATTCTGCACTCACCTACATTACTATACACACACTAGCACACATACAAGGAACACACACCATTGCTTACATACAAACGCACACACGCACGCACCCTCGAGACACACACACACACACTACGTCATGCTGTAAAACACACAATAACCTACCTGGACACACACATGGTTACGCATACAGACGCACGCTGATATATCCATGCACATACACACATCTGCACACACATACAAACCCGAAAACTCGCACAAAATCCCCACCGGTTCGTACGTTACTTAACATTCTACTTACGACGTACACCCCGATTTAGGTTGTTTTAAAGTTTCGAGAAGAAAAAGGACTATCTATCTAAAAAGGGAACACAATGAAGGAGACCGAGGCGGCGGTCTCCGAAATTACCAGACGACGACTTGAATATTTCGACAATAAGAAAGAGGGGTATGGGTGGTTAACCTCTGCTGCTCCTCCTTCGAGACGAGGGAAAGAAAAGACTGAACGCGAGCCCAACACAGCTAAGTCGGCCCAGCTACGCCTGAGGCCATTCGCGGCATGTTTGGAAATTGAGATCCCCATGATCTCCTCCCAACTTCCATGCAGATTTGGTGAGCGCAATTGTAGGGATTTAGTTAGAGTTTTGATTTGTGTAGTATAAATAGTAGAATTGTACTCAGATTTAGAGTTCGCACTTTGCACTTTAAAACTACAACGTGTAAGATTAAAAGGAAAATAGTGAAAAACACCTCGGCAGGTGATTGCCTCGGCCTGTGGACGTAGATCTCCGAACCGAACCACGTATATCTTGTGTTCTTTACTTTTCTTGCGTTTGGTAGCATCATTAATCAAACTTTACATCGTTAATTAAACTTTACTTCGAATTCCTTGGGTAAGCGGGTTGCGCCTTAACAATTGACGCCGTCTGTGGGAAAGATTTGAAAGAAAACCCTAGTATACTTCAGCGTCATCACAACCGCTATGGTGAATACTCGCCGATCTGCTAATCCTATCCGGTCCCGTCGCAATCCTCCTGTGGATCAGAATCCCCCATTGCCCCGACAACAGAATCAAGATCCGCCTGCGGAGCACGTTAACATGCAGAATCTCGCCCCTGCCAATGACCCGGCGCAAGTTAATCCTCAACCTGCCCCCGAATTGTCGCAGGTGCAACAAGCCTTTCTTCGGGAGCATGCCGCTCTATTCCAAGAATGGAATAATCGGCGCGCCCACTCCGGTGAGCGCGCCAACAATGGCGTCGACCAGGGTGTGAGAAATCCGCCCCGTGATCTATCACGTGAATTGGATGAAGATCCACCTCACCGAGCAAGACATGATAGCCGTCGACAACGATCAGCACTCCAGCGGACAACCGCAGCTCTAATGGGTCGAGACCCCGTTACGCCCATGAAGACATGGATCGTCGCAGACCTGTAGATGCACCAAAGCGCGTTCGTTTAGATAAATCCCGTGTACTGGATCCTCTGGAACAAGAACAAACTCAGTTTGCAGCGGAGCTTGACAAGGTGTTGGGCCTCGATGCCGACGGGGAGATCATCACCCCGTTCTCCGAGGAGATTCTTGCTACCTCACTCCCCGAGGGGTTCAAGCTTCCCCCTGTGTCCGTCTACAACGGCACCGGAGATCCAAGTAATTTTCTAAACGCCTTCAAGTATGCTATGTTCAACCGCAATTGTACACCTCACCACTTGTGTAAAGTGTTTCCTGAGTATCTCCAAGACGAAGCTAGACTTTGGTTCGATTCTTTACCCCGAGGCAGTGTTACCTCCTTTCGGGATCTCGCCGAGCAATTTTGGGCGCATTTTCATACGCGAGCAAAACCCATGGCCACTTTGGCCGATCTTATGAATCTGGAACAGCGAGATGGGGAGACAGTTACCCAATTTCTCGATCGCTTTACTGCTGAAAGCCTCAAAGTTGGCAGCCGATCTGATGATGTTATCATCAATCCCTTTATGAATGGTCTTCGGCCCGGGCCGCTTTACACCGAGCTTGTCCGAAACCCTCCTACTACGACCCGGGCTCTTTTCAGCATTGCATGCAGGTTCGCCAAGGCTGAGGAGCAAACCCGCCGCAAGCGCGAGAAACATGCCATCAAACGGCAATCGGATAAAACACAAGCCGGGACCAGTACCCGGCCTAGTGCCTTCACCCGCCTAAGTAGAGGACGTTTGGAACCTCGCGGAGATATCCCTCAGTT
This sequence comes from Ajuga chamaepitys, assembly GCA_958295605.1. Lineage (NCBI taxonomy): Eukaryota > Viridiplantae > Streptophyta > Magnoliopsida > Lamiales > Lamiaceae > Ajuga > Ajuga chamaepitys. The sequence continues at coordinate 37,258,856 of OY282495.1, forward strand.
CACTCCGCTTACAAAATCAAGGACATAAATTCTTTCTGTTCACAAGAATGATCTGCGACCGTGCCCACGGATGACTGCTCCGGCAGAGAAATGTAACCGTGATAAGTGGTGTGCGTACCACCACGATCATGGACATGACACCGAAGAGTGTCGCAAACTTGGAAAAGAAATTGAAGATTGCTTGAAGAGGGGTTTCCTACGGCAATATGTAGCTCGGACCGAGGACAGGTCTCGGTCAAACCAAAATGGAGGCTCACAACAAGGCCGCGGAGGTTACAATGACCGAGGTCCACGACAAAACAGACCTCAGTGGCAGAATAATAGGCCGGGGTCCAACAACTATGCTCGGCAAGACCAGGGAAGTCGTCAACAACCCCAGTTATATAACTTACAAGTAGCGAGACAGGTGTTGTTACTATTGGTTATTTTAGGGCATTTGTTTTTGATTCAGTAGGTTCTCTTCTTAGAGTGACATCAATGTGTTATTGAAGTTAATGTTGCCGGTTGGGTTGTGCTCGAAATGCGGGTTGTGTGAGACAAACTGAGAATAGGTGCAAATTGTAAGATTAGGTATCAGATTTAATACTTACATGTTTTCAAACTCTTCGTCAAGTAAATTTCTTCTACTAGACCAATCAACTCCAATATTTCCAAATAAATTATTACTCATGAGTTATAATTAGAATATTAAAGTTATAGGACAATTATTTGATTTGCCCGACCAAAATTTTATCGTTGATCCAAATTTTATCGTTTCTTATCAGGTTGACCCTATAACGACCCAGGTCCGATAGACATTCACCCAAACTCAAAATTATTATATGAGTTTGTGTTTTGGTAACGGGTCATGCCGAGATTTTACACCTCTAATTTCTTAACATTAAACAAAATGACATTATTGTATATAAAATAGAATTATTAAAGGTCGATCCCGTGCATCGCACGGGGACATACTAGTAACCCTAAAAAAGAAGATATTAACCAAATCTTAATCAAACACAGAGTCGGTTAAGCCAAATCCAGAGCCAAGGCGCGCCATAATATTAACGGCTGAGATTAAATCACGACACTCGTTTTCGTATCCGACGGCTCTTGTGATAGCTTTACGTTTCCTTCCTTATTTAATGGACTGAACTAGGTTTTTATAAAAAGGAGTCCACGTCTAAATAGGCCGCCACTAATTTCAGAGTCCAGTTAGGGTTTATCAGCCCATCTTCTCTCTCTCTCTCTCCCCCCTCCATCACTCCTTCAAAATACTACAGAATTCGTAAAACCCTAAACCCCTGGGTTTCCGAGGCAGAGATTCTTGCTGCGTCGCTCAAGTAAGTGTTTCTGACCGTTGCTTTTGTTATTCTCTCTTTTTTCGTACGTTAATTTCGCTTGTTCTGTTTCGATTTTGATCGCGAGCTGTGGTTTTGCCTCTTCTTATCCTCGTTGTTTCTAATTTTCGTGTCGTTTTGATGGAGGAAAGTTTAGGATTTTGGCATTGGAATGAGAAAAACGTTTCTCAGCGGTTTAATATGTGTTAAATTGGTGCTTTCCCTTGAAATTTACAAAACTTTACTTTTTTGTGTAGTTTTTTTGTTTATAAATATTAATCTTTGCATATCAATTCATTGCGTATTTATATCGTGCACACACAATGTATGTGCGTGTCTAGCAATGTGTTGTCTTCTTGTGTTTGGTGCTCCTAGAATTTAGAGAGATACAATTTTGACAGACTATTTTACTTTTGAATGAATTCTTGGTGCATGAACCAGATGGTATTCTATTTTTGAGCATTCAAACAAGTTATTAAAATGGGTCATGTTTAAGGGTATTCAAGAGATGTTAACGATGCTGTAAATAGCACTACAAACAGAGTATCAACTTGAAGAGTTGGAAAGATTTTTTACAAATTGAATTTTGTCACTATTCTTGTGGAGAATCGTTTCATACTTGTCAATACATTGGGTCATTGATTGTAAGAAGAGTCTTAATCTGAAAAACAAATGAACTCCTTGCTGAAGAATTATGTCAGCCGTAGTAATACAGAGGTACATCCTACTTTGTACTTTTTCTCCTTTCTTTACTGAAGATCTGAAATCACCTTGGGTTGGTTGCAGTTTCTTTGAAAGTTGTACAGATGGTCAATGCACATTATTACGACTTTGAAATGAATATGGTTCTAGGTTAAGACATTGTCTAAACGCCTCTTTAGTAACTGTAACTTTCGCGTTATAAATTTTTAAGAGTTATTTTTGTCTAAACACCTCTTTAGTAAATAGAGGAGCAGCTCATATTCAACAATGGAGGTTCTAGATATTATGAGAGAGAACTATTAATGATTCAAAGAAATTGTTATGGAAAAGAAAGGTGCCAAATTTTTTTACATTCACTACAAGAAATCACATATTTTGTGACAATTTTTTTCTTGACACACGAAATTTTGTCACTTTTTGTTGCTTAATTGCGACGAATTTAATTTTCGTCGTAAAAATATTCATTTTTGTGACAACTTTAACTTTTGTCATTATAAATTATTTTTATCATCACTAATTTAGACATATCATGACGATAACTAGAAATGTGTCATAATTAGTTTTAAAGATAGAATTTCGCATCAAAATTTTGGAGGAAAACCTTTTGATGACAACTACACAATAACTGGTGACGTCATATAGTGTCACCAATTGTTTTCTTTCATGACAACGTTATATAACGTCAGTAATAGTTTAGAGAAATTAATGACAAACCTTTTTGTCACCAATACTTATATTTAGTGACGATGTGAATCAATTTGTTAGCAAAGGCAAAAAAATTTATTAACTTATGGCGATGTTTATCATCACAAATGCTTATTTTTGTGTGACAAAATATTATTTCATTATTAATTAGTTGAATGAATTGGTGACAAAATTATTTTGTCTTATTTAATTAAATTTTGTCATTAATCTTTCAAAGAATTAGGTGACAACATTCTTCCGTCATAGATACTCATATTTAGTGACGACGAGTGCCAATTCATCATGTTTTTATTAAAAGTATAGACAATAAAATTATTTCGTCACAAATAAAATATTTGGTGACAATGTAAACTATTTCGTCACAATTTATAATTTTGTTGCCTTATAACGACAAATAGAATTTTCATCACTAAAATATTTACATTTATGAAAATTTTATTTCGTCACTTATTAGTTCGAACACAAGTCCTCCAATAATAGTAATAAAGACATGATCCGGGAAAAAAAAAATCACTAGAGATTTTCGAACATAGGACCCCCCCGCCCTAGTTATATTAACTAAGCTTTTACCACCTAAGCTAAAGATACTATTCTTCATGACTTATTAATAATAAATATATATAAGAGGTTAAATAAAAGTTAAATTTTGCAAAATATTTGATGGCATATGAAGTCAAACTCAAGACCTACTAAACTACTAACCAAGCTTTACCGGCTAAGCTAAAACAACTTTTGTTTGTGACTTAATAATATATATATATATACACACACACACACATAAAAGAAAGTTGTTTAAGTAAAAGTAAAACTTTATAAAAATTTAACATTATATGGAATCGAACTAAAAACATATTACATGTTTATACAACACCCCACCAACTCTACTACCCAAGAGACTTGCTAATTCTTGTTACATTTTATATAAGTATGTATGATGCTTTCTGCAATCTCTACTTGTGTACCTTTTTTTTTCTTGCATAAGCGTCACTTCTATGGGCTGTGTTGTTGCTTCTATATTGAATACTTTCAAATGTTTTTAGGGGCCAAGGTAAATATTTTCAACTTAAGGAGGGGTTATATTGTACTCTACATATTAGGGCACGTTCCTCACTTTTCTAAAGTCCGCCCTTTGATTATTATATCTTATAGTAAAATTTCATTCTTATACTATATGTTATAAATAAGAGAACTTTTCCCTACCAAAATCCTTGATTTGTTCTTGTAATTTTACAAAGTGACATACTAGTACAAGAATGACTACTCCAATGTTTCTGTAACAATGTAAATATATTTAAATTAATGGTAAGAACGAAAAAACATGCTATAGATGTGTGTCCAACACACGACCTCCAACAGAAGATACAACGAGGCGTCAACATTTTACAACTATATATGAAGATTTTATGTTTCTTGAAGTTAAAAAAATAAGTGAACAATGCTACTACTAAATTAAACGACAGACGTCACAGAGGTGAAGGGAAACTCTTACCTATCAGACCTGTTGGATAGTGCCTTGAACTATCAAAATAGGCCGGAGCCCGTGGACTCTGTTGTATATCTAATATAATGTCTGAACCTTTTGCAACTACTGGTGGTTGCATAAAAAATCTTATACATTTTTGTCCAAAAATTGCTACAATTATTATATGAAATTACTTGTAGTTACAAATGATCAAACTAATAACAATTACATATAATTACAAAAGGCTTTATAATATTTGTAACCACTTAGCTACAAATAAAGATTAATAAATTTAAAATAAATTTATTTAGTATTTGCAACTACAAATGTGCTTCCAAATACTTTTTCAGCACACAAATGGCGGTGCAATCAATTTATAGCTTTTGATACCCACTTAAGGGGGTGTTTGCAAACCCAACAACACCCCCAAAATCAATTTTCAAAATCACTTCTCACAATTAGGTTTGTTTGCAAACTCATGTTACATTCTCAGAATTAATTATGTGAAATACTTTTAATCTGCTTTTGTGAATCAATGGAAGAGCAGCTTCTGTAAATCAATTCTTAAAATCTTTTTTTTTTTTCAAACATTACCAAAATTTTATTTTACTACAACAATCAATTTTAATCACTTTTTTCACAATCAATTTTGTTTACAAACACCCTCTTATTAACCAGTATTTACATAAAACTACATAGTTAAAATAGGAGAAAAAAGAAAAACGCATTTTCTCTCATACCCTCCCCCGCCCCTCCTTCCCTCGCCCATTCTTCTTCGTCTCCCCGGCCCCTCTCCCCTATTCTCCTCTCTCCATCTTCCAATTCTTCTTCATCTCCCCTTCTATCTCCTCTTCGATTAAGACAATGCATCTCTCATCCAAGGAAGAGAATCATCTGGCTCAAGTTCAGATCCGGATCTAGGTTAAACATCACCTCTCTCTCATTATCTCTCTGATTAAGGTATTTCTCCGATTTAGATAATTAGATAAAAAGGGCATCTATTTCCGCTCGCCTTCTGTATATGGTGAGTTCAACTTCTCGACGCATTTTCTACCTTATCGTTTCGAATTCAAAGCATTAAGATAAGGTAATGGAAAATTATAGGAGAAATTGGTCATCTCCTTTTTATTTTACTTTTTGAAAGAATTTCTTTGTTTTTCTTTTGTTAGAGTTTGAGTCTGAGTAATGCCAATAACTGGAGTTTCAGAATCGGAAGAACACCGCGAGCTTGTATTTCGCAGGTGCGCTAGTGAACAAGAAATTTCTTCTTTTTAACATCATTAATTTAGCCCTAGAACACTAAATTATCTGTATTTTAAGGGATACTTCTTTTCTCTTTCAGTTTTAGTGGCGTTTTTAGTGTGTTATAATGGAGAGAGCATGGTGAGGATATCAAGAGATATTGCATCTCAGTTTTTTTAATAAGCACATATTTGCTTACTATCACCAGATATTGACTTATTTTTCCAAACTCCACACATATGTTTGTTTTTATCAAATAATAAATTGTCGAATAACAAATAAATACGTATTTGTTATCTATATTGTTAAATTAATGCTCGAATAACAAATTTTAACAGTGACGAACTATTAGTAAATTTCAAATGTCAACAAGTTTTGAGTATTGATGTTCCATTTGCTGCGACTGTTTGGATTTCCCGATGCGAATCATTGTTGTCTTCTAGTTAGTTCTTGTAGATCTGAATCTGAAGTTTTCTCCCCAGTTGCATTCCCTTTTCTTATTGTTCTTCTGCTGACTTATATGGAAAACATCAAATGTTCTTGTAGTTATCAGTTGCGTCTTGAGCTGAATTATGTTTAATTAATTCATGAAATGAGTTTCTCAGGTACTCTAATATTACTATCGTGTTCAGCTATTTGTGAAATCATGTTCGTTTAGTGCTTAATTGCTTCCCCAATTAAATTATTAATTGCTAGTCGATCTGTAACTTGGGAGTATGGTCACTGCTATTTGCATCTACTAATTCACTTTATTCTGCAAGTGAACTTAATTTCTCATGTTTTCTTGGAAATTAATTGCGTCTTTGACTAAATGGTTTAGTTAATTCGTGATATCACGTTCATTCAGAGATTAATCGTGTCCCCAATTGAATTATTGCTGGTAGATCTGTAACTTGTGAATATGATCTTTGTTATTTTAACATGTTGCATCTGCAAAGCAACTTAATTCTGCAAGAGAACTCCTGTATATGGTTTTATTATTATTTTTACTGTCCTACGTCTGAATATACTTTTGTTGGAGCTACTGTGAGGGCTGTTCGGCCATAACTAGCAGCCGAACAACGTTAAAGTTGTTCGGCCGGAACAGCAGCCGAACACTATCAGGGCTGTTCGGCCAGAATACAAGCCACACACTGTGAGGCTGTTCGGCCTGAATAGAAGCCGAACACTGTGAAGGCTGTGTGGAAGGAGATTACCTGGCATTAAATTTATATTTGCTCTTTTTAGAGATCAGTTTTTATATGGCAAGCACATGAAGCAGCATATTTTCGATCCACTAGTCACAAAAGAAGCCTCGATCTTGGGTGATTAATTAATCATGTATACAAATGCGTATGTGACAGAAAGTAAGAGGGGAAAAGTGTGAATTAGCTTAAAATAGGAAAGATATAGAGTTATATGACCTTTGTAAATTATTTGTTATACCATGGCTTTTATGCATTCTGAAAACTAACCTTAGGATTGTTTTGCTCTAGACCTTTGTTTCTCCTCCTTTTTATGTTTGATAGGTAACTAGTGTGAGCTAGCACCCAAAGGACGACTCTATAGTTATGGCTTCGGTTGATGGAACAATCAATTAGGTACAAGAAAGCCTGACCAGAGATGAAGGAATTTTTATTTCGTATCCCCTTCACAAATTGTCTTAAATTATTTGGTGGTTGATAAAGTTGCGACAATGCCCTTGGGTTCTGCAAACTGAATGATCTAGAGTGGCCAAGAGTTGGATTTGAATTGTTTATGGGTGTCAACTGAAATTAATTTTTCAGGTCTTATGTATTTTACCATAAGGAATTTGTCTTGATTGGGTTATATTTTGTTATAGTGTGAATTATACTTGTCATATCACAATCGTGTAATCGGTATACAGTTTACCAGGAATGACCAGGTATAACATGATGCATGTCTCCAATTAAAAAGAAAAGAATTATATCTATTTACATTTTGTTGGGGGGCAAGAAAAAGAAAAGAAGAGAATGTGAGAGCTACTATTCTTTATTAGTGTACTATTTTCTAACAGTCTTCTTGATTTTGGAAAATAATGGCACCTTTTTTGTCTACACCAAATTGTGAGTGTCTATGAAGTAGGAACTATAATATATTTTTATCTAATATATACTGAGATTTAATGAAGTGCATATATATAGGTTACCAAATTTTGATTCTTTTATTAGTTCTCTTACTAATTACTATTATGATTATAAAATTTGCAATACTTTTGTATTTGCGTGCGCAAGTACTTACAAGGTCTCTTTTTATTCTCATATGTGTGTGTGTGTGTTGTAGCAGGGACGTGGTGTGCTAGTGACTGCTTCCAACCATTTTTGAAGAATTATAGAAAGGTACATGAAATTTTCTATTTGCCCACAGTTCACCTTATTTGTTTTCTTCATTTAAAAACATTAGTTTTTATTTCACCATGTTAGCTTAGAAGTACTCAAGTTCCAAACTATAATTGTTTAGTGGGAAAATGTTTTGATAATTGGAATTTGAAATGTAGGTGCATCTGTGGTCCTTTCCGGAAGAGCTACGATACCTCCATTCGTGGACCCTACCACTGCTTGTTTCTGTTGTTCTGTACGAGTTGGAAGACTTTGAGGTAATTCTCCTCTTTAGAAGCCTTTGATTCTAGTTTTAGCAAAATCATCCTTTCTGAAATGTTTATATCTATACAGACACTCTGATTAATGATCTATATTCATCTTACAAGTATTGCTGACTAACCATTTTGTTCCTTTTAATATTTTGTTCTTTTGCTCGTGATGTTGATCAGTAGGAATTGTTGGGTAGATGGATCAGGTAGTGATACTGATCCATGACAACTAGTGTGTCACTGTACATATTAATATTATGACGAAATATATCTCGTCACGAAATGTCACTTTATAATGAAAAAATATATCGTCACTATATCTATGTCTTTAATGACGGTTTATATTACTGTTATTTATACAACTAGTTTTCCATCGCACGGGTTAGAATTTTTTTTTTATTAAATTATTATTAAAATATAAAGGTAAATGTGTATAATAATGAAAATTAAAATAAGTAATGAATAAAATATATTAGATATGACTTGTACGAAATGTTGTACTATAATAGGTAAAAAATTGATACTACCTCCGTCCTGCCTAATTTTGCACGGTTGAAGAAAAAGTTATTTTTGCTTTTTAGTTGACTTTTCCAAAGATGAGATTGAGGGTGTAGATTGTGAGAGAAATTTCTTTTCTTTTTTAAGGGTGTGCAAAATTATGTGGGACGGGCCAAAAGAGAAAATATGCAAAATTAGATGGGACGTATAAAATATATTGCATGACACTGGTTATGTGATAATTGTATATTTGTGATATTTAAATAATATACTAATGCAACTACATATTCGTATAAGGCGAAGCAATGCCAGAAGTCACAAATATTATATTTAGTATTTAGTAATATGAGCATAAGATTGCGCAATGGTATTAGTTTATTAATCAATGGTGCTAAAATATATAACATTGTGATGTATTTTAAAAAAAAAAATATCGATCTATTATATTTGTAACATCATTTTTCTTTTCACAAAAGAGGCACTAATTCAGTCATCAAATCATTTTAACTATTATATCTAATCTTTTGACTGTAAATTGTAACTTTAACAAATTGACCCAATTTTTTATCAATTTTTTGTAGAACAAAATGATTCACCAAAATTATATAATAGGACAAATTAAAATAAAAGAAATTAATCTTCTAGAAAAGAGTAGATAATTTTTCAAATAAAATTTTATTTTGATAATATTTGACATTTCTATTTTATATACCAAAAAAAATAATTCAAATTGAAATGTATCATAATAATCATAAAAAAAGTAAGTTACACTTAAAAATTAATATTTAATATATGCATAATGGATGTCAAATCGAAGATCGTGAAACGGAGATTAATTCAAAATATTTCTTACAAAAAACGAAGTCGAGTCGAAAAAGTTTCACGACTTTTAAATATTAAGGGAAAAAGCAAAAAAAAAAAAAAAAAAAAAAAAGGCAAAAAAATGTGATTGGTTGGCTTTTAACCAACTCCCTCATATTTCTCTCTTTTCCATTCTTTTCATCTTTACGCTAAAGAAAATTAAATTATCAATGAATTAGAATTTAAAAAAACTCAAAAAGCTAAGAAAAAGACACATAAGCAGTTTGACTTTTCAAAGATTTTACTTTTAAGAATAAGGTAGATTATAAGGTGACAAACTTCAGCCGTCATCACTTGTACTCATTTAGTGACAGTAATTTTTTTGTCACTAGATGTCACTTTACAATGACAATATATCGTCGGCATAACCAAGTCTTTAGTGACAAATATAATTTTTGTCACTTTATAAAATTTTATTGCGACAAAACACGTCATCAGGACTAGTGTGTATTTATTGACGAAAAAAATTTTGTCACTAACTTTTAGTTTTTGTTGACGTAATACGTTGTTATTATAGATTTTGATAAAACAACGATAGGTATTTTGTGACTATAAAGTAACTCTTTTGTGACAATTCATTATAAACATGACAAAAATAATGAATATAGTTGTGACGATGAAACTGTCACTAAAGTTTGATGAGTTAGGTAATATATTGATTTTCGTCACCAAATTTTGATGTTTTGAAGACAGATAGCTTTCGTCATATAATATGTTTACTTTTAATGACGAAATATAATATACGATGACAAAATTTGGATGCTAAAAGTGACGATCTAGGCGTCACTATAAATTATATAATATGGTGACGAGGACCTTTAACGTCATCAAAAGTCACATTTTTTGTGACGAATTCAAATATTGTCAAATATACCTAATACCACGGACGTACAACGACGATCATTGCGACGCTTAAATTTCATCACCTAATACTTATAATGACGAAATATGACTTTTATATGACGAAATTTATCGTAGCAAAAGAACAGATTTCTTGTAGTGATTTTTAGTATACTAAAAAGGTTGTTTGTAAAAAAAAAAAAAGTCATTAAAAGTTTATCACGCGCAAGTCACGTGTGAATTTTCGACAAAAAATGATCGAAAAATAAGTTTGGTGGTTTATCTGTTAATTGAAAAATAAGTTTAATGATTTATCTACAAAACTCAGTATAATTTATATGTATAAATGAAACAAAAAGAAATTTAATGATTCATGTGTAAAAAGTTGATAGTTTGGTGGGATTGCCGCAATTAACCGTATAAATTATACTCCTATATTCATAAACTAGGTGAAGAGCGATGCCCTCCTCTCAATACTTACTACTGCAGAACAACATCCATAAACGAGACCCAACGGATATGAAGGCTGGCGGTGGAGTGGTGTTTGGTGTTCCACGCACCGTCGCGTTTCCCGCAGCTCTCTTCAGCCACCGCCGCCCCACCTGTCGCTGCTACTCCTCGTCTTTTCCCGGTACATTTCCTATAATTTGTAAATTAAGTACAAATGTACAATTATGTGCTGCACCAAGCACAAGTATTTGTAAGAATTTGGGCTGTTCGAATGCAGACCATACATCCTTTATACAAAACCTTGCTGCCACAAAACCACCGGAGCATTTGAATCATCTTCTCAAAATACTTCAGGTCAGAGGTATGATCTTACTTCTTACCACTGGCACTGGTTCTGCTTTACCAAAGTAAGCAATTAAGCTACGAGTTTTAGGAAATGAATAAGTTCTGCTTAGGATGTTTAAGGTTTATATTGCTGCCATTGTTGTAATGTGATTAGAAATCGGGGATATTTGTGTTGAATAGTATGATTTATTTAAGTGTAATCTCCCCTTTTAGTTTTCATTGTTTGAAATGCCGGAATCTTTTGATAAAAGAGCTATGTTGATTGTTGATGAAATCTTCATTGTGTTTATTTTAGTGGACATAAAAATGACAAAAATTGTTGTATGTGTTGCAATACCACAATGTTGATGATAGAGTTCTAAAATATGATGTACCCAGTTGATTGTGTATTCCATTTCCACGATGACAAGTAATTGTAATTGAAAGTTGATTTTGTTCTATTTTCATGTATATCAAAATAGTGAATTCAAGATCTTGTAATGAAGCTAAATAATGTGGTGTGCAAATAAATGGACAGATAAGAACAACAAAATGTCATTAAAAACTGGTCTTAAGGCGGATACTTAATCTTTTCTCTAGAATGGTTCTGACAAGATTTACGTGAATGTAGCAAAATTCTGGGAGCACAAAAAGATGTTGGAATTCTTTTGAGTTTTATGGACAAAGCACAAACCTAAGTTTATACCTAACCTAAGCTTCTAATTTGGGTAAAATGAAAAACATTGATTTCATAGATTGTTTGTATACTTATAGAATGGATTTTAAAGGTCACTATAATCCTTGTCATTCTTACACTATAACAGGTGACCAAATTGTATCTCCGGGAGCGAAGAAAGGTTTGCTTCCTCTTGCTGTTCCTCTGTCCAAAAGTAACTCAGGTATGTTCCTGTGTGGCACTTAAACGTTTTAGTAAGTTAAATTGCTGATACATTTTTTCTCTAACCACCCTCTTGATGTTACTGATTAGGTTCTATTACTGCATTGTTACGATGGCCAACTGCACCTACCGGGTAATATATAGATGCTATGTAAAAAAGCTTGGTTCTGACATTTTTTTACTCCCAAAATAAAGTGTTTGTTTCTTATATAACATTAATCCGATATCGGACCTCTCCCTGCAACGACACAGGATGGAGATGCCAGTAGTGGAGGTCAGAGATTATGGAGTATGGCTTTTGGCTAAGAACGTGAGTAATATTGCTTATGTTCATAAAATTGCATCGCAGATGCATAATTTTTTTAGTTGTTTATATATATATATTATCGGTCATTGATCAAAACCGTCCCATTAGGGGGTGGTAGTTCAACCGGTTGGACCGGTTCCACAAGCGGTCAAACCAGTCTAATGAAAATTGACTATATTTCTTTGGTAAAATTTATGATATAGATTTATTATGTAATAAACTTTTAAATAAAAAGAAGATTGAATGACCAATAAAAATATATGTAACAATGTAAAAAATATAAAAAAAATCTATATTCTCAAGTTAGTCACATTATATGGAAAATGAGAAAAATAAACAATTGAATGTTTCCAGCCTTTTGACTGGTTTTGGCCACAGATGAAGTGATGAACGACTGCAGACCAGTTTAACTGGATATTTCGGTATTTGAACCTTTCGGGTCAGTCAACTGGCTGGTTCAATCCGATTCTTAGAACAATGATAAACTGTCTATGTTGCATGTGGAAGTACACTGTAGTTTGCCATTCTCTCTCAAAACAGGTTGAGCAATATATCAACAGAATCTTAGTGGAAGAAGACTTGAAGAACTCTCAAGAAAGAAATGAGGAGTTGTTTTATGCTTCAGCTGGAAATAAGTTCTATAAGAAGGGTGATTTTGCTGCGTCTCAGTTTTCAAGCTTAGAGATCTATCTTCTAAAGAAGGTAACATAAAATGAAACTTCTCAAAATGTTGACTTTAGCTGATTTAACCAAACGGATTTCTTTCCAGGTGGGTTTGTTTCCGGACATACTAGAACGCAAGGTTAAGCATCATATTGACAAAGGAGACTATGTAAGATAATTTTTAACAAAGTCCGCAATTCTGAGTAAAGAGCTTTTATTACCTTTTATTGATATATTAAGCATGCTGGTGTAAGGTCTCAGCTCTGGTGACTGGGGAATTCTATACTAAAAGGGAGCACTTTCCCGGGTTTGGTCGCCCCTTTGTATTTAATGCAGAAGTTCTTCTGAAGTTTGTACTCTCTCTGTGTTTTTTTTTGTGTGTGTGTCTATATGTGTGTATATATATATGTATATGGCTATATGCCAGACTTAATTTGCAGGGAATAAACGGTATGCTTTTCCTTTCAGAGTTGGACGAAATATAGAAGCCAAAGATTCTGCAAGGGTTGCTCTGAAATCACCCTGGTGGACATTGGGATGCAAGTATCAGGTAACTGTCTCTGGGCATTAATCATGTTTTCAACCTCTTCTTCTGCCTAAATATTTTCTGTTATTTATGGTCATTAGGAAGTGGCTGATATGGCTCAATGGGAGGATGAGCAAATCGAGTATATTAAAGAGAAAGTGACAGATGAGGGAAGGCAAGAGGACTTGAAAAAGGGAAAAGAACCTGCTCAGGTTTTGAATCTTGTGAACTATGGTTCTGCTATTTGTGTTTGTATTTGTTTTGCCTTTTCTTAATCAATCCACATACAGGTTGCTCTTGATGAAGCTGCTTTTTTATTAGATCTAGCATCTGTTGAAGGGACATGGGACGCATGTATAGAGAGGGTTGCTGATTGTTACAGAGAGGCTGGGCTTCATGAAATTGCCACATTTATTCTTTACCGAGACTGATTTCTACAGAGGCATGGAAATATTGCAATTTTGAAAATGTGCTCAAGAACTCATTGAACGTCGTTGAAAAACAGAATGAAATATATTTTTTGCAGAACACTTTACGCTTGTAAATAGGGGTTCCATTCATTATAACCTCCTCACACATATTTATGTTGCAAAATCCTCTACATCCAACTTATTTATTTGGTATTGATCTTCACAGCTTGTCTCAAATGAACTAATCAGAACTCTCTTTCTCCTTCTCCTTGCATCTTCCTTTTTTTTCTTTTTTTTTTTGCCTTGATCATATAGAATCCATCTCGTAGATTACAATGACAACAAGATCTATTTTCCATTTCCTTGTAAAATTGGGTTGGGATGGAGGAGATAACAAACAACACAACCATATCCAGGCCTTTAGTCAAACTTTGTTGTCTCTTCAATTGCTTAGCTTAAGAGAGGGTGTTTTCTTTCTGTTACCTTGCCACAGGAATAACTTCCCCCATAAACTTCTGCCCTCAATTTTCTTACGGGGCACAATAGCCATGGAAGCCACCGTTGTTGCATCTGCCTCACTATCATCTCCAACTGGATTGGTAAACTTGCTCCAAGACTCTGGTGCAGCATTAGGACTAGCAGCAGAATTGTAGTTCTCAGTTTGAGTATCAGTGGTGTTTCTTGGAGATGCTCTGTTTTGATCAGCATCCTCTTCTAACATTTTATCTTGTAGGGTCAATCTCTTACTAAAAATTCTCCTGGGCGTTGGAGTGCTGATAATTATATGGCCAGCAGGTGTAGCTATGACCTTATTAAACAGAGTTGCATCAGTAGGTGAAATCATTGCCTTCAACTGCTTCCCCAGTTTTAGGAGAGTTATATGGCACTCAGCCAAATTGTCTGAAATCTCCCAATCCTACAAGGTAAAATCTCATTAATGTAGGAAAATCTCATTACTAGTTAAGAATTTTCCGCCGAAATCCTACTTGTTTTATGTTCATCCTATTAGCTACTACATAAAAGCAAATATCTTGGAAGCAACATCATATATAAGTACGATGTAGGCATAGTTTAGACGAATATCCAATGATTTACGACTGAACAAAACCAATTCCTTTTTTACTACTGAATGACCTGTATTATATGTATGTTGTTATGGTGGGGAGTAACATGTTTCTCATGGAAGCTTCTACATCCCCAGATGATTTGGGGTTTCTGAAAAAATCCGAGGTTGCGTTTGGATTGAACGATTTGAGGATGAGTTATGAATATGGTCATAAGCATTTGAAACCCATAACTCTCAGTTTGAACCATTTTCAAAGCGATTTAGGTGAATTTCAAAATCGTCTAATCTCGATGGATTTAAAAATCTTTAGATTTTAATCCCTCAATCCATATGCAAAAATGAATTTCTATCATGATGTAAAACTAATTAAAAATATTAATGGCACAAACTTACATTTTGAAGTGCCTGTGAGGGGTTTCCTTCATCTTCAACTTCCTTGCTTGTCCTGCTGTAATAACAAAATTAGAGGAAAACAACGTACGCACGTCTTAGGATTGAGGAAAGGTGAGTGTAAAACATACCATTTTAGGTGTGCCATTTGGCCATTGCATGTCTCTTTTTGTCTTTTGAACGAATTATTACCATTTTCCATCCTCTGTTTCTAAAATCTTGACAGGCTTTTCTTTGCTCAAAAGTAGCTTCAAAGAGCTGGCCCTCCAGGTCTTCTTTCAAAGTCTTCAGCTTTTCAATTTGATTTCCGGTATTTCCTATATCTTCATTCTTCATTGTACTATTGTTGGCCTCTTTGTTTCTCGTTGATTGATTTCCCTCGCGTAATCAGAAGTGTTACGTCCATTCAAGGGAGAAGACATAGGAATTATCTTCTGTTTGGATATTCAATCGAGTAGATTCAGCAGAGTGATAAGGTGAACCACTATCTTCCCCACTCTCATTCCTCATTTCATCCCAGTCCAAATGCGTCGTAACTGCATCCTGCATGCTTAAAACATCTTGAATTGAAAAGCAGTGATTCATTACCCACTCCAAACTCGAAGCTACTACTTGAACAAAACAGTCAACCTCGGCTTTTCTATCCAGAAAATCATTGCAAGTTTCAAAACGTTTCTGCAAAATGGCTTGACAGTTCATCACCTTTCCATTGCAACACCCTTACAATGTAGCCCGTCCGGTTTGCCAAGCTCTTGTAGGATAAAAGCTTATCATCCTTTTCTGGTGCCCCATTATCTCAAGGTGATGGATTTATTCCTTCTAGAATCTCAAGAATCTTACGTATTGGTACGTTCACACTTGTCTGTAGTTCCTCATTTGTGGTCCGCATATCTTTAGTGACAATGGCCAGCTTTTCCATCTCAGCAAAATCATCCATGAGATTCATTTCTGAGTTAATCCCCATATATCTTCTAAAAGGTGTGCTCAATTGTTTCTCATCCTTGAAATTCGATGGTGACTCAGCACAGCTTGCTTTGTTATCACTGTACAAATCAGTCGAAGGTGCCAAAGAGTCATTCATTGGGCCTTTGAGTGATTTGTTTTCAAGTGCACATTGAAGACTTTTTTCTTCTTCCATTCTCAGCAACTGCTCTGTCGGAAAATTGATCCTTCTTGTTTCAACTTGGTCCTTTCCGAACATTTCAACTTCATTCTTCATTCTCATCAGAGCGGCAGGGCCCGGCAACCGCCTCCGGACGAGGAGACGCAGCCTCTGACATTCCAATTCCAATTTTGCAATTTTCCTTGGGCTCTCCTTTTGCTGCTTCTGAGCAATATCTGCTGCTTTTTTATTAACTTCTGCCTCTTCATTCCGGATCTCCAGTTCCTTCTCAACAACAAAAATTTCGTACTTGAGAGAAACATTTTCTCTCAGTAGATTCCACTCTCAGTATAAGTGCACTTAAATCAGCTTCATATTTACTTAACTCTTCTATCACATTGTCTTTCCTGATAGAGCTTTATAAAGTTGAGTATTTTCAAAATCTAACTTGACAATTCTTTTACCAATCTCTGTCAACTTCTCATTCAAAGCAGTCTGTGTTTTCTGAAACTCTTTTTTGATGTCTTGATAACAGCGCTATGGATTCTTCTCTCTTGCTCTTCTCGAACAAACTGCAATTGCTGCATACACTCCTTCAGGGCTGCTTCTACGTGGCTTAATCTTTCTTCCGACGCAGCTTTTTGCTGTGAAACTTTGTCAAGATCTTTCTTCGAAGATATCGCTTCCCTCTTGGCCCTCTCCCAACCTGAATAATGAGTAAATCTTGATACTGAATTCTGAATATGTTAGATGACAACATTTTAGGAACATGTGCGGACATAAGTTCACGAAGTATACACAAAGTGATCTAACCTCTCAACTTTTTGCATATTTGGTTAGTTTTGTAAAAAATGTTGATGTGGCACCTGGAAAATCGAAGCATAGTGGGTTGAGTAATTTTGATGACCACATCAACAGTTTTCTGGTCAGAAGGAGAAAATGTGCAAAAAGCTGGAAGTTAGTGCACTACTACAATTTGTGAAGTCAGTGTACCAAAAGCAGAGAAGGATACTCGAAGAAGAAACTTTTAAATTTTCCCTTTTGAGAATTTCTGTATGGAAGATGCGAGGAAAAAAGGTGCGAAAAAGTTGAGATTTAATTAGAACATATTTGAAAGTTGAATCACCTGCAATAGCTTTTTGTGTGATTTTCATTTGTTTCTTCCCAATGCTATCTTTTGAGTTACCAGAGAGAGTAGCAGAAAGTTTGATACTTGAGATTCTGTAGTA
Organism: Ajuga chamaepitys; assembly: GCA_958295605.1. Taxonomy (NCBI): domain Eukaryota; kingdom Viridiplantae; phylum Streptophyta; class Magnoliopsida; order Lamiales; family Lamiaceae; genus Ajuga; species Ajuga chamaepitys. The sequence continues at coordinate 37,276,440 of OY282495.1, forward strand.
TTTTTCTCCTTCTTCCTTCTCAGTCTACACATCAAAGTTTGAAGAATTATGTTGAATCAGAAACACGATCATCTGACATGACCTACTCTAATAAAAAAATGAACCTAAATCTATCTAAAATTTGATGTACCACAGAATCTTGATCTTCTTCATTGCTGGTAACAGAATTGTTTTTTTTTTTGTTTTAGCGGAGGGTGAATTTCATCCCATGTAGTGATCGGAGACGACGACTACTTTACTACCAGGTACCCTCGACTGGTGGCTGCTATATCCATCTCACAACTAAACACCCACATCGCCAAAAAAGAAAAAGAATGACTCTCATTAGAAAATATAAGGAAACAGTAGAATGCAATACAATATACACACATACTGCATTTTCTTTAAAGCTTTTCTGTTTCTTGAAAACACCAATTCTAAACTTCAAATTAACTTTGACTGCAAAAGAAGATTTATTTTGATGATATGCTGCTTCAGCTACTGAGGGGATAATTGGATTAGGATGTAGTGACATGTACCACGTCCGATTGGGCACATTCATGGACGGAACATTCAAAAAGTTATTTTAGTTTAAGAGTATAGTAGGTTAGGATGTGCATTGGAAATTGTAAAAGGTGTATTGAAATTGTAAAAGGTGTGTTGGAAATTGTAAAAGGTGATGTAGGTAATAGGGTGTGGATGTGGAGGGATGGACCATCCGGTGTAAAATGAAATACGTTGAGGATGGTTCATGCCACATCCGGATGGGGACATCCTAGTCCAATTATCCCCTGAGAGACAGCAGGTCGGGTTATGAGTTTGCTCGCCTCGGGCCTCACTCTCACTTCTCATACTAAACAGTAGACCACCTATTTATTTATTTTTATTCAAATTTAATCATTATTAATGAATGACTAGTAATTCAAATATACCAACACTCCTGTTCCCCATTTGTTTTTTACTATTTTGATAACATAATTAAATAACTTTAAGTTTTAAACATGGATTTATTCTAAAATTACCACAAAGCAAACCCTACCTTTTCCTTCTTCCTCTTCCTTTCATCATAGGAGAATAGTTATTTCCTTTTATTTTCACTTTTTTTTTCTGGCCCTGTGGGATTTTTCACCCCTTGGATTAACCTTTGTTAGAAATTTTTGTTGTATCTACGCCTTTTGCAACTTTCCATGTCTGTTCTACAATGGATTTCTTCTGAGTTTGTTTTTGTTGTTGATCAAGTATTCCTGAATTTTCTAGTGGTTGTGCAAGTAGTCATGGTTTAAAGGAGACAATTGAATAATTGAACAAGGGGGCGAGCAGTGCACATAATTTAGTTTATTGTAGGATCTCTGTGCTATTAGTCGTCATGCAATGTTGGTATTTGATTGTAGCTCAGTTGGTAGAACCCTTTGTAACCCCGATCAGTGATCAAGGATCAAATTTCACCGAAATCCTTCCCAATCAAGATATGTACTCAAATGAAGTCGTCGTGCAATGTTAGGGTACTCTGATTCAAGTGGTACCAAATTAAAGGTTTGAGGTAATGCCAATAATCGAGTCTAATCTGAGTTATAATTCGTTATACATGCAGTCACAAGCCAACTAGAGATCTTAGGTTATAACAAGGTGTTAGTTAAGAAATTGCAGAGTCTACTACAAGTAAATGATTTTCAAAGTCAGGACCTTGTGCCTGAAATTGTTATTCTGTGTAGCATTATTTGACTCTTTTGTTTTGTTTTGTTTTGTTTTTATATTCTGTCAGGATTTTCTGGAGTAGTTAGAGGATTTTGTACTTAGAAGTGGGTTGTTTCATACGTATTTATTTTTTGATAACTTTTTTTTTGGTCTTAAATTGTATTATTTCTGTAAGATATTAAAAAAATTGTACATGTTCTATATTTAAATAAAATTAACGAACAAAAGAAAACTAGAAAGAATTGGTCGGAACTGTTGGTTGCAAAACAAGAAGTGAAACATTAATGTAATAATTCAATTCAAGTTCCAAAAGCCACGCTTCACCTGACGGTTCTATTCGATTCAAGTTCCAAACCCCACATCTGGTTATTCTTAATTGAATTGATGGTTTTAGGATCATGCTTGCTCCTACTCTTATTAATGATCTTTTAGATGGTTAAGTAATAAAGGTTATAGCACTGTAGGGGTAAAACTATAAATTTAACGTCGTCTCTAAACAAATAGAAATATTTAAATTATTTATATGTAATATTTTCAGTAAATGTGGTGTATTAGAAATATTTGTGGTGACATTTAGACGTTGCCTTTTTGTAATTTACCACTATAACAACCCAATTTTGATAAAATTTATATTAGAACATTTAATAAAGACAAAAAATATTATTAGTGAAAATCTTTTATTTCAATATAGGATTATTCGTAAATCAGATCGTTAGACAAATTTTGAGCATAAATAATTTCGTAATAAAATATACTCCCTCCGTCCAAGTTATTTTGCACATTTTTCTTTTCGAGATGTTCAATCCTATTTTGCACACCCCCAAAATGTAAAGAAATCTTACAATCTTTACCCTCAATCCCCACCTTTGAAAATGTCATCTAAACAAACAAAAAAAATATATTTTTCTTATTTCACGTGTTGGAGTGCGTGTGCAAAATAACTTGGGATGAAGATAGTACAAAGTAACTGTATTTTCTACTCACATACAAAACATGTCACATAGTTCAATTTTATAAACCTAAATTCATCGTAGCAGAAAAATAATAGATTTTTTTTTTAAACATAATTATCCCTATATATTTATATGCTTGACCATCCGCCTCGACTCCCATCACACAACTCCAAGTCAACCTGAAAATGTTAGTTGTTGGGGGTAAACTACCACTAGCCTCTTACAAGTCCATATCAATAATATATGGTTGAAACATAATCGTGAATAACAAGTCAATTCACAATATAACATACGTGTGCACAGGTTGCCCCGTTCACACAAACATATAACATGTGCGTTATATGTGTGCACAGGCTTCCCTGGATCACACCAACTTATAGGAGATTGATCAATCAAACTTATAAATATACAACTTAGGTCTTGCATTTCTTAAATATATAATGCAACTTAGGTGTTGGGTGAAATTTTATATTTCTCAAATGTATAAGGCTGGATTTGGAAAGGAAATAAAACAAGATAAACTAAATAAAGAAAGAAAAGTAAAGCTTGGGGAATGATTTCCCCCCGGCCACGTATCCATGTTTCCAATTCTCCCACATTACCCAATACCCCCTGCCTCACACATTTATGCACAATTAAATATGTATGTGCATCTCTCTCTCTCTCTCTCTCATCAGACACTTCTTCTCTCTCTTCCATTTAATTAATTCTGCACTCACCTACATTACTATACACACACTAGCACACATAGAAGGAACACACACCATTGCTTACATACAAACGCACACACGCACGCACCCTCGAGACACACACACACACACTACGTCATGCTGTAAAACACACAATAACCTACCTGGACACACACATGGTTACGCATACAGACGCACGCTGATATATCCATGCACATACACACATCTGCACACACATACAAACCCGAAAACTCGCACAAAATCCCCACCGGTTCGTACGTTACTTAACATTCTACTTACGACGTACACCCCGATTTAGGTTGTTTTAAAGTTTCGAGAAGAAAAAGGACTATCTATCTAAAAAGGGAACACAATGAAGGAGACCGAGGCGGCGGTCTCCGAAATTACCAGACGACGACTTGAATATTTCGACAATAAGAAAGAGGGGTATGGGTGGTTAACCTCTGCTGCTCCTCCTTCGAGACGAGGGAAAGAAAAGACTGAACGCGAGCCCAACACAGCTAAGTCGGCCCAGCTACGCCTGAGGCCATTCGCGGCATGTTTGGAAATTGAGATCCCCATGATCTCCTCCCAACTTCCATGCAGATTTGGTGAGCGCAATTGTAGGGATTTAGTTAGAGTTTTGATTTGTGTAGTATAAATAGTAGAATTGTACTCAGATTTAGAGTTCGCACTTTGCACTTTAAAACTACAACGTGTAAGATTAAAAGGAAAATAGTGAAAAACACCTCGGCAGGTGATTGCCTCGGCCTGTGGACGTAGATCTCCGAACCGAACCACGTATATCTTGTGTTCTTTACTTTTCTTGCGTTTGGTAGCATCATTAATCAAACTTTACATCGTTAATCAAACTTTACTTCGAATTCCTTGGGTAAGCGGGTTGCGCCTTAACAATTGACGCCGTCTGTGGGAAAGATTTGAAAGAAAACCCTAGTATACTTCAGCGTCATCACAACCGCTATGGTGAATAATCGCCGATCTGCTAATCCTACCCGGTCCCGTCGCAATCCTCCTGTGGATCAGAATCCCCCATTGCCCCGACAACAGAATCAAGATTCGCCTGCGGAGCACGTTAACATGCAGAATCTCGCCCCTGCCAATGACCCGGCGCAAGTTAATCCTCAACCTGCCCCCGAATTTTCGCAGGTGCAACAAGCCTTTCTTCGGGAGCATGCCGCTCTATTCCAAGAATGGAATAATCGGCGCGCCCACTCTGGTGAGCGCGCCAACAATGGCGTCGACCAGGGTGTGAGAAATCTGCCCCGTGATCTATCACGTGAATTGGATGAAGATCCACCTCACCGAGCAAGACATGATCGCCGTCGACAGCGATCAGCATCTCCAGCGGACAACCGCAGCTCTAATGGGTCGAGACCCTGTTACGCCCATGAAGACATGGATCGTCGCAGACCTGTAGATGCACCAAAGCACGTTCGTTTAGATAAATCCCGTGTACTGGATCCTCTGGAACAAGAACAAACTCAGTTTGCAGCGGAGCTTGACAAGGTGTTGGGCCTCGATGCCGATGGGGAGATCATCACCCCGTTCTCCGAGGAGATTCTTGCTACCTCACTCCCCGAGGGGTTCAAGCTTCCCCCTGTGTCCGTCTACAACGGCACCGGAGATCCAAGTAATTTTCTAAACGCCTTCAAGTATGCTATGTTCAACCGCAATTGTACACCTCACCACTTGTGTAAAGTGTTTCCTGAGTATCTCCAAGACGAAGCTAGACTTTGGTTCGATTCTTTACCCCGAGGCAGTGTTACCTCCTTTCGGGATCTCGCCGAGCAATTTTGGGCGCGTTTTCATATGCGAGCAAAACCCATGGCCACTTTGGCCGATCTTATGAATCTGGAACAGCGAGATGGGGAGACAGTTACCCAATTTCTCGATCGCTTTACTGCTGAAAGCCTCAAAGTTGGCAGCCGATCTGATGATGTTATCATCAATCCCTTTATGAATGGTCTTCGGCCCGGGCCGCTTTACACCGAGCTTGTCAGAAACCCTCCTACTACGACTCGGGCTCTTTTCAGCATTATATGCAGGTTCGCCAAGGCTGAGGAGCAAAGCCGCCGCAAGCGCGAGAAACATGCCATCAAACGGCAATCGGATAAAACACAAGCCGAGACCAGTACCCGGCCTAGTGCCTTCACCCGCCTAAGTAGAGGACGTTTGGAACCTCGCGGAGATATCCCTCAGTTCACTCCGCTTACAAAATCAAGGACATAAATTCTTTCTGTTCACAAGAATGATCTGCGACCGTGCCCACGGATGACTGCTCCGGCAGAGAAACGTAACCGTGATAAGTGGTGTGCGTACCACCACGATCATGGACATGACACCGAAGAGTGTCGCGAACTTGGAAAAGAAATTGAAGATTGCTTGAAGAGGGGTTTCCTACGGCAATATGTAGCTCGGACCGAGGACAGGTCTCGGTCAAACCAAAATGGAGGCTCACAACAAGGCCGCAGAGGTTACAATGACCGAGGTCCACGACAAAACAGACCTCAGTGGCAGAATAATAGGCCGGGGTCCAACAACTATGCTCGGCAAGACCAGGGAAGTCGTCAACAGCCCCAGTTGCTGCCGCATCCGCCACCTCATGGAGGACCTGGGGACAATTCTCCCAATCACGTTATAAATGTGATCTATGGGGCCATTCCAACCTGGACTTCCCGAAGTGCCCTGAAGGCGGAAGCACGCAAGCCTCCTCCCGAGGAGCCACGCCATAAACACTTCCACAGATCTGAGACCGTGAGCTTCAACAAGGAGGACCCCATTCCCGAGCTCACCCCACATACCAATGCCATCGTAATCGATATGGCCCTGGCTAATGTTACAATAAAACGAGTTTTCGTCGACAATGGAGCCGCAGTTAGCGTCATATTCGCTGATTGTTTCCAAAAAATGGGCATACCATGTGAACAACTCCGACCAGCCCCCGGACCGTTACAGACCTTCACTCAGGGTGAGGTTCGACCTGAAGGAATCATCAACCTCCTCGCTTCGCTTGGTACTTATCCAGCAATAAAACCCATCTTTGTCGATTTTTATGTGGTCAACTCTCCATCTCCATACAACATGATTTTGGGCCGAGATTGGCTTACCCCGGCGAAGGCCGTTTGTTCCACATACCACCTCGCACCAAAGTTTCCTACACCCCACGGTGAGGTGGCCATCCGTGGCAATCAATGGGTCTCTAAAGAGTGCATGTATGTAGCACTTAAAAAGACAACGAAGGTTCCTCCCAAGCCACAGTTTCAAGTAGCCACCTCGGCTCTTACCTCGGATTCGTCTGCATCACTCGGGGACGATACTGTTAAGGTGCCGCTCGACCCGGCTAAACCGAAACAGACTGTTACAGTCGGTGCCATAGACACCCCATTGCTACACAATGCCATCATCTAGACCATACGCAAATATTCTGAAGTTTTTGCGTGGTCTCCCCTGGATATGCCGGGGGTCTCTCCAGACTTTATTACTCATAAATTAAATATTGACCCCGGCGTGAAGCCCATACAACAAAAATGGTGCCAATTTGCTCCGGAGAGGAACGCAGCCATCCGAACTGAAGTTCAACAGCTCCTGGACGCCGACATCCTGTTCGAAGTACACTATCCGTCCTGGCTTTCTAATCCCGTGATGGTTACGAAGTCCAGTGGGGCATGGAGAATGTGCGTTGATTTCTCTGATCTAAATAAGCACTGCCCAAAGGATTGTTATCCTCTACCCCCCATCGACCAAAAAGTCAAGGCCATTACTGGGCACAAGGCACTTTTCTTTTGAGATTTATACAAGGGATACCATCAAATTCATATAGATCGCCGTGATGCCCTCAAAACGGCTTTTATCACTGACTTCGGGTGCTTTGCCTTAAAAAAAATGCCCTTCGGGCTCAAGAATGCTGGAGCCACTTACAAGCGCCTTATGGACCACGTCTTCCGAGATCAAATCGGTCGAAATGTTGAAGTATACGTTGACGATCTTGTTATTAAAAGTTCTTACACCGCCACATGTATACAGGACATTGCCGAGACACTAAGCACGTTGCGACGCTATAGGCTTCGCCTCAATCCGTCCAAGTGTACCTTTGGCGTTGGCTCAGGTAAATTTCTAGGACACGTGGTTTCGCAGCATGGTCTCCAGGCTAACCCGGCCAAGATCAGAGATGTATTGGATCTTCAGCCGCCAAAGACGGTGAAGGATGTTCAGCGTCTCACCGGCGGTCTCGCGGCCTTAAATCGTTTTTTATCTAAGGCCGCGGAGCGTCAGCTCCCATTCTTCAAAATTTTGCGTCAGGCAAAGAAATTTGAGTGGACTCCGCAGTGCACCGAGGCCTTTGAGGCTTTAAAGCAACACATCAAGCAGTTGCCATCTATGTCCGCGCCTATCCCCGGAGAGCCCCTTTATGTATATTTGGCATCTGCCTAGGAAGCAATCAGTGCGGCCCTTGTCCGCGAGGATCATGGGAGTCAGCACCCGTGTATTTCGTGAGCCGAGCACTTCAAGAGACGGAGACCCGGTATTCTGTGGTAGAAAAAACAGTATTGGCCCTCGTCATGGCGGGCCGCCGTCTGCGGCCCTATTTCCAAGGACGTGACATCAGGGTTCTCACTAATCACCCTATTCGCCAAATCCTCGTTAAGCCCGATGTGTCAGGACGTCTGGCTAAGTGGGCCATCGAACTCAGGGAATATGATATTCAATTTCTACCTCGCCGGGCCATCAAAGGCCAAGCCCTTGCGGATTTTTTGGTAGAAGCACCATTTACTGACCCTGATTCGACTGCATATGACACTCCACCTAACCACTCCGATCTCGAAGCTGAAGTCCGTAAGTGGCAATTATATGTGGATGGTGCCTCTGCGGCCGAGGCAGTGGCGCCGGGGTCCTTCTCATTGGCCTCGATGGCATTGAAATTAAGTATGTCTTGCGATTTAAGTTCAAGGTGACCAACAACGAAGCGGAATATGAGGCAGTTCTTGCTGGGCTCCGGCTCGCTCAATCCTTTCCAGCTTCGCATATCCAGCTTTTCACGGACTCAGAGGTAGTCTCTAGTCAAATTAAAGGCACCTATGCAGCCAAAGATGATACGTTGAAAAGGTACCTCGCTTTGACACTTAAGCTTTTGTCGACTTTTGCTTCGGTTGATATCCAGCAGGTGCCTCGCGAAGAAAATGTTAAAGCTGATGCTTTTAGCAAAATGGCCTCTGCGGTCCCGACCAACATGTCTCCGGACATAATCGTCGATGATGCTATCCATCCTTCCATTCATGAGGCAACAGTTTCTGTATTGACTGAGAACAATCCCAATTGGATGACTTCTATCGTCCATTATCTCCGGGATGGTACACTGCCAGATGATAAATTACTCGCTCGGCGCATCATTCTTAAAGCACCGAAGTATGCACTCCACGACGGGATCCTGTACCGTCAGTCATACTTACAACCGAGTCTTCGCTGTCTTGACCTAGTCCAGGCTGGCTATATTCTCTGTGAATTTCACGAGGGGGCCTGTGCAAGCCATATTGGCTCGCGGACGTTGGCCAAGAAAGTCCTCCGGTGGGGATACTACTGGCCCACGTTATTTAATGATGCCCATAATTTAGTGTCAAAGTGTGACAAGTATCAGCGACACTCCAAAGTCAAGCATTTACCGCAAACCGAGCTCGTTGGCATACAAAGTGCCTGGCCATTTATCCAGTAGGGAATCGACATTGTAGGCCCGTTTTCAGTTGCTCCGGGAGGCTTAAAATTTCTTGTGGTTGTAGTGGATTACTTCACCAAATGGGTCGAAGCCGAGCCCCTCACTGCTATAACCGGTCAAAACATCTTGAAGTTTGTTTGGCGTAACATCATATGCCACTTCGGCATCCCGAGCGCCATTATCTCCGACAATGGCAAACAGTTCGCCAATGAATTCCGGTCCTGGTGCAAGGAGTTGCACATCAAACAAATTTTCACCTCGGTCGCTCATCCTCAAGCCAATGGTCAGGTCGAAGTCACCAACCACACTCTGCTTAATGGTTTAAAGAAGCGCTTAGATCAAGCTAAAGGCCTCTGGGCCGAGAATCTTCCGCAAGTTCTCTGGGCCTATCGTACTACGCCGCATACGTCAACCAGAGAAACCACATACAACCTCACTTATGGCTCCGAGGCTGTCATCCCTGCCGAGGTTCGGGTACCCAGTCACCGGCTCGTTAACCTCGACCCCGAGACTAACGACGATGCTCTCCGTACTAACTTGGATGAACTCGAGCACCGCCGTGATCAATCCTTCATTCAACAAGCTAAATGTAAGCAACGAGCAGCTCAGTATTACAACCTCCGGGTTAGGGGTACTCAGTTTAAAATCGGAGACCTAGTACTCCGGTTAAATTCTGCCAGCAAAGCTGCCCCTGAGGGCAAACTGCATGCCGCCTGGGAAGGGCCTTATCGCGTCATTGCCGCGCATGCCTCCTGGAGCTATCAGTTAGCACATCTAGATGGTACGCCGATACCCCGAACATGGCATGTTACTAATCTACGACGTTTTTATCTATGATTTCCGATCGTCAAGTACCTTTTCTACCTTTACATTCTTTGTGCGTTATTTCATTTCCGTACTATAACATTTTCTTTTTTTTTATGAGTCTCTTTGTATTCTTCAATTGTTCCGACAATTACTTTGAATAGAGTCTTAACTTTACGTATATTATTGTACTTTCTTAGAGTCTTAACTTTACGTATATTATTGTACTTTCTTCTACGCTGCGTGGACACCCTGGCCTAGACTCATTATTATCTGTCTCCGGACACACTGATCTCTCGCCTAATTCGTCCGGAGAGATCAGCATTTCGTCCCCGGACATATATTCCCTTTCGCCAGTTTAACCGGAGAGGTCATTCACTCTCGCCTGATTCGTCCACAGAGATCATTAGCTCCCATCCGATCCGTTTGGGGAGATTCTCTGCCTTGTTTCTCTACAAGGCCTTATTTACGTATTGTACTCCCGAGTACTAACTACCACATTATTTTCATAATGACATGTCAAAATAATTTAAAGTAATTGCCTCATGATAAAACTACTTTTATTTAACACACTTATTAAACATATCAAAATATTTTCGGAACTTTGTTTCCCAAAAGTGTTCTTTACATATATATCTGCGTTATTATAACAACAAAGCATTATCTTCGGCCTCCGAGCCAATACTCCGCGCTCCGGCGTTGGGATCCGTCCCGGGAGCTTCTTCGCGTCCTCCGGGATCTGGAGGTTCCTTGGCTTTGGACTCCGGTTCTTCCCCTGCTTTGACCTCCTCTACGCCGAGGACTCACTCTCGGAACTGGCCTTGGAACGTTGCTCCTCCCTCGGCCCCGAGGACTCGGATGAGGCGCTGGTCTCGAAGTGTTAACCCATTCCGCGGGATCACATTCCGCGGGGTCCATTACTTCGATCTCCTCAGCTAGCTTCTCAACCTCCTCCTCCGCAACAGCTACCGGGGCTCCTCAGCGACGGCCACCGGGGTCGGCTCTTGGATTATGATCCCTTTGGCTTTTCCCGCTGTCCTCTTTTTACTCCTCCGCGGAGCTTTCGAGAAATCCTGGCCCCGGCTGGAGCTCGCAATGTATTCTTCTGCAGTACGGCGCCACCTGCCGCGGCCTCTTAAGTCCTCGTACATGTTAAGGACTATTTCCAATACTTCTCGCTTTCTAACAAGCTCGGAGGAGTCTGTGTGACCGGCCGCCATCAGCACGGTAATTTCCCCCTGAATCTCAGTTGTCCGCTCCTCGACCTCCTCAAAAGTTAGCAGGCCATACTCCGTCAGTATTCGCTCATACTCCTTTTGGTGGATGATGACTCGATCTAGTTCGGCGACCGTTGACAAACATTTCAGCTGCTGATCTTTCGCCTTTTCCACAGCTTTGACCCTTGCCTCTTCGGCTTCCTTTGCCCTTCTCTCCGCCACAACCACTCTCCTCTCCAACCGAGGAACCACTTGTTTTTGCAAATTATCTTTTTTCCCGCGGAACCAGTCCAAAGACTGCATGAGCTTCTTTATTACATTATGAAGCTCCTCGGTATTCTCCTGTTTGCAGTACAAAATCAGTACTAATATGATATACTCACACCAACGACAAAGCAGTAACTCAACAATATTGCCAACAACCGACTTCACATTCAAAAACAACAAGTGTATACATTGTCTGCGGTCATTACATCAGAAATATAAATTTTTCCTAGCATCTACTATATGTACAGTTCATCAAAATTGCAGGGAATGACTGACCTCCCCCTGATCGACTCCTCTAGCGGCCTCCGGCACATCCACCTCCTCCTTGTGCTCTTCCTCTGGCAGTTCTTGGATCACCCCCCGTTGCCTCCGCTGTGATTTCAATGCGCGGGGGTGGATCCTTGGCCTGGCTCCGTGATGAGTTCTCCCCGTCGAAAGGCCAAGAACTCCTCGTCTTGATCCGCATCACAGGCAGCGATCTCCTCGGCTCTCAGAATCGTCTTCTTCTCCGCCAGAGCCCTCACCAAGGGCCACTCCGGGACATGAGCTAGTACGTTGTAATACGCCTCCTCCACGGCGCTCACAACGTTGAAATCGTATCTGAACTCTGGACGATAGACATCCACGTTCGGATAGATTTCCTTGACTTTCTCCAGCAGCACTGACCGTGTTGCCGTGTCCCCGACCGCGACGAAGCTTGTCTGGTAGTCGAGAAATGTGCTGGTTTGCAACAGTTTCTCTGCAAATGTCTTCAACACGCCCCCTGGCCCTCCACTACTGCCGCCTCCTTGGCTTTCAACTCCGCCCGCAGTTTCACGGCGAACCACCTCGCGCAGCCGCTCCACCTCCTTCTCCACCAAGGCAGCTCTCTTGCACGCCTCGGACAGATCATGAGTTAACCTATCATTACGAGAACGCAACTCCCTCACCGCCTCGGCTAGCTCTTCCTTGGCCTCTCTCTCGCTCCTTCGGCCGAGGTCCATGATCCCCTGAGCCAGCCGTAGAAGCTCCTCGGCATCGGGCCCCTCCAGGCCCAGCACGTTTGTGCGCCCTTGCCCCTTGAAACATAAAACCAAAAACAAACATCAGAAAAAAGCTACAAAAGAAGTTTTTCACCCCGGCGATGGTTATACATGTTTTACCTCGGGGATCGACTTCGTGCGCAATCTTTTGGCCGCTCCTGGTGGATTCAAAGACGGCTCCGACCTCCTCTTCGACCTCGGGGTCGCCCCCGCGACCACAACATCTTCCTCCGTCCCTGCTGACGGCCTCGGACTCGGCGATACCCTAACTCTAGGAGCCACTTCGGCTGCAGTCCCCTTCTTCTTTGACTCCGCGATCACCGTGGGGCTTCCCGAAGCCTCCTTTCCGAAGCGTCCCACTGCAAAAGAAATTAGTGGTTAATCTTGTGCAAGTTACAAGCAGTTACACAATATTTAGAGTTCCTACCTTCCTCGGCTGCCCCGGCCGCCGACTCCTGCCCCCTGGTGGGATCCTCCTCTGCTCCGCTCGAGTAATACGGGCTTAATACTGCCTCCTCCAGCTCTTCTTCGGTGCAGAGGGTCTTGAAGGTCCCAACGGTGCGAAAACGACTAACTACCTCCGGCTCCGGCTCCGGCACCGGGGCGTTGTCCGTTACCTCCTCTCTCTTCCACCTCGGGAGGGCCACGCCCACCTTAACAAAAGTGAATTTTTCCTTCCAACCCACTACCTTACTCGGGTTTTGCACCTTAAACCCACCTCGGGCCCTCGGGCTAAACGAGTACCACCCCTTCGATTTCCAGAAGGCCTTAAGTTGGAAGAAATATCTAAATAGCTCTACATCCGGTTCCACCCCGGTATTCTTACATACTACTGTAAACCCTACAACTTGCCTCACGGCATTGGGTGCTAATTGACTCAAGGCGATGCCGTAATACCTCAGCAACCGCACTACGGCGTCCCAAAGGGGGAACCTAATTCCTATTCTCAAATGGTCTATATACACACTTATGAAGCCCCTTGGCGGGCAACAAGCTCGGTCACTAGGCTCCGGCACTATGTATTCTAAATTAAAAGGAAAGTAAAAGGTTGGAATCAGGGCTTCTATTTGCACCCGCGTAATCCGCAGCGACTCCGCGGCAACCTCGAAATCCTCCTCCAAACACTCACTAAACCCTACTGCCCGGGTGCCGGATTCCATGCCGTCTGCCCTATATACCATCCTAATCTCTCTTCTTTCAGGAATGATAAAGCGCAGGGGTGGTACATCTAACGGGGTTTTACTAGTCCCTACCTCTCTAAGTGAAGATGAAGACGAAGACGATGAGGAAGATATACTTACTTGGTTTCGGTTTGAGATGTTTCACAAATGGCACATATGAATCTCTTTTTTCCCACTCTCTGTATCTTGCAAGTCGCAAATGAGGATGATGCAATTTACTGTACAAGCCTTCTTTATATATACTCATGCATCAACGGCTCAGATCTGGCCTTTTCAAATTCAGTGTCTCAGATTCGCGCGTGGACGTCACACGCGTTACAGTTACCAAGGCGCGTGGGGGACACGCTTATTGGAATTCTCAAACACGTCACTTCACATCCCTTCTCCTAATGATGGCGCCGCCAATCACATCAACCTCACCCTTCCCTAGGAAGTTTTGGGACTCACTTCGGTGACCCCTTCACCTCGGGCGTATTTCAGCTTGGTCTCACCAGGTCCCATGATCCCGGGGGCACTTCGGTTCGGTCCCCGTGGAGTTCTCCACCCGGGGGACACATCAACTCGGCTCCGATCGACCCCATGACCCCGGAGGTACTTCAAATTAGTCCAGTTCAGTCCCTGTTGGGTTCTTCACCCCGGGGATGCTTCAGCCCGGCCCCAGTTCACAACCTCACCCCGGGAGTACTCCAGTTCGGTCAGGATGGCATCTCTCATTGCCCGCTACGCCTCTACATCGCCGCCCGTTACACCATGCCTTCCTTTTAACCGAAGCTCCTACCTCGCTCCGGCTGGTGGGGGGGCATTTGATAGGTATGGCCCAGTAACTCCGGGTCGGACTAACCCGCCAGCAGGGTCAATTGGGCCCAGGAGCGCGAGCCCAACACAGCTAAGCCGGCCCAGTTATGCCTGAGCCCAATCGCGGCATGTATGGAAATTGAGATCCCCATGATCTCCTCCCAACTTCCATGCAGATTTGGTGGGCGCAATTGTAGGGATTTAGTTAGGGTTTTGATTTGTGTAGTATAAATAGTAGAATTGTATTCAGATTTAGGGTTTTCACTTTGCACTCTAAAACTACAACGTGTAAGATTGAAAGGAAAATAGTGAAAAACACCTCGACAGGTGATTGCCTCGGCATGTGGACGTAGATCTCCGGATCGAACCACGTATATCTTGTGTTCTTTACTTTTCTTGCATTTGGTAGCATCATTAATCAAACTTTACATCGTTAATCAAACTTTACTTCGAATTCCTTGGGTAAGCGGGTTGCGCCTTAACACCCATAGAATTAGGATTGCTATCTTAAATACTGTAGAGTTCTGATCAAGAAACACATTAAAATAAAACACACTTTACAGATATCCAGTTGAAAAATAATTCATGACTTGGGCCAACTAATGAGCTCATATAATTAAAATAATAACTTTGGGTCCAAATAAATTGGCCCCTAATAAATAATGATGCATAAAATGGACTATTAATACGAGACATGAACATGATAATAATATCATACATATTGGGATCAATTATAAATTCAAGATATAATTTCTTGAATGATCATTGACTTATAATAAATAATATTATTTTGGACCTATAAATATATTTAACCCAAAACCCAAAACCTGGAAAATATAATATCAAAAGTAAATAATATATTTAGCGAAATATTTATACGAACACATATGAATATATAAATCTACCTTTAATATGAAAACAAAATTGCTGAATACTCGCTACAAACACGTGTCAGCCTGCAAAAAATTTAGGTTGGATTTCCCTTTAAATTATTCTTATTTAAATGCGCTCCAAAATGCGATGAAAGGCAGAACCGTCACTTTATGAAATAGAAAATCGTGGCTTCAGATTTCCATGATCCACTTCTCTCTCCCCTTTGCAGTTGCAGACACACTCTCTTACACTCTCTTTCTCCTTGTAGTTGCAAACACAAAAAACCAAACCAATAAAAAATTCAGACTGCAAATCATACAAAAGCTTCCCAGGAACATGAAGGATCATAATAAAAGAGGAGGTAGTTGCAAAAGATTGCAAACCCTTAATCTAACGCGAGCCCTCTCAGGTTTGCTATCAAAAAATGATAATTTTCTTTGTTAGATAATTTATTTTTATGTTCGTTTCAACTTTCAGAATTCTTTTGTAATTCCTCTGATCTTCAATTGGTCAATTGAGAGGAAAATTGGCATAGGAATGTGCAATTAAGATTCAGTTACTCACATTTGGTGGTGCAGATGAGAATTGTATAAATCCTTATTCTTGATTTTGGTGGCTTCAAGTTCATAATATTGAAAGTTTCTATCTATCCGCTCTCTCACTCTTTCTATCTCTTAACAGAATCGCATAGAATCCTCTCTTCCTGGCGATTTGTGATTTTGTTCTGTTCCTTTGATGGAGTTCGGCGTCTTGGGCAAGGATAATAAAGTGGAGAAGCAGATGCTAAGTGAGTCACGCGGAACTCATCGGATGCTAATTGATGATTTTTGAGAAACATCTTCTTTGCACTCTTAGGAGGTATGCGACTAATTTTAATAATTTGATTGATTCCTTGATCTAAAATTATTTGAATAAAATTAAAAGCAAAAATCTACTGAAGCACGAAACTACAGGTGCTGATTCTATGAGAATGAAGATAATAGATTGCAAATTGATAAAATCTTTGATAAGAAAATGATTAAATTGATATGCTACAACACTGTTACTATTATTCTGATGTAAGCTTTTTGTTTGCTAATTTGTGAAGTTATATAATCATATGTGAGTTTTTTACTATATAAATTGATTGTCTATACATTAAGCATTAGAATATGTTGTTATAGTTTCAAACTTAATAATTTTCCTAGATCTCTACTATGTTCAATTTTCTTCATAGTTTTTGCTCTTTAAAAATATACATATGTTGAGTTTGCATTTACATTTGTTTTCCAGTATGTGTGCATTTTATATTGGTGTTTTGAAATGAGGCAAGGTGGTTTGGTGTATATATTGATGGTGGAGGAATACATGCTTTATTTAAAGAAAGATGGATTGTGATTTAGTGGTTATTGATCGAATATTGACGACCCTCCAATCGAAAAAAAGAAAAAAAGACGAGAAGAAGAGGAAAATGGGACAATTAGAGGAAAATAAAGAGAAATTAAAGTGCCGACGAAGTAGGTGGAGCCGTCTTCGACAGTGCACTAAATTTGGTGTATGTTTTCTTTTACCAGCATCATTAGGTTACAAATTCATGCTTTGGTGTGGGTGACCACACTTTCCACACTTGCTATCTTTCCGAATGTCCTCAGGATAGGTTTCTTTTTGTAATTTCTCCCTAATTTTGTGTCATGTATTGTGTGTGTAACACAACATTTGATAATAATTTATGTTGATACCTGATTGATTTGATGCAAGTCTAGAGAAAAAAGAAAGCAAAGAGAATGGAGAAACTGACAACAAAAACAACATGAAGCGGGGATTATTTTTTAACGAATCAAAAATAGATGATGATCCCGTTTTGGACTGGCGGTGGGCCACCTGCACAAGGTATCGTGCGAAACCTCTTCTTATTTTGGACTGCCATATTCCTACAATTCAAAGAACTTGGCTATTTGTTGTCCAAGGTTTGTGTTCCCTGTTCCAGGGAGTTGCTATGAATTTGGATGTAAGATTTATAGTTACCTTTAAGTAGTAGTACATAAAGGGACATAGGACAAGAACAATATTAGTGCTACCAGCCACATAGAGATTAGACATTTTATTTTGGTCATAGCTGATGAAATACGAGCGAAAGAAGAAAATTTCGTATTTTGAATGATATAGTTACATGTACATATAACATATAGCCAAGTGGTGGAAGGTATATGGAATAGATGCAAGAAAGTAAGGAAAATTGGCCCTCTAATAACAACAAGATTATTAATGGATATGATGATAATTAGAGTGTAGAAAATATGTAATGTGGTGCCAAACTTACACCTAAATATAGAAGTAGGAAATTTAGTAACAGGACTCGATTCAAATTCAAATAGCCAAATTTGACTTAGAGAAATGCAGATGCACACATATGTATTAGTTTAGGAGTCTTCCAGCAAACTATCGAATCAAATCTACTAAGAGGGTGTTTGGCTGAGCTTATAAGCTCCTAAAAACATATTATAAGATGTTTAGGAGCTTATAACCTCTTGCAAAGTGTTTAGCAAAAAAAGTTGTTTAGGAGCTTATAAGACACAAAAATAAGCTCTAAGAGCTTATAAGATCTAAAAAAAATAAGTTGCTCTACCTCATCTTATTTCCATCTTCTTTTTTAAGATCTTAATTATCACACAAATTTCACACACAATTCACACACTTACACACACCACACACACTTACACACACTTCACACACTACACACATTTCACACACTACACACCCTTCACACATTTCACACACTACACACATTTCACACTACACACATTTCACACACTACATACATTTCACACACTAATCAAAATGTGTGATTTATATTAACTTTTAATTAGACTCCAAATTTATAGCTAAATTATTATATTCAATTGCAAGCTTATAAGCTCTTTTATCCAAACACTTTGTTAACTTATAAGCTCACTAAAAATTACATCTTATAAGCTCTTGAAACAACTTATAAGATGTTGAAGCTTATAAGATGTTTCAAATAAGCTTAGCCAAACACCCTCTAAGACTGACTTCTTTGGATTTGCCACACCTTATGTTTACCTATACAAATGCTTAATTTTGCTAACAAAGATACATAAACTCGGCTCTATGCTGACATGTGTTAATGCATTTATATGTCAATTAATATGGTTTGTTCTTACATGTTTCATCGATCTGAGTTCGCTTGCTTTCTTGAATTTGTGATTATATTCTCAGTTTTATTGTCTTACTATTTCATATGAAGTACAAAGGTGTTCAGATTGGCAACTCTGAGTTTGGAGACCGTATTTGTATATGTGTTATGTCCAAGTATATAAAACTTAAGAACTGTAGGTTGTATTGGAGTCAAATTCCACAATTTCATGTTCTTTCGGAGAAGTGTGTTCTAATGTAATTATAGTGATGATGCATACAAAGTCTTAGAAATTGTGAGTAATCTTAATTTTTGGTTGAATAGTGTCATGTTCAAGAATGACCTGCTCATATCTAATGTTGACCAACTGCCTTCTAGTAATCTGTATTTATTGATGTGGTTGAATGGTGAATTAAAAAGTATTATTACTTGACGATATTGAACATCTTAATAGACATGATACTATTTCATTTTGTTTATGTAGGCAATTCCAGGAGAAGCAAAAGAATTCCAACTTGGGGTGACAAAATACTGTATAGTGGTTATTTTGAGTGTCTTACTATGGAAATGTGCCTTTTTCGAAATAATTGGAGTGTATTCTTCTACTCATCTTTCCTAACAGTCATTATTATCACTACTTCACTCCCAGTCACATAAATGTTAGCTGTTTTTATCTACCATGAAAAGTTTCGAGCACAGAAAGGTATCTCTCTGTTCTACTCTCTTTGGGGTTTTATTTCCTATTTTTCGGGTTGAATTTGTCTTCAATGATGGTATTTTCTACAGATATATTGGAAGGTGTAAGCACACTACAACAAAACCTTGATTAAACAATGATGTAATTACAATAAACCTTGAATTGTGAAACTTGATTATTTTTCAGTTATGCCGGGGGATTTTGCAACAATTGAATAAACAATGATAAATGGAACAAACTTTGCCTGAATTAGATGTTTTCGTCGAATTATTGTTCACTTTGTAATTAACTTTTAATTTTTATTACTTATTACTAGTGATCATAATTGTGCTTGCAAATGATCCATACTACACTAAAAATAGGCTTTGGAATACTAATTTTGAGGACATTTATTAGTTAATAATTAAATTTTCTTTTATCTATTTTTGTAAAGTGAATGGGTAGTCGGATTTAATAAATTTTGGGAGGAAAAACTGTTTATAATATGTGGATATTTTTTCCTCTCAACACTTCCAGACAGGCTCAAAGAACACACACACACACCTTCCTCCATCTCTCTCGACAGTAGCAATGTAGCACACAGGCACCCTCTCTCTCTCTAAACAGTAACGCACGCATCTCTCTCTCTTCTCTCCGAAACTTAGACATACACGCGCTCACTGTCTCGCCCTCTCCCCCCGAATAGACGACGATTCTCCTTCACAAATCTCTGCCAAACTACGCCAGCCACTCGTCTCGCCCCTACCGAGATATGCCTCGCCCCCGGCGAGATACCTCTCGCCGTCGTTCAAAATCTGCAGCAATGACTTTGCAATTGTTGTTTTCTGCCTCAAATGTCCAATCCTCTTTGACAAATTTTCATTCCTCGAAGTCATGAAACCTAATTCTATTGCAGAGATGAGTTGCTATTTTCATAAATCTAAGGTTATAACACCGAATTATAATCTCTCTTTTTTTTTATAACCTTTATATATCAAATTTCCATTGCTTTTTATCATAGTATTGTTTTCCTGTAATCTATAATAATGATCAATTCATGCAAAGTTGTTACCATCATTATACGGTCTTCGTCTGATTCTGGAAATTGCACTTAGGTATTTTAATCCTCATTTAGAAAGTTCCCTAATTTCCTTTGTAGTTTCACTAACATTTTCATGAATGCAGAATCTTCAATAAAAAGTCATTCAATAAGGTATACAAACATCATCTCTTGTTCCTATTTTGTTTTCTGAAATCTAGAATCTTTTGGAGACAAAATTTCTAAGTTGAAACAATTTTTTAAGAGACCCACTTTCTAAAGTGGTTTAAATGTTTGCAGGTTTATTTTCAGATTTAATTAACTTGATTTTGTTTGACTGCTATTATGTTGTCTGTATTCACAGTTTGTAGTAGTAGTTTAGCATTTTCTGTAATTTAGGTTAAGTATTTGGATTAAGAGAATTTATTTGTGCATGAGAATAATGTTTGTTGGATGACTTATTTAGTTTATAAACTTACAGGTGGATTATGATGAATGAGGAGAGTAAGAGGATGAGATTTATTTTGGAAAAATGTTAAATATTGTTAGAAGGGTCCCTCTGATTGATGTTAATACTACAATGTGCTATTGAACCAATATGGATTGAGGCTCTCAAATTGGCACCAGGACAATATATTCTGGATTTTTATAGAAAGCTTCGGAATTGTTTCAATATAGATTATTTGGTGTAGGCTTTATGGAAAATCTTCATTTAATTTATTGTTTGATAGTTATCATTTATATAGTGTGTGTAAAGGTTTAATTTTGAGACCTTGATATGGCCAAGGAGAAGTGGGGCTTCACAGTCTTTCCTTTGATACTTGGGTAAGTGTCTACTCCCCCTCTCCGTGGATCTTCAATTTTCATATTGTCATAGGTTAGTTTGGGTAAGTGTTTTTAGAGAGTGGATTATATCTCTACCTGATCTGAATTATATGTTGTCGAATATGTAATTAAAAGTAATAGTTGTTTTATTTGTTTTCTCATATATATCTTATCTGAAACGAAGCTCAAATAGACCATTTTTGTAATTACCATAAGCAAATGATTTGAAAGTGTAAAGAATAATTCCGTAAAGTACGCATGTAGTCAACTAAAGTTAAGCTTTATGCTTTATCATGGTAATTTTTTTCGACAAAATCATTATTTTAGTTGATGCTTAGAGTAGGGGTATGATATGACATGTAACATCAGTTTAACACTCACGATTCATGGTTATGCATGTAGTACCTGATTAGAGTTCTGTGTGTGTTTTTAATATACTTTAAATAGTAAAAGTTAGTCCCTCTATCCCGTAAAAAGAGTCCTATTTGAAAAACATTTCTTGTTCCAAAATAAGAGTATGTTTCAAAAATTAATGTCTCATTTTACTGGTTTAAGTGTTTTTTTTTTTTTTTTTTTTTATAAATTAGTTATATATGATTGAACAAGTCAGATACAAAATAAAATAACTTATGTAAGTGTGTATTGATAGATTTTGGGGAGTTGTACAAGTATCAAATTGATGAAAATAAAAAAATATACATTTTTCAAACATGACTTTTTATGGGACGAAAGGAGTATATTGGTACATAAAGAAATGAGCACTGTACAAAAGATATGGTTATGGGATGATCATTTATGTTTTAGAGGTATGTGGTGGATATTATATCACAAAGATCTGGTATAAGATGAAAATAGCAAAGCACATATTGCTGGTACATTTTAATTTTTATATTTAAGTTTTATACTTTATACTAGTCTCAGTTCATACATGTAGCTACAGTCTTACACTTTAATTTTTTGGCATTGTCGCTTGTATGAGAATCGATTTTGCTATAAACTTTGTGATGATGTGTTGTTTAAGTGGCATTTTGTTGGAATCTGGTATTTCTTGAATTATTTTGAGAAAGAAATTTGTGAGGGAGTGTCTGAATGGATTTGATATTCTTCGAGAATGGTAAGACTTATTTCTAGGAAATTCCCATTATATTTTGAAAAACTAACTAAAATCAACTTACAAGGTAGTGGTCATATCGGAGGGCCAATCTGTAGGAGTTTTAACAAAGATGAACTCATAACCCGAAGAATCGATCTAACCTGCAAGTTGTTTGCACCCGTAGTTTCTGGGTTCATTATCAGCTTTGTTTCACTCGCTGCATCTGCCGTTTTTCTAGCACTCTGTAATCTGGTATCAGTGTGCTTGCAGTATTGGCTTTTAATGTCTGTGTATAATGGATTAAGAGAAGCAAGCCAAAGAAGGGCATCAAGATCTTCGGCAAGGACAATAGATGAAAGCATGTCTAGTCATCATGAACAAGGAATCTTGATTTCTTCGGATAGAAACAATCCTAAACAGCCCGAAAGCATCTCAAGGGACGCAATGATTGATCGGTTTCTGAATCTTCCTTACATTAGTGCCTGGAGAGTGTATCCCAAGCAAGATATTATCCTCTCGGGCCTAGCTCTTGCTTTGCTGTATTTTATTGTGCCTAGGTAAATGCACCTGATGTGTTTTTTTACTAAACGTTCACCCACAATCACACACAATCACAGACATATTCATGTGGGTATGTTTCAGATACTTGGCGTGAAATGCACCAAGTGTATACTACTCGTCATGTAGACAAGAAACCACCCTATCCCCTTTTACATGTTTCATTTGTGCAGTTCCTATTAGTCGAAATTCGATGGGATTGAAACGATGTAGTTTTAGCAATTGGAAAAAAATGAGATATATAAATTGGGATAGAGAATCGGATATGGCAAACTAGGGCCTAGTGGGGCAGATTTGGAAACAAATGGTAGATTTGAACCTAGCGCATAGGCTAGACAGGGTCTTTCAGAACACTGTGTAACTGTAATTAAGTATTCTTGAAGAGCAATATGAAGTCCTACAGAAACTAGTTTCCTATGATCCTTTTTTCTCTTTCGAACTGGTGATGTTTCAGCTTTGGAACATTAATGACTGCTACGCTAGAATGGCAAGGCATACTTGTTTATGTCATTGGAATCGCTCGTGGTATAAGTGCAACAGTTGGGATAGCTGCAACATTTTTGTACCCTATGTTAGAATCTCGTTTCTCTACTCTCCGGACAGGTCTTTGGTCCATCTGGTCTCAGGTTATTATTAATTTTTTTGAAAACTGTTAATCTATTTGTTAGGATGCTAAATCTTGTGCTTTTTTTTATAATGACTATGCAGTGGACGTGTCTGTTGTTATGCATTTTTCTATATTCATGAAGGAGAAACTCGTATCTGCATACATGCTAATGGGCGGAGTGGCCTTGTCTCGTCTTGGACTATGGATGTTTGATTTATCGGTCATTCAACAAATGCAGGCAAGAGAATCAACCAACAAGTTATAAAGATCAGTTAATTGCTTCTAATTTATGTGAACTTAATTGAACAGGATCATGTTGCTGAATCTGATCGTTGTGTTGTTGGTGGCATGCAAAACTCGCTTCAGTCTGTGTCCTTGACTTGATGACTTATATTACGGGCATAATCATCTCCAATCCACAGGTCATATCATCTTTGAACTTGTAACTTCACAATAAACACGGTGGGGCCAATTAGGGTAGCGAAATGGAGTTTAGGCGGCATTTTAGAACCCTGGCAAGATAGACATATGATGTATCATAAGAAATGTTTTTCATTAACATACTTGATAAAGCGCAATCCGGTATCCAATCAATTCAGCCTGAATTAATGTTTTTCATTAACACACAGGATTTACGTGGTTCGATCCGGAGATCTACGTCCACGGGCAGAAAATCACTCTTGCCGGGGTGTTTCTTTCACTAAAACTTGGAGTTTACACGTAGCAATTCACAATACAGAGTGTCAACCCTAATTCCCAGTTCTTTCCTCCTATTTATACTCAGCTTTTTCTAAACCCTAACTGAACCCTAACAAACTTCCTATATTCACGCCTACTTCCAACTGCATGGCGGTTGGGAACGAATCTTCAGCCTTGATTCGCGGAACAAATCGCCCGCTGGGCCAACGCGCGTTCTTGGGCCTGCTGGGCCTACGCGTGGTGGGCCTTCACGTGCTTGCTGGGCCTATCAGTGGGCTTTGGTATTGGCCCGATCCGAGGTGATCGGGTTATCCCTATCAATACTAGGCTACCAAATGCTTATCTAAATGTTTTTCATTAACATACTAGGCTACCAAATGCTTATCAATGAAAATTAGATGCCCCGTTGTACTTATTCATTAATTCTTGAATTTGATTTAATCTTGGCTTTTTTTGTAGGATCCTGGAAATTGACAATGTTGTCATTCCTGCTGGTGACAGTTGCAACTGTATAGTGTGTTCATATTTATAGTGTGAGGAAGCATTTACTTCATATTTTTGTAGGATTTCTGGAAATTGAAGTAATTAGTACTTTTTTTTTTTTTTTTTTTTTTTTTTGTAGTTTATTCTTTGTTTTTTTAACATTTTGTACAATTATACTTCTGTTGATATTGAGAAACAAATTTGGAGCAATTTTTTTTTTTTTTTTATTGTCCATTTTTTGTTTATATTATATGATTTACTAATTTTAGATTATTAACTGTGTATATATTAATGATTAAATATTTAAGCATACATATCATAAAATAAATATAATTTTGTAAAGACAACGATTTATGATGAATAACAACGGTTATCAACCGTTGTCTTTATTTAAAACAACTACGGTTCCGACCATAGTCAAAGAAAGTCGCTATCCGTGGTCATACATACCGTAGTGGTAGATTTAAAAAATCTACCACTACGGTTGTCAACTGTAGTCGTTAGTATAATTTACTACGGCTGAAAGCGTAGCCAAAGGAAATTCCCAACCGTGGTAATACATACCGTGGTTGTAGAAGCTACTGGTACGACTACGGTTCACAACCGTAGTCTTTGTTGTTAACCACTACGGTCAATTAAGCGTAGTTATTCGTAATAGGTCTACGACTACGGTATCTACTACCACGGTCGGTTTATGTCTTTAACTACGGTTTTTGACCGTAGTGTTTTACGTTTTTTTGTAGTGGTGGCATGTGGAAGTTTGAATATCCCAGTTGTATGTCTTAACTTGGTTATTGGTTTTCAGCATTGGATGTCTATTGATAATTTTTTAAGATGTAAATTAATGATATTAGTATTATGTATGTAACATGTACCATTGAAATGAATATATATTTTAGCTTTATAGAAGGATTTGACTGAAATTCAATAATTATTCGCACTTTACTTGACATGGAATACCCTACTGCTTTTTTCTCACTTTTCTCGGAACAAGTAATTGGAAGAATTAAGAAACACAACATCAATGATTTTGTGTTATACATTCGAGTTATTACTATAGAAGACATAGCAATATATAATTCTATATATATTTATGAAGAGATCGGAGAGGGAGAACGAGAGCGAGATATTTTAAAGGGGAGATAAAAATCTTGTAACGTGCTGGCCACTCAATTCTATTATATGCCTTCTGAAGATCAATTTTGAGAATCATTTTACCATTTTTACTTTTTTTGTTGATATCATGCACCATTTCTTGGGTTAGAGTGATATTATCAGTAATGTCCCTAGAGGGGGCAAAACCACTTTGTGTTGGTGGGATCAATGTAGGAAGTAGAGGAGACAACCTATTGTTAATAAGCTTAGTGATCATTTTATTGATGACATTGCATAAGCTGATAGGACTAAAATCTGACTAAGTAACAAGCTTGTTCTTTTTGGGAATAAGAGTTATTGAGGTGCAAGTGAAGCTTCTAGGCGTAGGAATTCCTAAAACAAATTCCCTAGCAGCTTCAAGAACATCATCTTTAACAATATTCCAACAAGTTTGAAAGAAAAAGGCAGAATATCCATCAGGACCAGCCATATTGTCTTTGTCCAAAGACTGGACAACAGGAGTGAGTTCCTCCATGGAAGGGGATTTGCAAAGGTTTAAAGAACTTTCCTAAGAAACCAAAGGTTTGATTGTACTGAAAACAGGGCTTTGGATGTTTATCCCCTCAGAAGTGAACATTTTTTGAAAAAAATCTCAAGCAGATTTGTCAATCAGATTGGTCTCTTTGATGCAAACACCATCAACAAAAATTTCACTAATTTTGCTTTTAAATCTTTTCTTTTTGACCAAAGCATGAAAGTAGGTCGTGTTCTTTTCTCCTTCTTTCAACCATATACAGGTTGATTTCTTTTTCCAAAATGACCCTTCCATAGAAAAGCAAGAGAAAATTTAGTTTGTTTTTTATTTAGAAGAATGAGATGGGAATCTGTAGGGTCATTCAAGTAAACTTCCTCCTGAGACTCAAGAGCAAGTTCGGCTTGCTTAACTCTGTCAAATATGTTCCCAAAAGTGTTTTTATTCCAGCTCTACAAGATTTCATTCTGAAGAGCTTTTGCTGGACCTTACACATACCATTCTATTCAACTGGTAGGGACCATGATTCCTCAGCCGTTTTCAGAAAAGTATTGTGTTTAGTCCAGGCATCTAGAAATCTAAAGGAAGGTTTGGAAATTAAGGCTTCAGAAGACAGGGAGATAGACAAAGGGCTGTGGTCTGAAGATACCTTTTACAAGATGTTTGACCTTAATTTTATTAAACAAGTCAACCAAACTGGAAGAAACTAAAGCTCTATCAAGTCTCTTAAACACATGATTTGCATGCCAAGTAAAAGGAGGACCAGAGAACCCAGCATCTTCAAGAGCATAGTCACTAATCAAATTATTGAAATCGTTCATGGATTTAAGCTTAAGACTCCCTCACCCTCTTTTTTCATCAGCAACATAAATAGTATTAAAGTCACCACTTAAAAGTAAAGGATCACCAGAATGGGAATTATTTCTAATTTGTTCCCAAAGATCTAATCTACTCTTCCTAGAGCATGAAGCATAGACAAAAGAAGCATATAATTTACAGTTAAGACTGGAATTAACCACCTCAACATCCAAAAGCTGATCAGAAGAGAACAACATATTGACAGATACGGGATCATTCCACATAATCCAAATCTTACCATTTTTATTAGCAAACACATGTTGAAACCTCAAAGTATGAACAAGAAAGGTATCAATGACAACACATGTAGTTTCCAAAACAACAAGAATATCACGTTTTTTCCTTTGGATCAAAATTTTCAAATATTTTATAGTTTTGGGGTTACCAAGACCCCTAACATTCCAAGTAAGAACAATCATTGAGAATTAGGAGATTTACCTTGGGAGAATGCAATGCCCCTTCTAGTTTCAATTTTTGAAGGAGCATTTCCTTTTTTCTTTTTCCTGTTCTTTTTCCTCTTATCATATTTCCTTCTAGGCTCAGAACCAAAATCCTCATCACAAGAGACAGTTTACAGCTCATCCATTGCATCCTCATCCACCATTTCATGCAAGGGGGACATATGAACCACAAAATTAGTATAAAAGCATTTCTCATTTTCTTCAAAGAAAAAGTTATCATCATTCACATTAACAACCAGCTTAGAGAATGAATTTTCATGGGTCTGAATAACATTTAAATCCTTAGAAGTGCTAGCTCTAGACCCCTCAGCCCTAGCAATATTGATTTCAGGATGCTTTTCAACAAGGAAAAAATGGGTTGTCTGAGTGGGTTCAGGGGAGAGGGCGACCCCTTTCCTTTTATCAAGATTGTTAGTGTTCAGCCTAGGGTCACCTCTTCCCAAGCCCTCACTAATACCATCTTTTTCCTTAGGTACATTAGGGACATCATTGGGGATATGTGATTGTTGATTAGGTTTAGGAACCCACTGTTTTTCAGGAGCCTTATCAACATTTTGTTTTTTACCAACAACAGTTTTAGCAGATAATTTCTTTTTATACTCCTCATTAAAATAGTCAAGGGTCACATGACCCAGATGTTTGCATTTTGAACAATAGGATGGAGTTTTGTCATAAACGACTTTCTGAGTAACTAAACTGTCTCCACACCCAATAAAAATTTCATCAGGCCTGGGCTTGGTAAGGTCGAGTTCCACATAGACTCTAGAAACACTAGGACGGGTTCTATCTGTCGTGGCTTCATCTATTTAAAGACGCTGACCAATTAATGAAGAAATCAGAAAAAGAGCCTTCATATCGAATAAATGAAGGGGCAGTTCAGGAAAGAAAACCCACACAGGGACAATAGGAGATTCAGATTTGGTATCAAAGTCCTTGGACCATTTAACACACGCATAGGATACCCACCGACATGCACAATTTGTTTAGCCCAAAATCTCTGAAAATCATCCTCGTTGATAAACTTAATCATAATATGTTTTCTGTTTATCGCACCAATGAACATAGATCCAATAAAACCAAATCTCAAAAGGTTAGCTTGAATGCTTTTAAGAGAAGGGCTTCCATGAGAAAACTTACCGATCAACACAAATCTGCACTGAGAAGCAAGGAGATATGTTTCAGATTCAGCAAATTAGACGATCGGAGTCCCCCGATATACTTCTGTGGATCCAAAACCCTCAAGCGAGGGTAGATCGAAGAGCTTCTTAGCCGATCTACCTTCCAGCCTCTCCACCGCACATCGAGCTTGAGCAACACTGAGGAAGGAGATCAAATTCGAAAGTGTACCAGTACCCTGAGAAGGAATGCAATGATCTTTGGATGGTAGGGGAGGAAAGTCACCTCCCTCGATGGTAGATGTGAGCGGAATGCTCGATGTTGCCGCCATCAGAGAGGATAGAGGAGAGGGGTTTCAAAGACTGCGTAAAGGATAGGATAGTGATTTTAGAGAGAGAAAAAAATCAAATTTCTAAGCCTTTTTTCTTCCTCTAATGGATGTTATAACATCTTCATAATAAGTTTCCAAAGGATTACAAATGCAACATAGTAATATGGTTATAATATATTTCTATGGGGATCTTGTTTCAAAGATATATGAAAGTGTTTAATGTACTTTTGTTGCCCAACTCAAGTGACTGTAGACCACATAATGCATTTGCCTTATTAAACTGAAATGTTCACTTTGACTGAAACAATTTGAATGAAATGGTATACGTATTTGAGTGACTACATGATTAAGACAGGAAAGAACAAGTAACTTGTTATTTGGGCATTTATCAAGGAACCAAGTTCTGAATTTGAAACTATAATAGGTCGATATTATGAACATAGTACGTACTTTAAAAAAACCGTGAGGTACTTAAATTCAAATTAAGATAAAGGAGCATGATAAAACTCGGAGTTGTCTATACATTGAACTAGAAGACCGAGTTTTGGGATACTAATTACGCCGTTGCATATAACTAAAAGATTATCAGACGACTTAACATAGATAAAGTGCACTCTATTAGCACTCCTATAATTGCTTGAAGTGTGGACATAAGGAAAGGTCCACATGTGTCTAAAGGAAACTAAGTGCAATGTGCACGTTATTGTACTAAGTTCAATGCATTCAACCAGGTATTACTTTCTCAAAATGCTTGTTAGCAGTCTTATTAGAATGGTTTCAAAAAGTATTTTGATATCTAAAAGAAACTATTGAAATATTTGTTTCTCAAATATTAGAGGCAAAAGAGATTACAAATGAAATTGTAATCTCTAGATGAAATGTCAAATGCTTTCGTACATAGAGAAAAGAAGTACTACATATGAAAATGTAACTCTTGAAGAAAATCTGAAGTTACCCTCTACCTTGAAACACCAAAAAATATTTTAGATGGTTATGATGAATGTGATTATCTCATTGGTCTATGTAAATATCATCAATAAATTCTTTATGTATTACTATGAGGAACACAATAATATATTGAAGATTAACCAAGCGCAACTCTTGCAGTTTCCACGTTGAATCCTTCAGAGACAATTATCCTACATGTAGCAGTTTGTGAGTACTATGGTTAAAGATTACCATCACAAAAGTAGTGTGGCTTGAGACATACCACAGAAGACCTACTTGTATTTCTGAAGACAAAATTATTTGCAACAGATAAATAAAAATACGCTGCATCAAATGTGATAGTATGAAACATGTGTCACCAAAAAAATTCTATTACCAACAACCACATATTTTCCTCATGATTTATGTAAAACCGGGGATGCAAAAAATTTCAAAACTCTCTTGATAGATGTATGTATCAAGGGAGATGTGTTAAGTTTAGGGAAAGTCTTGACACATGTGTATTGCACTCTTTTTTCCCTTTCCACTGGGTTTTGTTACTTGGCATGGATTTTAACTAGCCAACAAGTTAGCACCATTTCAGCCTTTTGACTTGGCACACTACAAGAAATCTGTGCTTTCGGGACGATAAATTTCGTCATATAAAAGTCATATTTCGTCACTATAAGGGTTTAGGTGACGAAATTTTAGCGTCACAACGATCGTCATTGTATGTCCGTGGTATTAGGTATATGTAACAATATTTGAATTCGTCACAAAAAATATGACTTTTGATGACGCTAAAGGTCCGCGTCACCATATTTCATGATATATAGTGACGCATAATTCGTCACCTATGTCGTCCTAAATTTGTCATCTAATATTGTGTTTCGTCATTGAAAGTGAACATGTAATATGACGATTGCATTTTTTGTCATTATAATATCAAAATTTGGTGACGAAAATCATTGAAATACTCAAACTATCAAACTTTGGTAACGCTTTTATCGTCACAACTATATTTTTTATTTTGTCATGTTTATAATGATTCGTCACAATAGATGTAGTGTGTAGTCACAAAATTCCTTTCGTCATTTTATAAATATTTTTAGTGACAATTAATTTCGTCAGCAACGATTAATATGTGGCGACAAACTTTTACCGTCATCAACATCCTACAATTGGTGACGAGTTGTGGTGTCATGATAAACCTACATTTAGTAACGAAAATATTTTTTGTCAATGAAAAATTGGCTAAGACGACGTTATATTGTGTCATTGTAAAGTGACATTTTATGACAAAAAAAGTTGATGTTACTACATGAGCACTTGTAGTGATAACCGAGGTGTGTCATCATTTAGCTGTATCTAACCGTCACTAATGACATACATATGGCGACGATATATGTTATCATTATTAAGTGTTTTATGATGACAAGCTACATTTCGTGTCAATATAAATTTATAAAATGACGCAATAGTTGTCACGTTTGGATTATATTTAGTGACAATTTTTCAAACCGTCTTATAAAAAATCATTTATGACATAAATTAGATTTATATTTAGCAATTCAATTTATTATAAAATATAATTATTGCGCAAAAAATATTGAATCTCAATAAATGGTTCTTATGGTCAAATAGTTTCATAGTTAACATTCACTGACACAATATTGTATTACTTTATAAAATTTTAAATGCATTAAAGTAAACAATGCCAAAATGGGAATGTAATACCCGTGCCTCTCACAACTCACTGACCAATATAATTTTTGCATTTCATGCATTCCATATTTTTTATGTTCCATTTGCGTGCTAGTTTTATAGTAATTAATTTGTTATATTTATTGCGTTATTTCATATTTTGCGACTAATTTGGAGATGTTTACCTTGGTAGTCAAGAACCCCCTAGTCTAAAATAATGAAACATGCTACAGAATTTAAGACTATGCGTGACAAGTTTATAGTGTGGAGCCAAAAGCAAGGAGAATGAAGTGTTTCTCGCTGGAAAGTAATCTCGGCCGAGACGGGGAAGGATCTCGGCCGAGACGGGTGGTCGAGTCATCTCGGCCGAGACAGAGAAGTGATCTCGGCCGAGACGTGAAGGCAGGGAAAACGGGAAGTTTGCCCTGGAGACGCATCTCGGCCGAGACATAGAGTGATCTCGGCCGAGACCCTTAGACCGACTTAGTCATCTCGGCCGAGACAGGGTCTAATCTCGGCCGAGATTCAAAGACCGACTTACTTTTCAGCTTTTGTGTCCAAGAAGCTATTAAAACAGTTTTCTTCTTTCATTTTGTAATTGTAACTCCAAGATTCATCTAAAGCAAAATATCTTGGCTTGGTATCGCCCCCAGACGTAGTTACGCTTCGTAACGAACTGGATTGATTACCATTGTGGAATAGGAAATTTCAAAAGCTACTCCGGAGGAGAGGTAAGTAGAAATCCATCGCCAACTACAATGCTTGAACATAGTATTTGTGTTTATTATTTGTGATAATTGATTGATGTATGTGTTGTTGTATGCATGTGTATAAAGTGTATTCTTCTGTTGCTTAAAAACAAATGGATGTGCATCAATCATGAGCATTAGCATCTACAAGGATTACATGTGTACATATAAGAAGTCAAAATAACGTAATTGCATAAATTGATAATGTTTTGGGGTTGGTCACCACTGGTACACTGAGAGTTATACATTGTATATGGTGTCTCTCGGGATGCTTCCGGTGACAGGCGTGCACGCGGAAGAGGTTCCCACTTCAGCACCTTCGTGATGAGGGGTACGGGAAGAGGTAGACTTCCCGGTGGACTGCGGGGGCAGGCAGGAGGTGGACCCCTGGTAGTCTCGGGAGGATAGCCGCTTGGTCGTACCAACCATCACTGATATCTCGGGTGGACTATAAGGGGGGAGGAGGGACCCTTGGTAGTCACGAGTATGGCCAATAAGTGATATTCTGGTGAGGTTGTGCCAGTGAAGGGAGCCAATACTCACGAAAACGGTTTTCTTTTGAGTAGAGTTGAAAGAAATGGTTTTGTAAATTGCATCTCATCGTTTACGCATTTGTCATGCATGATTTCTGCTTACTGAGCTTTAGCTCACGTAGTTCTTGCATTGTAGGTGAGTTTGACTACGTATGAGCTCGTGGACTAATCTGGCATGCTGTTAGAACTTCTGCAAGTCTTGAAGCCTCGTGTATATGAATGACGACCTGTGGGGCTAAACCTTGGACTCACTATGTTTTTGCTAGTGTTCTAATAATCTTTTTGGACATGTTCAAATTAAGAAACTTTAATATATATATTTTTGTAAATATGGCGTTGAATGGAGTGTGACACCTTGGTACTCGACCTGAACCTATGTCAATATATGTAGGTGAAATTTGGGTCTTGAAGAAGTATTCTACATCGTTAATTTTGAAAAAAAAAAAAATATACAGGCTTTGTAAGGCTAAAAATTGGTATAAAATAAGTTTTTACAAGGGTGGGTGTGACAGAGTGGTATCAGAGCCCGGTTTGTGCCCTGTAGACAGTTCATATACATGAGCTCGGAACTTCTGAAGCGCAGACATGCCAGTAAGTTTTACTTATTCGTAACTTGCATTCATTATTTCATAAGTCATATTGGCCTGTGACAGAGGGACAATAAAATTAGAAAGAAATCATGGAGGTCGTTAGAGGAGAAGGTGTTGAAGGAAATAACGATCCAGAACCGAATGTACCAGCAGTAGGTGTTGGCCTCGAAGCGATTGTGGCTCGGTTGACAGGGTTAGTTGAACAACAGTCGCAACAGATTCAACAACTTATCCAACAAAGGGATGTGGGTGAACAACCAGGAAATGGTGTAAATCAACAGCAACCTCGAGCTGAATACTTAGAGGTCATCGGAGAGAGGTTTAGAAAGCTTAACCCGCCAACATTTGAAAGTGCAACGGATCCTACTGATGCAGAGGATTGGCTTAGAACTATAGAGAACATGTTTTTGTATAGTAAAGTTCCTGAGGGGGAAAAGGTATTGTGCGCATCATTCATGTTACGTGGAAGTGCGGGACACTGGTGGGACACAATGAAAACTATAGAGGATGTGGCGACAATGACGTGGAATAGGTTCAAAGAACTTTTTAGAAACAAGTATTTCACTGCCCCAGTTCGAGTAATGAAGATGAACGAGTTCATACAATTGAGACAAGGGGCAATGGATGTTGCAGACTACATCGCCAAGTTCGAGCAACTCTCTAGGTTTGCGGAGCACATGGTCAGTACGGATGCGCTAAAAGTAGAGAGATTCCTAGAAGGTCTGAGGCCAGAGTTATATAGAGATGTGTGTATGGCTGGAATACATGGAGTAACTTATTCACAAGTTGCTGAACGAGCGTTGATTGCCGAACAAGCAGAAATGAAAATTAGGCGTGCTCAGGAGGTTAGGCGCCAGTTTATACAAAGACAAGGACCTCGTTTTGGAGGAGATGGAAAGAAAAGGCCGTTACAAGTGCAAGGTCCAAGGCCGGGTTCTCAACCAAAACCAGGACAACAACCATGGGATCAGAACAAGCGCCAAAAGGGTGAACAAGGAAAATCACCAGTTACGCAACCTACATGTCCCACATGTGGAGGTTCGCATAGTGGAAAGTGTTTTGCAGAGTATCGGACTTGTTTTAAATGTGGAAAAGCAGGACACATTTCCACGGTTTGTCCAGAGAACTCAAACCCTGCTACACAAAAGAAGACGCCAGCTAGAGTCTTTACCATGATCACAGAGGAAGCGGAAGCAAATACATCTGTAGTAACAGGTAAAGTTCCCATCTGTGATACTATTGCATTTGCATTATTTGATTCTGGAGCTACACATTCATTTGCATCCACTGAGTATGTGAAGAGGCTGGGTAGAAAACCTGATGTAGCAGACGTTAGTTACAATGTAGTGATCCCCTCCGGAGAGTCAAAACAAACTAACCAAATTCTGCGAGCATGTGTTATCTCTATTGAAGGAAGAGAACTTTATGCCGATCTAATCATATTAGATATGAATGATTATGATGTGATTTTGGGAATGGACTGGCTATCGAAATATGGTGCTACAATAGATTGTCAGAACAAGATAGTCACATTTCAGCCGCCTGGAGACACATCTTTCGTCTTTATTGGAGTACGAAAAAGGTTCAAATATCACATGATATCAGCGGTGAAAGCGAAAAGGCTATTGGAAAGCGGTTGTGAAGGCTACCTAGTAAGTGTTATGAGTATGGAAGAGAAACACTGTCCGACTATTGAGGAGGTAGCAGTGGTGCAAGAATACCCTGAAGTATTTCCAGACGAACTCCCAGGATTACCCCCAGACAGAGAGATAGAGTTTGTAATTGACGTATATCCAGGGACTGCTCCTATATCGAAATCACCATACAGAATGGCGCCAACAGAGTTGAAAGAGTTGAAGATTCAAATGTAAGATTTACTGGACAAAGGCTTCATTAGACCTAGCTTTTCGCCATGGGGTGCACCAGTTTTGTTTGTCAAAAAGAAAGATGGTACTATGAGGATGTGTATAGATTACAGAGAACTGAACAAGGTTACGATCAAGAACAAATACCCCTTACCCAGGATTGATGACTTGTTTGATCAACTCCAGGGAGCTGCCATATTCTCCAAGATTGACTTGCGTTCAGGTTATCATCAACTGAAAATTAAAGAGGAAGATATTCCAAAAACAGCATTCAGTACGAGATACGGGCACTATGAGTTTCTAGTAATGCCATTCGGTTTGACAAATGCCCCAGCAGCTTTCATGGATATGATGAATCGGGTGTTCAAAGACTTTTTGGATAAGTTTGTTATCGTGTTTATTGATGACATTCTGATTTACTCCAAGAATGAAGCAGAGCATGCTGTGCATTTGAGAAAGGTTTTAGATGTTCTAAAGGAGAAACAGTTGTACGCTAAGTTCAAGAAATGTGAGTTCTGGTTGGATCGAGTAATATTTTTAGGGCATGTTGTGTCAGGAGAAGGAATTTCAGTTGATCCAAGTAAGGTTGAAGCAATTAACAATTGGCCACAACCTACAAACCCTTCAGAGGTACGTAGTTTTCTTGGGTTAGCGGGGTACTATCGGAGATTTGTAGAAGGATTCTCGAAAATTTCATCTCCCTTAACACAGTTGACTAGAAAGAGTGTAACATTCAAGTGGACAGAGGCTTGTGAGCAGAGTTTTCGAAAATTGAAGAAAAGGTTAACATCTGCGCCGATCCTTTCAATACCAATGGGGACTGGAGGCTTTGTAGTATACAGTGATGCTTCGAAGAATGGTTTAGGGTGTGTGTTAATGCAGAATGGCAAAGTAATAGCATATGCATCCAGACAGTTGAAGGAGTATGAGAAGAACTACCCTACTCACGACTTGGAGCTTGCAGCAGTAGTATTTGCGCTAAAAATTTGGAGACACTATCTATATGGAGAACGATGTGAGATCTACACAGATCACAAAAGTCTGAAGTACTTTTTCACACAGAAAGAGCTGAATATGAGACAAAGAAGATGGTTAGAACTCGTGAAAGATTATGACTGTGTTATCAACTATCATCCTGGTAAAGCAAATGTCGTAGCCGATGCCTTAAGCAGAAAATCGTCCCAAAGTACCACATTGATGGCTTTAATTCAGAAACCGGAGTTACTAGACTTGCAAAGAATGAATGTCGAAGATTGTTCAATTGGGAATAGTAGAAGCAAGACTAGCAGCTCTAACCCTTCAGCCTACCCTACTTGATAGAATTAAGCAGGGACAGAATGCAGATGAATATTTAGCTAAAGTAAAGAAGGATGTCACATCAGGGATGCCATTAGACTTTCAGTTGTCAGAGAATGATATCTTAAGATTCAAAAACCGGTTATGTGTGCCAGATGTAGATAACATTCGTAGAGATATTATGGCAGAGGCGCATTCGACACCATATTCAGTACATCCAGGAGCTACCAAAATGTATCGAGATTTAAAAGTACAGTACTGGTGGCCAGGTATGAAGAAAGATGTTGCTCAGTGTGTAGAACAGTGTTTGACCTGTCAGCAGGTAAAAGCGGAACATCAAAGACCGGCAGGAACCTTACAGCCCTTACTAATTCCGGAATGGAAATGGGAAAACATTACAATGGATTTTGTGGTGGGATTGCCGAAAACTGTAAAGGGTCACGATGCTATCTGGGTAATTGTAGACAGACTCACGAAATCGGCTCATTTTCTCCCAGTCTGTACTACTTACTCCATGGATCGTTATGCTCAGATATATATACAAGAAATAGTTAGACTTCATGGAGTACCATTATCCATTGTTTCAGATAGAGACTCAAGATTCCTGTCTACCTTCTGGAAGAGTTTACACAAGGCACTGGGAACACAGTTATCTTTCAGTACTGCGTATCATCCACAAACTGACGGACAATCGGAAAGGACGATACAGACGTTAGAGGATATGCTTAGAGCTTGCGCATTAGATTTTCAGGGTCAATGGAGTAAATTTCTACCTTTGATAGAATTTTCCTACAACAACAGTTATCAATCTACTATAGGAATGGCCCCTTATGAAGCACTATATGGTAGGAAGTGTCGATCTCCGATACATTGGGATGAAGTTGGCGAAAGAAGACTTTTGGGTCCAAGTGTAATACAAGAAATGTCAGAAGCTGTGTCACAGATTCGGGAAAGGATGAAAACGGCTCAGAGTCGCCAGAAAAGCTATGCAGATAAAAGAAGGAGAGCACTTGAGTTTGCAGTAGGAGATCTAGTGTTCTTGAAAGTTGCACCAATGAAGGGAATAATGCGGTTTGGTAAGAAAGGAAAACTTAGTCCGAGATACATTGGTCCATTTCCTATTATCGAGAGGATTGGTGAGGTTGCCTACAGACTCGATTTGCCAGCGTCAATGTCTCAAATACATAATGTGTTCCATGTGTCAGTATTGAGGAAGTATATAGCAAATCCGTCTCATGTCCTGAACAGTGAACCTGTAGAACTACAAGCAGACCTGGGATATGAGGAAGTACCAGTACAAATTTTATTAAGAGAAGTAAAACGGCTGAGAAACAAAGAAATCCCCTTAGTCAAAGTCCTATGGAGAAATCAATCAGTCGAAGAAGCCACTTGGGAAAGAGAGGATGAAATGAGAGCCAAATATCCTGAACTCTTCAAGTAAGTAAATTTCGGGGACGAAATTTTTATAAGGGGGGGAGGATGTAATACCCGTGCCTCTCACAACTCACTGACCAATATAATTTTTGCATTTCATGCATTCCATATTTTTTATGTTCCATTTGCGTGCTAGTTTTATAGTAATTAATTTGTTATATTTATTGCGTTATTTCATATTTTGCGACTAATTTGGAGATGTTTACCTTGGTAGTCAAGAACCCCCTAGTCTAAAATAATGAAACATGCTACAGAATTTAAGACTATGCGTGACAAGTTTATAGTGTGGAGCCAAAAGCAAGGAGAATGAAGTGTTTCTCGCTGGAAAGTAATCTCGGCCGAGACGGGGAAGGATCTCGGCCGAGACGGGTGGTCGAGTCATCTCGGCCGAGACAGAGAAGTGATCTCGGCCGAGACGTGAAGGCAGGGAAAACGGGAAGTTTGCCCTGGAGACGCATCTCGGCCGAGACAGAGAGTGATCTCGGCCGAGACCCTTAGACCGACTTAGTCATCTCGGCCGAGACAGGGTCTAATCTCGGCCGAGATTCAAAGACCGACTTACTTTTCAGCTTTTGTGTCCAAGAAGCTATTAAAACAGTTTTCTTCTTTCATTTTGTAATTGTAACTCCAAGATTCATCTAAAGCAAAATATCTTGGCTTGGTATCGCCCCCAGACGTAGTTACGCTTCGTAACGAACTGGATTGATTACCATTGTGGAATAGGAAATTTCAAAAGCTACTCCGGAGGAGAGGTAAGTAGAAATCCATCGCCAACTACAATGCTTGAACATAGTATTTGTGTTTATTATTTGTGATAATTGATTGATGTATGTGTTGTTGTATGCATGTGTATAAAGTGTATTCTTCTGTTGCTTAAAAACAAATGGATGTGCATCAATCATGAGCATTAGCATCTACAAGGATTACATGTGTACATATAAGAAGTCAAAATAACGTAATTGCATAAATTGATAATGTTTTGGGGTTGGTCACCACTGGTACACTGAGAGTTATACATTGTATATGGTGTCTCTCGGGATGCTTCCGGTGACAGGCGTGCACGCGGAAGAGGTTCCCACTTCAGCACCTTCGTGATGAGGGGTACGGGAAGAGGTAGACTTCCCGGTGGACTGCGGGGGCAGGCAGGAGGTGGACCCCTGGTAGTCTCGGGAGGATAGCCGCTTGGTCGTACCAACCATCACTGATATCTCGGGTGGACTATAAGGGGGGAGGAGGGACCCTTGGTAGTCACGAGTATGGCCAATAAGTGATATTCTGGTGAGGTTGTGCCAGTGAAGGGAGCCAATACTCACGAAAACGGTTTTCTTTTGAGTAGAGTTGAAAGAAATGGTTTTGTAAATTGCATCTCATCGTTTACGCATTTGTCATGCATGATTTCTGCTTACTGAGCTTTAGCTCACATAGTTCTTGCATTGTAGGTGAGTTTGACTACGTATGAGCTCGTGGACTAATCTGGCATGCTGTTAGAACTTCTGCAAGTCTTGAAGCCTCGTGTATATGAATGACGACCTGTGGGGCTAAACCTTGGACTCACTATGTTTTTGCTAGTGTTCTAATAATCTTTTTGGACATGTTCAAATTAAGAAACTTTAATATATATATTTTTGTAAATATGGCGTTGAATGGAGTGTGACACCTTGGTACTCGACCTGAACCTATGTCAATATATGTAGGTGAAATTTGGGTCTTGAAGAAGTATTCTACATCGTTAATTTTGAAAAAAAAAAATATACAGGCTTTGTAAGGCTAAAAATTGGTATAAAATAAGTTTTTACAAGGGTGGGTGTGACAGGGAAAGAGTTAAATTAGGAAGCAACAATACTAAGTAGAATGAAATTAATTAATAGGCTAAAGAAGTTCAAAATATCTAACATAAACATCCGAAATAAACATCACTTAATGAAAGAAACATGATTGCCTAAAGAAAAAAAAAAAGAAACTTTATCTTCAAACATCACTTATTACAAACTCTAATTGATAAACATCATAACAGTCTCGTCTTCCAGCTTCCTCATCAATGCATCAAATCTAAAAAGAAAAAAATAATTGTCATAAATAATATATAAAAATGATTGTTCAATAATATTAGTATTTGGTAAAATATTCATATTTGAACGGGAGAGTAAACTAACCTTTACGATGTTTAGAGCTTTGCTCCAATTCCAAATAAGCTCTGAGTTTATCCACAGTTTCACTTTGCTGAGCCATTTTGTCTTTCAAACCGGTCACCTCATTCTGGAATTCATTCACTTGTGTCTTGAGCTCATCGACTTGTAATTCTGAATCTTGTAGCTTCTCCCGTGTCTCTTGAAGTTCCTGCTGCAAATGCTGGTCATTTGAACCCCATGTTGTGTTACGTTTGCTTGGTGGTTTCGGGCCATACCCAAGGCCTTTTATGTATCGTGATCCATGGCCTAAGACCTCGAGAACGATTTCATCGTCGGTCTTTGGATTCCCTTCTTGTATGTATTGGTCGCGCTTCTTGATCATCAGTTCCTTTTGCATTATGTCAATATGTAAATGTTATATTTAGCTTAATTTCTTAATAAAAAAGAAATGAATTTCATTAACTTACCCAACTTTCTTTTGCCTCGACTGATTTCCACGTGCCATTCTCTGAACATTGTGTACGTCTATACAACTCGATTCTATCACAGGGTTCTCCATTCAGCTCGTTCTTAGACTATACCAAGTAAATGCAAAAAAATCATAACATAATCACCATTGCAAATTTATTATAGAAAGACTAGTACAAGTAAAAGATATAAATCAATTATACAAACAAGTGTAAAATAATAATAACAAAGTTCTTGCAGACTACACATAATTTTCTACTCACTTCAACTATTCTCAATATCCAAAATAAAAAAAATTTAGAAATGTAATTATGAGCTCAAGATGGGTAAAAAAATTACTTATAATAAAGCTAGCTATTATCCGCATACAAACATAGCTATCATAAAGGAACAAAAATATATATAAAGGAAGAATAAAAAGCTAATAACAAACAAGAGTCTCTTATTCTAAAGAAACGAAGGAACTAGAACACCATAAAACCACAATATGCAAAGTAAGGATAACCCCAAAAAATTCAAAATTTGCATATAGCATACATATTTTACTCACAATTTCATGGCGACGAACAGTGAAAGCCTTTCTACCAGAAATATGCTTGCGACGTAACTTTGCTCGATTCTTTTTATTCACATCACTTATATGCTACAATAACAATAAATTTATAAGTAAATCATAGCTGTAATTCAAAATATATTAATTAATAAAGTTTACCTTATATTTAGGTGATGCAAAAAAATCACAAAGTACGTCCCATGTATCTTTGTCGGGACAGAAGTTTGGTTTGTTCAACTTAGCCTACTCCAAAGTCGCATACTCTAGGAAATGTTTATGGAGCTTATGACGCTTTTGTCTGCTACTGGTCTTAAATCGCTCAATCAAGCATTGTTTCACTTCGGGTGCATCCACATCAACATCCATGTGAATCTACATATGAAATAACACAACTTCAGATTATAAGAATATTCATCAACGAATAATTAATAGGATTTGTTTATATACCACTAACCTTTAGATGATCAAAGCCTGGCTCTAGATCATTTTTTTCATCTACATCTTTCCATCGTTTAGGCACTCGAACAACATCTCTAGTAATTACACCAATTTGACTTGCTAGTTTTGCAGATTCGTCTGCATTAATTGGTCGTCCTATAGATGTGTCCACATTGATCTTCATTTTTTTGCCATATGCAGCAAACATTTTCATTATCCCCTTACCCATTGTCAGACCACGTCCTCTTTTATTAGATCCTGAAGCTACATATGTTGAAAAAAAATTGGAATTTAAATATATTACACCTACAATCCCACAAAAAAAATAAAAAATAAAAAATAAAAAATAAAATTAATCATCACTATGTACCTTCTATTCCATTAGTGTTAGATATTGGAGTCTGTTGAATCTCAGTAGACTGGATATCAGAGCTTCCAGTGACTACATCTTGAGGGGATTGAGTAGGATGAACTACAACGTTTTCTGGCAGGGTGGCATTTTCTGTATTTTGATCTGGGTTAACACTGTGGTCCCTCTGTCATTATAATCTTGTGTTCTAGATGAGAGTAATGCCTCAATTTCATCATCGATCGACATATCTTCTTCTTCGCGAAGTCCCCTCATTTTTCTTAGTATACCTGAATTAGAGGACACACTCTTCCCTGATTGGTCTACCATAAGTGGTTGCGGCCCTTTCGGATAGGTTCTCTTTTTTAACCTAGGTAGAGCTCCAGGAGCCATTTCTGATAACATTGAAACCCCAAAAAAAAATTAAAAAAAAGAAAAACCATGAAAGACTACAAATTTTGTAAAGAGTCAAAAATTACACCATTAAATAAGTTCTCGTTGAATAATTTATTTACACGATATAAAACTTAGTATTTCATAAAGTTGTTGGTAACATATTTTTTAAAAACTTAATAAATCATCATAAAATTATCTTAATTGGTAAATGTATAAACATGGGAATTCATATGAACTCAAATTCACATATTTGAATTCATATGAACTCAAATAGAACATAATTCGGCTGAAACAACTATTTATTAAGGAATTTTGATATAAACATGGGAATTCATATGAACTCAAATAGCATAACTAGACACATTTCATAAAAGTTCCAGATCAATTTAAATTAATTTGATAGATTATATTGTTAGTTATTGGGCCAAACTTAAGTACTCTATCAATAACACTCTTACACATTCTTGTATTTGGTACGGTAGAGTCACAAAGTTGTACTAATGTCAAATAACCAAGACTACTTATAATTACAATAATTAAAATAATACTAACTGTCGGTGTTTAAAAAAAAAATGTTACTACAAACAACTCCCGAAAGTTTGATTTATACATATTCTTGGAATTTAGTTCATTTTATCACATACTAATTACACTATATAACCTCAGATCAGTAAATAATTAACCCATTCAAAAAGGGTTCTTAGCCCTAATCAATTTGACGTCTGACTTTTCAAAAGCAGTTTATCAAATTTACAATAAATATTTTAATTAAAAGTAGATCGATCATATATATACTGGGTAAAACTACTTGTATAACTCAAATGTTACTACATATGTATAATTTTTTAAGCAAAAATCAATTCTTTGTTAAATATTTCAACTGAATTAAATACTGTATAGTATAAATTAAAAAATAAAAAATTGAATCACCAATTCTGGACAAATTAAAGAATTCTAATACTTACAATAACTCATTTCAAATCATATATACTATAACAATGTATAGGGAAACCACTTATAATAATAATAATAATAATAATAATAATAATAATAATAATAATAATAATAATAATAATAATAATAATAATAATAATAATAATAATAATAATAATAATAATAATAATAATAATAATAATAATAATAATAATAATAATAATAATTATACGCATACGCTGACTGTAACAAATTTAGCCAATTGATACCTCATAACCCATTTCAAATCTTTTTTCTATAATACCAAATAAATAATAATAATAACAAAACTGCAACAATATTGGAAGACATCACAATTGTAAAAATCTCCATAACCAAACAATTATGACAGTGTAAACCCAATTGAGATTCAGTATCCACATACCACAAAAAAATCATCAATTCAACGACAAATGTTAATCGATACCACAAGCAACATCCAAACCCCGCTAAATTAAAAAATCATATCCACATCTGTTGTGATGCTGGAGGTCCAGAGCCCACCAAATCAGAAAAAGCAACCCCATGGACATGTCGTTACAACAGAAAAATCATAGTAGCCCAAATACATCATCGTTCACGCAAAAAGGCGCACAGGCCTTGTTAGTAATCCTAGAAATTCTGAATGATACGAAAATGCAAGGATGTTCTCAAGCAGTAGTAATTCAGAATATATCGCAGACCTTAATCAGAAGTCTCCTAGAAATGGAGTCATGAACACTCCACTGCAGGAATAAAATCTGAAGCTCTTGAACGCCTGCACACCTAAACGTAATCAGCCTCGTACACGGAAATTAGTCGTTGCACCATCGCGAGCCACCATACTTAGGATTCTGAGTCTCGATTCGTAGCTCAGTGGGTCGACTCGCAATAGTGAGTTGACTCGGCAAGGTGGCTGACTCAGTGAGAACGAGTCCGTCATGAAGGTCGCAGCCATGGTCTCGCTCAAGACCTTCAGATCGTGGCAAGGCGGCGGACTCGGGAGGCAGACCACCATGAGTCGCAAACACCAACAGGAGGACGCCGCCATGGGACCAGATCTCCCATTTCAGGGAGAAGCTTGAAAATGGCGAGCACCACCTGAATCCTCAGTGAAAGGTGAACTGGTGCAGCAATGGCGGCTAAGGCACCAAACTCACAAATGGATCTTGACTTCTGGAGATGAAGTCAAGAAGATCCAAATGCACCGCAATGATTTAAGAGACGGGCCTTGAAGGGATTCAGATCTGCGCTGCATAAGGCGGGCCCCCAGAAAAACCAAAATGCTGACCTTTGAGCACACCCAGATGCAAAAATGGACGTGCTCCAAGAACAGATTATAATAAAAAGATATGAACGAATAAAACCAAGTAATCTAGAAAATAGACAACTGGAGAAGAACAGTTCTTCGAAAATAAAAAGATAAATGAAAACGGAGAACTGGGTAAAAACAGAAAAAGCATACAGGAACAAACAAGTAAAAGACAAGAAAGCAAAATAAATAAAGGTCGGCCGGCGGCAATAGGAAGATGACCAAGTTGTACTTTTTTTTTTTAGAGAGAGGAGAGAGCGTTTTTTAGAGAGAGAGAGGGGTCTCTTCAATTGAGATAATTGGTAATTCTTTTTTTAGCAATTGTGAAAT
Source organism: Ajuga chamaepitys (assembly GCA_958295605.1). Taxonomy (NCBI): domain Eukaryota; kingdom Viridiplantae; phylum Streptophyta; class Magnoliopsida; order Lamiales; family Lamiaceae; genus Ajuga; species Ajuga chamaepitys. The sequence goes on from OY282495.1 coordinate 37,321,173, forward strand.
CCATCCAACAACCTAGTCAATTACAAATCAATCCTACCTCTGATATATGTAGTCACGTTATCACACACATTTCACACACTACACACACAACATATTACACATACCACACGCACACACATTTCACACACATACTACACACACTTCACACACATTTCACACACTACACACACATACTATACACACTACACACACATACTACGCGCACACACTACCCACACTTCATGCACACATACTATACTACACACACTTTGATTATCATCATCCTTTAAAAAATGTTAAGAAAGAACTGAAAAAGGAAAAGTTTAAATAATTCAAATCCACTCATTTGATTTAAACATCCAAATAAGGGATTTGAAATGAATTTGAAATGGATTTGAAATGAGTGGATTTCCAATACAAAAAATTGAAAATCAAATCCCTTGCTTTCCAAATCCTTTCGTCCAAACAAAACCTAAGGTAATTTGGCTCAATAATAAGTTGTGTTGTACCACCCCAAATAAAATCCCTTAAGAAGAGATGTTGAGGCAAATATGTTGCCCTTAACGAGCCTGATTAGGCACTTTAATTTTCCACCAAACCCAATATCCTTTTTCCTCTAAAAAAGATAATTATTAATAATAAATATAAATAAACTTTTTTTATATCGCTTTGTCTTTTGTAAGATTCTTTTCAATTAAAAAAGCGAAAGAATCCCTTCCTGTATTTCCTTCTCCATGGGTCGGCGGTAGCTGCTGGCCAAGCCCCTCTTTTTCATTCGCATTTTTCTCTCTTAATATATCATAATCTCTTGTCGTTATTTTTTATGGTTTTCATAGTCGAAGATCTTGCATCCCTTCGGGTCTTTTTTTTTTTATTTGGACGATGAGAAAGCTTCCCCCAACACTTGTTTTCACACCGTCGCGGAGAGATTCTAAATCTTGTATGATATTTCGTAAGCTTTAGGAAAGAAAACCTAGGGTACTCTCCATAGGTTTTGCCGCTCATCCATGTGGCCATAACTAGGGTTCCGGATCTCTTTTACAGATCCGAATTCGGTCACGACCTTGCCCTGCTGTTGACATATTTAGAGTGTGATTCACGGACCATGATTTGCTGATTTTGCATAGCCTCGTAAGACGATTCCGAAAATCTATTGTTGGTTGTGTTCAAGGATGCTACCTCTACCACAAGGCTTGATGTTATTCGTCTTTGCACTCTGTCTGAACCACCCTTGCGTAGGGTTTCTTAGTTGTTGGTCCCTTCGGGGCCTAGGGCTTACCGATCAGGATCAGTTGCCTTTGCCTGCAAGCTGGTCTAGTTTACACCAGAAGCGCTATCTATTGCTATGGATTCATGGATCTCAGATCGTGTTTGCAGCATCACTTTTTTTATATATAGTTTTGTTTACGATGGCAGTTCTTTCACCGGCTTAGTAATATCCGTGTTGCCTTTAAATAGAGAGCAGTCCCCTGATTATAGATCTTACTTGTGTCGTTGTTGGCTGCTCCATACCCCTTGCTGAATGTGTCTTGTTGATGGAAATCTCATCACAATACCTTCATGACATTCTCATCACTTGGCTAAAGATAAAGCCATCCTCAATTTCCCTTCCTCTTTAGACTCTCGGGCATCCCTATCCCGAGCTATAACGTTGAAGCCATCCTAGGGATTTCGGACTCACAAGTTAGTGACTAGTGTTGTCATCCCCCACACTCTAGCTTACGACATAGGGCAATGGAGTTCGTTTCTGTAGCAGGTTCTCATGTAGGCTTCAATTGTTGGTTGGTTGCACTCCTTGGCTTTCAATAAATCTCACGCATGTTTTCTGGATTGTCATGTTTATTTTGTTATAGATTGTGTTATGTTTTAGTTTTCTTTCACTACCCTTTACCTTTCAGCCTATGGCACGGAAATGTTTTTTTATTCTCCTGATTATCTTGTGGGTAAAAAGAGTCATTAGTTATAATTGTTAAGAGATATTTGTTCGGACTCATAGACCCACATTCATCCATAATGGCAAGTAGAAAAATAGTCGAGAATAAGACGAAAAATAAACATAATCCAAAACACAATAATTTAAGTGAAAAGCTTCAAAATCGAAGAAAAAACACGGCATACAAGAGAAAATATTATCATGTGAAACTTTACATTCACACATATACTCTCTCCCGACCCTAATCCTACCACAATATTACAAATTTTTATGATTTAAACTATTTTTTCCACCCTCCATACCAGAGAATACCAGAAAGGAAAGAAGAGTCAACAAGATTATAATGCATTTGAGTGGGGCACTTGCACCCAAAATTAATGTGTTTCTTAAGTAACTATATGAAGACCCTAACCTTTGATCACATAACCAAAGTGAGACAAACATCTTTTGAAAAATCATAAGGGATTCCCAACTTCTTCTTTCAAAGCAATATGGGATAGTCATCTTCTTGAATTTTTGGCACAACATCCAACAAACTCCACCTTGACAAAAATAAAAGAGAATCTATTGTTCACGGACAATCATCATTCTGAAGCCAGGGAACGATGCATCATTGTCTTGGCACGTATTAAAAAGCTTTGGTGAAATTTATAGTGCTACTCTTATCTATTGGCTCCCCTGGAAGTCCATTAGCATCGACATTACGTCAACCATATACCCTACATCCTTGCCAAGCTAATGTCCTGTGTGCAATATTTGGACCAGTTGACACCATCGCATCCTTTTTCCATGACAACTCCAAAAAAACTCCAACAAGCCATAAGAATGCACATTCTCTCCCAAGAGGAAATCTTCTTCAATCAAGATGATAACAACCAAGTGATTTGCAGACCAGCTCCACCATGATCTTCATAGATCAAGTAGTATGCCCGAATTCTCCACACTTTCAGCGCGTTCCGAACCTAACTCCTGGATTCTCCGCACTTTCAGCACTACGCAAACGCGACATACTTCCAGTTACTTGTGTAACCCGGTTTGTATCAACAACGATGATTTACACTCTTCTCCCCATTCTCCATATCGGAGAATACAATAAAGGAATTTAAGAAGAATAAAATACAAGATTATAGTGCATTTAACTGGTGCACTTGAAACCAAAACTAATGTGTTTCTTAAATAACCATAACAGGGCCCCAACCTTTGATCTCAAAACTGATGCGAGACAAACATCTCTTAGATAATCATAAGAGATCCCCAATTTCTTCTTTCAAAGTAATGTGGGATAATTATCTTCTTTAATTTTGGCACAAACCTAACAATAGAAGTAGCAGCTGATGCTTTGAACTAGTCTGAAGAATTACTAGTTCAAGCAGAAAACCCAGCAGGCAGCCCGCTGCTAGACCACCGCCACACTATAGCTACACCACCACCAAATGGTGGTCGGGCTGCTGCAGCATGCCGTCCACCATCTAAACCCTTTCGGTGCATGACAACATGGGGGAGCGTGTGCTGTGGCAAAAACACATGTGTGACGTGCCAAGGGAGTGTATTAGCATGTGGAACATGCATAGAGTGCGTGGAGGCGCGTCGGTAGTGTTTGAAGGTGTGTGGGCGCGCGTAAGAAGCACGTTTGGCGTGTGTGGAGGTGTGTGCGATCGTGTATAAGCTTGTACTAGTGTGTGAAGCACGTGTACGAGTACATATGTGTGGAAGTGAACGCACAAAGGTAAGTATTAATGCAACGGAAGTGTGGTGATGCGTTACGGAGCATGTGCTACTTCTGGTTGTGCGTATGGGGCCGTGCTTCATCAATTTTCTAATTGGAAAGTTTTTTTGACGTTTTTTCACACCCTCTTTTCTGTGATTTCAATTATTTTTATCAATTCTAAATTCTGGAATTTCAAAGCCATTTCAGACTTTAATCAAAATACAGAAAATTAGGTTGGGGTGTGAGAACGATACAATATTTTTCTAGAGAAATCGAAGAAGTGTCTACTTGGCTTTAGAACTTTCAGTATATTCAATAGGAACTGATGACCAATGAATCACATGGGAATATCGGCCATGTTCCTTAGTGAATGTTCTGAATAAATTTTAAAAAGGTTATTCATTGGATATGTCTAATCTAACATCTACATCTGTTGTTCCACATAATTGAGTTGTTTGACTTTCCTCTTAGTTGACTAAGTGTCAGACTTAGAATCAAAAGTGATCACCAGGCTAAGTCAATATTCGGAGGGATGTTAGGTCTTCTGATAGATGAAGATGGACCGTATAATGATGTTGGTACGAGTTTCTTTAGAGTTAAAAGATGCTCCGTAAACATGTACTAGGAAGGTCATTTGCCATAAATGGAATTGAGTTAAGAGCATTAACTTGCTTTGGAACTGCATTTCCAAGTATAAAGACAGTCCATGCATTGAGATCCTTGACACTGAACCATGTGTTGAACCCCACATTATGTGTAATCAACTTGTTGTTGATACAACTTGAGTGTGATCATTATATTCAAATCGTGTTTTGAACAAAATTGGTAACTTGAGTGGGGGTTATGGGCTGGAAGAATCTTGTATTCTCACCCTTAATGGTCAAAGATTTAAGTTTTCTTTTGGGATTAAGTTATGGTAATGAGACAGTTGGATATCAGTGATGATTTGAAACATAGTGAACTTTCGAAGTCATACCTTCTGTTAAGTTATCATAATATTAATTCTAAGAACAAAATCACGTGTACATTTAGTTTTATCAAGCAGAAACGTGTGTGTTCACCTCCCATATACGTAGACCATGGCATAAGACACAATAAGTTAGTTGCTTCTGAACTAATCGTATCTTTAGTGATGAGTAGATAATGAGACTTTTATGACTAGTAGGTCATAATAATTAGATATGTAGTAGACTTAGAGATAGTCTTAAATGGCATCAACCGAATCATGTGAACCCTAGGAGGTTGTTAGTGTTTGAAGAGAGGGGAGAAGATATTGGTAGATAAATGTTTAGGTCTACGATGGTGCAAGTCAACTAGTTTACTTAATTGGAAAAGAATGTTGATTGCGACTCCTACCTTGGAAAGGGGTATTCATTGAATCGGACCTTAAAATGGGCATTCATTGAATCCAAGAATACATTGAACAATTAACTTATATATCTCGTAAAATTTGGACTTATAGATAGTCAGACCTGATCAAATGAGACATAATTGAGGTGTTTGACTTTCCTCTTAGCTGACCAAGTGTCAGGCTTCGAATCAAAAGTGATCACAAGGCTAAGTCAATATTCAGAGGGATGTTAGGTCTTCTGATAGATGAAGATGAACCTTATTATGATGCTGATACGAGTGTCTTTAGAGTTGAAAGATGGTTCGTAAACATGTAATGGGAAGGTTATTTGTCATAAATGGAAGTGAGTTAAGAACATTAACTTGCTTTGGAACTGCATTTCCAAGTATAAAGACAGTCCATGCATTGAGATCCTTGACATTGAACCATGTGTTGAATCCCACATTATCTGTAATCAACTTGTTGTTGATACAACTTGATCACGATCAATATATTAATAGTATTGTGAACATGATTGGTAACTTGAGTTGGGGTTATGGGCTGGAAGAATCTTGTATTATCACCCTTAATAGTCAAAGTAAGGTTTCTTTTAGGATTAAGTTGTGGTAATGAGACGGTTGGATATGGGTGATGATTTGAAACATAGTAAACTTTCGAGGTCACACCTTCAGTTGAGTTATCATAATATTAATTCTAAGAACAAAATCATGTGTACATTTAGTTTTAGCAAGTACAAACGTGTGTGTTCACCTCCCATATACGTAGACCATGACATAAGAGAAAATAAGTTAGTTGCTTCTAAACTAATGTTATTATTAGTGATGAGTAGATAATGAGACTTTTATGACTAGTAGGTCATAACAATTAGATATGTAGTAGACTTAGAGATAGTCTTAAATGGCATCAATCGAATCATGTGAACCATAGGAGGCTGTCAGTGTTTGAAGAGAGGGGAGAAGATGTTGCTAGATAAATGTTTAGATCCATGATGTTCAAGTCAACTAGTTTACTTAATTGGAAAAGAACGTTGATTGCGACTCATACCTTGGAAAGGGGTATTCATTGAATCGGATCTTAAAATGGGCATTCATTGAATCAAAGAATTCATTGAACAATTAACTTATATATCTCGTAAAATTTGGACTTATAGATAGTCAAACTTGATCAAATAAAGGTTCTAGGGGTCAATGAGGATCTCAGGAATCAATTTCTTAATTAAGTTTGGAAAGCTAAATCCTCTATAAAGGAAATGTATCTTTAAAGGATACTCTATCAGTTCAAAGGTTATATGCTCAAAGATGAGCAATTGATAATTTTGTTGATGTAGTAGAATCACAAAACCTAGTATTTTGGAGATATTTATTTGAAATGTTCAGTGAAGATCCATATCCAACTAAATTATGGGCAATTCAAAAGAATATCCTGAAACAAGATTCCAGTAGAGGTCAACTTTGGGTGATAACATGATCTATTTGAATCTTTCATTGGAGTAATGCTGGGAAATGCATGCTTGAATCTATGAGATCGCAAGGCATGTTTGACTATGGATCTCCAGAATTTGAGAAAGAGTTGGACTCTACATCATCCTTAAATGGATGAATGGATGAAAGCAACGAAATAGTTGTCTAATTGGTGCAGTTGAAACCAGGTCTTGGAACTAGTTGATATTTTGTTGGATATAGAGAGATTGTGGATAAATGGTTCTCCAAAGGCTGTTTAAACTGTTAGATGTATGGATCTTAAATTGGTTGGAAAGTTACACTTAGAGTATAAGGCTTGTCTTTCAGACATTTCCTATCAATTGTGATCTTACCACGATTCGTCCTTAGTTAGCCAACTTAGAATTAGATTTACATTTTTGACGTGGTTGAAAGACTGTAGAACTTGACCAATAAACAAATTGGTTTAACCAAGAAGGTTTATGGTCAAAGGCCAAGAAATCAAGTTTTTGGCCTAGTACAGTACATAAGTCAATGGTATATCAGATTTTACGGAAGTATTAATCTCATGCTACTTCATCATGATAACTGGATACCATTGAGAGTTATCACACCATGAGAAAACTTGCAATCTAAATATTTCCAGTGAGCAAAATCATTAAGTATTATGACCATTCAGAGATGGGTTGTCTTACAACTCGGAGTTAAAGGTCATGGATAAGGTTATGTCTGGGATAATTAAAGGTTCTAAGGGATCATGTAAAGGACTACTCGTGAATGAATAAGCATCGCTTTTTAAAAGTCTTAAAGTCATTCCATGTGGATGCTCAAGCATCCACTAATACTCATATTGGCTAAAGATGGAGTTTTAAAGTTACTTAATGTATCCAATAACTTCTAAAGAGAAGTTTACGATGCCCATAATACAATAGAGTACTGCTAAGAGCTGCAAATAACTTTAAGATATGTGTGCCTTAGTTGTAGGCTTTGTCACGAGTCTAGTAATTAAGCAATAATTGAATCCTAGTAAAAGTGTATGAGTGCACTTGAAAATGTTCTGCTGATGTCTAAGATGCATTGTACCATTCCTCTAGGTAGAGGAACCATAATTTAGCTTGAATAATGCATAGCTGATACTCAGTGCGGTGATACAGATCAGAGACTGTGTTTGAGTAGTTATTCTTGCAAAGTGGCAAGATCATCTCTAGGAGATTAGTGTATTGGAAAATTTATAAGTTTCCACAACCAGAGCAACACTTGGAGCTTTTGCTTATACAATGCAAAGGTGTTTTAGTTAAAGATTAATTGATTTTGGAGTGATAAGCGGTTCAGTAGAGATATTTGCAACTCACAGTCCATGGATTGGATATAGCTTATGAGAGACTCTAAACACTGACCAAGGACATCGCAACTTGACTTTATCTAGGATATCGTCACATAGTGTGAGGTGATAATGATACTTATATACACTTATGAATTGACGATTCATTCAAAAGTATGTCGGGTTAAGAAACGATTGGCTCTCTCACACAAGCAATTGCCTCTAATGTCGAGTAACATGGGAGATGAGATTAGTATAGAATTCATTTAGTAGATTCTACGAGTATCACATTAATAACTAGGATGAGATCCTGGTAACATGTGATTGAATTGGATATCAGGTTATCCAATTGTAACTTTTCGTATAGCCAAATGTGAGTTTTCTCGAGTTAGAAGTTGACTTGAGGACATTTAAGGAGGAAACTTAGGTTAGGTGTTGAAAAACACCTAGCCCAAGATCTATACAATGTGTTCACTGAATGACATATGATTCCTTTAGGGAAACGACATAGTGTAACGTGCATTTCATACCGCGTGTGCTTGTCACCAGACATGGATAATGAGAATGGAGTATCTATTCTTTTATTGTGTGAGTTCCAGAGGTTTGGATTACCTCGTAGTATGTCCTTATGACTTTTTCTTGTGTCTTTAGTCTTAAGCTCAGTGCTACTACTTTAGCATGTTCCCAATAACTATGAAGTAATCCGGCTATGCGGGACATGTCTCGGGAATCAGCTAAATGAAGGACTAGGAGGTATAAGGAGAAAGGAAGACCATTACTACTGTCACATTTTAGAGATTCATTGGCGCCAATTATGTTCAACCAACATAATAGTGACTGTAAGACGAAGTGATGAATCTGGTATGCTCCTTCAAAGTTGAAGGGACAAGGATGCATACTGATTCTTAGCATTGGGTAATGAATCTGGGATCTAGCGAGTTCGTTGTTCTCAAATTCTTGATGTCGAGCTATTGTACAGCTTAACAAGTGTATAACTTTATGCTTTTGAGATATTCGTGGGTCACATGATCCATTTGCCAGTATGATCTCGGTGATTTAGAAATATCACGAAGGGTAGGTCTCAGCCCAAATGGGCGAGTGGAGGATGTTGGTTTGACTAGGTCAATGGGCCCGGTTAAAAGTCGTCCAAGTGAGCTGACCCAATTAATGGAAGTGGGTAATTATGGGAGGCCCATCTCCCATAATATAGGCATACTTCCCCCCACTCTCTTTCATCGCTAATTTTAACAGTACGCGGTACATAGTACATAGAGAGAACATAATAGTTTCTCATACTAACGTGATATTTCATCAAAGTCGGAGATGGCTCTTGGGTCGTGAAAAGCGGTGGATTTCCACTTTTGATTTCCACCCCGATTAAAGAGTATAAATCATCGAGGATAGACCGTGGTTTGACCTATATAAGATCCGGAGCTCCATTGCGCTGCAATCATCAAGGTACCTGACTAATTCCAACATAAGATATGGTCATTCCCTTAAAAAATTTGACACAATGTAATTTCCGAAGTTTGATGATATACTAGTTTCCAAGAATAGACTGATTCATGATGAGTTAAATTATGACATATCATTGCTTAAACAAGAATTTGAGCAATTATTGTCAAAATTAACAAATGAACAAAGAGTTGATTATAATACTGTGTTAGACCATATTACTAAAAATAAGGAAAATATCTTCTTTCTTTACGGATATGGTGGTACTGGAAAATCTTTTCACTACAAGAAATCGAGGTTTTATCCACACATTCAGAGTGTGGGTGAAAATTATTTGTGTGTGGCTAGAGAATTTTGCCCACACTATAAAAATGTAACCAAGTATCAATATATTTCTGTAGAAAAAGATTTTTACTAAATAAAGTTTTGTGTGGATAAATCTTAATCTTTTAGATACATATCTATGTGTTGATAAATGTGTAAACTATGTGAAGTTAATATGATTTCAAGTCTGTAATGATGATTCGGGGGTGACGTGGACAATGACATGTGATGACATGGAAGTTATTTTTAATCCCATGTGGCACCTGAGATATTTGACATGTGTAAATTATTATGTCGGGAAATAACAAAATGAATCTTCTAAATCGGTAAAAAATAATGTAAAAATATTCAAAATTCAATACAAGCATCCTAACAAAGTCTAAACATAAGTTTTGAAATAACACACAGATAATTAGTGGGAGAATTCAATGAGCTCCATGGTCCAGGTGATGACTCACGATTGTCCTAGATTACATTGTTGCTTTTGCTTGCTTTAATATACTTGTGTGCTTGCTCCATAAAAAAATACAAGAAAATGGTAACTGATAAAGCGCAATCCGCTATCCAATCAATTTAGCCTAAATCAGTGCAAGAAATATAAAAATACACAAGATATACGTGGTTCGATCCGGAGATCTACGTCCACGGGCAGAAAATCACTCTTGCCGAGGTGTTTCTTTCACTAAAACTTTGAGCTTACAAGCAATAATATAGAATTCAGAATGCGAACCCTAATTCAGAGTTCTTTTCTCATATTTATACTCAACTTTCCTAAACCCTAACTGAACCCTAACAAACTCCCTATTCTCACGCCTATTTCCCGCTGCATGGCGGTTGGGAACGAATCCTGAGCCTTGATTCGCGGAACAAACCATCAGTTGCGCCGACGTGTGTTCCTGGGCCTGCTGGGCCTACGCGTGCTGGGCCTACGCGTGCTGGGCCAGTCAGTGGGCTTAGGTATTAACCCGACCCGAAGTGATCGGGTTATCCCTATCAGATGCCCCCCCCCAGCCGAAGAGAGGAAGGAGCTTCGGTTGTCACCGGGGTGGAACCGTAAGCAAGAAGGGCCGTGGTCGCGGGCGCGCCGAAGTGTTTATGGATGACTAAGTCTATCCGCGTCCCCGGGGACTCCGCGGAGCAGTCTGCGGACGCGGAGTCGAACTAGGCCGAAGTGCACAAGACATATAGCGAAATACCGAATTTCCCAGAAGCAAGAAACGCGTTGGAAGTATATAACAACCTGGCCGAGGTGGAAGGTACACCGGAGTGTAGTAGTCTGGCCAAAATGAAGGAAGCACCGGAGTGTGGTGGTATGACCGAGGTAATTGAATCACCGGAGTGGAGTTTGAATCTTCCTGACGAAGGGTGAGGTTGATGTGACTGGCGGCGCCATCATGAGAGAGAGGGATGTGAAGTGACACGCTCTGCGATTTCCAAGAAACCTGTTCCCCACGCGCCTTGGGAACTGTAAAGCGCGTGAAGAGCACGTTTAAATCTCCTTCATTGAATTTGAATAGGCTGTATCAGAGCCGTTGTTTTTTTGCGTATATATTTGGAATAACTGCACAGTAACTCTTCATCTTCTTCATTGCGATTTACCAGTTTAGAAAGCGGGAAAAAGAGGGGATTCGGTGCCTGTGATTCTCAAATCAAAACTTCTCAAATTCAACCCACTCAAATTCAACCCAAGTAAGTATGTCTTCCTCTTCACCTTCTGCCTCATCTTCTGCCTCTGTTCAAGAAGTAGGGACTACGGATGCTCCGTTAGATATCCCCCCCCCCTCGATATCTCATTCCGGAGAGGAATGAGATTAGGACCGTAGACAGGGCCGATGGGCTGGAAAGCAACATTATGATGGTTGCCTTCTATCCATGCGCGGAGGAGGGTTTGGAGGTGGCCTCTGTAGCGTTACGGATGACGCGAGAGCAAATTGAGAGAGAAATCCCTTTATTTTTCTTTCCCTTCAACCTAGAGTATATAATACCGAACCCCGAGGATAGGGCTGCTGCCCACCGCAGGGGTTTATTAGTGTGTACATAGATCCCCTTAGAATAGGCCTGAGACTGCCCCTGTGGGACATTGTGACCCGGTTGCTGCGATACTACGGTATTGCCCTGAGCCAATTAGCGCCGAACGCGGTGAGGCAGGTAGTGGGATCACCGTGGTGTGTAAAAACGCCGGATTAGAACCGACCGTAGAGCTTTTTAGGTTTTTTTACCAACTAAAAAACTTCGGGAAGTCCAAGGGGTGGTACTCCTTTAGTCCTCGAGCCCGAGGTGGGTTCAAGGTTCAAAACCCAAGTAAGGTAGAGGGGTGGAAGGAGAGGTTTATATTTATTAAAAACAAAGTGGCTCTCCCGAAGTGGAGGAGGGACGAGGTACTTGATACCGCTCCAGTGGAGAGCCCGGAGGCCGAAGTGATACATACATTCCGGTCAGTGGGGACTTTCAAAACCCTCTGTTCCGAGGAAGAGTTGGAGGAGGCAGGACTGAGCCCGTATTATTCGGGCAATGCGGGTGCCGAAGAGGGTAGGAGTCTCTCTATCTTGCTTTTTACAACTGTTGTCTGTGTATATGACTAACTTTACTTTCTGTGTGCAGTGGGACGCTTCGGAAAAGAACCGACTGGGAGCCCCGCGGCGTCGGCGGCGGCCAAAAAGAAGGGGAAAGCCGCTGAGGTGTCTCCCCGGGGGAAGATGCCACTCAGTGCGCGGCCCAGCGCTGGGTCGGAGGAGCAGGTGGGAGTGGCGAGGCCTGCTCCCGGATCGAAGAAGAGGCCGGAGCCATCATCTGGGACTCTCCATCAGCAGCTAAAAGACTCCGCCCGGAGGAGAGTATGGAGGTAAACTTCTGATACACTGTTAGTTACCGCAAATGTTTTGTATGTTATCTGTGCTGACTATGGTCTGTGGTTATTGGTGGCAGGTGAGGGAACAGGGGCCCTCAAGTTTGCTGGGGTTGGAGGGAACAGGGGCCCTCAAGGGAACAGGGGCCCTCAGGTATCCTGGACCTCGGTCGGAAGAGCGAGAAGGAAGGCAAGGAGGAACTGGCCGAAGTGGCAAGGGAGCTTCGGGCGCGCAATGACCGGTTGACCCACGACCTAACTGAGGCTCGAAAGAGGGCTGCCCTGGTTGAAAATGAAGCGGCGCGTCTGCGCGGGGTGGAGGCGGAGAGCAATGTCCTCCGAGGTGAGGTACTACGGCTGCGGGCAGAGATGGAGGCTCGGGAAGCTGACGTGGTCGAGGGGCAAGGAGCGATGCTGAAGGCATTCGCCGATAAATTATTCCAAACCAGCACGTTCCTCGACTTCCAGACGGAGTTCGTGGCTATAGGGGACCAGGCCACTCGATCCGCGCTGCTGGAGCAGGTGAAGGAGGTCTACCCGAATGTGGACGTATACCGTCCAGAATTCGGGTATGACTTTGAGGCAGTGGCCGGGGTGGAAAAGGCCTACTATGCGGCTCTAGCAAATCTGCCGGAGTGGCCCCTGGTGAAGGCTCTCGGGGAGAAGAAACAGCTGCTGACAGCCGCGGAGGTCGCCAACTGTGAGGTGGACCAGGACCAAGAGTTCATGGCGTTCCGCCGAGGTGAACTGGTCTCCGCACCCCGAAGCAGAGATCCCCCTCCACGGATGGAGGTCGAAGCCACAGCTGCGGTCGAAGGTGCCGCAGCAAATGAGGAGGGAGAAGCCGAAGTGTCAGAGGGCCGGCGAGAGGTGATGCCCGGAGATACGGAGGCAACTGAGCGGGAGGTCAGTCGATCCCCGCAAATTTAAAAACTATAGATGATAGGATTATATGCAAACATTGTACGAATCATGGATATTGTACTCTCATTTTGTGAAGTATAATCCTTTGTTTCTCAGACTCTTCATCTTCTCTTTGCTTGCATGATTAATTTGTGTTTGTTTTCGAACTAAACTCCAACTCTTGACATACTTTAAATTGATCGATCTGGTTGACTCTTGTTTCTGTTTAGAATACCGCGGAACTACACGAAACAATAAAGAAACTCATGCGATCACTTGAGTGGTTCCGCGAAGAAAAGAACATCCTACAAATGCACGTAGTGCCGAAGCTAGAGAAGCAAGTGGCCTCGGCAGAGAGGAAAGTAGTTGAAGCCGAAGAGAGGGCCAAAGATTTCGAGATGAAATACCGGTCTACAGCTGCCGAGATGAGCCGTGTCCTTGTTCATCAGAGGGAGTATGATCGGATATTGTCGGAGTTCGGTCTTCTGAACTTTGAGGAAGTGGAGGAGCGGGTCGTAGAGATCCAGGGCGAAATCTCAGCGCTTACGGCAAATAACCCCGCGGAGGCCTCGGAGCTCGTAAGAAAGCGAGAAGTTCTAGAGTTGCTTCTGAGCATGTACGAAGGGCTAAAGGGCCGAGGCAGGTGGAGGCCTTCTGCCGAGGAATTCATCGCGAGTACAAGCCGGAGACAAGGTACCCCGAAAGCGCCTCGGAAGGACAAAAAGAAACCCTCTGGAAAGAGCCAAGGCATTGTTATTCGGAAGCCAGCTCCAGTGACCACGATCGAAGAAGAGCCCGCTGTGGTTGCCGAAGAAGTAGTCGAGGAGCTGGCCAGAGAAATTGAAGTGATGGCTCCGGAGGAGTGGGACCCTGTGCAGTGGGCCCAAACCCCGAGGTCCGCTCCACAACCAAGTAGCCGAGCTCGGACTAGAGACGAAGTCCCCAGGCAAACGCCCAGAGCAAGTCCTCGGCGTCGGGAAGCTCGCAGTGGAGAAAGAGCCGGAGCCCGAGGTCGAGGATCTACAAGATCCCGGAGGACACAGCGCAGATCGAGGAGCAGGCCGCAACGTCGGGGCGCTGAATATTGGCTCGGGGGCCGTAGATAATGCCTTGTCATATTTTTTTTTTTTTTTTTTTTTTTTTTTTTTTTTTTTTGAAGTTTTATGTAAAAAACTTTTCAGTGTTGTATCGTTTAGAAGATAATAGAATCGTTTTGATGTGCACAAATATGTTAAGGAAAACAACGAGTGATTAACTGTTTTAGTTAAGTGTCCGGGAACATAATTCGAATAACTCTAATGTACATCTCCCCGGACGGATCAGGCAGGAGTAAAGTAAGTCTCCCCGGACGGATCAGGCGGGAGTAAAGTAAGTCTCCCCGGACGGATCAGGCAGGAGTAAAGTAAGTCTCCCCGGACGGATCAGGCAGGAGTAAACACTTCCCCGGTTAAGCAGGCGAGATAGTGATATAAGTCCGGGGACGAAATGCGAATTTCCTCGGACGGACCGAGGGAGAGATTTAATTGTCCGGAGACTAATAACGATAATATGATTGCGTTAGGGCGTCCCCGTAACGTAAAGGAAAACACAACAAGATGCATAAGCAAAGAATTTTTATTTAACGATGAGTGCCGGAGCAAACTAATGAGTACAAAGAGAGATAACAATTATAAAAGAAATTAAAGATAAGATGGTACTTGAGATTTGGCATTCACAAATAGAAGCGCCTCAAGTTGGTAACGTGCCAGCTTCGGGGGATCGAGGTCCCATTGAGATGCTCTAACTGATAGGATCCGGAATCGTGCGCGGCAACGACGCGGTAGGGACCTTCCCAAGAAGCATGTAATTTCCCCTCGGGGGCAGCTTTGCTGGCTGAGTTGAGCCGAAGAACTAGGTCCCCGACATTGAACTAAGTACCCCGGAGCCGGAGGTTATGATACCGGGCTGCTCGTTGTTTACACCTGGCCTGTTGAATGAATGATTGGTCACGACGATTTTCAAGCTCATCCAAATTTGCCCGGAGAGCCTCGTCATTATCCTCTGGAACCAATGTGAGGAGGCGGGGGCTTGGTACACTGATTTCAGCAGGGATAACGGCTTCGGAACCATAAGTAAGGCTGTAAGGAGTCTCCCCGGTAGAGGTATGCGGTGTTGTGCGATAAGCCCATAGGACTTGTGGAAGGTTTTCAGCCCAGAGACCTTTGGCATTATCCAGGCGCTCCTTTATTCCCGTGAGTAGTGTCCGATTGGTGACTTCAACCTGCCCGTTGGCTTGAGGATGAGCGACCGAAGTGAAAATTTGTTTGATGTGAAGCTCTTCACACCATGACCGAAAGGGATCGTTGGCAAATTGTTTACCATTGTCCGAGATAATAGTACTCGGGATGCCGAAGCGACAAACGATATTGCGCCACACAAACTTCAAGATATTCTGACCAGTAATGGCCGTAAGAGGTTCGGCTTCGACCCACTTAGTGAAGTAGTCTACGGCAACGACCAGGAACTTCAATCCCCCTGGAGCAACTGGGAATGGGCCGAAAATGTCGATTCCCCATTGAATAAACGGCCACGCACTCTGGATTTCAGTGAGCTCGGTCTGCGGCAAATGCTTTACACGGGAGTGCAGCTGACACTTGCTGCATTTGGTCACTAAGTCGTGGGCATCGTTGAACAGGGTTGGCCAATAATATCCCCAGCGGAGAACTTTCTTGGCCAATGTCCGGGAGCCGATATGGCTGGCACAGGCCCCTTCGTGAACCTCCCGTAGAACTTGAATAGCTTCGGCAGGAGCGAGACACCGGAGACTCGGTTGTAGGTATGACCGCCGGTACAAAACTCCATCATCAAAGGAGTATTTGGGAGCTTTTAGGACCACTTGCCGAGCTCGCAGCTTATCAGTAGGCAGGATTCCATCTCGGAGATATTGAATGATAGGAGTCATCCAATTCGGATCACTATCGGTCAGTAACGAAACTGTGGCCTCATGAATTGCTGGGTGAGACAGGTCTTCGACCATGATATCCGGAGATATATTAGTTCGGACCGCGGAGGCCAATTTGCTAAGCGCGTCTGCTCTTGCATTCTGAGCACGCGGTATTTTCTGGATAATAACTATATCAAAAGTTGACATGAGCTTGAGTGTTAGAGAACGATACCTGACCATTGTTTCATCCTTGGCGACATAAGTCCCCTGAATTTGCTTGGACACGATCTCGGAGTCAGTGAAGAGCTCAAGATGACGAACGCCCAAGGATTGAGCGAGCCGGAGCCCGGCGAGAACTGCCTCGTACTCCGCTTCATTATTAGTCACCTTAAACTTGAATCGGATGACGTATTTAAACTCAACCTCCTCGGGGTCGATGAGAAGCACCCCGGCACCACTTCCTCGAGTCGTGGATGCTCCATCCACATATAGTTGCCATTTCCGAGGTGAGGATACAAGGGTAGCGGGGTGATGTGTATCACTGTCTGTCGGAGACCCATGACTGTCTCCCGGGGTTTCAGCCAGAAAGTCGGCGAGTGCTTGACCCTTGATTGCTCGGCGGGGAAGGTATTGAATATCATATTCGCCTAACTCGACGGCCCACTTTGCGAGGCGCCCAGACACCTCGGGTTTGACAAGAATCTGGCGGATAGGATGATTGGTCAGAACCCGTATTTCACGCCCTTGGAAATATGGGCGCAGACGCCGAGCTGCCATGACAAGAGCTAGTACAGTTTTTTCCAGTACGGAGTACCGGGTCTCTGCCCCGTGGAGAACACGACTTGCGAAATACACGGGATGTTGAACCCCATTGACTTCGCGCACAAGTGCAGCGCTAATTGCTTCCTCGGTGGAAGCCAAATATAAGTAAAGCGGCTCCCCGGGGAGAGGAACTGACAAAGTAGGCAGCTGCTGTATATGACGTTTCAAAGCCTCGAAGGCCTCGGTGCACTCCGGAGTCCACTCAAAGGACTTCGCTTGTCTCAAGATTTTGAAGAATGGGAGCTGGCGCTCCGCTACTTTAGATAAGAATCGATTTAAGGCCGCCAAACCACCTGTGAGGCGTTGAACGTCCCTGAATGTCTTGGGTGGCTGCAGTTCTAGCACATCCCGAAGTTTGGCCGGGTTGGCCTGCAAACCGTGTTGTGAAACCATATAACCCAGAAACTTGCCGGAGCCGACGCCGAAAGTGCATTTTGCTGGATTAAGGCGCAAATTGTAGCTTCGCAGGGTGCGCAACGTTTCGGCAATGTCTTGCACACATGAAGAATGGGAGATACTCTTTATAACAAGGTCATCAACGTAAACCTCGACGTTGCGGCCAATCTGGCCGTGGAAAACCCGGTCCATGAGACGCTGGTATGTGGCTCCGGCGTTCTTGAGCCCGAAGGGCATTTTCTTAAAAGCATAGCACCCAAAAGCAGTGATGAATGCCGTTTTGATGGCATCTTGCGGATCCATAAAGATCTGGTGGTATCCCTTATACAGATCTAAGAAACAAAGTACCTCATACCCAGTAATGGCTTCGGCCTTTTGGTCTATGGAAGGTAGAGGATAGCAGTCCTTCGGACAATGTTTATTAAGATCGGAGAAATCAACGCACATCCGCCATGCCCCACTGGACTTAATCACCATTACTGGATTCGATAGCCAGGAGGGGTAATATACTTCGAACAGGATGTCCGCATCCAAGAGTTGTTGCACCTCGATTCGAATTGCGTCATTTCGCTCCGGGGCGAATTTCCTTTGCTTCTGTTGTATAGGCTTTACGCTGGGATCGATGTTCAGCTTGTGTGTTATTATATCGGGAGAGACCCCGGGCATATCTAGAGGAGACCATGCGAAGACATCGGAATATTCTCGCAAGGTCTGAATTATAGCCTGATGTAACCATGGCACATCCACGGCTCCGACGGTTACAGTCTGTTCCGGCTTGGACGGATCAAGCGGTACTTGAGCGGTGGCATCCCCCAACGAGGTACATTCCCGAGGTTCCAGAACCGATGATGCTACCTGAAGCTGCTGTTTGGGAGGAACTTTGGCAATCTTTTTGAGTGCCACGTACATACACTCCTTTGAAACCCGCTGACTCCCGCGGATAGCCACTTCGCCCTGCGAAGTGGGGAACTTCAGTGCGAGGTGATACGTGGAGCATATGGCTTTGGCGGGGGTAAGCCAGTCCCGGCCCAAGATCATGTTGTACGGTGATGGGGAATTCACCACATAAAAATCCACGAAAATGGTTTTTATTGCCGGATAAGTCCCCAAAGACGCCGGGAGAGTGATGATACCCTCTGGCTGGACTTCACCCTGAGTGAAAGTCTGCAGTGGCCCGGGGGCCGGCCGAAGTTGTTCCCGAGGAATCCCCATCCTTTGGAAACAGTCAGCAAATATAACACTCACCGCGGCCCCATTATCCACGAAGACCCGTCTTATTGTTATGTTGGCGACAGTCATGTCGATGACAATAGCGTCAGTATGAGGTGTTATCTCCGGAACCGGGTCTCTATCCGTGAAGCTGACAGTCTCGGATTGATGGAGGCGTTTATGACGTGGCTCCTCGGGAGGAGGACGTCGAGCCTCTGCCTTCAAGGCATGTCGCGAAGCCCCGGTGGGGAGGGCCCCACATATCACGTTTATTACGTGAGGGGATGCGTTGTCTCCGGGTCCTCCCGGAGGAGGAGGTGGTGGCGGAAGACGTGGTTGTTGGCGATTGCCAGAATCTTGCCGTGCGTAATTACTAGGCCCCGGCCGATTATTATGCCACGGCGGTCGATTTTGCTGTGTACCGCGGTCATGATAACCTCCACGATTATGGGACGACCCCCCATTCTGACATGTTCGAGGCTTGTCATCGGTCCGCGCAATGTATTGGCGCAAGAAACCTTTCCTCAGGCACTCCTCGATTTCCTTGCTGAGTTCTCGGCACTCCTCTGTCTCGTGCCCATGATCTCGGTGGTACGCACACCACTTTCCACGATTCCTCTTCTCAGGCGGAGCAGTCATCCGCGGACAAGGTCGCAGATCGTTCTTGTGAATAGAAAGGATTTCGGCTCGTGACTTCGTCAACGGAGTCAATTGTGGAATATCGCCTCGAGATTCTGAACGCCCCGGGTTCAGGCGGGAAAAGGCACTAGGTCGCGTACTAGGCCCAGTTTGTGCCTTGTCGGACTGCCGCTTGCTAGCATGTTTCTCACGTTTCCTGCGAGTCTGCTCCTCGGCCTTAGCAAATTTGCACACCGTTTTGAACAGTGCTCGGGTTGTGACCGGTGTGTTTCGAACCAACTCGGTGTAAAGTGTTCCAGGACGGAGTCCATTCATGAATGCGTTGATGACTACGTCTTCGGAGCAACTTCCCACCTTGAGGCTTTCCGCTGTAAAGCGGTCAAGAAATTGGGTAACGGTTTCACCGTCCCGCTGTTCCATATTCATGAGGTCGGCCAAAGTGGCCATGGGCTTCGCCCGTGCTTCGAACCGCGCCCAAAAGTGCTCGGCGAGTTCTCTGAAAGAGGATACGCTGTTGCGCGGGAGAGAATCAAACCAAACCCGAGCCTCATCCTGTAAGTACTCGGGGAAAATTTTACAGTAATGGAGGGATGTAGTGTTATCGCGGCTAAGCATGTTGTGCCGGAAAGCTCCAAGAAAATTGGCCGGATCTCCGGTGCCATCGTAAGGTGGTATGGCCGGCCGTTTGAACCCTTCGGGAAGGGAGGTGGCCATGATTTCTTGGGAGAACGGTGTGATGATATCTCCATTGGCATCAAGGCCCAGAATTCTGTCCAGTTCAACATTGCGTTGAACTCGCTCATACTCTTGAAGATCTAGAGCATGAGGATTGGCATAGCGAACTCTCTTAGCCGCGTTGAGTGGACGGCGGCGATCCATATCAGTAGGTTCATCGTTGCGCGGTCGTGATTCGTTAGAGCTCCCATGGTCCTCGAAGGAACCAGGTCATTCCCGTCGCCGATCCTGACGCCCGCGATGCCCCGGGTCTTGTTGATCACGCGAGTGCTGACGAGGTGGAGGCACCGCGGGATTAGCATCATGTCCGGCAGGTCCCGCGGCAGGGCCCGCGGGATGTAGGCGATTAGCTGCCCAATCTTGAAGAACATGTGCATGCTCTTGTAAGAAAGCCTGGAGCAATTCTGGAGTAATTTGAATGTTAACCGGTGGTTGAGCAGCAGCAAGATTAGGGTTTTGCATGTCTTGAGGGGGTGGAGGTAAATTCTGATTGTCTGGATTCGCAACCGGGCCTTGATTGCCCTGATGATGAGATGTACTCCTTGCCGGCAATTGCCTCGGCGGCAAAACTTGATCCACGTGTGGATCCTGGTTGGATTGATCACCGTGGCGAGATTGATTCAAACGAGTCGTCACCATGATCTTTGAATACGCTGTGAATGTCAAAAATTGCTTTACAGTTCCCACAGACGGCGCCAATTGAGAAAGCGCAATCCGGTATCCAATCAATTCAGCCTAAATCAGTGCAAGAAATATAAAAACACACAAGATATACGTGGTTCGATCCGGAGATCTACGTCCACGGGCAGAAAATCACTCTTGCCGAGGTGTTTCTTTCACTAAAACTTTGAGCTTACAAGCAATAATACAGAATTCAGAATGCGAACCCTAATTCAGAGTTCTTTTCTCATATTTATACTCAACTTTCCTAAACCCTAACTGACCCTAACAAACTCCCTATTCTCACGCCTATTTCCCGCTGCATGGCGGTTGGGAACGAATCTTGAGCCTTGATTCGCAGAACAAACCATCTGTTGGGCCGACGTGTGTTCCTGGGCCTGCTGGGCCTACGCGTGCTGGGCCTACGCGTGCTTGCTGGGCCTACGCGTGCTGGGCCAGTCAGTGGGCTTAGATTATTAACCCGACCCGAAGTGATCGGGTTATCCTTATCAGTAACCAACTAATCTAACAACAATCAATTAATTACCGGAAATAATTATAGAGAATAAATAAAGAGTGAATTAACATCAAATAAGCTTATTGACGTAAAATTAAGTTAGGGAAAAATAATAAAATTATAATTGATTACAAGATGTTTTGGAAATTATATCTACATGATAACTAAACTTTGGGGTTATCAAGAGATGAATCTGTAAAGGCGGCATGAAAAGTTAATTAGGTGATTAATAGAACACAAATAAACATCATTTCTAAAAACAAAAACTGTTAATCACTACGCCCAAAAGACAACGGTTTTATGTAATAACCGTAGTCTTTTAGCGCTCAACCGTGGTCATTGTACAGACCGTAGTGTTTTACATTTTTTTTCGCTAAAAGACTACGGTTTCACAAAACCGTTGTTGTTTAACCGTAGTCGAATACCTATTTTCGGTTAAAAGACTACGGTTCGCAAAACCGTTGTGGTTGAACCGTAGTCGAATACCTATTTTTTCTAAAAGACTACGGTTTTGCAAAACCGTTGTCGTTTAACCGTAGTAGAATACTAGCTATATTTTCAATTTATGCATATATTAATATATTAAAAAATATTAAAATTAACAAATAAATATTTTTTTCCTTTTAATATTTTTCTTAAATTTTATGTGAAAGATGTTCGGCACAACTAAACTGCACAATGTGAAATGTGTTGGGCCCAACTAGTAGAAAATTGGCCTATTAGGACACTTTCATGTAAAATGTCTCATTTGATATATAATAGGACGCTTGGCTAAAAAGAGTCCCATTAACACATGTCTCCATATCATGTGTGATTATATGACTCTTTTCTAAGTGTCCTATATAATATAATATGTGTCCCATATAAAATCACTAGTAGAAAAATGGCCTGTTAGGACACCTTTATTAGGACGATTTCATGATAGAAGTCCCATTAAATATATAATAGACACTTGTTTAAGAAAAGTCTCAATAAAACATGCCTCCATATTATGTGGGATTATAAGACTCTTTTGTGAGTGATCTATTATAAATTGTGTCCATATTCGTCTCTTTATAAAGTGTTCTATATTAAAACAAATTAACAATTATTGAAATAATCCTAATATTATATGAATATAATATAATATATAATACACTACTATTTTAAAAATAACTACAAGTTAAATCTTACTTATGTAAAAAAAAGTAATAATATGTTAATATTATCTCACAAGAATCACTACAAGACACTACAACAAAAAGTAGCTATTGAGACACTTATTTTTACATGAATTTTGCTAACTAATTAGAACGTAATTTTTGGGACACTTAAACCTCATTAGAGAAATAAAGTCCTCTAATATTTACTCTGTTCAAATTCATTATATTCTAATTTGTCAAATTAATTATATTCTAATTTGTCAAATGTAAAAGTTGGAGTATTTGATACTTAAACAACTTTTAGCTTATGAAAATGAGAAAAAAACTTCTACTTATTTACCATAATCCATAAAAATTGGAAAAAATAACTATTTTTTAATTTTAGCTTTTGGCCTAAAATTATTTATGTTAAAGCTAAAGTTATTTTTCTAAATACTCTAAAATAATTCCAAGTTATATATTAAAAAGCACTTGAAAAAAGCAATTGCAAATACTCCCTTGAATAAAAGGGAAAAGGAAGAAACGGCACTGTGTTATTGCTGCGCCCTTGCGCGATGCTACTGCTACACCTCTTAATCCTCGTCGTGTACCGCCTTCCGTGGAAGAAGAAGAGGAATAGGTTGTTAATGAAGACGAAGAAGAAAATATCGGCAGAGGAAAAGGGGAATCACTGGAAACCTAATGCGGTCGTGTCGAACGCCGAGGAGACGACGGAGGATGAGGATAGCGGGGATAAAAACGATGCCGTTGACTGGGATACTGAGATGTGGGACCCATTTTACGGCACAGGGTTTTGGAGAAGCGCGTCGCAGAGGAATGATGATGACGATTGAATCAACGAACGGTACTGATATTTTTTTTAATTGGAGAGAGATTTGAAATCTTCTGATTGATATCTTCAAAATTGTGCCCTAGAATTTTGTGGAAATCGAGCAAAAATGGGAAGGATTTGTTTATTAGTATTAGGCTTTAGAATTACATGTTTGTGGATTGATATACTTGTACAAATGCCATTAATGGTGTATACATTCTCTCTCTCTCTCTCGATAATTTATACATTAGCCCCAAAGTTTATTTTCCATTTCAATATACGAGGCGTTCCTCTGTTCCCGGCGAAATACCCACGCCGCTTCTCGCCATCAAGCTGATGCGCTCCTCTGCTCCTCCCCTGCCTTGCGTCTAGAAACCATTAGACTCTGCCGAAAGTGCTGCTTGTTACTGAGCGCGGCACCCCTCCTCGCCGTCTGGCGCTAACACTCATCTGCTCGTCTCTCGCTGGACTGCATTGACTCCTCCGAACTTGATTCTAGATTTAGATCACTATCTTCATCTAATGGAGGTGAGTTCAAATCCATTAAATTTTCTTTCAGTATTTTCTGAAGTAATATTCTATCTTCATACAAAACAACGCGGACAGATTCATCCGATCTTGCTCTGAATTGACGTCCTTCTCATTGGCGAACTCGCACTTGTCGATGAAACTTCAAGAATTATCAGGTCCTTCTCATTTTTGGTAAAATTTTTGAGATAGATGTTCTGTTTTTTGTTGTTCCTTTTCAATTTTGGATTTGGTAAAATTTTTGGTAAGGTAGAAAGTGAAGAATTGATGAGATTGAATTGTAGGTGTGAGGTGTGCATTGCATTATTATAGAGAATGTTTTGACCATACGTACATTGATATGAGTGCAAACACATAATTGGCGTGCTTTGAGCTGTAAGCAGACCGTCCACCAAAAGTTGATGATAACTCCACTTTTCATTCTTACTGCCCTTAAATAATCTCTTACCTTACTTTAAAAACTTGCAGATGGTACATTGCCTAAAACATGATGTAATCTTTTATCATAGAGGTATCTGTATTAGTGGATCAAATATCATTAAATATCGTTCCATTTTAGCCACTTCTGACAGTTATGCCCTTTTAAACTTTGTCACATGTCGTTAAATGGATCATATACTTTTATGAAGAAATGTTTGGTAGATACCAATTGAAGTGGAGCATCCAAACAAAGCTGCTCGAATTGAATTATCTAAGCAGTTAAGTCTTGGCTACAAGTGGGTTACTACTTTATTTTCGTTTCTTGTGTTAATTCTGCCTATCAATTCAAAAGTGTGTTCAATAATAGATATGATCCTCATATAGGATGAGTGGAACGCTTCTGTTTTTTTTCCATAAACTATAGTCAAGGTTAATAATACACTAATGATTAATATTGGATTCTCCCAGATACTTGTGGTAGACTTAATTTTAAGAAGCTTTATCTTGTCCATTCAATTAGTTTTTAAGTGCTATAATAGCCCTATTAGTTAAAAAAAGTGTTTCATTTCCTTTTTATAAATTCAAAACAAAAGTACTAGGATATGACTAACTATTACAATGGCACATATTGAATTCTTCTTTTGTATGCCCCATATGCAGAAAGATCAGTGACTAGAATAAGATCAGTAGGCAGGAGATTAAGATGACCCATACTGGTGATTTAATTTGTTCCTTCGATTAACCACCAGTAGACTTAATTGTTTGCTGATTTTCTGGTTTGTATTGGGTAATTTCTGATTTTCTATTCAGCAATCTTAGATACTGGGTCTGCTGAAATTGCTATTGGACTACGTGCTGAAAGAAATTGCTTTTCTATTTTCTTGATATTTTCTGGTCAAACTTTGTTGTACTGCTGATTGTTATAATTCTACATTAGCATTTGCTTGTTGCGTGTTGAATTCAGCAGATATGAAACTATCTAATATTGTCAAAGTCTCCTATAAGAAGTTGGTTACTTATTCTATGCACTATTAAATTCTGCAGTAGGATCTCTTGAAGCAGGTGTTCTTATTTGGTGTGGAGGTTAGAAACTTAGTATTTTCCTGTTCAATCAAATAGAGTATCAACAGAATATGACTTCTAATCTGCTTACATGCAGGGATAGCAACATGTCGCATTTGGTGTATAAATTTTAATCTGATATGCTGCAAAGGTTGAAGTTTGATGAGCAGAGGATAACTCGGGAGAGAGATGTAATTCTTCGCGAGATGGTTCGTCTTCAAGAGATTGAAGTAGCACTGTCTCCGGTTGAGAAGGCTTTACTAGCACAACGGAGCCACTTATATTTCGCCCACACTGCTGGTACTACGAAGACTCTAGTTTTGACTCTTTTATTTCAATTCCTATGTTTTCCATATGTGATTGTGGAAGCTACATATTTTCCCCTCTTGGCATATGAACGGTTACTTGTGGCATACCCATCTCTTGTAAGAAAATCTTTTCGGAGGTTCCAATTAGCACACACGAAACCATAGTTAACTGAATTATTTTATATACAATGATTTGCCGCCATTCATCATGGAAGCATATGAAGACGGTCGCCACCCTCCATCTCTGCACCTACTTAATAAGTATGGGCAACTCCTAAAAATATGTATATTGATTCCCATTCTTGGCACCATGCAAATAAATCATTTCTTTTCTGTTGTATGTTTGATCCTGGTGGCCCTGGATCTTGCTTGAAAAGGTATTCAGGTCCAACTTTCTTCAAGAGAGCGTCAGTGGCAGCTGGTGAAGCTAATACTGTCAAAATTTCAAAAGATAACAAGGGTCGCAAGATTAAGGTAACATGCCTTAAGATATTTCATAGAAGGCATGAACTATTGTATGTAAATCTGATGTATATCTATAAAGCTGTAGTTACTAATTTATCCCTCCAAAATTGTAGTTTCTCGTTGTTCAAATTATTCTCTTCTAAAAGTGAGGAAGAGTTGATACACTTAGACGTTGTTGAGAACATGGGAGAGAACCAGAAAGCCATCTATTACATAGCATCAAACAGAATTGCAAAGTGCCAAATCTGCTTCATTCTTTGATAAGTTGGTCCAGAAACAGTGTTGAGGTATGTCGTTGAACAAATTTTCAGCAATGCCCCTTTGGTTACGACATAATCCATTTCTTGATAGCAATTGTTTGGATCATATTAATTGATTATTAATTACTAATATATAGTGAGAGGATAATAATTGCTCTCTTTTTTTTCCTCCAGAAACTTAAATTAATTACTAATTATTACTTCTAGAAAACTGTGGCTACTTTATTGATTGGTAAGTTGTAGCTACTTTCCAGAAATTTGAGAATTAAGATAGTTGCATTGATACCGAATGGGGAGTGTAGGTTTAGTTCTGACTAAATGTCTTGTAGTACTAGGTACCTATGCCCCACGACTTCATACTTCAGTCGGAGGGGTTTATTTTCTCATTTTTCTTGAACATTGTATATTTTCGTTTAAATAATTTTTGTGTTTAATTCTTTCTTTTTTTCTTTTTTTTTTCTTTTTGCAGGATAATGAAAGATGATTCAAAAGAAAAGACGTGCCTCTGTAATGGATTTTTTTTTTTTTTCTGTTCTAGCTTTGAGACGTAATGTAACTTTGATATTTAGAAATAAATAAATTTTTTGAATCTATATTTAATCTTTCTTATGTGATATGCTATTGAAGATTAAACAACACACATAAATATTAATATATGTTTATATATATATATATATATATATATATATAAATTATAAAAGAAAATAAAAATATATAAACAAAATATAAAAGATCATCATCTACAACAACAGTTTATGAAAAAAAAAAGACAACGGTCTTTGACCGTAGTCTAAGAAAGTCACCAACCGTGGTCATACATACCGTAGTCGTAGATGCTACTATTACAACAGCGGTTATCAACCGTAGTCGTTAGTATATATTACTACGGTTCAAACCGTAGTCAATGGAAGTTCCCGACCATGGTCATACATACCGTAGTCGTAGATGCTACTAGTACGACAACGGTTCACAACCGTAGTCTTTATAATTAACCACTACGGTTCTGAACCGTAGTTATTGGTAGAGGGTCTACGACTACGGTATGTACTACTACGGTCGCTGTATGCCTTTAACTACGGTTTTTGACCGTAGTGTTAACTTTTTTGTTGTAGTGAATTATATTATGTCCACCTAGTCTGCCATGCAATAACTATATATGTAATTTACAACTTATTCAAAAACTTAATATATAAAATGAAATATTTGAACACTTAAGGAATTTAATTTTATAATAAGCTATAAAGTTGATCTTGTGATTACCTTCAAAGTGGAAAAGACCACTCCTAACTACAATAAATTAAAGTTCGCCTTTGAGTTTCTCACTTTCCTTGTGAGTTAAAAACTCTTGAAAATTTAAAACTCAGTAAAACAAAGACCCATTATAAACTACAAATTTATGAAATATGGAAGGATATTATCCTAGCATTTGCCACTCTTGAAAAGCATGCAACAACACACAAACTTAATTTAGTAATTCCTAAGGTAAAAAATATAAAAATCATATAAGAATTATTACCTCACTTTGTGCTCATTTTCAGGAGGTCCAATAACATTAGTCCGCATATACTCATTTTAGTGACATTTATGCAAAATACAAGTGTCTACATCAAAAGCGGTCTCCTCCCAATAGAATATTCTATTAACAAATAATCATAATACCCTTGAAGCAAATTAATGTCTAGGAATCATGTTCCTCGTGCTTCAGTAACATTCTTTTTTTCCAAGCAAATTAATCTCGCGGCTGATTAGTATAAGATTGTATAAGCAACTCAGATATGCTAATTGATGTCATATCTGGTAAACTTACACCAGAATCTTTTAATGCAATCAAATATTCTGGCGTTATTAATCGTCAGCTATATCTAAGTTGACAAACTTAGATCTAACTCTTGGACTATGTAATGGTACTAAACTGATACTAATAGGGTTGGAAACTCATGTATTAGAATCAAAGATCATGACAGGCTCAAACGCAGGAAAAATGGTATTGAATTCAAAGGTTATTGTAGTGCCCCAGCCTACTTTCTAGTGAACTGAGTTGCCACTATGTATCTGGTCAATTTTTATTCTTTTTCTTTACTTACTTAACCTTACTTATCCCTTATTTTCTTGCTAATCGTACTTAATTTTCATCATCTCATCTTGCTTACTCTTTTACTCACATTGGAGTTATGTAGCGGAAGAGAAATTCGTAGCCTAAGTTGTCCTAAACAGCAACTCACAAGGAACATAACAAGATACGGTAAACTTAAACTTATTAATAGCTCTAAGTTAATGTATGCAACTCCGATAGATCGATGGTTATGGTATATTTCTTATATAACCATAACACAAGGAACAAAAATATAAATCCTAGGAGACACTTAGTTACAGTTGCAGTCATAGGCCCCGACGTGATAATTATCTGAAAAGTGGTTTTGGGAAAACATGAGTTTTTTACTTAGTGCATAAAGCTGGTACTTATACAAAATTTAAGAAAATGCACGTCCGTCTGACAGCGTTGTGCCTCTCCCCTTAAGTAAGGTCTGACACTCGGCACGTATGTCCTCTCATCATTCATCGCATACTGTCTTTTCTTGGCCAGTAGCCTTAATATCTGTACTAGCAGCCTTTGTGGCGACTCATACTTACAAACATCCTTCTTTAATACTAAAGCATGAACGTTCATACGTGTCCTCTCCATAATGATTCATTTTAAAAGACACGCGTCACATTATGCAACGCTCTAAGTTTTCTGTAAATCTACTTTAATTTTTTAAACCTTCTTTTTTTCTCTCGTACCTCACCTTCATTCTCGCTTATCTCTCTCGGCGTAAAAACGCTATTGAAACGTGGGTTAACCAGAAAAGAAGCAGTTTCGCATTCTAAGAATTCGATCGGCGCCTTTAGAAATTTTCTTAGTCTTATTCTTCCCGTTATATATGAAGCAAATTGCCTCTGCAAAACTATTTTCTTTCTGCAAAGAGAATCCTTAGAATTTGTTGATTTCAGTTTTCTCCAATTATTTTTCTCGAATTTTGCCTATGTTCTTCCTTTTATGTGTTCTCAGGTCCCACACACACTATCTGCGGATGACCAACAGTCGACCGAACAGTAAAAGGATGGTGGATGGACTGGACATCTACTTCTCAGACAAAATGGTTTCTCCGTGGATGCACTCATCGTCGATGAAGTTGAAGCAAGAATCGAGCGAACAATTTGTCTTATCTTGATCTTCTCTTTTCAATTTTCGACTAACAGAGACAGTTTGCTAAGAACTAAAGGAATTTTCCATAATCAATTTACCAACAAATTATGGCAACAGTCAACGACGCACTTTCGGTGAATGCGAAGGGAAAACTTGGATACTGTATCTTTTTTCTTTTTTTCTTATTTTGATTTTCGGCTACACCTGATGTTTGTATCTGTAAATTTTGTAAAATTGGTGTGATATTGGTGTATAATTGCGAGATCATATGTGTGAGATTTTTATTTTTTGTCTATTGATATGAGAGAATTTGATAATATTGAGAAGTAACTGTGTTTTCCTTCAATAAATGTTGGAGACTTTAAGAATGAAGCAACTTACCGTGATCCGTTTGTCAAAACTAAGGTGTTTTTTTAACTCAAATGCATTGTAATAACTCTTTTGTCGAACTTTTGGTTTCATCATTATTTGTAGAATATGAAAGATGTCTGATTAACAATATAGTTTTGTGTGAAATTGTTATAAACTGGTAGCTTTGAAATTTGTAATTGATGGTTAACTGGCTGCACTTTTAAATCACATCTTAGATCTTGCTGATCTTCATTCATATTGTATGTCAACTTTCTCTCTCTCTTCTCTTTCACATATCTGCTGTGAACTTGGAAGGCACTGTAACTTTATTGTTTCGGTGCTGTCTGTTTTTTTCGATTTTTTGAAAGCTTCAGTGTGATCCGCAATGTTAATACTTCAAAGATGTAGTGGGTAATAAAGTTCCGTCTACTGTGCTGCTACAGGATGTACCGGTGTTCGGAATCAGAAGCCAAATTTCAAGAACTAAGAGTGTGTTTGCAAACTCATGGGCTGTTTGTAATTGCTTTTACTTTTGAAAAAGTGATTAAAATTAGAGATTCTATAAAAATTACTTATGTAAAAAGTAGGTAGTGTTTAAAGACAAAGCGATTTCTAATAAAAGTAGAAGTTGGAGTGTTTGGTACAAAATCACTTATGTCTTTTAAAAATATCATATTATTTACAGAATTGATATTGAGTATAGAAAAATATTAAAATTCTGCTTTAACTCTTACATTATAAGCACTTCTTCTTAAGTAGAAGCTGGTTTTGAAAACACTACAAAATAGTTTTTCTCAAGTTATAAGTTGAAAATCACTTAGAAATAAGCAAATGCGAACACCCCTCAATTACAACACTAAAATCACTTTTGAAAAATAATTTTAATCTAGAGGCATGTTTGCAATCTCATATTTGGGGTCTCAAATCATTTCCCATAAATGCTTTTGAGAATCTCCAAAGTCATAGATTTTTGTAGTTTTTAACTTTTTTTACAAATAAATGGAACTTTTTTTTATTTTATTTATTCTTTTTTATTTTATTAATTTTTTTTTTCCAAACACTACAAAATTCTAATTTTATCACAAAATCAATTTAAATCACTTCTAAAATGCAATATTAAGTGTCTTTCATGATGTGAGAGGAGAATCAATACTTTGCGATACTTTTCATAGTTTTCAAATATAATACACTTACTTTACTATGCTTTTGGTACTAAAATTTTTAAATGATTCTCTATTTTAGGGTTGACATATTTATGCATCCATAAAGGAAGCTACCTATTTATCAGTTTCTTTTATGATGGTTATTAGTTGTTCTGCATATTTACTACCATCCGGAATATGTTTGTTTTTGTTTCAGGAACAAAACTGATATGAGGTTGTGGATGATTGGAAATTGCACGTCTTTTTACTGTGGAACATAATGTGTGCAACTGATAGAAAGTCTACAGGAGACATGAACACACAACATGTATTATAAGCATTATTAGTTTTTTGTTATTTCCAGCATCTTTACATTGTATTCTAATACGTGCATTGCACGGGTGGACAACTAGTAGATATAAAGAAGAAGTTTAAATAACAGGATCACCCACTTCCGAAGTTAAGTTGTGTTATTTGACTACATGGAACTATCCGTGCCGTAATCCCGCCTCAGTGGAACCTATTATTATTAAATGTTAATCTATTTCTTTATTTATCTGTATTTACGTTATCGATCATTTTACAAGTGTTATCTAAATATCCTAACTCAATTATAAATCGTTTACCGCTTATTCCCTAAATATCAACTTAATCTTATGTTTCTTTGTCTTGATCTTAATAGGTCACATCATTAACTCTTTGATCATTTAATTGATCAAATATCTTAGCATCATCATGTCATCTTATTTGCTCGTTCCCCTTCATCATTTATCAACATCATTTACAATTTTCACTAACATTCACAATTATAACATTAATATCATTATCTAAGTCCGTTATTCTTCTAACTTATATATTTTAGACTAATTCACCATTCTCCAAATCAACCTATTTCAATTTTATCTCCTATGACATTTCCTAATTCAAGTTATTTCTACGTTTCATTATATCTTATCACTTAGCTATGTTGCATACTTAATCAAATTTAACACAAATATAAATCTTAAATCACCATCACAAGCTTGCATAATCTAATAAAGTGCATAATTTAATCTAACACATCTTCATAATCATACAAGTTGCCCAATTAACATATAACATCACACTATTTCACATAAAATCATATTAATTTGCATAAACCCTAATTCAAAATCTTAATTTTCGAATTGAAACCTTGATTGTTCCTAAGTTTGATTCCAATTTCATTCCTATTACTTATACATTTTTCATCTAAATCTAATTTCATTAGCAAGTCATTTATTCCCTATCTGCATTCCACTTGTCATTTTATTTTCAATTATCACTATTATTCTCATTTATTAACTATTTATTTTCTAATTATACTTATATCACCTAATCATCCATTTTAATTATAGTTATCACCTAACTTAATCATTTAGCTTTGGTGAAGGCCCGAACCGGCCCTACAAGGCCCAAATCGACCCATGTTTCTGCCCAATTAGGGTTCGGTCTTGACCCAATTAGACTTAAGGCCCATTTTAATTTATTTTAAGCTTATTTCTAAGTGTTCTAAGCCCAATTCTATTTATTTTAGGCCCAAATAATTCATTTAGCCCATTTATCTAATCTATTGAGTCGAAGCCCATTTCTTTTAGCCGGGGCCCAAGCCCATTCTTCTATTATTTCTAGCCCAACTTAATTATTCTAGGTCCAATTAAGTTATTTCTAACTCCATTAACCTATTCCAATAGCCCAAATTTCTACTTCCTTGGCCCAAATAAGCTATATGAGTCCAACATTATTATTATTATTATTAGTATTATTATTATTATTATTATTATTATTATTATTATTATTATTATTATTATTATTATTATTATTATTATTATTATTATTATTATTATTATGAGAGCAATTAAAATAATTCCTAAGCTCCAACGATTTCAAATGAATCTTCACTCTGAATTAATCCCTAAATGAACTAACTAATCATATTATCATTCTAATTTCAATAATTGTCGAAAACATAAATGCACATATTCACTCATAATTTGCTTAATTTGAATTCAATAAATTGCACATATACCAAAACTTACTAATTAAACACGTCAACACTGCAATCCACACATAATTCTCAATTTTAGCTGAATGTTGACCAAAATTTTCATAAAATCATTTTCAAATCCTTTTTGTTCAATCCCCTTTTCCAAAATTCTTTTAACATGATTTTAATTTATCAATTTCAACTTAATTTCACAAAACATCAACATTCAAACTTCATCAAATTCTAACCGAGACGTATTAAATAATTTTCCTCTAATTTTCATAAAAATCCCCTAAGATTAACATAAGATTACTCTAAATCATCATTAAAGCATTTTAATCATTTTTGCACCAAAATTAACATGCAATTAGATCGATCCTGAAACAGAAAGATACTTAAACATATTTTCATCAAATTTTACACAATTAACATATAATCACCCTAAACCAACATCTAACATAATTTGATCATACTTTCACCAAACGTCACATGCATCAATTCAAATTAAACATGCATTCACATAAGGGCATATCTGACCCAATAAGTAACCTAATTATGCAAGAATTAAACTACTAATCACATGCAAAGTCATAAAATAAGCACAACCACAACAACGTAGACTAGATGTATGCATGCATGATTCCCTTAAGAGTGTGTGTGTGTGTGTGTGTGTGTGTGTATTTGTGTACAAATTACAACATTAATATCCCACCTCCAACCGTTGACCGAAAACCATACATCAAGATCAACTATCAACTACTAACTAAACTACAATCTAAACTACATCATATACTTGTAGAAGTCCTTGGAATTAGAAGTGAAGGTGGAAATGGAGCTTGAGATGGCCTATAGCTCCTCTTTCCCCTTAACTGAAGGCTCTTGCTTGAAGGATAGAGTTGAAGATAAGAAAAAGGGAGAATGGTGTGGTTCTTCTTCTTTCCTAGAGATAGAACCGAGAGTGGGAGAGAACTAGAGAGATGACAATTGTGTGAATGGAAGATTGGGAGAGGTGCTTAACACTATCACTCATGTAGGTGGCCAAAAGTAGTGTGATGCATGGGAGGATATAGTGGGGCATAAGGGGATGTTTGTTCGGCTATTTAGGGGTTGCAGAAGTGTGAGTTTATTTTGTGTATTTATGCTAGTTTATAGTATTAATCTAGGTCAATTCTAATAGGTTTTGGGATGGTTGTCTTATAAAAATGATGCACTAAAACCCTTACGGTACAAGTATATAAATATATTTCAATAATGGAATATATCATGATATTCAATATACTTATGTAAATTACCCAAGTAAATCCGAACCATAATTCCATATCTTAGCAAATAATTCAAATAATAATCATGTAATTCAAACACAATTAAGCAACTAAACAAGTAATTTTATTATTATTTATTAAGTCGAATATGTCCTTAGTCATTTTATGCGTCGTTCATCCGATATCTAACCTTATTTGCTTATCCAATTATTGACTATTATTTTTTAATCTTTGTTGTATTCCACAACAATAATTGGTATGTACGGATGTTCCCGCGCACTTAAGCAAAGGTCAACGACACTAGCTTATAATAATGAAATAACATATATGTTCGTATTAAATAGCTAATAGCATGCATGACATGCAATAATAGTTAACATATCAATAAAATTTTCTATGCATGCTTAAACGTGCTTCATGGTGTTACATTTATCATTAACCACTACAAGAAACCACACATTTTGTGACGATTTTCTTCTTGACGGACAAATTTTCGTCATCTTTTGTTGCCTAATGGTGATGAATTTAATTTTCGTCGTAATAATATTCATTATTATGACAACTTTTGTGTTTGTCATTATGTAAAAGAAATTTCGTCGCTAATTAGCATATATCATGACCATTATTGGAAATGCGTCACAAACATTCTTAGAGATAAAATTTCGTACCAAAATTTTGGAGGGTAACCTTTTGACGTTAACTTCAAAATAACTAGCGACGATATTTAGTGTCACCAATTATATTCTTTTGTTACAATGTCATATATTGTCACTAATTGTTGAAAGAAATTAATGATTAATTCTTATTTGTCACCTTTTCTTATATTTAGTGACGATATGAATAAATTTATTACCACTTATTTTAAAGAT
This sequence comes from Ajuga chamaepitys, assembly GCA_958295605.1. Lineage (NCBI taxonomy): Eukaryota > Viridiplantae > Streptophyta > Magnoliopsida > Lamiales > Lamiaceae > Ajuga > Ajuga chamaepitys. Next base: position 37,356,144 of record OY282495.1, read on the forward strand.
AAAAAAAAATTAATTTATGACGATACATATCGTCACAATCACTTTTTTTTTTGTGACAAAAAAATATTTCATTATTAATACTCGGGCGAATAGATGACGAAATTAGTTCGTCATATTTAATTAAATTTGGTGAAGAAGGGCAATTAGTTTTTCATATTTTAATATGTGTCACATTAAATTTTGTCATAAATGTTTAAAAATTAAGGAACAAAATTATTTCGTCGTGAATGTTCATGTTCAGTGACGACGAGTACCAATTCATCACCGTTATTATTTTTCGAAAGGACAACAACATTATTGTTAGAAATGTTATATTTGGTAACAATGTAAGTTATTTCGTCACAATTTTATATTTGGTGACAATGTAAGTTATTTCGTCGCAATTTTATATTTATGTGCGCTTGGTGACGAATACGAATTTCATCATTAAAATATTTTCATTTTTTTATAATTTAATTTTTTGTTGCGTTATAGTAATTAAAACATGACGATAATTTATTGTCTAAGATATTTAAATTTGTTAATAATGTCCAGTTTATTAGAGATTTGAACTAAAAAACTAAAAAATCATTAGTAGCATTTAAAATCATGACCTTGAATGATAAGTTCCAAACTTTCACAAATAAGTCTACAAATTCTTCTGTTGATGACTTAATATTCAATAGATTTAATATGTTTTGTTAAAACAAAAATAGTAAAATATACTCATAAAAAAATAGTAAAATATGTTCTGAAATGAATTCGAACCCAAGACCTCCTTTAATTCGCACAAACATACTACCAACTTGGCTACCATTCAATTATGATACAACTCCCTGATAATAATAAATAGATTATAAATGTACAGTAAATTGAAATATCTTCTTTCTAATTAATGCTGAACACAACCCTGCCCCTCTTCAACTCCTACAGCTGCGTCTTGTTCGTCAGAGAAGCTCCAACCAGACGCGCCGCCGCTGCTCACAACCAACTACCACCGTTCATTCGTCGCGACTATCGCATTCTTGTTGGCTTCATCCACCACCTTCATCACCGATTATAAGCTGCCCTCGGAGGTTAGTTGCTTCAATTCGGTTATATTAGGTATTGTTTTTCTGAAGAAAAAGAATTGGGTCAAAATTATTGATGCAAACAATTTAGAGTATCAACTGTCAGTAAGATAACCTTATTGTTTCAAGAATAACATGTATATATTTAACAATTTCACTTTGAGAAAAAATTCTATTACAATCAATGGGTTGGGTTTTTTTTTCTTGTTATGTTGATGCATTAAAGTGAAATCAAAACGAGAGTATAGACTCGTAACAATTTAAGCAGTTGCTATCAAACATGTAATGGAGGACCTCTACTTTGTTACTTAATATAGCTAGCAGTTGTTATTTCATCTAAACAACTACTTCTCCCAATTGTAATCTTCAAGCATCTTCATTAAGGATCTAAAAAGGATGGACATCAGATTCTCCATCTCCGAAATGCAAATTCAAATAGGTGGTGGCAAGCTTAAGTACCTAGAGTAAGAAAAAATTTCATATAAATGATTATATACATGAAAAGAAAATCATTAACAAAAAGCATTTTTTGTAAGCTATTGGATGATAAAGCATTTTTAGAACTCAAAGTAAAGTCTTACCATTCCAACTGGAGTGCAAAACAAATATTTCACTAGAGTTAAAGAAAACAAATAGCCTAGAAACAATATTTCATTGTACCAAGCTTTAAAAATGATAGTGCCTTGTGCTGCCACTCATCAAAATTAAAGAGAATAAGTTAATATGATGAAATAATGAAACAAATCAATTAGCCAGAGCAACATAATATCAGATTATGGCACATGAATAATGGATTATAAGACAACCTATTAAAGCATTAAAGTTTTCTCAAAAACTAAATAATAAAAACAGGGAAAAGCTCCCTTCTTGAAAGACCAACAATACAAAAACCATACTAGCAGATAATGTACTCCTTGACAATTTGAATTCCTGAATATGTATGTCGAAAATCAAGTTCCTTACCTAAAGTTTTTTCATTTTATTAGATTCTCAAAAGTACTGGTCTTGACTACCTCATTCAACTATGTTATAAAGATAACATGTCTCTGATCTAATTTTTATTATATAAGAATTCCAAGCATGCATCAGCCATGAAAAATAAAATTTAGATACTTTTAGTAAAGGTGTTAGAGATCATCAACTCAACAACCACAAACAACAAGAAAATCAAGTTGCTGATGGAAATGATGACTATATGAGTAGCAACATGGAGAGCCTATATAAATAGGCGTCGCTAGATCATCTAAATCAAATAGGACAAATATGTGTGAAAAGTAGTTGAACATGATAAATGTTATTGCAAGTTTTATCAAGATAGTAGCATAGGGACTGCATAAATGTGAAATGAGAGTCAAAATAAACATAGAGATGTATATTACTACCACTAGTACAATTGCACATGGATGGTTGTAACACTCATTTCGTCGGACCTGTCATTTTCCGATTTCATCACCCCCTCATCTCTTTTTATCAGTTTGGTCGATCTTCTCTATTAAAATCATCAACTATAAAAGGAGGCTTAACATCCTGCAATTTTAGATGATAATTAAACAAACTAATAACTCCTTGAGTTACAAGCTAAATTAAGCATAGTCAATGTATCTTAAAACCAACAAAATAACTTTATTCCATGATTAACCAATGAATCTTGAAGGATATAATCCTTCGAACAAATTGAGTTTAAGTGTGTATAGGCACTGCTAAAAAAATGTGTATAGACCCTCTTGTGTCTTGATGTCGTGGGGACATCTTTCTACATTGTCCTGAATTGGGGGCGAAGTTGTTCAGACACCTTCGTCTATCTTGATGCAGCGGGACATCTTTCTGGTTATGATGATAGTCGAGCTTCTAATATTGATGATGTTCTGTATTCTGACATTAGTCTGATTCTATGAATAGTTGTGTAGCTGGTATTGATTTCCTTGTGTTCCTCTGCTAATGTAGAATGAATAAATTGTGGATTCTCGGAATGTTTTTGTTTGGTAGTTTTTCTTGAGATTCTGGAGGAAATAGGTTTGTTATTTTTCAATTATTTATTTCTTGCGTTCACGTTCTTAAAGAGTTTAATTATACCAATTGGTAGATGCATTTCTTTTAGTTGAATGGTGAGGTTCACCTTCAAGATATTGTTTTGGTTGCTAATTTTGTTTTGTGGTGTTCCGGTTATGGGGAATCGCTGGTGTGGCTGGGAAACTTCAATGTGCAGGGTTGTGGAGGTATATTCCTAATGCAATTAAGATGAAGTTTATTTATGATAGCAAAGTTTAACTAGGTGGGTTTTCTATGTAGAACTTTCAGGTATCCCTTTACCTCTCTATAGTTAAGAATTTAATTTGATAATGTTTACATTTTGGATGCCCATAACCATCGATGACTTATTAAAAATGGTTTATTATTATTGGGGTAACATCAACTAAATCTAATCTAACTATTTTGCTGGACAGGGCGATCTGAATCGCGGACTCCTATAGGGGTGGATTTAGGATTTTGCTTTAAGGGGGGCGAATTTTTCTTAAGTGTGTTATATAGTACAGAGACGGAAATTTTAAAGGGGTGGGGTTGGTGGCCGGGGGGGGGGGGGGGTGGGGGGGGGGTTGGCAAAATTTGAAAAAATAAGGGGAGCGAACTCATTTATACTAAGAATATCAATGAAAATTACTTAGATTAAATTACATGTAAAAAAAAAAAATTGGAGTCCAAGGGAGGCGACCGCCGCCCCCTAAATCCATCCCTGGACTCCTACCCATTATGACAACTCTAGCTAGACGGTGCCTTGCCGAACCCATTTAGTTATATAAAAGAGTTTTATATGTTTTTTTTTTTCTTTTTGGTTTTAGGCAGGCTTGGCGAGCAATTCTTTAGTGATAAAATCTTAATTAAAAAACTTATTTACTTATTTATTTTTTCTCAATTAATGATTTATACAATATGATATGCTAAATTATATATCAAATGGTATACTATTCTTAAAACTGAAAAACAAAAACTAAACATAAAATTAATTAAAACTAGGCGCGGCTAGGAGTAAAGATGACAATAAGGGCTGGCCCGATCCTATCCAGTCCAAGCCCGCAAAAGCTTTGATACTATAATCGACATACTAGCAGTCATAACTCGACAATAACCCATTCAGATTGAAGTTTGATAGGGTTATGGTTAGATTAACAATTTGGCTTGAAATGTTTAAATTGAGGCAGGTAAAACTCACTTTGGCTAGAGTTGGCAAATTAGGCGGTCCGACCTGATTGGGCTCAACTCGTCTGGTCGGGCCAAAATTTGACTAGGCTTAAAACTAGTCAGCTCGACCTAGCCTATCTCTCTATAATATACTAAGATTATCAGGTCATCCTATGGCCCATCGAATTTTTGGTCCACTATGTCAGACCTATCGCGCCAAATAGTCTGTGCGTCAAGATTTTATGGCCCAGTCCATCTAATTATCAAGCTGGCTATGCCGGTCCATCGAACCGTCCCGATTTTACCACCTCTATTTTTGACCAAATAAGATGATGTGTGAGCCACTTTTTTTTATCACTATGTCCATAAATGAGCTCGTTTACTTTGATTCCCCCTTCCCCATCCTTTACTATGAAATGATATCACATAATATTTCATTATGTCTTTAATTTGTATAAGTTTTTCATAAGTTTTCTATATTTTCTAGAAGATACAAAATAGGAAAAAATTGAAAACAAATAAGAAAATTGACACTAATGGCCATTTTATTCCTGCCTAGGCCATTTGAACGAGTGTTGGTCCATTAATGTATATGAAAGGGCCAAAATTGGTTGAGCCCTTATCCTAGTGAGCCAGTGGTAATTTTTTTTTTCTTTCCTCTAATCGAGGCATTATTCCATACAACATGCATGCTCATGTTTTGTAAAATGGAATATTTTATTTTTGATCAATTAGAAAGAGGTACAAACTTATAAAAACTGCGCGTTATCACTTATACGACTTTGTTTATATTTTCAGTTTGACTTATTCAACCATAAATCTTATTTGTGAAGTTAACACTAAATTTTTAAATTTTACTAATAAAATGAGGCATTGACTTATTATTCAATATAACTAAAAGAAAAATATTAACTTATTTGTGAAGTTAAAATTAAAATTTTCAAAGTTTTAATTTTAGAGTATAAATCAGCATGTTTCAATTAATTATTCTATTAATATTTTGTTGTCTAATTATTTTTCTTCTTCATTCCATTTATAATTGTAATCTTCTAAAAGAAAGGTAAATACTTTTTGTCCTTCACAAAATTATTTATTTGGAATTATCTAAAAAAAAATATTTAAATGAAAAAATTAAATTTAAAATATATCATAATAACAAGAGGTGTCAAACGGATCGGGTTGCATGTATGCGAGTCGGGTTGAGACTAATTATTACGAACTTTTTCACAACCCTAACCCAACCGGCCAACCCCCAACTCGAACCTGATATGTTCAGTTGTTGGTCAACCCACTAACCCATTTCCAACCCGAAATAAAAAAAGAAAAGAAAAGGAAAAAAAATTATTTATTTCTATGTTTCCATAAGAACCTAAAATGATTGTTGTAAACCACAGAACCTGTAAAAGTCACAGTATATACATGTTTAAAATTACACATTATACATATCCACAAAACAAGTTAGGAATTAGAAAATAAAATTTAAAATTATGAATAACAATCTATCACAAAAAAAAAAAAAAAAAAAAACAAATATATCTAATTTAATAAATACTTCCTCCGTCCCAGCTAAACTTGCACACTTTCCATTTTCGTCCGTCCCAGCTAAACTTGCACACCCCTTAAAAAGGAAAGTTATAATACAATCTACACCCTCAAAATCTCCACCCTCAATCTCCACCTTTAATTCACCTTTGAAAAATCAACAAAATCCCAAAAAGCAACTTTTCTTAATACTTGTGCCAACTCTCCCAGTGCAAGAATAACCGGGACGGAGGTAGTACCATTTAAATTATTTTCTTTAAGGAAAAGTGATTGTGGGTTGACCCGCTGATTGATCCGACCCAACCCTTTCCTTTACGGTTAATTTAAGTTCGACACGTTTTTTACCTGAACCCATTTAGGGTCAACTAACTCTTAATTTTTGGGTTTGGTCTTGACGGGTTGGATCGGGTCGTCTTGGAGATTGTTGCTCCTAATAATAATCCTGAAATATTATTTTACACTTAAAATCAAATTTTAATTATGATATATGCACAATAGACTTTGTAGGATTGTGTAGTTAAAATAAAAAAAAAAATTATATATATTTGGTATCATGTATGATAATATTTGTTTGAAAAAAGTATTACATATATTTATACAATATAGCACCAAAATTTAAAAAAGAAGAGTACTATCCTATGTTATTGCCTAAAGAGAGAAATAATATGACGTGCTTCCTAATCAAACAACAAACGAAAAAAAGTAGTTATTATATACCTAAAACATAAAAGAACTATAACATCTTGTACACTATCTTATGTACATCATCTTCTCCATTCAACGTGCAACATCTAGTCTGTTTATCTTCTTCACAAAATTCTCATCCCATCTCTCCCGCTTTCACTATTCATTCTCGATGTCAGATCCCAACCTTCTATCTCGGCGCCTGTTACTGTCCTATGCTTCCAATCACCGGGTATAAGTGGTGGTTAATCGAGCTTTAAACCAACAAGGCTGGAATATCATATGGATGACTTGAGGGAAACAAAAGACAAATTTTTGTTGTCTGATTATTTTGTCCTATTACGTAATCTCTTCGTCTTTTTTGCTTGTCTTTTGTTTCTTTTAAAATTTAAAAGAAGTTTATTTATGAATTTGTCATTTAATTTATGCAGTACACTATTGTTGCGGTTTTTTTATTTTTATTTTAATTTTTTTTATTTTGTTTTGTATTAAGGTGGATTTTTTTATTATCAATTTAGAGAAAAAAATTAGTTTACACTAACAGTAAAGAATTGCATATCGAAAATTAATAGACCCTTAAGAATAAGATATATAATAATATTTACAATTTACTTACTTATTTTAGCGGCTAAATTTAGTTTTGGCGGAATCTAAATTATTTTTTGAAGCCCCTTTTGAGAGAGAGTCAGCGGAAATATATGATAATTATATGATTTATATATCTATCTTTTCATATTCTCCCCCACCTTCCGTTTTTTCTAATACACAAGCACCTCCTTTCTCTCTCGCTGCCCTTTTCTCTCCCCGCATGAAACGTTCACTATCTGAAAGCCTTGCCATTTTTGGTGACTTGTGCCGCCGTGGCTCTGAGATTGAATCTGCATAAATATATTATAGCTCCCCTTTTCTCTCCCTCGTGTTCAGCACACAAAACACACAAATTTCCATTCTCCTACATTGACCCATTGTCCACGGCCCAATCAGACCTGCATCAGCCTGGATTACGGCACGCCAGCCTATTTTCCCGTTTCGATTTGCTAGTGCCGACCATTGAAGTTTAGGGTTTTCATTCAGATTCGAAAAGGTTTTTTTTTTTCTTTTTTTTTTTTTGAGGGTGTTCAGATTCGAAAAGTTGAGACTGGGGAATTTGGGATTGATCGATTCTAGGTTTTGCATTGCAATTTAATGGCCAATCAGCTGTAACAGTCTTCGTCTGTTTCTCCTTCATTGAGATTGGGAGCTTACTTTCCCTTCGCCCTCGCCAGCTACACCTGCAGTAAGACCAAGATTTTGTGCACTACCTGTAGTAAGCCTCCTGATTCTCTCTCGTATTGCATTAATATTGAAAGCCTAACTGCCTGTGCATGTTTGTTGCAGTTTATGTATCTATTTTTTGGTTTATTTGGCGACACACAATTTTTGGCGAGCTCCCTCGATGAGATTTCAATCTCCAATAAATTTAGCCTCCTCTTGGAAAATCTCTTAACTGGTCTCGGTGCGTATTGATTTTGCTCTATTGTCACATGCTTCAATTATCATTCCGTGCTAAATGATTTGCTAGATTTTCGAAGTCTTGCCCCTCTATTATCTCTTGGCATAAATAGAAATTAGGGAATATATGGTGAATATATCTTAATGCTGGTTAGATGTGATTGTGAGCCATTTCTCAGCTTGTAGTCATGATTTTAGTTTCTTTTGATGTTTTCTTCTGAAATGTTTAAGGTTTGGTGATATAAAGTAGTTCTAATACCAAACTAAAAAGAAAATGTTTCACTGATACTACTTGATGTAGTAGATATCTTGTATTTAAGATGGTACATAGATATGCACATAAGACGTTTGATATAATTGTTGACTTAAGAATGTACACTTGTTGGATAATAGTTAATGCTTTAGAAAATGTTTTCTGAACTTGCATCCTTTCATTTGAGTAAATAGATGTATATTTATTTTGTAATTTTCTTGGTGGCCTTGTGTCAGGTTCTTGACTTTCATGAGAAGGTCGCGGCTGTTTCATTGGTAAAGTTTATCTTCTCCTTTTTCTTCTTACTCGATTTTTATGCAACTTTTGTTCTTATGGTTGTGTGGTAGGAACAAAGCTCATAAACATAGTAAGAAAATTAGAAATATGTTCATTTCTTAATATCACAATATCAATATCCTAACTAGTCGAAGAAAGAACTATCTAGGAAGAAACCTGATATAATTAGACATGTAATAATGCTTCTTGTGAAATGTCGATCTAAGATCCCTCAATGAGTTTATGTAAGCAACCTGGGTAATTTATTTTCACTATGTGCACTATGCTCGCTCAAGATTCAAAATTGAGGCCAATATTCTTTAGTTTTGTATTAGAAAGAAGAAATCTGCATGTTCAATTATTTTGCAGCCAAGATACCATAATGTGAAGCATATAAACCTTGAGTTTCCACGTGATATTGAAGGCAAACATCTGGAAATGGGTAAAAACAAGGTGGTACCTAGACTAATTAGTGCATCTCTATGTTGTTGACTCTTTAATAATTTGGCTCAATTTTTGGGGTTGCTCAATATTAAATGTTGTTTAGAAATCCCTGTGCGTTAGACCTATGAAATAATAATATGTAATAAGCATATAGCAATTCAATTGACGAACTTTAAAGGACAAAAGTTAGTTTAGTTTAGGGAAGGACGGGCCAAGGAAACTACTAGTTGGACTGAAAGGTGCTTGTAAAGTATATGTTAGAATTCTGTGAAGTGATTGGTTCGTATTTTCTAAATTAGTATATTTTTATCCATATTCTTCTCCTTTTCTGAAATATTTATCTTAATGATTATGGTTATTTTTGCAGTGTGGAAATTTTGTAAAAATTGTAGAATTTCTTAAGTTTAGTGGCTACCAAAAGATATCTGGTGTGGGAATTGAATTTGTCACATACAATTGCGCAAAAAAACTAAGGTTTTTTTAATCTACTGGAATGTCATGGACATGCCTTTGCCGTGCACTTGAATTATGTTCTAATGTTTACTTTTATGGAATGATCGACGATAAAGTCTAAATCCAAGACTTATAAATTGCTTATGCAATTTCCATTCCAGGGTTTCTGATCTAAGCATTAGGAACTTGGTGAACAACTGCAAACTCGTGATTGATTTAGTTGTCAGGTATGCTGAACATAACTGTTTGTCCGGGCTAATATTTTTTCTCTGTCCATTATCTAAAATGAGTTCTTACATAGGGTGATTTATGCAAATCTACAGAATATCATTGATGAAAGCTTCAAGTTGATTGCGAAAAATTATCAAGGATTGGAGCTGTTGAACCTAAAAAGGTATTTGTTTTGTTTATCACCGTATTTAAGAAAAACTAACTGTTATAAGTGGTTGACATGTGTTTAATCCTCATTCTTTGGATAACATGTATTGTTCTATTTTTTTCACCTTCAGACAAAAAAAATGAAGGATTTTGTTTGGCATTTTTAGCACTTACTAAGATAACATAATATAAGTTCCAATAGCGGACATGTGTTTGCATACTTATGTCTTTCCTGGTACATGATTTGATAGCATTAACGTCTCAACAAGTAAATAGATCAGGCCATTATTCAAATACAAAATCCTTAGTTTCTGCTTTTGATTTATTAGCCAACAATAAATTGTTTAATAAATTTATTGTGAATAGTGAGAATGAGATTCCAATTGTGAGTAGATTATTGTCATACAAATGGCAAAAGATTTGTTCTTTGCATAGTCGTATCAACGTACACATTGTTTATAGAATGGCTCATGGAAATTTGATGAGGCAAAAGAAAGTTGGGTAAGTTACATATATTTCTTTTTGTTAATGTAAATTATGTTATTTATAACTTTTGCATATAATTATTTATTTTGATATTGAACAATCAATTTGATATATTTCATTTTTGTTCTTTTTTCTTCCCTTTTTAGATTTGATGCAATGGTGAAGGAGCTGAAGGACGAGAAAATTTTGATCATTAACATTTCGGAGTATGAAATAAGTGTTTTGAAAATAAGAGTTAGGATTTCATTTTTAATTTTTCTCCTAGGCAGCATGTTTCTTTCTTTAAGTAATGAATGTTGTTATGTTCTAAAAGATGTTATTTATTTCGGATATTTATGTTGGATGTTTTGAACCTCTTTGGCATGCTAAATAATCTCAGTCTACTTAGTATTCTTGCTTATTCATTTTTTTTCTTTTTGCATTGTTTAGTTTAATGCATTTATAATTTTATAAAGTAAAATAATATTGTGTCACTAAAAAGTCATTATGAATCTAGACGTCACCATAAGATCTATTTAATGATTTTTTTTTTTGTCGCCAATATTACAATTTCACTACAAATTGTATCTTTGCATAAAATTTATTTTACGTCATTTGCAAATTTATTAGACGATGGATTGAAAAATTTGTCACTAAAAATTAACCATCCATGACAACTTGTCACTGTACACATTTATATTATGATAAAAAATATTTTGTCAATAGATGTCATTTTATAATGACAAAATATATCGTCATTTAATAATGACGAAATTTCTCTGTCTTTATAGTATCGTTACATATACATTTATATGGTGACACACTTCAGTTGTCACCACTTGTACTCATTTAATGACTGTAAATTTTTGTCACTAGATGTCTCTTTACAATGACAAAATATATCGTCGGCATATCCAAGTCTTTAGTAACAAATATAATTTTCATCACTCCATGGAATTTTATTGTGACAAAACAGATTGTCACCACTTGTATTCATTTAGTGACTGTGAATTTTTTGTCACTAATTTTTAATCTTTCCTAACGTATTATGTTGTCATCATAGATATTGATGAAATGACGATATGTACTTTGTAACTATAAAGTAATTATTTTGTGACGATTTATTATAAGCATGACAAAATAATGAACATAGTTGTGACGATGAAAGTGTCACCAAAGTTTGATGAGTTGGGTAATATATTGATTTTCGTCGCCAAATGTGATGGTTTGATGACAAAAATAGTTTTTGTCATATTATATGTATACTTTCAATGACGAAATACAAATATAAGATGACAAAAATTGAAAGCAAAAGTGACAAATTAGGCGTCACTATATATTATAAAATATGGTGACGATGACGTTTACCATCATTAAAAGTCATACTTTTGGTGACGAATTCAAATATTGTCACATATACCTAATACCACGGACATACCATGACGATCGTTGTGACGCTTAATTTTCGTCACCCAATACTTATAGTGACGAAATATGACTTTTATATGACGAATTTTATCGTCGCGAAAGCTTAGATTTCTTGTAGTGAACTCTATTTGCCGCAGAGTTGCCTTTCAAGTTTCAACATCGTCACTTTTTTACTGCAGTATCTTATGATATGACAATCAACAAGAGTCAAAGTCAATCATCATCACATGTTGGTTTGGTTTTAAGAAAACTAGCTTTCAACCATGGTCAATTATGCGTAGCATTCTCTAGAGTTACATGACTTAAAGAATTGGAAATTCTGATATGTGATGGAGAGAAGAAACATATTAACACTATTGTGAATTAGTATACTGAGAGGTTGTAACAACTCAGCTCCGCAAGCAGGTGAAGGGTTGACACTAAACATACTTCTACTTTCAAAATATTTTATCAACATAAGATCTTTTGATAAAAATACGAGTTAGAAAATTTCTCAATAACTAATCTATTCTTCGTATAAAAACTAACTTGGATAAACTCACATCTTTGAGTTAAAATCTCTAATTTTTTTAGAATAATATAATATAATTAGTAAAAGCTTCTAACTTAGGAACATTTAAAAGATATAATACTTATAACTTCATCTTAACTAATATAATTTGAGCATGTTTCTACTTGAGACTTAAAATTTCAAAATCCAATATTTTTTACTAAACTTTAAAACTACTTTAAAACACTTGGAACTTTAATAAATCATGTAAATTAAAGACTTCTAATTTTGATAATACACGCAAATGCATTTACTTTACTCTTTATTTTTCTTATTGCGAATATGCCCACGCTAGCTAGATCCCCTGTCGTCCATAGGACTTGAAAATATTTTAAGCATAGCATCATGAGTTATGCGACCCAGTGGGAAAGTCTATAAGAAATTGTTCTAAATGAATATGCAGCATAATATAATATATACATCACTGATTTAGGAGCCAATCTTACGACTCAAACACCTTTGACGTAGGAGTCAATCTTACGACTCTCATATTGCTTGACTTAGGAGCCAATCTTACAACTCAAAAGCCTTTGATTAGGAGCCTATCTTATGACTCAAGGTCATATTGTTAAGATCACTTAAGAGCCAATCTTATTACTAAAAAACATTCGACTTTGAGCCAATCTTACGACTCAAAGGCTTACGCAAAAGTCCTTCTTATGACTTCAGAGTAATCATAAGTCCGAAGGTGAACATACAAATCATAGTACAAACTCAATATTATAAAAGCCACCTAGCTACCCATTTTCATGTAGACTTTCTTTGACTGATGTTGATGTTCTTTGGTTGATTTATTCTAAAGTAGCTCCAAGGCTATCCGGTCCAAACTCGTACTGCACTTGCCGATTTAAGAAATTTGGTCTTATAGCTTTCTTTATTATTATTCAACTTATCATAACTTATCCTATATATCGTAATCTAAGCTCGTATAATTAGCTAATTTTTGTACTTATGTTTACACATAGGGATAATTCCATTTTTAGTCCTGTATGTTAGGACTTGTGATAAGTAGAAAAATGTGCATTATTTATATTGATAGGAATGTTATTTTATTGCATTTAATTTATAATGCACCGTTATTTTTCTACTTATCTGCACATTTAAGTCGACTACTCCAAAGTTGTGTTTTGTGTAAATTGTAGTGGATTTAGAGCAATATTGGAGCAATTGAATTGGATCGACATGTAAAGGAAGAATTTGGCCGAAATTGACCCAGTTAAAAAATGAGCCGCGAAAGACAAGGGCCTTTGGCCCATGAAGAGAAGGAAAATGGCAAAGTGGGCTTGGTGGAGAAAAGGGGCCAACAGGCCAGGTTGATGGAAAGCAACGAATTGGGCGGTAATGATTACAGGCTCACTATGGGTTTAACTTGATTTGTTGGTGGCAGAAGCCCAATTGAGGGCGTTGACTTTGGTTCCTAATTATCCATGAAATTGGGCTGCTGACAGATGGAAAAGGGCCATTGGGCCTCATAAATTTAAAATGCGTGGCCACTATGGGATTAATGTAAAGGAAAGAAGCCCATTGGAGGCTTATAAAAGAAGAAGAATTCAGCGAAAGTGTACGTACGAAGCATCCAGGAGACAAGTTTTACGTGTGGAAGAAGAATCAAGAGAGGCGATCTTCGTCTATTTTATTCGGTTCTTTTATTTCAGTTTATTTTCATTATGTTTCAGTGTTTAGACAATAGTTTGAGTATGAGTAGCTAAGTTATTTTATACTAGTTTGAAGGGATGTTGAACCCTATTCGTCTTTATGATTAATTGATTCGTAATTAAATTCTAATTTTTATTTAGCAACTTATTTTTGTTACTTGTTCTTATGACCCATGATTGATTGATTTCTTGATTTGATAGGGCCCGTCGAATTAGGTTATTGATTTATCAGTGCTAGATTATAAAATTATAATCCATAATTATTATAATTTTATAATCGCGAGTAGCAATAACGATTAACTCATTAGGGGTAACACAAATCCAGGCCATCCGAATCGATCATATGTATTTGGAGTCTAGTCTGACCTATGATCCTAGTTATTAATGTGTTTAATGAATTAAACCTAGAGAGCCTGTTCTAGGTTGGTCGATTAGATAGGGTTAGCTAATGATCTTATCTTAGTTGACTAATCTTAAGGGATAATTCGAGCCGACAGAGCTTGTTGTCGGTCTAGGATTAGAAAGTTGTGGGATAGATAATCAGGTTTAATTAGTTAATTAACTCGTACACGAATAGGGGGATACTGAACTGAGAACTAGTATTATTTTGATATTGATTTAAGTTAGGTTATTATTGGTTTGATTGAGTCTTTGAGGTCTTTAGATATTTAGTTGGTTATTTGATTAGTTTAGTAAGTAGATTAATATAAATCAAAACGCTCCTTTATTTACTTATATCGTCTAGTTATTAATATTTGAACCATAATTAATTCATCCGCTCCTTGTGGGATTCAATACTTACTTATCGCTGCTACTAGTTAGTGGAGGTAGAAAAGGTAGTTAATTGATGTGCCTCGACAGCGCGGTCAGCTTGTCCAATTTAAATTTTAGTCCACTATATTTCGAAAATGTCCAATTTAAGGACACCAGACACCGGCCGCCACTAATTGTGGCGCATGTGAGCCAATAAATTGAGGGTTTACTGTGAAATGAATAATGTGGCAACTATGAATCTAGGTGTATATGTTATTAATCAAATAAAACCAAGCACGACGAGTTGTTTCCCTCTAGGAAGTCTAACGTTGATGTGGATTTAGATTTTGTATTTTTGAATTGGTGTGTTGATTTAATTACTTGGCATACTGTCACGTTATCTTTTTTTTGCTTGAAATCCCCAATTTATTGGGTCACGTGCGCATATTCCAGCACAATTAGTGGCCGCCAGCGTCTGGTGTTCTTAAATTGGACATTTTTCGAAACATAATGGACTAAAATTAAAATCTCGGAGCATACAAGATTTTTTCTAGACAAGCCCTAACATATAGGACTAAAAATGTTTTTTTCCCTTTACACATATAATCACGTATAAAAACCATTAACATAGTAACATGTAGCACTTCGAACATGTAGAAACCATAAGTTAATGTACGTATTAGTTAATCTATTATTATACTACTCATATTCACATAATTCATATAATCATTTAAAAATTATGAATATATACACATCCATACATACATTATATGCTATAATTTGACATACCAAAAATTTTCACTAAAACTTGAAGTGTGCATTTTGTTGCGCAAGATCAGTGCATAACAGATTAAACAAACTACAATCTAACAAACAAATTATCAAGCACTTTGTGAACACATACACACAACACCCAAGATTACATGGTTAGGTTGTTAATGAAGCCTATGTCCAGGGAAAAGGAATCTTAACTATGTTTTTCAGCTCACAAGCAACAAGTTACAATGATCTAACACCAGATCATCAATACAAGAGCAAAAGCTATCATACACTCTCAACTCTCAATACAAGTTCTCTTCTCTGAGTTGTATCAAGAGTGTGTATTCTCTGACTGCTCTATCTCCCTCCTCTTTGATCGTGTATACAATTGACGAAGAAATAAAGATAAAACTGAGATGATGAAATGCTACGAAAACTGCTTCTATAACCAACTCCAGCTGCTTCCTAACATAACTGAACAAACTGATTTGCATTAATGAGCATAACAACTTTTCAAACTGCTTTGGTCATGTGCATGTCATGCTTCCACCTTATCATGCAAAAGTGTTTTTACACAAGCTGCCTAAATTAGCTACTAGCTTATTTTATATCCAACAATCTACACCTTAGTTTCTAATGAAGCCATAGAAAACTAGTAAACAACTCCTCTCCAATCCTGCTCCTCCTCTGAACTCAACAATGTTAACCAATTCCAAGTAATACCTGAATTTTTGAACAGACAAAAAACTTTGGTTACCGTATCTGCTGCATTATGATATGTCCCAACCTTAACACCTCAACAGTCCCTTTTCAACCACATCCCTCACTAAATGATGTCTCACATCAATGTGTTTTGAACTCTAATGAAAACCTTGATGTGTAGCAAGGTGAAGAGCACTTTGGGAATCATAAAACACCTTTACAGAATACAACATAATCCCAAAATCTTTCAGAATTCCTCTAAGCCAAATAGCTCTTTAACTGATTCAGTTAATGCCATATATTCAGCTTCCGTGGTGGATAATGCCACCAAAGATTGTAGCATTAACCTCCATGAAAATGTTGATCCAAATGGTGTGAATACATAGCCTGTTTGTGATTTCCTTATATCCAGATTAGTGGCATAATCTGAATCCACATAACCTTTCAAAATATCTGATGCATCTGCTTCACTCCTTTTGAACACCAAACTGTAATTCGAAGTGTATTTCAAATATCTTAAAACCCATTTAATGCATCCCAGTGCCCCTTTCTTGGATTTACCATATACCTGCTTACTGAGCTAACAGCATAAGCTACATCTAGTCTTGAGCATACCATACACTACATAATGCTGCCCACTGCACTTGCATAAGGCACCTTACTCATTTCTTTAACCTCATCTTCAAACACTGGTTTTTTTTGCTCAAATAGCATAAAAATGTTGAGCAAGAGGGACTGAGACACTTCTTGCCTCATGCATATTAAACTTCTTAAGTTTCTTGCTGACATATTCCTTTTGGTGAAGCCACAATACACCTTTTCTTCTATCTCTGGTTATGTCCATCCCCAAAATCCTTCTAGCTTCTCCAAGTACCTTTATTTCAAATACTGAGCTTAATTCATCCTTTACCTTTTGGATCTCATCATGACATTTACTGGCTATTAACATATCATCCACATACAAAAGGAGATACACCACTGCTGTTGATCCATGCTTCTTCATAAAAACACAACTGTCATGCTGAGATTTCACAAAACCAATCTTCTTCATGTGTTGTTCAAATCTGATAACCACTATCTGAAACTCTGTTTTAACCCATACAGAGATTTCTTTAACAAACATGCTTTTCCAGAATTTTCAGGTAGTATAAACCCCTCAGGTTGTGTCATATATATAGTTTCTTTCAAGCTTCAATGCAAGAAGGCTATCTTCACATCCAACTGTTCTAGTTCAAGGTCCCATTGATTTACTAAGGCCAACATCATTCTAATGGAACAGTGTTTCACAACTAGTGAAAACACTTCATTATAGTCTATACCCTCTTTTTGTAAATCTTCTTGCCACTAACCTTGCCTTGAACCTGACCCTTTCCACATTAGAAACTATCTCAATCTTCCTTTTAAAGATCCACTTACAAATTATGAGCTTCTGACTTACTGGCTTATCAACCAATATCCATGTCTTGTTCTTGTCCAAGGATTCAAGCTCTTCATGCATTGTTGTTATCCACTTGTCTTTATCTCTACTATTTATAGCTTGAAAATTCTTTGGCTCATGAAACATCGCTTCTTCTGCCATAGAAAACGCATATGCTAGTAGATACACATCTTCATACTTTGTTGATGGCTTTGGAATCCTTCTAGCCCTGTCTCTGACCAATTGATAGTCTCCTATATCTATTTCATGTTCCTCAATTTGTTCTTCTTCAATTTCTAGTTGAATTTCTTCTGTTATACCCTCTTCATCAAATTCAACAGACTCCACCTTGATAGGTGATCTCTCAGATGATATAGCTTCCTTCTGAAGTTCACATCCACCATGATTCTCATTCAGAAATGGCATTCTTGATTCATTGAACACCATATTTCTGCTTACCATTGTTTTGTTCAGTCCTGGCTCTATACACCACAGTTTGTATCCTTTAACTCCTTGCTGATAACCCAACATTATACACCTCAGAGCTCTTGGTTCCAGTTGTCTTGCTTATAGTGAGCATAAGCCAAACATCCAGACACTCTTAGTCTTGAGTAGTCAGCTCTCTTGCCACTCCACATCTCATCAGGTGTGTGCAAATTTAAAGCATGAGAAGGTGACTTGTTAATCAGAATAGCTGTTGTAGACACAACTTCTCCCCAAAACTTCTTGGGTAATCCAGACTCTATGAGCATACACCTTACCCTTTCTAGAACAGTCGTATTCATTCTCTCAGCTATGTCGTTTTGTTGAGGTGTTCCAGGGACTGTTCTATGTCTCATTATCCCCTTTGACTTGAAATAGTCCATGAACTCCTCTGAAATGAATTCTAGCCCATTGTCAGTCCTTAAGCATATCAAACCTGTCCCCTTTTCCAACTCAACCTCAGCACACCACTCTTTAAACTTCCCAAATGCTTCAGATTTGGATTTTAGTATGTATATCCATAATCTCTTTGAGTAATCATCAATGATACTCATGAAGTCTTCCACCACATAGTGAATTGACTCTAGATGGACCCTATAGATCAGAATATGCATAATCCGAAGAAGAGTTTGAACTTTTCCTTCCAACAGGAAATGGTGTTTTCTTTCTTTTACCCAGATTACATGTTTCACATTTACTGATGCTAGATCTTGTGTTTCCTATTATGAGTCCTTTCTTTAGCAGCTCATTCATCCCCTTTTCACTAAAATGGGCTAATCTTTTATGCCAAATCATATAGCTATCCTTAGTAGCACTTTCGCACTCTCCCACAATAGTTTCTGCAACCAATGAGTATAAACTAGACTTCCTGACTCCTTTCATCACCACATTCCCATCCTTCAATACATATATGCAACCATTATGACTTCTAAACCTACAGCCCTTTGCCTCTAATGTTCCCAAATTTATCAAGTTCCTCTTGGGTTTTGGAATGTATCTGACATCACTTAATGTTTTAAATGATCCATCATCCATTCTTAGTTTCACTTGCCCTATGCCTTTTACAGCACACATGTGATAATTACCCAATAGACCATAACCAGAATCTTTTGTAGTATATTGAATAAACTAATTTTTATGTGGTGTCATATGAAATCTACAACCAGAGTCTAGGATCCATGTACCTTCAATTGACTTTCCAGTCACATTCAACACTTCTGCTTCTTGATTAGCTTCTACCACTTCTGCATAATTTGTTGCTTGAGCTTTCCTGGCTTGTTTCTGTTTCCACAGAAAACAACTCTTCTTCAGGTGCCATGCAATAATGGCTTTTCCTGGTTTCCTTTGTCTCAGAATTCTTGAATTTGTCTTGGGGGGTCCTTTTTTTTTTCTTCTTTTTCCTCCCTGCTGTTGTTTCTTGTTCTTGAATGGTCTTTCCTTTCTTATGTTCAAACCCTCTCCTCCTGTATCATTCCTAGTGTCCCGTGACTTCTGCAATTTCTTCTCTCTTAGAGCAATCTGGACTTCTGAGTGTAATGGCAGACTGTCTTCCATACAAGAGAGCATCCTTCAAATGTTCAAAGGATCTTGGTTATGCATTCAACAACATTATTGCTTTGTCTTCATCCTCAAGA
This sequence comes from Ajuga chamaepitys, assembly GCA_958295605.1. NCBI lineage: Eukaryota > Viridiplantae > Streptophyta > Magnoliopsida > Lamiales > Lamiaceae > Ajuga > Ajuga chamaepitys. The sequence continues at coordinate 37,375,737 of OY282495.1, forward strand.
AGCTTGTTGAATTTGTCTAATTGATCCTCTGCACTTTTATCTTCTAAAATACGAAAGGAGTACAACCTTTGCTTGGTATATAGATGATTTCACATTGAATTTTTCATGCACAAGCTATCCAATTTGGCCCAAACTACAACTACTGACTTCTCTTTCGTAACCTCCCGCAACACTTTATCCGTTAGACAAAGTATGATCATGCTATGGGCCTTTTCTAGGATTTCCTCTTTCTACGCAGCAGTTAGCTTCTCAGGCAGTCCTTCTTCCCCTTTCAACGCGCCAGCCAATCCTTGCTGAGTTAGAATGGCTTTCATCTTTATCTTTCATAGATTGTAGTCGTTTTTCCCGGAGAACTTCTCCGTGTCAAATATTATCGTAGACATGATTCTTGTGGGTATCAAATTCCTACAGAAGGCGCCACTTGTTGCGCAAGATCAGTGGATAACAGATTAAACACACTACAATCTAACAAAGAAATTATAAAGCACTTTGTGAACACACACACAAAACACCCAAGATTACGTGGTTCGGCTATTAATAATGCCTATGTCCATGGGTAATGAATCTTTACTATGTTTTGCAGCTGACAAGCAACAAGATATAAAGATCTATCACCAGATCATCAATACAAGAGCAAAAGCTATCATACACTCAACTCTCAATACAAGTTCCTCTCTTCTCTGAGTTGTATCAAGAGTGTGTATACTCTGACTGGTCTCTCTCCCTCCTCTCTGATCATGTATACAATTGACAAAGAAAGAAAGATAAAACTGAGATGATGAAATGCTACGAAAACTGCTTCTATAACCAACTCGAGCTACTTCCTAACATAACTGAACTAACTGACTTGCATTAATGAGCATAACAACTTTTCAAACTGCTTTGGTCACATGCCTGTCATGCTTCCAGTTTATCATGCAAAAGTGTTTTTTCACAAGCTGCCTGAATTAGCTACTAGCTTATTCTATATCCAACACGTTTTTATAAAAATGTTTCACTATATTTGAAAATTACTATTTTTAAGCTTTAATAGCTCCCTATATTATAAAATTCACTATAAATTATATATTTCATAAAAAAATATCACAATATAATAAATTCCTAACTACATATAGTATAACATAGTGAAAAAGGTTTACAAAAATCAAAAGGAGTAATTTTGTAAAAATAAATTTCTAGGAGCAAATTCGACTACTTTATACCTAAAATCAGATTATTTTGTAAACTTGATTAAAAATCATTAATTCGACGAAATTTCTTCAAATTTCAACCATAGACTTCTAAAATCATATATTTTAACATAATATAACTTTTTTCGAGTGTAGAACATGAATATTGATAAACTAGATATTCAAGTAAAGTTCACATATTTAGATAGTATAATATCTACTTATATAACACCTACAATCATATAAGAACCCAAAGTCATGTATACTAACTATTACCTACTTAACATAAAAATTAACAAAAAAAAAAAAAAAAAAAAAAAATTCTAAATCTATATAAATTTTAAAAGTAAAAAAATGAAATTACTAAAAAAAGATGTATCTTAAAATACATATACTAAACATTGGCAAACAATAAATTTCTAAATCTATAAAAATTATAAAAGTAAAAAAATAAAATTACTAAAAAAAGATGTATCTTAAAATACATATACTAAACATTGGCTCTCTAATACGCCGAACCTCTAAACACTGTCGGACACTCTAGACATTCGAACGTTGTTTGCAAATAAACCACTAAAAATTTTCTAATTAAAGAAATCTCTTTATATTATCATTGTACTTATAGTAATTATATATTTTTGTTTTGCTTTCTGATTGAGTGTGGAAGAGTATTATTTATAATTAGACTTAGCCAGTTAGTTTCCCCCGCTGCCGATGTGGGACGCAAGACTACCTTAATTTAGAAACAATGAGTACTCCTTTCATTAGTGTTCAACTCGTGGCAGTAGGTGTAGGCATTGATTTCTTAGTCAATTTATATGATCCATCTAATGCATGCATAATATTACATGCATATATAAATATATATATATATATATATATATATATATACATAAATGTTCCATATATATATATAAACATGTTCCATAAATATATATATATATGCATTTATGACATTTTCTTTAATTAGAAAAATCTATATTAGAAACAGTTTCTAACTTCTTAAGCCCGAGGCTTCTATATTTATAAATTCTAATTCTTACACATTATTATGTGTTTTGATAATGTATTGTATCATTAAGATGTAATTTTTAAGTATTATTACAATATAGTTAGATAATGACATTTAATAAAAGTATCAAGTACGATGATAGCTAGTTAGTGAAAGTAATGGACTAGATTAGGATATGGACTTTAATTAATTAATAGGTTATATTGATTAATTAATTAAAGCAGACCTGAATATTAAACCCATATACCTAGAGTATACGAAATATATATATATATATATATATATATATATATATATATATATATATATATATATATATATATTTCCCTACTGTAGGGAATAATTAATCTTGTTAGTAAGAAACATCAAAGAGTTCAATAAGGGATTTTCTAGCAATCACTTATTGAACGATTCTACCGAGGATAATTCCTGCGGTGGATGACATACGCGTGGATACCTAAAGTGGTGAATCAATCGCTATTCATTCCGGTTAAATTACCCAACAAGTAAGTAATTCGAACTTTTGCGTGATTATTGCACAACGTTTAATTCAATTATAAATCACGATCATAATTCTCGATTTATTATTCTGCTGCGTAACATTAGATGTAGTCGTGAATTGCTAACAATGGTATCAGAGCCCAGGGCTCGATTTATAATTAAAATTGATTTAATGTCATGTTGATTAAATTATGTGAATATTGTAATTGGGATTGATAGTAATTAGATTAATATTTCCAAAATAAATAAATCAAATTTTGAATAATTATGGAATTTATTTTGAAATTATTTTGCTAATTTTTAAAATTATTGCAATTAATTTCGAAACAAAACTAAAAACAATTTGCTCTCCAATTTTCGAAAACGGATTTTGTTTTTTGGGAGAAAACTAAAACTGATCATGCCTGACGCAAGCTAGTCTGCTACATGATGAGTCACGGCGGTGGCAGCTACGGCGGCAGTATTCGCCGTTGTTGCGCTGCTGCTGCGTGACTATTCGCAGCGGTGGCGGGGGGGTTTAATCGCTGCTGCGATATTGCTTCGCAAGGCGGCGCTGCGGTGACCTGCTGTTGGTGATGATGACGAATGACAATGTCGGTGGGAGTTTGGCTGCTGCTACTGCGCGCGACGATTGTCGACGGTGGTGGTGGCGGCAGCGGTTTGGCTGCTGCTGCGAGCAACAATCGTAGGTTGCAGCGGCGTCTCTCGGCGGTGGCGGCGTCGGAGTTGGCGGCGGCAGGTGGCAGTGTTGGACCTAGGGATTCAAGCTAGACCTGAGTTGGGCCGGACTGATATTGGGCCTTAGAGGCTAGGCTAGGATATTTCTCTGCTGGGCAAATATTTAATTGGACCTGTTGTAATATTTGGGCGGTGTTGGCTAGGCTGCTAAGGAGTTGCTCTCGTCTGTTGGCACAGCCCGTTTGGGCTGTTCAACCAAAAAAAAAAGAAAAAAGATAGATTTATTAATTAGATTAATTCTTAAGTCTCAATTACAATATTAATTGGTAATTAGATTAATAAATCTTATTATTATTGTTTTGAAATAAGAATATTAGACTTATATGTTTATGTTAATTTGGAATTAACATTAAAAGTATACTTATATTAATGTGGAATTAATATATTAATCTAATAAACTAATATTAATTAGATTAATAAATTTTAATAGTATTAATAATTTTGAAAGAATAATACTAGACTTATATATTTGTATTAATTTATAATTAATAATAAATGTATATATATTAATTTGGAAATAAATTATAATTTTAATCCACTTTAATTAAAGAATAAAATTTTGATTAGATTGACAATTTTATTCGTTGAGCTTTATTTGACATTATGTAATAAACTATTATTTGATTTTATGCTTATTCAATTTAAATTATAGTAATTTAAGACCGCTTTTATGTTTGGGTAGGCGACGCGCAATACATGTAGTCCGCGACATTATGTATGGGTAGGCGGCGCCCAATATGTATGGTCCGCATTTCTTATGCCTAGGTAGGCGGCACCCAGTAATTGCATTTAATTTAATATTAGATATTAAATTTAACAATTAGTATCACATATAAAATCCCCAATAAAACCAAGTCTTATTTAGAAATAGAAGCGTCGTCCATCATAATTGTCTGAAATTCTTAATATCTTCCTACACGAGTTTTACACCAAAGTGTTTACTCTAAAACGATGAGATTGTGGCTCATTCATAGATGCATGGATGGCATCGTGTGACGAAATTGACTTGCTTAAATTATTTTGTGACGCCAAAGCGACCAAAATAGTTTAAGAACGCAAAATTAATTGGATTAATTAACCAGAAATTACAAAATTGTTGTTGCAATTGGCATGGAGGCCTACTGAGTGATATTATTGCAGTCATCAGCCAAAGCAGATGCTACAATAATATAGACTTGGATCTTGGACCTAAGATTTATAATTATTATAAATCTGTATTTTGTGTTTGGGGACACAAAATATGTTAAAATATCAAATTTGGCTTATAACTGTTTGATGGAATCAAACAAGTTGACTGGGCCTAACTTTACGGATTGGCTCCGTTGCTTGCGCTTGGTGCTAAGGCAAGAAAAGGTTGAGTACGTCTTGGACGAACCAATCGGTGTCATCTCCAACAAGACTTCTCCTGGGTATGCTAAGTTTGACGCAGATGCTCACAAGAAGCATGTTGAGGATGCCACTGCGGCTCAGTGTGTCATGTTGTCTTCGATGATTATTGAACTGCATAGGTAACATGAACACATGCTCCCTTATGAGATGATAAAACACTTGGAGAGTTTGTACGCCTCACAAGCTCAAACAATGGAGTATGAGATACTCAGTGACCTCTTTAAGTGTAAACTTCATAATGAGGCCCAGGTTTCTGAGCATGTACTGAAGATGATCGGATTAATTGAGAAGTTGACATCGATTGAAATGGTGTTACACTCAAGTGACTCAACTAATCTGATCTTGCAGTCACTTCCTAGTTCATTTGAAAATTTCATAGTGAATTTCAATATAAACAACACGAAGGTGACTTTGTCTGAGCTTCACAACATGCTTAAGACCTATGAATCTTCTACTTCTAAAAGCAAATTTTTGCTCATGGTGAGCTCTTCTGCAAACTCTTCCAAAAGAAAGAAGAAGAAGAAGAAGAAGAAGAAGAAGAAGAAGAAGAAGAAGAAGAAGAAGAAGAAAGCATCTAGCGGTGCGGCCTTGAAGACTAAGAGTGGAGGGATTCAAAAGAAGCTGAAACTGCCAAAGGATGAGTGTCTATTCTATCACGAGAAGGGACACTGTAAGAGATACTGCCCAAAGTTCAAAGCACAAGGTGCATTTAGTTGGGAGCTCAGGTATGTTTGTCATTGAGATAAATATGTCTATAAACAATTCACAATCCTGGGTATTAGATACAGCTTGTGGCTCACACATTTGTAACAATGTGCAGGGTCTAAGTGAGGCCTGGGGAGGTCGACTTATGCGTGGGAAATGGAGCAAGAGTTGCTGCTAAACATGTAGGGACTTATAAATTAGATCTTCCTTCAAGATATAGACTAGATTTACATGATTGTTATTTTGTTCCTACAATTTCAAAGAATATTATTTCCATTCCAATGTTAGACATTCAAGGTTTTTCCTTCCATTTTGCAAACAGTGGATGCTCGTTTTCTCCTAATGGATTGTTTTATGGAAGTGCCTCTTTTTCGAATGGTTTATATATGCTTGAATGTGAACAAAATATTCTCAATATACAAAACAAACGACCTAAGCTAAGTAATACGAAAAATAAAACCTATCTTTGACACTGTAGACTTGGTCATATCAATGAGAAAAGAATAGCAAGATTGAGAAAGTTAGACTATCTCACATCATTTGATTTCGAATCATATGGTGCTTGCGAATCTTGTCTCAAAGGAAAGATGACAAGTAAACCACTTTCTGGGAAAGGGCTACGTGCCAAGGTTGTGCTCGAGTTGATCCACACAGATGTGTGCGGACCATTCCCAACTCAAGCAAGAGGTGGATATTCGTACTTCATAACTTTTACTGATGATTTTTCAAGGTATGGATATGTGTATCTCATGAAACACAAATATGAGACCTTCGAGAAATTTAAGGATTTTAAGTTAGAAGTTGAGAAACAACGTGGGAAAAGTGTTAAAACTCTCCAATCAGATCGAGGAGGGGAATAATTAAGCCGAGATTTTCTTGATTACTTGAAATCACATGGAATCCATTTAGATTGGACACCTCCAGGTACACCATAGATGAATGGGGTATCTGAAAGGAAAAATCGAACTTTATTGGATATGGTTCGATCCATGATGAGTTTCACCAGTCTCCTTTTATTTCTTTGGGGTTATGCCTTACTTACCACAGTTTATATTCTGAATAGAGTTCCTTCTAAATCGATCGAGAAAACACCATATGAATTATGGTGTGGTAGAAAGCCAAGTCTTAACCATATGTGGACCTGGGGTTGTCCTGGTTTTGTTAAGAAGATGATGACTGATAAGTTGGAATCTAAAAGTGAAAAATATTATTTTGTGGGATTGTGATACCCCGAATCTTTATAACGCAATAAAGTACACTCTTTGCGTTTTAAAATATTTTTATCAATTTTATTTTAGCTTAAATTGCAAAGTTATTTGATTTTATGATTTTATTTTGGCAAATAAGTGTGACCGCGGTGTACCAGGTCAACTGCACTCCTAGCACCAAAAGGATGAAAATTAAAAATATATGATAGAAACCTAAAATTAACATCGGGCATAAGAAATAAGAAACATATTTAACTTATAACATATTATATTATATATTATATATGTAACATAAGTAACTAAATTACATAATAAGAATACGTAGTAATAATATACTTAACATCTGATTTTTAGTAAATTTATAACATACTTGTGTATATATATATATATACACACATAACCTAATACTAATAATATAATATAAATAAACTAATTTTAGTAAAAAAAATCTACATATACTAATTTTAGTAAAAAACCTACATATACTAAATTTAGTAAATAAGTTAACCTATGAATTAGACTAAATGAATGGAAAACGTTAATATTGGATCTTAGATTTAATAAGTCCCACATCGAAAGAAAATTGTTCAGAAAATTGATGTTTACCTATAAAAGAAAAGTTACGATGCCTATTTTAGAAAAACATAAGGTTATAGAAAAAAAAAATGTTATATTATATAGTGGGATTTTTTTAATTAAGAGACCCTTAGTTTATTTTGACAACGCTTCGACCGGTGTTTCGGAAAGTTGTCGTATAGTATTAAAATCTTTTAAGGTATGTTTTCTTTAATAGTTTTCTTTTCTTATTGTCATTTGCAGTTTATATAGATTTCGGAATTTAATTATTTTCTTGATTTAAGTAGAATTATAACTTTAGCTATTTTCTTAAGTTTGTGTTAAATAGTTGTTGTTTAAGATGCATATTAGTTAGTTTAAAATATTTATTAGTGTAGTTAATAATTTAAATTAAATAGATAATTAGGCCTTTTAATTTAGGACGATAATTTATAATAACTTGGCTTATATGTTAGAAATTGTAAAAATAGACATAATTCAAGAATAGTGTACCACACTTAATTATTTTTAAAATACTAAACTCGATAAGTAATACTAATTAATTAAACAACATGTGCTTGGTGTAGTGCGAGTCAGGCCTTGGGACATACGCGAATTACGTACTTTAAAGCAAGCAAAACAAGGTGGGTGACCGGGCTATTTGTAAGTACATTATGCTATTGAACTTGTACTTTGATAAATATGTTTGCCTTCGGGCTTATTGATATGATACCTCTTAAGTCGTAAGATTGACTTTTGAGAAAGGCTCTTAAGTCGTAAGATTGGCTTTTGAGTAGGGCTTGGGAGTCGTAAGATTGGCCCTTAAGTCTAGCAATATGGCTTTTGAGTCGTAAGATGGGCTCCTAAGTCAAGGATGTATTTATTATTGTGCATCTTCATTTAGTATAATTGCTTACAAAGTTCCCACTGAGTTTATACTCATGCCCATAATTACAAATCTTCAGGTTAGTTGAGCGAGGTGGCGGGGCTGTTGCGGCAAAGGTCACCGGGTTCCTTCTTCTACCCGCAACTTAAAGATGTTTTTGCCTCTTCTATGTATATAAATAAGTTTGTATGTCACAAAATCCGGGATTTTCATTTTCTTATAAACTTTGGAACCACTAGTGTAAATATGTTTTGGCAGTGTCTTATTGTCAATAAAATTTCTACTTTTATCCAATAAGTATTTTATGTCACGCTTTCGCACTTTATCTGATTTACTACTTAATCAAAAGAAAAGAAAAATTTAGTAGCACTTCAATCCCGAGTTAATGGAATTGGGGCGTTACAGAGTGGTATTAGACCGGGTCTACTTTTCTGTATACTTGTCCTATAAAATAAAACCAAGGGGAAACGTGACTTTGCCAACAGACCGACACTCGCTCCAAGCTATGTATATTTTACTATTAGTTTGTATGATTTGGAAATGTTTTACTACAAATTTACATTTCATAAAATAACATGATACTTGTGAGATGTCCTTGAAATTTTACCACCAATTAGGAAACCAAATTACAGATTTTGATCCATATTTCTTCTTTATGATAGGATGGTTCGTAGGAGGCAAACGGCGAGAAAACAAGTAATATATAGACACAGAATACTTGCTGATAGAGATGTGCCATCACCTGCAATATCTATTTATCAGGGGTCTAGGCAGGGAGCACATCAGAACATAGAAGAATATATTATCATGTTACAGGAACGCCACAATAATGCTATATTCGAGGGACACTATATTAGCGAGCAGGAGGCAGCAGTGCACCTAAGAGAAACTATCTTGCCATCCCTTAGAGCCATCGCCCGTCGGATTTATGATAACATGCTTACAGTGGACTCTATTATTGGACCAGTTATTGATTATAAACGCTTTGGACTACGCCTGGCAGTAGCTGTCAAGAACCGACAAAGATGTCTCACTACTGCTGATCGAATGGAGAGAGAGGCTGAAAACCAGAAACAAAGGGCAGACCGATATAATGAAATTGCAGCTAGCAAGCGTTTAGAGGCTGTTGCCAACGAACGTCTTGCTGGGCGTGCCAGAGAACTAGCAGAGTTCTATCGCGAATATGAAAGATTGCAGCGAGAGGAAGCAGGCATAATAGAGGAAGATGAGAAGGAAGAGGATCCTTCAGAGGAAAGTGAACCTAATGAGTCTATAGGGTCAAATCCTGGTGAGAGCATACAAACTAGGGGTCGTCGTGTGCGTACCCCACCAGCAGAGAACCAGGCAGGCCCCAGTAATTCGTTCTGATATAGTTGGAAACCTAGAGGATGTACATATAGTAATAGTTGATAGCTTTTGTATAGTAATGCCTAGTATATAACTAGACCGTAAATATCCTTTTGCTAATAGGAATGTATATAAGTCATCCTTTGATCATGCTTATCTTTTTGCTCGTATAAGCATGATAAACCAATCAACATTTTGTACGGGTTAGAGTACTAAAACCATTGTACTTATTGTATATATTAATGGATTTGTAAACCCAATATCTTTTATGTATATGATTTGCTTATAAATTATTCGGTATGTTAAACAAGGGTATATATACATATAATTAAGTGTTATTTCTCTTTCTCCCAAAAGTATGGCAGCACGAGGAAGGCCACGTAAACATGTGCAAAATGAAAATGAGCCATTTGTCGGGCCAGCTGCTGAGAGGCAACCTCCACCTGCTGTTGGAGTACAAGGAGCGGATTTTGCACGGGAGTTCCTGAACTCTCTGCAGGGACTCATACAACAAATACCAGCTAACCAAAATATACCAAATCCACAGAATCAGGGTATCAATACTAATGTCATTATAGAACAATTTCGTCGTTTTTCACCACCAAGATTCAAAGGTAGCGAAGGACCTATGGTCGCTGAAGAGTGGATTCTTGAGCTTGAAAGAATCTTTGACCATATGGAATCAACTGAAAATCAAAAAGTTTCGTGCGCAATATTTCAACTTGTAGAAGATGCTGGACACTGGTGGAAATCACACGAGCGAACAATGACGAATGAACAAAAGCAAAACATGACCTGGAATGATTTTAAGAACATGATGATGGACCGTTACTTTCCACAGTCTATCCGTGACCAAAAGGAAATTGAGTTTGTCAATCTGAAGCAGGGAACCCTTCTAGTGATGGAATATGAAAGACGTTTTAATCAATTATCTAAATATGCCCCACACTTGGTTGATACAGATGAAAGAAAAGCAAGACGTTTTGAGAGAGGTTTGCGTCCAGAGATCGGAGGTATCGTGTCGGGTTTGAAACTGCCTGCATACCATGAAACGTTTGAACGAGCACATATTGTATCCCTTAGCCAGAACGTAGAATACAACCAGAAACCTCAAGAGCAACCGGGGAAAAGAAAATGGGATTTTAGAGATAGGAATAAGACTAACCACATTGTGAAGAGGGCAAACCCGGGGGGGGGGGGGGGGACCAGGACCAAATGCAGTTCCAATATGTCCTAATTGCAATAAGCACCACTATGGAGAATGTTTGCTGGGAAAGAATGTTTGCTATAAGTGTCATCGACTAGGACATAGGTATTGGGAGTGCACCACTACGCAGATCAAGGCGCCACAAAATGTTAATGCACCAGACAAGAAATCAGGGAAGGCACGTGTTTTTGCTCTAGCACAAGAAGAGTTAACAGAGGAGAATGAAACCATGGCAGGTATGCTACTTGTATTCGACCTTCCGGCATATATTTTGTTTGATACTGGTGCATCACATTCTTTTATATCCGAAGATTTTAAAAGGAAATTAGGTCTGAAAGGTAATACAAATGGAGAAGAGTTGACGGTAAGTATTCCCTCAGGAGAAACTATTAGGACTAAGGATATTGTGACTGGTGTGAAGCTTTTGATAGGTAACCAAGAACTGGAAGCTGACCTATATGTATTAGAGATGAAATGTTTTGATGTTATTATAGGTATAGATTGGTTGACAAAGAATAAAGTAACAATCCGATGCTAATAGATTTTGAAAGAACAATAGGATCCAAATTCACCTTCTACGGAGCCAAAACTAAGACCAGACCGTGTATTGTGTCAGCAATGAAGGCTGTAAGAATGTTACGGAAAAAGGGAAGTGAAGGCTACCTAGTGAATGTCATGGAAAATAATACTGTTGAGGTTACACCTGCTGATATACCAACACGAGAGATTATGTGGACGTATTTCCAGATGAGTTGCCTGGAATACCTCCTGATCGACAGGTTGAATTCACAATAGATTTGGTGCCCGGAGCTGCACCTATATCTAAAGCACCTTATCGAATGGCGCCTAAGGAATTACAAGAATTAAAAATACAGCTTCAAGAGTTGCTGGACAAGAAGTTCATCAGGCCAAGTGTTTCTCCATGGGGAGCCCCTGTATTGTTTGTAAAGAAGAAAGACGGATCACTTAGAATGTGCATTGATTATCGGGAACTCAACCGCCTAACAATCAAGAATAAGTATCCCTTGCCTAGAATAGAAGATGTTTTTGACCAACTGAAGGGAGCTAGCGTGTTCTCAAAGATCGATCTTAGATCGGGCTACCACCAACTCAAGGCCAAAGCGTGTGATATTTCTAAGACAGCCTTTAGAACACGATATGGACATTATGAGTTCATAGTAATGCCTTTTGGATTAACAAATGCACCCGCAGTATTCATGGATTTGATGAATAGGGTATTCCATCCTTATTTGGACTAGTTTGTCATAGTTTTCATTGATGATATCCTAGTATACTCAAGAGATAAAGAACAACACAAGAAGCATCTTAAAACTATACTAGGTACCTTATGACAGGAGAAGCTTTATGCTAAATTTAGCAAATGTGAATTTTGGCTAGATCGAGTTGTTTTTCTAGGCCATATTATCACGGCTAGTGGAATCGAAGTGGATCCCGCCAAATTTGAAGCAGTAATGAATTGGAAAGCTCCGAAAAATGTGAATGAGGTCCGAAGTTTTCTGGGTCTAGCTGGTTACTACAGAAGATTCATTCAGGATTTCTCAAAGATCGCTAGGCCTTTGACTCAACTGACAAAGAAGAGCAACCAGTTCCACTGGACTGACGAATGCGAAAATAACTTTCAAGAGCTTAAGCAGAGACTCGTAACCGCGCCAGTTCTAACTATCCCTGACAGGTCAGAAGGATTTGTCATTTACACCGATGCCTCAAAGTTAGGACTAGGATGCATTTTGATGCAGCATGGAAAAGTTGTCGCTTATGCCTCAAGACAATTGAAACCCCATGAGTTAAACTACCCTACACATGACCTAGAACTAGCTGCTGTCGTTCACGCATTAAAGATATGGCGTCATTACCTCTATGGTGGGAAATGTGAAATCTACACAGACCATAAGAGTCTAAAGTACTTTTTCACACAAAAAGAACTCAACATGCGCCAAAGAAGATGGCTGGAGCTAGTAAAGGATTATGATTGCACCATCCTTTATCATCCGGGCAAGGCAAATGTCGTAGCTGATGCACTTAGTAGGAAAAATGAAAGTCATATGGCCAGTCTCCCAACACAACAAGAGCTATTATTAATAGAATTTGCTAAGTTGAATCTAGATTTTGTGAAGTCAGGCCATACTACTGCTATGATCGCAGCATTAACCATACAACCTACTTTGAGAGATCGAATAAAGATAGCTCAAAAGACTGACAAATTCCTTCTCAAGATGAAAGATCGGGCAATTGCAGGAACCATCAAGGGGTTCTTTGTAACACCAGATGGGACTTTAATATACGAAGGAAGATTATGCGTACCTAAGGATGATGACGTAAGGAAGAAAATTCTTGAAGAAGCTCACAATACCCCGTACACAGCTCATCCAGGAGGGACGAAAATGTTCAAGGACCTAAAAGAGATCTATTGGTGGAGAAATATGAAACGATCAATAGGGCAATTTGTTGAAAGATATTTAACGTGTCAACAAGTTAAAGCAGAACACCAGCGGCCTTCAGGACTCTTACACCCTTTAGAGATTCCCGAGTGGAAGTGGAAGTGGGAACACATAGCAATGGACTTTATACCAGTAAGAATGACGTTTAACATGGATCAACTTGCTCAACGGTACGTAGACGAGATTGTTAGATTACATCGAGTACCAGTGACCATAGTTTCGGACAGAGATACTCGTTGCACCTCTAAATTCTGGAGAAGTCTACAAACAGCCCTTGGGACAAAGCTCAACTTCAGCACATCATATCATCCACAAACTAATGGACAGTCAGAAAGAACAATACAGACACTCGAAGATATGCTTAGAGCTTGTGTACTCTTTGGAGGAAGCTGGGAAACATATTTGCCACTAGTAGAATTTTCTTATAATAACAGTTACCAAGCTACCATAAAGATGACACCGTATGAAGCATTCTATGGAAGGAGATGTAGATCGCCGATTTACTGGGATGAAGTTGGAGAACGAAAGATCTTAGGCCCTGAGATCATCGATAGAACCATTGGAGTAGTAACTAAGATTCGAGAAAGAATCAAAGCTGCCCAGGATCGACAAAAATCATATGCTGACACGCGAAGGAAGGATCTACAATTCACAACCGGCGATAAGGTTTTTCTCAAAATGGCACCAATGAAAGGAGTAATACGCTTCGGGAAGAGAGGGAAGTTAAAACCCAGATATATTGGCCCATTTGAGATTCTAGATAGAATTGGAGACGTCGCCTATAAGTTAGCTCTACCGCCAGAACGTCTTTCATGTATCAGTACTTAGGAAGTATGTCCCAGATTCAAATCACGTTATTCATCATGAGAATCTGGAAGTCAATAAAAACCTCACTTATGAAAAGAACCCCATTGCTATCCTAGAAAGAAAAGTTCACATTTTGAGGAATAGAGAGATTCCCTTAATACTAGTGCAGTGGAGTAGACATGGAAAAGAAGAAGCTACTTGGGAACGACAAGATGAGATCTTAGCAAAATATCCGAATATCCTAAACCAAATAAGTACAATTTCGAGGACGAAATTTTTAAAAGTAGGGGAGACTGTGATACCCCGAATCTTTATAACGCAATAAAGTACACTCTTTGCGTTTTAAAATATTTTTATCAATTTTATTTTAGCTTAAATTGCAAAGTTATTTGATTTTATGATTTTATTTTGGCAAATAAGTGTGACCGCGGTGTACCAGGTCAACTGCACTCCTAACACCGAAAGGATGAAAATTAAAAATATATGATAGAAACCTAAAATTAACATTGGGCATAAGAAATAAGAAACATATTTAATTTATAACATATTATATTATATATCATATATAGTAACATAAGTAACTAAATTACATAATAAGAATACGTAGTAATAATATACTTAACATCTGATTTTTAGTAAATTTATAACATACGTGTGTATATATATATATATATATACACATAACCTAATACTAATAATATAATATAATTAAACTAATTCTAGTAAAAAAAATCTACATATACTAATTTTAGTAAAAAACCTACTTATACTAAATTTAGTAAATAAGTTAACCTATGAATTAGACTAAATGAATGGAAAATGTTAATATTGGATCTTAGATTTAATAAGTCCCACATCGAAAGAAAATTGTTCAGAAAATTGATGTTTACCTATAAAAGAAAAGTTACGATGCCTATTTTAGAAAAACATAAGGTTATAGAAAAAAAATGTTATATTATATAGTGGGATTTCTTTAATTAAGAGACCCTTAGTTTATTTTGACAACGCTTCGACCGGTGTTTCGGAAAGGTGTCGTATAGTATTAAAATCTTGTAAGGTATGTTTTCTTTAATAGTTTTCTTTTCTTATTGTCATTTGCAGTTTATATAGATTTAGGAATTTAATTATTTTCTTGATTTAAGTAGAATGATAACTTTAGCTATTTCCTTAAGTTTGTGTTAAATAGGTGTTGTTTAAGATCCATATTAGTTAGTTTAAAATATTTATTAGTGTAGTTAATAATTTAAATTAAATAGATAATTAGGCCTTTTAATTTAGGACTATAATTTATAATAACTTGACTTATATGTTAGAAATTGTAAAAATATACATAATTCAAGAATAGTGTACCATACTTAATTATTTTTAAAATACTAATCTCGATAAGTAATACTAATTAATTAAACAACATGTGCTTGGTGTAGTGCGAGTCAGGCCGTGGCGAATTACGTACTTTAAAGCAAGCAAAACAAGGTGGGTGACCGGGCTATTTGTAAGTACATTATGCTATTGAACTTGTACTTTGATAAATATGTTTGCCTTCGGGCTTATTGATATGATACCTCTTAAGTCGTAAGATTGGCTTTTGAGAAAGGCTCTTAAGTCGTAAGATTTGCTTTTGAGTAGGGCTTGGGAGTCGTAAGATTGGCCCCTAAGTCTAGCAATATGGCTTTTGAGTCGTAAGATGGGCTCCTAAGTCAAGGATGTATTTATTATTGTGCATCTTCATTTAGTATAATTGCTTACAAAGTTCCCACTGAGTTTATACTCATGCCCATAATTACAAATCTTTCAGGTTAGTTGAGCAAGGTGGCGGGGCTGTTGCGGCAAAGGTCACCGGGTTCCTTCTTCTACCCGCAACTTAAAGATGTTTTTGCCTCTTCTATGTATATAAATAAGTTTGTGTGTCACAAAATCCGGGATTTTCATTTTCTTAGAAACTTTGGAACCACTAGTGTAAATATGTTTTGGCAGTGTCTTATTGTCAATAAAATTTCTACTTTTATCCAATAAGTATTTTATGTCACGCTTTCGCACTTTATCTGATTTACTACTTAATCAAAAGAAAAGAAAAATTTAGTAGCACTTCAATCCCGAGTTAATGGGATTGGGGCGTTACAGGGATATCCTAAAGAAATCAAAGGATATGAGTTATATTGTCCTAGAGATCATAAGGTGACAGTATCCAGGAATGTGAAATTTCTTGAAGATAATTATGTCTCCAAGGAACAAGGTCACAACATGGTAGATCTTGAAGAAATTCAAGAACCACAAGATAACATGGAGGATGAGGTATTGTCCGATGAAGTGGACAAGAACTCAGTGGGAGTTTTTGATGATCTATTGGGAGGGGAAATGACTCTTAGAGGGTCACCTCAAGACAATGAGATGCATCAAAGACAAGATATTGTATCAACCCCACCTCAAGAAAATCATAGTGAAATTCTTGAGAATATTCCAAATGTTGAAAACATCAACACGCAGGAACCTCATCACGATCAAAATTAACTGCCTGAACCAACTCAATAGGCCTCTAAGGAATCGTCGTGCACCTGAAAAACTAAATCTATTGGTTGACAACCAAGATGATGAGGTTGATTCAGAAGAAGACTAACCTAAGACCTATATCGAAGCGGTGTTGGGCACCGATTCGAAGATGTGGCTGGCTGCCTTAACATATGAAATGGACTCGATGTACCTCAATCTAGTCTGGGAACTAGTTGATTTGCCAGATGGGGCTCGCCCCGTAGGCTGCAAATGGATCTTCAAGAAGAAGAGAGATACAGATGGCAAGGTACAAACCTACAAGGCTAGGTTTGTGGCAAAGGGCTATAGTCAACGTGAGGGCATTGACTATGATGAAACCTTTTCGCCAGTCGCTAAGATCAAGTCCATTAGGATATTACTTGCAATAGCTGCATACTATGACTTCGACAATTGGCAAATGGATGTCACAACCGCATTTCTCAATGGCGAACTCGAAGGCACTGTGTATATGTCACAGCCTGAAGGTTTTATATCCAAAGAAAAGTCGAATGGAGTATGCAAGTTAAAGAAGTCCATTTATGGACTCAAGCAAGCATCTAGGAGTTGGAATATTTGCTTTGACAGAGCTATGTTGTTTGATTTTATTAGAAGCAAAGAGGATCCATGCGTTTATAATAAACGCAAGAATGGAAATGTTGTCTTCCTTATCATATATGTTGACGATATACTGATAATGGGAAGCGATCGTTCCATGTTGCAATCCGTGAAATATTGGTTGTATAGCTCCTTCATGATGAAGGATCTGGGTGAGGCTTACTACATCCTTGGAATTAGGATCTATCGAGATAGACCTAATAGGATGTTGGGATTGTCTCAGTCTACTTACATAGACAAATTGCCGATACGCTTCTCAATGGAAATTTTCAAGAAAGGATTTCTTCCTATGGGACATGGCATTATATTGTCTAAGAAAAGTTGCCCTTCTAATGACAAAGAAATTAGTTACATGAAGAAGATCCTATACGCTTCGGCTATAGGATCTATTATGTATGCCATGATATGTACTAGGCCAGATGTGGCTTATGCACTTAGCATGACAGGCAGATTTCAGCAAAATCCCGGTGAGATACACTGGAGAACTGTCAAAACTCTTCTTAAGTATCTTAGAAGAACTAAAGAATATTTCTTAGTCTATGGTGGGCAGCCAGAGTTATCAGTTACTGGGTATACTGATGCTAGCTTCCAAATACACCATGATGACTTCAAGTCTCAGTCAGGATATGTTTTCGTTCTCAATGGTGGTGCAGTGAGTTGGAATAGTTCCAAACAGAGCACAACTGCCGATTCTACCACTGAAGCCGAATATATTGCTGTATTTGAAGCTACCAAAGAGGCTGTTGCTTGGTTAGAGTTAGGGATGTTAATTTTACCCGCAGGTAACCCTACCCGATAGGTAAATGGGTAATAGGCCGATATTTTTTCCATCGGGTAGGGTAGGGTACGGGTTTAGCATATTACATGTTTACCCTACCCGATTACCTTACCCGCCTACCCAATTACATACTTATGTATTATTTTATATGTTATATATTATATAATTATCATTATATTTAATATATTATGTTAATAATATATGATTTAATATATAAAATAACATATAATGTGACATTTACATATTATATATGTTATATTTGATTTATTGTATCACATTATATATGATATAGATACATATTACACATTATTTATATTTTTTTTATATATCAATTGGGTAACCCGATTATCCGCGGGTAACCCGATTACCCAATGGGTATTACCCGTACCCGAATCAAATAGGGTAGGGTATGGGGGAAGCATACCCGTACCCTACCCGACCCATTTACATCCCTAGTTAGTTCGTAAAAGAACTAGGTGTTGTTCCAAGTGCCAGCAGTGCAATACCGTTGTATTGTGACAACATTGGTGCAATTGCGCAAGCAAAGGAACCCAGAGCCACGAACAGGAACAAGCACATTCCCCGGAGATATCATCTGATTACAGAAATAATAGATAGGGGAGATGTGAAGTTAGATAGAGTACTTTCACCAAGCCGTTGTGTATAGCAAAACACAAAAAGCACTTTGAGAGCTTAGGTGTTAGACATGTTGGTTGTTGGCTTTGATTTAGTGGGAATTTATAGTTTGTGTGTCTTAGAAACCTTTTCGTAGAGACATTCAATACTTGATCACATTCTATGATAATATGTTTATCGTATGGGTTTATGCATTTATCAGAATAATTTTTTTGATGGTTTGTTATTATTCTTATGACTGTTCCCTTGAATCATGACTGCCATTTATGGTGTGAGACATAAATGATAGAGTATGATTCTAAAATTGCCATAACCGATGGTCATAAAAAATGGGATATTGATGACATGCAATAGGTTAGCATGTGTCTGCATCATATTCATGAGAATATAGTGGGTCTCACGACTATTAGATATTAGATATCTATGATGGACACATGGATATTTTGGAGAGTATTGGTATACCCTACTGTTAAACCGTTTGATTCAGTGTCTACGGTTTATTAGTGTGTGGAGTATGTAATGATCCTTTGACCTGAGGTCAATACTTATTTTGTTTGTTAAGTGATGAACTTTGACCTAGTACAATGCTTGCCTCCCAAAGGAGGATAAGACACGTCTTGTGTTGGGTTCATCATGAGGCAAATGGAAATGGTAGTTGAGCCAAGATTGAAATTCATTCCTCGATTGTAATTCGAGAGAACACTCATATTTCTCGATATTATTTGACAATAAAGTCATTGGCTAATGCAAAAGATATATTCAATTAAAGTAATTGAATATGATCGAATGTGTCATATAATAAAGATGAGAAAAGTGATTGAGTTATTTGGATAGACACATGACAGATCCTAGGCTCAATCGGGTGGTTCGTGAATGAAGGGATATTACATAAACTTCATATAAAGGTTTGTTTACTGGATTCACGTAAATGTCCTTCATATATCGAGTTCGCTGCGCAACGCAGACTAGGAGTTTTGTGCAGACTTTAATTAGATTATCGTCGATAATGGGGGCCTGAAGGGTCACACTTTATGTGTATTGTTGTTCCTCTCAAAGGTACAATGTTGGTGTTTCGAATTATATCTAATGCTAGTCCAAGTGGGAGATTGAAAGTAATGGACTAGATTACGATATGGGCTTTAATTAATTAATAGGTTATACTGATTAATTAATTAAAGCAGACCTGAATATACATAGGGTATATGAACTATATATATCTATTCCCTACTGTAGGGAATAATTAATCTTGTCAGTAAGAAACATCAAAGAGTTCAATAAGGGATTTCCTAGCAATCACTTATTGAACTATTGTACCGAGGATAGTTCCTGCGGTGGACGGCATACTCATGGATACCTGAAGTGGTGAATCAATCGCTATTCATTCCGGTTAAATTACGCAACAAGTAATTAATTCGAACTTTTGCGTGATTATTGCTCAACGTTTAATTCGATTATAAATCACGATCATAATTCTCGATTTATTATTCCGCTGCGTAACATTAGATGTAGTCGAGAATTGCTAACAGTTAGTACAATCCTTTGCCCATATGTTTAAAAAACTGCACGAAACATTTAGCGTAAGGGTTTGTGAAAATATTTTGAGTATAATATATGTATACAAAGAACATATAAAATCATATAAATAATCGACTATAATTTGTATTAAAATTCTACCTATAATTCTTAAAGCAAATTCTACTCGTATATTACACAAAATTAAAATACATTTTCATAATTCTTATCTTTTTTATCTTTCTTTCACATACTAGACAAGTGATACGAGAGACACGGTCCCCTTGATAGTTTCTCCTATAAAGTTAACTGAAAAGATTTTGTCTCTTGAAGAATCATTTGGCATTAAATATTGTAAAAATAATATAAACTTTAAATAACTCTATCTAGAAAAATAATTACATATGCAAACATGAAGGTCTGTTGATTTTGATTTCGGAGTATTACAAAGGCTTTTGGTAAATTATAATTTGTAAACTATTACCTAAGGTGTTATGTTAATATTAATACAATGTAGTTCTTATGTCGTGTTTTAAATTATATTACGATTAATCATTGCAGTACTATTATTAACTTTTTAAAATAAATAAAAACTCTAATCATGCATAGTACGGATGGACAATTTAATTCTTAATTAATACTAAAGAAGGAGCACGCCAAATTCCATGCTGACAGGTGTCATACTATGGGTAATCCCTTACATGTCACCATGAGAAATTTTTCGTCCCGATTTCTATCATTATTTTTTCTTCAGAAACGAGTTCAAGATATGTCCCTCGGCAATCATTGACAATTATTTAGGCTTAATTCCCTCTTTATAATCGTCCCTCTTAACAATCACTAAACACATGTGTAGGCATGTTTGGATATTTGAAGTAATTGTACAAATTAACACCTCCAATGTATAGACTATAATTATGATCCACGAATTTGGGCTTCAAAATGATTAAGGGTTCATTTGGATCGAGGGATTTTAGGGGTAAATTTGAAAATCTATCATTAAATTTATTCAATTTTGGCAAAAAAAATCAAATCATGGGATTTTAAATCCCTCATGTAATTTCTAGTTCATTTTGGATGGATCTTTTTTAAATAGGTAGTATTATAAATAAAGAAAAGAAAACAAAGGGAACAAGAAATGTGGAGACCACAAGTTGGTCACTCACAAGCGTCAAACGAAAATCCTTTCCATGCCACAAGCCGGCAGATAAAGGTATCCAGGATAAACTAAAAATGGCTAAATAAAATAAGGCAATTACAAGACAAAGCCAATTTAGTGTAAATAAAACTGGAAATGACCGGTTCGGTTGGAGAGAAGAACCAAATTAGAATTGTAGCCGAGCAAACTGCAGAGGTCGAGCTCCCAATCATTTTGCTCTATGTCATGAAACCCGAGCGTGGGGGATTAGCAACGCTCCTCACATCGGTGTGAGTCTAAAAGTCCCTCTGAGGATTTCAATGCCTTAGCTCAGAGCTGTAAAATCTGTAATTGTGACCCAACAACAAATCCCAAGACGTGTACAAATCTCCAAAACTAACCCAACAGAGTCCAGCTAAACAAATCCAAATCCCGAAGAAGCAATAGAAAACCCTGCTAAAAACAATGGAAGGACTGCCTCCAAACAAAACCCGGGATTGCCGAGTCAAAGCGTTGGAATTGTAGTCAATTCCAAAAAACCCTGCTAAAAACAATGGAGGGACTGCCTCCAAACAAAACCCAGGATTGCCGAGGCAAAGCACCAAATCCAAAATCCAGTTAAATTGATGATATTGAACTGATGTCTACAAATCTCCACCTCAATGAACTCAAGTGTATTTCATCACCTCATCCTGTCTTGTCTTCCAGGTTTAATAGCACTGTCCAAGCCCTATCAGGCTTGAGCAATGAATCATCTTACTCCACGGAACTGCCTTCGTTAGAAAATCAGCTGCATTGTCCATAGTATGAACCTTCTTCACCTCTACAGATCCTTCTTCAATCACATACCTTGCAAAGTGAAGTCTAACATTAATATGCTTAGACCTCTCATGAAAAGCTTGGTGTTTCACCAAGTGAAGTGCACTCTGGTTGTCACATTGAATGGTGACACAACCTTGTCTGATTCCTAAGTCTTTGAGAATTCCCTTGAGCCACAAAGCTTCCTTGATTGCCTCAGTTAAGGCAATGTACTCTGCCTCAGTTGTTGACAAAGCAACCACAGGTTGTTGCACACTTCTCCAGCTTATAGCCGTTCCATACAAGGTAAAAACATAGCCTGTAACAGATTTCCTTGTATCTAGATTCCCAGCATAATCTGCATCAGCATACCCAACAAGAGGTACAACACTAGCTTCTTGCTTCTCAAACTTCAATCCTACACTGACTGAGCCTTTCAATATCTCAAGACCTGTTTTAAAGCTTCCCAATGAGCCTCTCCTGGATTTGACATGTACCTGCTTACCAAAGAAACACTATAGGCCAGATCTGGCCTGCTGTATATCATTCCATACATCAGGCTGCCAACACCACTGGCATATGGAACATTTTTCATGTGAATTGCTTCTTCTTCTCTCTTTGGACATTGTTCTTTGGATAGCTTGGTTTGTTGGCTAACCTGCATTGATCATGAACTCATTGAACATCTTGTTCCACTGCCTTGGACTCTGCTTCAAACCATAAAGTGATTTCCTGAGAAAACAAACCTTCTCTTCATTTCCTGGAATCACAAAGCCCTCAGTTTGCTTCATGTATATTCTTTCAATGAGATCACCATGCAGGAATGCTGTCTTAATATCTAACTGATGTAGTTCCATGTCTTCTTGTGTAACTTTGATAAAAGTAGCCTAATAGAGCAATGCTTCACAACAGGAGAGAATACCTCATTATAATCAATGCCTTCCCTTTGTGTAAAGCCTCTTGCCACAAGCCTTGCCTTGTATCTGATTTTATCAGCCTTTCCAGCCTCCACCTTCTTCTTGTATATCCACTTTGAGCTGACTAACTTCTGCCCCTTTTGTTTGTCTACAAGTTTCCAGGTTTGGTTCTTCTCTAGAGATTCCATTTCCTCCATCATGGCCCCTATCCAATGTTCACTTTCACTGCAATTGATTGCTTCCTTGAAACTGCTTGGCTCTTGAAACTCCAGGTCTTCTGCTACACTTAATGGATAGTAAACACTCCCAGCTTGTCCATAGAAATCAGGCCTGTGGGTTTACCTCCTTGGTCTATCTCTATCAATGCTATAGGTTCTGAGATTTGAAATCTCAGGTTGGTCTTCATCCTCTTCTGATGAACTGTCATTACCTGGTGGAGTTTGAACATTGTTCTCTGGTGATTTCTCTTCATCAGTAGGCTCCACCTGAATGGAAATTCTTTCAGATTCTATGGCACCATCAGCCTCTTCTTGACTTCCAGTAGAGTTGTATCCCATCACAACCTTATTGAATCTCACATCTCTACTTATCAAGAGTTTCTGGATTCCTTGTTCCAAACACCATAACCTGTAGCCTTTGATGCCCTCAGGGTATCCTAGGAATACACACCTCTGTGCCCTTGCATCTAGTTTGTCTTGCCTGATGTGAGCATAAGCCAGACAACCAAATACTCTCAAGTTATCATAGTTTGGTACCTTTCCATTCCAAACCTCTTCTGGAGTCTTAAATCCTAGAGTTGATGATGGTGATCTATTTATCAAATAACATGCTGTGTTCATTGTTTCTCCCCAGAAAGATTTGGGTAATCCAGCATCAATCAGCATACATCTAACTCTCTCAAGCACAGTCCTGTTAAACCTTTCAACAACACCATTTTGTTGAGGGTTCATTGGGACAGTTCTGTGCCTTGTGATGCCCTTATCTTCACACAACCTTGTGAACTCAGTAGATAGATATTCCAGGCCATTATCAGTTCTAAGATGTTTCAAACTTAAGGAATGCATCACTCTTGTTCCTTAAGACATGTTTTAAACTTAAGGAATGCATCACTCTTGTTCCTTAAGACATATACCCATATTTTTCTACTGTAATCATCAATGATGGACATGAAATACCTCCCTCCTCCATGTGTCTCTGTCCTTGAAGGCCCCCATATGTCAGAATGTACATAGTCAAGTGGTTCTTGAGTAGAATGAACCCCTTTAGCATAAGGCATCTTCTTGGCCTTTCCTAAAGCACATTTGTCACAAAACTCAAGTGTTTGATTTCCTATTTCACCAATTATACCCCTCTTGGACAGCTCCTTCAACCCTCTCTCTCCAATATGACCCAGCCTTTTACGCCACTTCATGAAATCCTCTCTACTTATCACAGATTCAACACAACCTATCACAGGAGAACCAATCAAGATAAACAGGCCATTGTGTTGCCTTCCCTTGATCACCAACTTGTTTTGTTTACTGATATGAAGATACCCATCTGTGGAGTTGAACTGACAGCCATTTTCCACAAGAGAACCAAGAGATAGGAGGTTCCTCTTAAGACCAGGAACATACCTTACTTTTGAAATGGTTCTGATGACTCCATCATACATCTTGATCTGAATAGATCCTGTGCCTTCAACTCTGCAGGAGTGGTCATTTCCCAGTAATACACATCCACCATCTTCTTTCTTTAAGTCTTTGAACCAGGATTCATTTGGGCACATGTGGAATGAACAACCTGTATCAAGAACCCATTCCTTTTCCATCTTTGTATCTGTGATGTTTAAAACTTCAGGGGCATCATCTTGATGTTCAGTCACAGCCACTTCTGCCCTTTGATTGTCCTGCTTCTTCTTCTTTTGTGGGCAATCCTTCTTCAAATGTCCAGTTTGCTTGCACTTGAAACACTTTCTATTTTCAACCCAGTCTCCATTCTTCTTTGAATTCTGAGTTCCAGCTTTGTTGTCCTTGAATCCCTGGAACTTCTTCTTTTGATAGTTCTTTTTGAACTTTATGTTCAAGACTTCTCCAGCCTGAGTAGAGCCCTTATCTCCCTGAGAGAATAGACTCATAACTGACCTTTCCATCCCTTCCAAATATCAATGCATCCTTGAAGCTTTCCGTGGACTTTGGAAGAACATTCAACACCATCAAAGCCTTGTCATCATCCTCCAAGTTCACACCCAGGTCTTCTAGTTCTTCAATCATCTTGACAAATTCATCAAGTTGACCAGAAATGGCCTTATCATCAGTAATCTTGAAAGACATCAATTTCTGCTTCAGAAACAGTTTGTTTGATATTGACTTGGATTGATAAAGTTCTTCCAATTTTCCCCATGCCTCTACTGCATTCTTGCACCTTGATACCTCCCTTAGAGGTTTATTACCCAAACACAGAAATATCAGGCTCAAAGCCTTCTTATCCACTTCTGAAAACTTCGGTTTCTCAGCATCAGACCATTGATCAACAGGGAGGAGTGCAGAATCTAAACCATTTTGAACCAACACAGCATTCATCTTGATTTTCCAAAGTGAGAAGTCATTCTTACCTGAAAACTTCTCCACATCTATCTTAACTCCAGCCATTTTCCTTACCTCTTCGAGTGTGTGTGCAAGTTTCCCACAGATGGCGCCACTTGTAAAGAATTAACTCTTCTCACACACAAACAACACTCAAACCAGAAAGAAAATGAAAAACAACAAGAAATTCGGCCACAAGAAACCGAACAAAGAACAGGAATAGAAAATGATGAACACAGGGATTTTACGTGGTTCGATCAATATGATCTACATCCACGGAGGTTCTATACACCTCAATTCACTCCACTTATCAACTAATTACAAGAATTAATCCAGAAAACTAGAAACCCCAATTCACAGACCGAATTGAGCTCAAGAACCCTAGTTATCAAATTCTATTGATTGAGTAATGTTTACAGAGGGAAAGTAACGTGAATCAACTCGCATCTTCAAGTGGTTTCAATGCATATAAAGGACAGAGCTCGAATCAGGAAGTACAAGCAGTTGTAACCACTTTTGTTCTCAACTGCACAAAACTGTTTAGAGGGCTTTCAACAACGGTTTTACAAGCAACGGTTTTAATCTGTTGCAAATGACAGTTATAACCACCTTGACTCCGGTTTCATTTTTAACCTTTAAACTGATCCGGCTAAAAACCCAGTTCTTTAACCCGGTTCTTCACATACTAAACCCGGTTTCGGACTCCTCAAATCCTCTACTACAATCCATGATCACTTGATGATATTGAACTGATGTCTACAGAGTTATTTCTGGCCAAAGCAGCAACAGAGACAGAACTCCAAAGTTCAGAGAAGTTCGTCGTCACAAAAACTCAATCAATCTTAGAAGGAAAAATGCAATGTAGTAATCGGCGAGAACTCCAAGTATATCGCGTATCAGAAACTACCTCCTCATGCAGATTAGCGCCATCCATAGCTTCCTGGAAATTAGAACATGACACAGGAGGAGCGGCAGCATAATTTCGTTCCTGAGCGCCAAAAACTGCATAGAAATCCCCCGACACACATATAGCACAATCAGAAAAAATCTGCAAATCTGCCCATAAATCTCTACGACGTATGTAATTGTTCGAAGCATGTACAAAGGCAAAGAAAGTATGAGTATCCTCAAACGTCCACTCAATAACTACCAGCTGATCAGAATAATAGAGCATCGACACACTGTTAAACCAAGACTACTTAACGAATACCCAGATATTTGAGCAAAGTCCAAGTCTTTCATTCTGTCCAACAAACTTCATGCGAATAGATCTCCAGAAATAACTAGGAATCGAATTAAAGGAAATTTTTTGCTCCAAAATGGCAAGAAAATCCAGCCTGTATTTCCTACAATGCTCAATAAGGGAATTTTTTGTGAGGTCATTCCCAAGACCCTGTATGTTCCAAGTATAATCTTCATATATGTGGTTGGTATTCACCGTGCTCTGGCGGTGTGTCATCAGATTCCGAAACATCTCCCCATCATTGCAAAGCCGCTGCATTCATAACTCTTGTTGCTTCATTGTGCTCATTAGAACGTAAAATGTAGTTCCCTCTATTTGGTGGTCCAAGGGAAGGATCTCGTCTTAGAGGAATTGAAAAAGAGCAAACATTGATCTTTCTCAACTTGTGAACATCTGTCTTTGTTAGAATCAGAAACTGTGTAGCTAACAGAGCCACCGATAATGGGACGTTCGCTGACTCAGAAGTATAAGCCACTATCTGCGTAGTCTCATCCATAGTTTGATAAGTATCCACATCACACAAAACCTCAAAAGAATTAGATGTCGGTATTGGGGCAGTCTGCATATAAGAAGATGTAGACAGCCCTGTAAATGCAGTCTCAGTTGTATCCGTAGGCATTAAATTGGAGGAAATTGAGACAACTGGAATATAAGAAGGTGAAGGTAGCCCCGTAGAGGATGAGCCAGCTATGGTATCAGACTGCTTTGAAGCAGGGATCTCTGTAGTAAACGGTTGAGCAGATGAAGCAGCTGCCGATGAGGTAGTAGCAGCTGTTGGGGGGGTAGTGTGAATAACTTTGGGACGGTATTCTTGCCTCGGACGAGAAGAACGAGAACGTCGATTGCGTGACCATCCACGAGATTGACCTTGATTCTGGGGCCCAGATGGCCTCGGAGCTATATTAGAATCAGCACGAGAACAAGCTGAAACAGCGTGCCCAATGACTTTACACTTTGAGCAGTATTCTGGGCAGTTTTCATAATATATATTCACTGCATGGCAGTGTCCGGTTCTGCGAATAATGACTTGCTCCTGTAACGGTTTGGAAAAATCCACCTCCATTAGAACCCGTACAAAGTGTCGAGTATCACTCTTAAGACCCCTATCATCCAGACGGAGTGGTAGACCAATTTCCCTCGCAACATCAAAGATTAGAGAGTGAAACCAATATTCAAGGAAGAGTTTATAAATACGTATCCAAACTTGAGCAGTTGATGATTTATACTTATATGGATCAAAGTCTGGAACCCAATGAAAAAGCTTCAAATTCCCAGGTGCTAAGGCGATTAAAGACGTACCAAATATGCGATCCCTTTCCTCTACCGTGGAAAATTGGAAATTATAAAACCCTTGCCCCAGTGAAATAATCTTCATGCTACGCTTGAGGTGCCATAGAGATTCTAGAAGTTTCTTAAGATCAACAATTTGCCAAGGTTTGTCTTTTTTTTTCATACAAAATTCGACCATTGACAGTAAAATCTTTAAAATAATTAACCCGAGTATGATATTTAGATTCATCAACAGTGACAGAAGGGATATTACCAGTATGAAATTGGCCTGCAGCCTGCGCCTGACTAGGAGATGAATCTGTATCAGAAACATGTGTCGTGATAATTGTAGAATCCCGGAACATCGAGTTCATGCAACTGTTCGGCATGACTATTGGAGCCTGAGGTGGAACACGGTAAAATTTTATTGAACTTGGTGATGGCGTTGCAGATGGCATGGGAGGCAATGATACAGATGTTTACACTGTGATCAGGGGCGCTGGCAGAATACCAAACCCCCCTGTGGGGGAAAGCAAGGACGATGATGTAGCCACAAAAACCCTAGGAAGAATGTTAGTGTTTTGCGAAGTAGAGCCATCATAAACCCTAGGGCAAGAATTCGTAGCAGAAGCCCTCAAGACCGCAGTATTGTTGTGCATGGTTGTCTTAGTAACAACCAAAGCCAAGGTAGAGGACTTAGAGAGAGGAGGCGACGGTGTTTCAGTGGAAAAAGCCGATGGCGGCGGTGGGTCTCCAATCTTGAATATTCGAGATAGTGCATGATAGATATGGCCCAATCTCCCCATCTCCCTGGGCCGATCCAGCTCGCCAACCGGATCAATTGGGCCCAAGAGCGCGAGCCCGAGCCCAACTTAACGAAGCCCATGCGCGGCATGATTGAAAAGTTAGGAAAAGATCCCATGATCTTTCCCTAAACGGCCATGCAGATATGCTTGCCGGATTTTTAGGAATTCTGTTAGGGTTGTTATTGTGTAGTATAAATAGGGAAATATTGTTTAGACTAGGGTGCGAATTCTCTATTCCAAAACGGCTGCTTGTAAGATTGTAATTGGTGAGACCTAAAATGGTGATAGTGAAACATCTCCGAAGGTGATTGCCTTCATCCGTGGACGTAGATCTCCGGATCAAACCACGTATATCCGTGTGTTCTTTACTTCTTTGCGATTTAAGGTGTTTGGATGGTGTTGGTTACGATGTTGTCTTGGTTACGCGGGTCTCCGCATTATCAATTGGCGCCGTCTGTGGGAAACGCAGAACCCTCGAAAACCCTAGCATCATCCATCGCTGTATCGCATCAACATGGTGAACACACGCCAGTCAGCCAATCCGACTCAATCTCGTCAGAATCCTCCTGTCGATCAAAATCCACCGCCGCCGCACCAGCAAATCCAGGATCCGCCCGTGGAACAGGCCAACCCTGTCCTGCCTTTACCCCAAACGGATGCACAATACCCCGCGCCCACCTATACATCGGCACGGGTTGACCCCCAACCAACCCCTGAACTACTACAAGCACAACAAGCCTTCCTTCAGAAGCACGCTGCTCTCTTCCAAGAATGGAATCATCGTCGCGCAGACTCCGGTGTGCGCGCCGACAATGGCGCCAATCAGGTGGCACGACATCCTCGCCAAGATCAGTCTCGTGCACTCAACGAAGATCCCCCCACAGGGCCAGGCAGGACTGTCGCCGTCACAGGTCAGTGTCACCAGGGAAAAATCGAAGTTCTAATGGCTCAAAGCCGCGTCATGCTGATCACACCAACGCTGTCTCACCAATTACAATCTTACAAGCAGCCTTTTTGGAATAGAGAATTCGCACCCTAGTCTAAACAATATTTCTCCTATTTATACTACAGAATAACATCCCTAACAGAATTCCTAAAAATCCGGCAAGCATATCTGCATGGCCGTTTAGGAAAATATCATGGGGATCTTTTCCTAACTTGTCAATCACGCCGCGCATGGGCTTCGTTAAGTTGGGCTCGAGCTCGCGCTCTTGGGCCCAATTGATCCGGTTGGCGAGCTGGATCGGCCCAGGGAGATGGGGAGATTGGGCCACATCTATCAAAGGCCCCCCTCACTAGCCGGAGCGAGATAGGAGCTTCGGTTTATAGGATGCAACTGCTGGCCGGGGTGTGACTATGAACGCTGAAGTCGTACCGGAGTAGCACCGGAGTCCCGTGTAGTTGAAAAGTGATACCAGTCTGGAGTGAGAAGAAATACCCGTTGTGGTGAAGGAGTCAACCAGAATCGAATAAAAATACCCTCGGGGTGAAAGAATCACCCGGAGTCATACTGAAATACCCCCCGGGGTGAAGGAGTCAACCGGGGTTAAACTGGAATATTCCCGGGGTGAAAGAGTCATGAAGAGACAAACTGAAATACCCCCGGGATGAAGGAGCCAACCGGGGTTGAACTGAAATACCCCCGGGGTGAAGCAGCCAAACGGGGTTGAACTGGAATACCCTCGGGGTGAAGGAGCCATCGGGGTTGAACTGGAATACCCTCGGGGTGAAGGAGTCAATCGGGGTACACACTTCACGACGGAGTCCTATACCACCAATCGTACTTGCATCCGAGCCTCCGTTGTCTTGGTCCGGTCCAGGCCAACTATGTCCTCCGGGAACTTCATGAAGGATCATGCGCAAGTCACATCGGGTCACGAACTTTAGCCAAGAAAGCACTCCGACAGGGGTACTACTGGCCCACCTTATTTAATGACGCGCACAATCTTGTGTCACAGTGCGACAAATGTCAGCGGCACTCCCGAGTGGAGCACCTACCATCAGGGGCGGATCCAGGATTTATAAATGGGGTGGGCTGAGAGGTGAAGTTGCAACTTAAATGGGGTGGGCTTAGTTAAAATTTAGAGTACTAAATAATAAAAATAATAAAAATTATACATTTAAAATTAAGGTTCCAGAAATTTTGCACTGGGCTGGAGCCCGGTACAGGCCGGTACTAGCTCCGCCCCTGCCTACCATAGACCGAACTCATTGGAATACAGAGCGCCTGGCCGTCCATCCAGTGGGGCATCGATATCGTGGGTCCATTCCTAGTTGCTCCGGGAGGACTTAAGTTCCTTCTGGTCGCTGTTGACTATTTCACTAAGTGGGTAGAAGCCAAGCCACTCACTTCATCACTGGCCAGAACATTCTAAAATTTGTCTGGCGTAACATTGTCTGCCGTTTCGGCATTCCAAGTATGATTATATCTGACAACGACAAACAGTTTGCCAATGATCTCTTCCGATCCTGGTGCGAAGAGTTGCACATCAAACAGGCTTTCACCTCGGTAGCTCACCCCCAAGCCAATGGCCAGGTTAAAGTGACGAACCGCACTCTCGTCGATGGCCTCAAGAAATGATCGGATCAGGCCAAGGGCCTCTGGGCTTATCACACAACGCCGCATTCTTCAACCAAGGAAACGCCTTATAGCCTCACCTACGCCCCAGACTCTTACACCTCGATCCCGAAACTAATGAAGAAGCACTCCGGACCAACCTCGAAGAGCTTGAACATCGCCGCGAACAATCTTTCATCTGTCAAGCTAAGTGTAAACAACAAGCGGCTCGATATCACAACAACCGGGTCCGAGGAACACAGTTCCAGGTCGGAGACTTGGTGCTTCGGCTGAATTCTGCTAGTAAAGCCGCACCCGAGGGCAAGCTACATGCCACTTGGGAAGAACCGTATCGTGTTACCGCTGCCTACGCCTCCGGTAGCTATCAGCTAGCACATCCGAATGGTACCCCGGTGCCCCGCACATGGCACGTCAGCAACTTGTGACGTTTTTTCCTCTACCCTACTTTGTTCGACAGATGTTTTTCTATTCTTTATTTTCAGCAATATTCTTTTACTTAGTTCAACTTCTTAATTTTGTTGTCTTTCAGTTTTAGATTGCATTGTATCCCTATTTGTCGTGATATTGGATATCAATGCAATGGTTCCTTTACACGTATGTTATTTGCTTTATGCGCCGCGGGGACGCCCCGGCCCACTCTACTATACACTTAGTGGTATTACTTTATCACTTGTCTCCGGACTAGAGTGACCTCTCGCCCGGTCAGTCCGGGGAGGTCTCAAACCTTGTCTCCGGACTAGCGTGATCTCTCGCCCTGTCCGTCCGGGAAGGTCTCAAACCTTGTCTCCAGACTAGCGTGATCTCTCGCCCGATCCGTCTGGGGAGGTCTCAAACCTTGTCTACGGATAAGACCTACCTCCTACCCGATTCGTCCGAGGAGGTTTTTCAACTTGTCTCCGGACGCGTTCCAATATACTACGTCCTCCCGAGGACTGGAACAACTACATTGCATTGCATACTTGCACATTTAAAAAAAAAAAAACATCTTTACATACACCTATATTTACGTTCAAACAATATATCAAAATTTTTCCTTTATAAATATATACTTCATACATACAATTTTGTCTTATACAAATTTTTTACATCTTTATTCTTTTTTACTTCGTGCTATTTCTTCGGGCCTCTTAACCAAACTCGGCACTCTGGCACCCTGGCAAGCCTTGCCCTGTGCCTGAACTCCTCCGGGACCTGGCAGCGCTCCGGGGCACTCATTTGCTCCTTGGGCCCCCTTGGTTGCTTTGCTGTCTACTGCTCGGCCGGCTCGCCCACTTGGTTGGTGCGCTGCCATTTCTTCCGGCCTTCCAAGTTTTGATACATGCCGAGGAGAAGCTCCAGCACCAGCTGCTTCCTATAGACCTCTACAGAGTTCGGATCCCCGAGTTCCATTAATTATTTTATTTCCGCTTGCACTTCAACGATCCTAGCCTCGAGGTCCAGGCCAAATTCTGTCAACATTCGCTCGTACTCTCGGTGGTGCACGTACATCTGCTCCACCTCGGCATCCTTTGATAGAGCATTAAGCTTGAAGTGCAGCGCACTCTCCTTGGCCTCGGTGCGAGCCTTCTCTGCCTCGGCCAGACTCTTCTCGGCGGCAGCTAGTTTTCTCTCCAACTAGGGTACAACATGCTTCTACAGGTTGTCTCTCTCACCCCGGAACCAGTCCAATGAGCGCATCAGTTGCTTTATTACGCTATGCAGCTCCTCGGTGCTCTCCTATTAACACTTACACATTCAGTACTATACACAACATGATTGGTGGCCATACAAGTACACATCGACAAATTTGTTCAACATTCATTCGAAATTTTACTTCAAAGTTCAATCAAGTACAATGTCATTTGGGGTTGTAATACATCATCAAAACGTACATATGATCGTTAGATTATCTACATCAGTTACAATTTATTCAAAATTGGGGGGAACTAACCTCCCCCGGTTCGGTCCCCTCGGCTGCTGCTGCTGGTTGCTCTCCATCCTTAGGCAAGGTCTGGCCGTCCCCGGAACTTTGTTCCGATGCTTTTGCTGGAGGCTCCATCCTTGGAGGCGGGGCCCCTTTTCGTGGCTCCGGCACGAATAGCCCCCTTCGGTAGGCCAGGAATTCCTCATCCTGGTCTACATCGCAGTTGGCGACCTCCTCGGCAGTCAGCACCGTGCCTTTATCCGCCAGCGCCTCCACCGGGGGCCACTCCGGGACCTGAGCCAGCGCCTCGTAGTAGGCCTCCTCCACGGCGCCTACTGAGTTATAGTCGTATCCGAACTCTGGACGATAAACATCCACGTCTGGATAGACGTCTTTCACCTTCTCCAGCAGCGCGGAGCGGGTGGCAGTGTCGCCAACGGCCACGAACCTCATTTGATAATCGAGGAACGTGCCCGTCTGGAGGAGCTTCTCGGTAAACGTCTTTAGTAGGGCCCTTTGGCCCTCAATCACCGCGGCGTCTTTGCCTTTGAGCTCGGCGCGAAGCTCCGCCACTTCGCCTCGGAGCAGTCCTACCTTTGCCTCCACTCCCCGAAGCCGAGCCACCTCCTTCTCCACCTCGGAGGCTCTTTTTCGGGCCTCAGATAGGTCGTGGGAGAGCCTGTCATTACGGGATCAGAGCTCCATAAGCGTCTCCGCCAGTTCCTCCTTTGACTATCTTTCGCTCCTCCGCCCGAGCTCCATAATTCCTCGGGCCAGCTGCAGCAGCTCCTCGGCCTCTGGTCCTTGCAGACCCAAAATGCTTGTTTGCCCCTGTGATAAAATAGTCCCTTAGCCTATTACAGCTTATCACGGAAAATACTAATTACACGTACCTCGGGGGCAGCATCCGCGCGCATCCTCTTTGCCTCCGCGGGTGTCGTCGATGATGGCTCCGGCCTCTTCCTCGACCTCGGTGTCAGGCCGGTCACCACCACATCATCTTCAGTCCCTTGAGACCGACCTTGAACCGGGGACACCCCTCCTCTCGGTGCCACCTCGCCAGCAGCCACTTTCTTTTTCAATGCCGGGGGCATTGAAGGGCTGCCAAAAACGTCTTTTCCAAATCGGCCCACTGCAAAAACAATACAAAGTTAGAACTCTTACAATATATAACAACTCACACAACACAATAAATAGTCCTACCCTCTTTAAATGCCCCCGCAGACGAGCCCTGACCTCGGGTCGGGTTTTCCTCCGGTACTCCCGAGTAGTAGAGGCTCAACCCCGCCTTCTCCAGCTCCTCCTCCGAGCAGACTTTTTTAAAGACGCCCGCAGTGCAGAAATCCTGTACTGACTTTGGCTCCGTCACCAAGGCACTGTCTACAATCTCCTCCCGTCTCTACCTTGGGAGGGTTACATTCACCTTTACAAACAAAAATTTCTCTTTCCAGCCATCTACTTTACTCGGGTTCTTTACTTTGAAGCCACCCCGGGGCCTCGGACTAAACGAGTACCACCCCTTCGCTTTCCCGAAGGATTTT
Source organism: Ajuga chamaepitys (assembly GCA_958295605.1). Classification (NCBI taxonomy): domain Eukaryota; kingdom Viridiplantae; phylum Streptophyta; class Magnoliopsida; order Lamiales; family Lamiaceae; genus Ajuga; species Ajuga chamaepitys. The sequence goes on from OY282495.1 coordinate 37,410,544, forward strand.
AGCTGGAAGAAAAATCTAAATATACCTACGTCGGGCTCTACTCCGACACTCTTACATACTACCAAAAACCCTACTACTTGCCTAACGACATTGGGTGCTAACTGGCACAGTGCGATTCCGTAATACCTCAACAGTTGCACTACGAAGTCCCACAGGGGGAATCTAAGGCCCACCTTCAACTGGTCTATGTACACCCCAACAAACCTCTTCGGCGGGCAACAAACTCGGTAAGCTCCGGTACTATGTATTCTAAATTATACGGAAAATAAAATGAGGGTATCAGTGTTTCTAACTGTACCCGAGTCATTCAAGGCGCCTCCGAGGCCACTTCGAATTCCTCCTCGAGGCAGTCACTGAAGTCTACTGCTCGGGTCGAAATTTCCCTAAAATTCGCCTGGTGCACCGTCCTAATTTCCCTCTTCTCAGGGAATATACTTCGTAGTGGCTCTGCGTCAAGCGGCCGTTCCGCCGTTCACACTTCCCTAATAGAGGACGAAAACGAAGAAGAAGACATACTTACTTGTTTCAAATAAATTGTTGATCAGAAATTTGCAAGGTGATTTTCCTTTTCTCCCGCTCTTTGTCTGTCGCAATTTGCAAATGAAAAGTACAGTGAATCTTCCTGTACAAGCTTTATATACATATTCAAAAATTAATGGCCCAGATTGTGACCTTTCGCATACAACGCATATGATACATGCGTGTTTTTCACGCCCTTCACAGTTACCTAGGCGCGTGAGGAACCACGTGCCTTGGGGTTTGGGCACATTATTTCAACTCCGGTTGACTACCTTCCACCGGGGGTATTCCAGTTCAACCCCGGTTGGCTCCTTCACCCCGGGGGTATTCCAGTTCAACCCCGGTTGGCTCCTTCCCCCCAGGGGTATTCCAGTTCAACCCCGTTTGGCTCCTTCACCTCGGGGGTATTCCAGTTCAACCCCGGTTGGCTCCTTCATCCCGGGGGTATTTCAGTTTGTCTCTGCATGACTCTTTCACCCCGGGAATATTCCAGTTCAACCCCGGTTGGATCCTTCACCCGGAGGGGCAACCCCGGTTGACTCCTTCACCTCGGGGGGTATTTCAGTATGATTTCGGGTGATTCTTTCACCCTGAGGGTATTTTCATTCGATTCCGGTTGACTCCTTCACCACAGCGGGTATTTCTTCTCACTCCAGAGTGGCATCACTTTTCAACTACACGTGACTCCGGTGCTACTCCGGTACGACTTCAACGTTCATAATCACACCCCGGCCAGCAGCTGCATCCTACAAACCGAAGCTCCTACCTCGCTCCGGGGGGGGGGGGGGGGGGGGGGTGGGGGGGTGGGGGGGCTCTGATAGATATGGCCCAATCTCCCCATCTCCCTGGGCCGATCCAGCTCGCCAACTAGATCAATTGGGCCCAAGAGCGTGAGCCCGAGCCCAACTTAACGAAGCCCATGCGCGGCATTATTGACAAGTTAGAAAAAGATCCCCATGATCTTTCCCTAAACGGTCATGCAGATATGCTTGCCGGATTTTTAGGAATTCTGTTAGGGTTGTTATTGTGTAGTATAAATAGGAAAAATATTGTTTAGACTAGGGTGCGAATTGTTTGTTTCTTTTTTCTTTTTCAATCATTAGCCTCATAAATGGGAAGCTTTCCGAATTTCTTTTTCCTCTTAGCTTTATATCCAAAATTTTCAGATTATTAAAATAGGAAAAATGAAGGGGGTTTTAATTCCGTAAATTTTAGAATATGTAATATCCACCCTTTTACCAACACCGTCCTATATAATTTAGTTATTCCATTAAAATTTAACATTAATTCATAGTATTTCTATCATGTTAATTAAGATTTAATAATAATATTAAAACGTGTAGGTTGCACGGAACAAGGATCATGGACTTAGCATTTGCATGTCATTCCATCGATTTTATTCAAGCTAATTCAGGAGGGGGTTTACTATTTATTATAATTATTGCCTAATTAATTGTGTTGATTATATTTGTTATATTATCAAGTTACAAGTGTATATTCAATTTCTTGGATATACAAATTCAAGTTCCATGAGTACATAGATTACAAGTTACAAGTTTATATTCAATTTATTGAATATAATATTCAATTTACAAGTTACAAGTTACAAGTTATAAATGTTTATATTTTAGGATCTTAATTTTGTATATAATTGTTATGAATTGTATCCTCCATGAGTTGAAGGAAGCTCACCCCAACCCAATATTGATGCTTTCAGGTTAGCTTTGGCGTGAGACAGAGAAGTTGAGGCGGAACCAGGGCATATGAAAGTTCATCTTAGTTAACTATTATATTTCTATTATTTGAGTTTATTATATGAAAATATGTTAATTAAATCATGTTTGGGAAAATTGGTAAAAATGTCCCGTAAGTTTACCCTAATTAAGAAAATATCCTTTAAGTTTGACACTTTTTAAAAATGCCTTCTAACTAACAAAAAATTGATAAAAATGCACCGTGACCGGCTACTGCAGGTTACCCATCAGGTCATCCATGAGCTGGCTGTTTTTTGCTTATGTGGCACTTTATTTTTTTGACTATTTTTGTATTTTTCTTGCTTAGTCACTTATTAGGATGGTAAAGAAATTTTAAAATACATATATATATATATTAATATAATATTAAAATTTAGATATAAATGATAATAAATTTATATTATATTAAAAAATTCATAGTTTTAAATTCTAATCTGAAAAATTATTTTAATAAATCTTTAATATATTATTTTGAATTAACCTAGATTTTAAAATATATAAAATATTCAAAATAAATTATAGAATGATTTAAAAAAAATTATATATAGTTATATGATTACTAAAATTTTTAATGTTAAATTTAATTTTTTATTTTATCTATAAAATCAGTAAAATTATTTTAGTAAATCTTAAAGTAACTTGAATTTTTTTTAAATTTAATTTATAAAAGTAAAATTAATTTTTAGAAGAGTCTTAAATCTTAAATTATTTTATATATCTAAAAAATTATTTTGAATTTCTACCTTCACTCATATGTTTTTACATACTCTCCATCTACTATTTTCTGGAGTTGCTAATTTTCGAACTAGAATTTGAATTTCCCCCTAAGTAGTAGCAATGAAAACAAGGACAACCTTAATTAAAGCTTCAACATTCAGTCCAATATAAGTTGTTAACTCTCTTTTATAGCTTTATAGATCTCCAGACATGCATGATAAATCTTGCCTTCTATTTTAACTTCAGTGCCAATTTCGATTTCATAATTAATTATATTTTTAAAATATATTATATGATATTTCTTTTAAAACATATAATATATATTTAATTTAATTTACGAAAAGGGCATAGAGGGTTAATGCTCCAAAATTATATACCTAATTACTTATCAAAAGAAAGAGAGCGACTGAAACAGAAACAAAATAATTTATATTGTAGAATTATTTTTTTTTTTTTTAAAAAAAACTATGCAGGCAACAATTTTTCACTTCAAGCCATTCGTTTTTAATTTTTTGCAGTTTTGGTATATAATTTATTTTTAGATATATAAAATAATTTAAGATTTAAGACTCTTTTAAAAATTAATTTTACTTTTATAAATTAAATTTAAAAATTTTCAAGTTACTTTAAGATTTACTAAAATAATTTTACTGATTTTATAGATAAAATAAAAAAAATTAAATTTAACATTAAAGATTTTAGTAATAATATATATATATATATATATATATATATTTATATTTGTTTTTAAATCATTCTATAATTTAGTTTGAATATTTTATATATTTTAAAATCTAGTATTCAAAATAATATATTAAAGATTTATTAAAATAATTTTTCAGATTAGAATTTAAAACTATGAATTTTTAAATATTATATAAATTTAATTATCATTTATATCTAAATTTTAATATTATATTAATTTATATATATATATATATATATTTTTTTTTTTTTAATTTCTTTACCATCCTAATAAGTGACTAAGCAGGAAAAATACAAAAAAATTAAAAAAATTAAGTGTCACATAAGCAAAAAAAGTCAGCTCATGGATGACCTGATGGGTAACCTGCAGTAGCCGGTCAAGGGGCATTTTTATCAATTTTTTGTAAGTTAGAAGGTATTTTTAAAAAGTGTAAAACTTAAAGGATATTTTCTTAATTAGGGCAAACTTACGGGACATTAAAAAAAACTCTCTCTCAAAAAGCGACAACCAAGCCTGCTCTTCCATGGCCGGCGGCTGTTGCCGCCGGCAGCCGCCGGCCAACTATTGTTGATTTTCGCTTTTATTTTATATGTTTATCTTTGTAGCTGTTTTTATATCTAGTTTTTAGTACAGTTTATAGGTTTTATCACTCTCATTTTCCGACGAACTGTTCCTTTTGTTTCTTTGGTTGTTTTTGGGGCACATAGCAAATCGATTTCTGGATTGAGGATCAACAGGCTTCGACAACCAAATTACATTTTCAGAAATTATGGGCCCGTTTCTGATTCCGACTGTGGATACCATGTTTGCTTGCTGATTCCATCTGCAGCAACCTGCAATTTCTAGAATCTGGGTCTGCTGTTCGTCGCGGATCTGGGTTTGGAATTTTGGAGGAGATCCTTTCTGATATCTACCCATTCACTGAGTCCGCGTAGGGATAACTCGCAGATCGGCAAATCTCGCCGCCTCACATCACTAACCCTCGCCTGAGAAGAGTTCTCAGCCTGCGACTATTGAGTCCGAGTTCTCTCATCTTCTGGGTTTCCTTGAGCCCGTCTTTTTGGTACGATGTGCGACTCTGTCGCGTCTCCCCGGGCTTGTGTTCCACCATTGAAGGAGCTCTCAAGATTTTCCCTGAAATGGGAGATCTAGCAATGAAATCCCATGGCGGCGTGTTTGGCTTCCCGAGTTCGCCGCCTAGCCATGATTCTGAAGGTCTTGCAGCGACACCCATGGATGCGAGTGCTAACCAGATCCGGTGCTTGCAATCCAGACCAGACCTGGTGTGAGCCTCTGCTCATCTTGCGACTCACTGCTATGGAGGATCGCTTTCGCCTGGAACTAATCGGCCGCCATGGATGGAGCATATTCAAGGTGGCTCTCGCTGAGTCAGCCGCCCTCTCTCACTGTGTCGACCCGCTGAGTCGATGGTTTCTGAGTTGATTCACTGAGTCAGGCATATGTTACATCACGGGTTTTGCACCGGGTCATCGACTTGACCCGGTATGGGGTGGGTGAACCGGCACGTTATCTCCCAGATATTCAGACCTGCAAGCATTGGCGTGTTCTTGCTTGGCTGCTGCGAACAGGTCTGGAACACAATGAATACTGCCCGACCCGAACCCGCTTGCGATTTATGGAACCGGACCGACCGAACCGGTTCAATCTCTGATTTTTCAACAGCGTCTTCTGCCTTAGATGCCATCGCAGTCCAGAACAACTTTGTGATTGGTGTTGATTTGAAGATGCTTTTCTCGTGTTCAATTTGGTACTTGCTTGCGCCGCCCTCGGATTCCAACCGAGTTCGTATACTGGTGCCGCTTTGGTGAAGCATTGATTGCTTCGTGGTTTATTTTGAGACATTATTTGGGGCGGCTGCTTGTTGATTCTGAATTTACCATGGGACGGACCTGGTGGAATTTATCAGCCCCCGCTCCATGGTCTCAGGCGGGGGCTTCACAAGTTTGATGTAAACGAACATGGGGCTTTTTAGTTGCTACGTGATTTACTTTGGACAGACGAGCAAGAATATAGTTTTTGTTTTCTGATGCTGAATTTGGCTTGCCATATGTCATGACCATGTGTTGGTATTCTTGGAATTGACTACAATTCCATCGCTTTGGCTCGGCAATCTCGGGTCTTGTTTGGAGGCAGTCCCTCCATTGTTTTTAGCAGGTTTCTCGGCAATCCCGGGTCTTGTTTGGAGGCAATCCCTCCATTGTCTGGAGGCAGTCCCTCCATTGTTGCTTTGCGGATTTTGGACTCACACCGATGTGAGAAGTCGCATGCTTGGATTTCGTGACATAGGGAAGGTGCTTCGCATCTGTAGTACGCCAGAAGACATTTCTATTCATGCATCAATTGGCTTGTTCTTGCCTTTACTTTTATCATTCTGTACACCTTTATCTGTTAGCTTGTGGCATGAAAAGGTTTTTAGCTTGCCTTTTGTGAGTGACCGTCTTGTGGTCTCCACATTATTCCCACGTTTCTTTTCTTTTCTTTATTTATAATACTACCTATTTAGCAAACTTACGGGACATATTTACCAATTTTCCCATCATGTTATAATACTATGTTTCTCGGCCTCCTCCTCTTCGTATTTTCCGCACCAAGGTACATTTTTTATCATTTAAAGTTTTTTATTTTAATCAAACATATGCATGCAGTCCCACACATGACATCGTTCGCAAGATTGTTACTATCTTTTGTTACATGCGTGTAGTTCATGAGATGAGATTATTTAGCTTAAGACCACATTGTTCAAGAGAGAGTTTTATGATATACTTATATTTTTACCCACCTTTTTCCAAGGGACCTTATTTAAAAGGTAGTTAGCTGAGAGCACAACTTCCCCCCACATGTTCTGGGGTAACCCAGAGATCAAGAACAATGCATTCATCATTTCCTTTAAAGTCTTATTCTTTTATTCGGAAATGCCATTTTGTTGAGGTGAATAAGGTGTAGTGGTTTCATACTTGATTCCGTGTTGCGCACAAAAATTAGCAAATGGAGATTCATACTCTTGTTCGCCAATTTTATAACCTAACGATCCGCAAGTGTACGGGTGCAAGTGTATATAATAGTAAGCAAGGTCGATCCCACAAAGACTGACTTAATGACTAGTTTGATATTCTAAATATCCTAAAACACTCCTAACTAGGCTCTCAGTTGGATTAATTTGGTTATTAAACTAATTTTCCTATACTGACTTAACACTCAAGTCCAAGAATAAGAAAACACTTTATCAAATAATCAAGATTGGAAGACAAATTCTAGAGAATTGATTTCAGAATTAACTAAGTATGACAATCGAATTACTCTAAACTAGCAATGATAATTATCGTTATTAGACGACACTTATATATATTAACTCTCCTTTCGAAGAAATTAACTTGTAGATTCATTATCCCTAGCCACCATTTCAAGTCAACTAGACCTAACGAACTCCCAATCGATCTTAGACCAATGCCTACGCACTTATCTCACCTCCTTTTAGAGCGCTCAACAAATACGCTATATATTGTTTTTCCATTCACAAATTCCTCCTTTCAAAGCGAACTTATGAACTATGTAGAAGTAGTTAAGTGATCAATTTAACAATTCATGAAAATAAACCACAACACATAGATAAAGAATAACCATCATTAACTAGAATAGAAAAACTTCAATTAATCAAACATTCATTAAAACCTACTTTCAAAACCCTAGAATAATAAAGAACTACTCACTCATGTTCATGTTCATAACACACCGATGTTCATAGACAAACATGATTTGAAATAAAGAAATGAGAAAGTGAATAAGCACCCTAATCATCGTCTTGATCTTGATCTTTTGATGTTGCTTTCCTCTTCAATATGCCATGTAATGATCTCTAAGTCCTTTTTTTGAGTTTGGGAACCTCCTTATATAGTTAAGGCTAAATTGGGCTCAAGATGGGCTCAAAATCATAAAACGCGCATAATCAGTTTTGGACTCGGAAAGCTGCCTCGACCGAGTAAGAATCCTCCTCGACCGAGTTGGGCTTCAACTCGTCCGAGTTGGGCTTCAACTCGACCGAGTCAGAATCCCCCCCCCCCCCCGACCGAGTTGGAATTTCTGACCAACTTCACGTTTTGCTCTTCATTTCTCACTCGACTGAGTTGCTAAACAACTCGACCGAGTCAGAACTTCTGACCATGCTTCAGCTCCTCTTTGCTATTTCCGACTTTTCTTGCTCGTTTTTCATCCGAACATTTCCCAAACGGGCTTTTTGGCCTTTTTATACCTGAATATCCCTCAAACACGCTGAAACAAGTCATCTAGCTCAAAGTATGGATTTTAATCACTTTTCGCCCAAATACACATGCATATGTCACAAATTACAACCTTTAATTGACGTAATATACATGTAAAACTAGCATATATCAAAACCCCCAAACTTAACCATTGTTCGTCCCCAACAATAACACAAAGCATAACATCACAATGACCAAAAAATTTTAGGGCAATTAAATGACACTTCTGGTCTTAGAAATTCTTTTCTTTTTCCTTTCAAATCTAACAACATAACATTTGAGCATTAGTGACATGGCAGGTTTCAACTACTTTCGAGACATTAAACTTAAAACAACAATCCTCACCGGATAAGTGTATCGCTCATCTCTCAAGTGTATGATATGGAAAGTATTTGCGCTCACATTGAATCACATGCATCGTCTACCATATGCTTGCCTGTTGTCTAAATTAGACCTCATACTTGACATGTGTGGCAAAGAATCAATAGGTCTTTATTTTTTGCTGTAATGTTGGCTTATGGTTAGGTGGGATATATTTAGATATAAGTGACTATGCATTGAACTAATCAAGCTATTCCTAACCCGACTACCCCTCAACGTTGTTCACTCAATCTCAATCTTCAATTCTCAGAAAAATCAATTAATATGACTTCTTCACCTTACCAAAGCATTTATGCATCAACCAAGATTATTTATGCCACTTTCACTCAGGTAACACTTTGGGACTACCCGATCGAGTACCACATTTGGGGCTACACGTTCTTCTTTCAACTCAAGCACACTTAGGCATATGTATATTCTCATCATTAACCCCTCCTCCAACTTTCTCTTTTCTATATTTTTTCTTTTCTTTTTTTTTTTTTTTTTTGCCTCCCCAAGTCTCCTTACCACATCATCCCAAACATCCACTCCACCTTGATACTCTTACCCCTCTACCTTCCAATCCACCTCCCTCTTACTCAATTAGTCCAATTACTCGGGCCAAAGCTAAAAGAAAGGTATAAGCTTGTAATGTATGCTTTGAAAAACAAGGCTTTAAAGCTCAAAATGGCTGACTAGGGATTTTTTCAAAGTTTTGGGTACAAAAGATTATTTTTAAAGGCTCAAAAATAGGCTTTTAGCAAAAGAATGCCTAATAACATTTTCTATGTCACAACATGTACTTGGCACATTCTTATAAAGACGCAAGACAAGTTCTATAGACTAAATACTATGTGATCAATCACTTCACACTGAAAGAATGATAAAATTACTCTATAGATAAGAGTACATGTAAAGCTCAAAACCTCACAGGTTAATTTGTGATTATTGTTCAAGTCTAAGCTCAATTTTGTCTCCAACTGCCTATCATGCTCTGTTATGTGTCCTACCCTCATGTACTTCCAAAATCAATTTCAGCATTGACAAATTATCATCTAATACCCCTTTTTATGCTTATCAAGAACCAAGATTATGACTCCTAATCAACGAAATTTAAAATCAACCTAAAAACATAATTAAAATGCAAAACATAAAATAACACTAACTAATACGACGGATCAATCAAATCAGCTATTTGGGCACACAGACCCGACACTACTCAATACTCAATGGGGCTCACAGACCCTTTACCAATTAACACGAACAATACATAAAATACGAAACACAACCAAGAACAACAATGAACTCAATAACACTGAATGAAATAACAACGAGAAACATAAAAGCGGCCAAGACGTAACACTATCCACCCCCTCCCCCAAACTTGGTTGAAACCAAGTTTGTGGGAAAAAGAGTGATACGTCTTGGTGCTTACTCACAGTGCTACTGAGGTGGAGGTGGTGGTGGTGGGGTAAAACCCCATTGCCAGAACTGAGCCATTGCATCCAATTGCTGCTGTTGATAAGCTTGTCTCTGCTCATGTCGGATCCACCTCTCAGCTTGTTGTAATCTCCAAGTTGTCTCCGTATTCCATCGATCATCTTGCTGAGCCCACCTTTCTTCTTTGTCGTACTCGCCACTGTTTGTCTTCATCAATCCTCTGATGCTGCTGTGTCATCAAATTGTTTAAAGATGTAATCATTGTAGGGAGCACCTGAGCCATGTTCTCTTGGCCTCCTTGGCCTGATCCACTAGTTTCTTCACCTTGACTCTCAATTCGGTGCATAGCATGATAAAGTCGAGACTCATCAGGAGTAGGGTCAATTTCTTGTGCACGATGAGCTGGGGAGTGCATATTCCAATTATCTATATCCTCAAGCCCCTCAATCTTAGTCAAGTGGGCATTAGGAAGACGAAGGAACCCACCTCGATTCTGCAACAACAAATATTTGATCCTCATGTTTGCTCCAAAAAATCATCTTCAGCCTACAAACATCATCCAACGATATAACTGAGTCTCCGAGCACTATCTCAGCTGAGTCATCATCAGAGACGACTTGGAAGTATTCAGCTATAGGAGTAATAAGACCCCCAATCGAAATATCCCCCGATTGTTTCACTGCTTGGCGATCAAACTGCTCCATCAGAATTTGGCTGAGATCAATCTTTCGTCCCGTCGCCACACACCATAAAAGAAATATCTCCTTCTGAGTCACAGTGCCCGTCTCAGGGTGAGCAAGCACCGTATAGGTAATTAAGCGATGCAAATACCGGAAGATAGGATTACGAATCCAAGACACCTTATTCCTCGATGGATCGCTCTTCATCCAAGGCACAAGTCCAGGGACTTCTACCATATGATTCCAGAATACGTGCTTATTGTATTCATCTGGCGGGGTGCAATCTCCGGTGTTTGGCAGCTTGTATATGTCATTCAGTTCAGCCCGAGTAAGTGTGTAGGTCTTGTTGCGAAGCCGGAATGACATACTGCTCAGCTTCGTGTCTTGAGCAGAGGTAGGGTGTAGAACTAGAGTAGTGAGAAACTCTAAGGTATCATTTTGGTATGTTACCCGACCTCTTCCCAATAATTTCTCCCAACCGACCCTCTTTATGAGCATCCATAAATTCCTGTGAATGCCAAACTGGTCTTCCACTAAAGAGACAGTAAATTTATTGGGGACGATCTTTCTCCCAATGATTTTCTTCCATCGTCTCTCTTCTTCAGGTGATTGCAATCTGATGTTGTAAAATAGAGGATTATCCGGCGAGAATGCCGGTGGATTAGCCGAAGATGTTTCACCTGCAACCTTCCACTTTTTTCATTTAGGTGGCATTATATACTCGGAAATTTTTAGTCGCAAGACCCTTTTCGAAATTGAGCCCTAGGTAGAGAAGAAAGTCCCAATTTGTCTCTTTCACAAAATCAAATTGGTGAACTTTGAAGATTATGAAGTAGGTTTGTGAATTTCGTGTGTCTTTGCAGAAGATTAGAGGTAATGGAGGGGAGGGAAGGGAGAGGTTTCGATTTTTTAGAGAGGGAGAAGAGGGAGGAGGTGAAAAAGATTGAAAGAAGAGGGAGAAAAAATCGTGTTCAAACACTGGTACCTGCGACTCGACCGAGTTACCTGAGACTCGGTCGAGTTATGTCATTTCTGAAAATGAGCCTGTTTTGGCCTGTACTGCACCTCGACCAAGTTAAGATGACCTCGGTCGAGTTATGGCTTCTGACTCGGTCGAGTAGCAGTGGCCTCGATCGAGTCCAACTTGCTGGAACTGCTCGGTTTTTTTCTTTCAAATTTGCCTCGAGCGAGTTATCAACGCCTCGGTCATTTTCTGGTCTACAACTCAATCAAGTTTCTGTGGCCTCGCCCGAGTCAAACTTGCTGGAACTGCTCCATTTTTGCCTTCAAATTCGCCTCGGACGAGTGTGCTTTTGCCCCAGGCGAGTTGAACTCGCTAAATATCCCCTGTTTTAGCCTTCTAACTCCGTTTTTATTCCTTTTTCTCGCAGTTTTTCACTTGTTTCCTTGCTTCTTCGATAACGTCGTACTTCCTATGCACACTAACAAACAAATTAAAATAATTCAAAACATAAAATTTAAAATCCGAAAATTTAAACTAAAACCAAAGTATCGGGTTGCCTCTCGACAAGCGCTACTTTTATCGTCTTTAGCTTGACGACCTTTTGAATTTTTAATTCAGCTCGGCCAACCGTAAATCATCTATGGTTGGAACTTGACTCGGGTTGTAGTATTTCTTGATCCTCTGACCATTTACAAGGAATGTGCTTCCTTCTGCATCCATCAATTCCACTACGCCCGACTTTCGCACCTGCTTGATTGTGAACGGTTCCGTCCATCGTGGCTTTAACTTTCCGGGAAACAACCCAAGCCGCGAATTAAACAAGAGAACTTGTTCACCAGCTTCAAAGTGTCGATTCTTTATCATTTTATCATGGATCCTTTTTGTGCGCTCCTTGTAGATGCTTGAGTTCTCAAATGCTTATGTTCGGAATTCTTCCAATTCATTGAGTTTTAGAACTCGAGCTTGGCCTGCTGAATCAAAGTCGAAGTTGAGTTTCTTTTCAGCCCAGTATGCACGATGCTCCCACTCAACCGGTAAATGACATGACTTTCCAAAGACCAATTGATATGGTGACATACCCAAAGGCGTTTTGTAAGCCGTTCTATACGCCCACAATGTGTCATCTAACTTCAAAGCCCAATCTTTACGATTAACCGATTTTTCCAAGATTTGCTTAATTTCTCGGTTGGCGAGCTCGGCTTGACCATTTGCTTGCGGGTGGTATGGAGTTGTGACACGATGCTTTACTACATATTTAGCTAGCAGTGTAGCCAACCATTTATTGCAGAAGTGCGAACCCCCATCACTCAGTAATGCTCTTGGTGCTCCAAATCTTGTGATTATGTTCTTCTGAAGGAATTTGATCACCACTCGTGAATCAGTCGTTTGGGTTGGAATCGCTTCCACCCATCTCGGAACATAGGCCACTGCAAGTAGAATATATTGGAACCCCTTTGATGAAGGAAAGGGCCCCATGAAGTCGATTCCCCATACATCGAATAGTTCCACCTCAATTATATTCGTGAGAGGCATCTCGTGTTTTCTAGAGATACCCCCCGTCCTCTGGCAGCGATCACACTTTGTGATGAATTCGAAGCAATCTTTATGAATGGTTGGCCAGTAAAACCCGCTCTGCAAGACCTTCGCCGCAGTTTTTGCTGATGCAAAATGGCCTCCACTCGGAGATGAGTGGCACTGAGTGATTATGTCCCCTACTTCAGATTGGGGAACACACTTTCAAAGGATGGTATCAGCGCACCTCCGGTAAAGAAAATGATCATCCCAAACATAAAACTTAATGTCATGAAAAAACTTCCTCTTCTTATGGGTTGTCAAATCCGGAGGTGAAATTCCACATGCTAAATAGTTCACAATATCCCCAAATCATGGTACCTCATCCACTGTCAATATGTACTCATCCGGGAAACATTCATTGATATCCTCTTTCTGCCCTTTTTTGTCCTCTTCATTGGTGATCCGAGATAAATGGTCAGCAACCACGTTTTCACATCCTTTCCGGTCTAGAATCTCTACATCGAACTCTTGGAGTAAAAGAATCCATCGTATCAACAGCCCACAAAATTTCTCAACACAGTCTACTAATTTAAGGAATTAAAATGTTATTAGTAAAAGATTACAACGCCCATAAATAAAAAATTAATATAATTAATTAAATATATTTATATATACGAAATTGAAAAAAAAAACGTATAATTCGTGAAGAGAAAACTATGTAAAGTTAAAAGAAGCCTTCTATCAAAATCATCAGATTTGATTGGCTTTTATCACAGGCCGAATGGAAACCAAATGTAAAGTTCTGAGAAATTGGAATGGCGACTGAACATAAAGTTTGCTGCGATTCTTGACGGCCGCCAAAAAGTTTCGAATCTCATTTTTGTATCAATGAAACATAGTCTGCATATGATCGACTAATGTGTGTAATTTTACGTGTTTGTTTGACTTATATTTGCTTGAGACGATAATAAATTTTTTCTCCGAATCTGGTTGATGTTTTTCGTTTTCTTTTTTTTTCTTATTATTTTTTTAATGTTTTATTTTCAATTTATTCAAATTAATAAATAAATGATACAATTGGTATTCATCGGCTGTTAAAAAATTTACACTGGATTTTAAAAAGATATAGGCTGCATTGAGAAATGAATTGTGTTGAAACATTTTGTTGTAAATAGTCGCCACGTTAATCGTTACTGATTCATGAGGTTGTGAGTAAAATAATTTGGATTTGTTAACCTATTGAAACTTTAGCAGGTTTACTATTAACTTATAGATCTATTGGCAATGACAATATAGTTCAATATTTAATATTCAAGTATATTAATACAACAATTGTACAATAATCTTTAATTTTCATAGTAAAATCCCCCTAAAAATTATAGTAAAAACCGAAAAAAATAAAATTTATAGTCTAATTTGGTGACCTGAGATGGATCCACCCTCTAATTGAAATTTATTTAATAATGAATTATCTAGTTTGGGGAGATAGCCTAGCAGCATCCTTAGGCTGGGATGCAACAGAAGTGTTTGAGGGTGGATGATGCAGCTCATGAACAACTGCCACGCGTTGAACCTGTTCATCTTGCCCTACCGACCTAAAAAAGTCAACCGTCTCTGCCTTCTCTATTTTCATCTGCCCACCAACATTCTCACATTCCTGAAATACTACTACTCATTTAATCAATATAATATAATATAATAAATCACCAACAAAAACAAAAACAAATAACCTACCTTCTTTGCTGATGCATTCATTCTGTTTTTCTGCTCCTTTGATCACTGTTTTTCATCAAAATATGTTTTCCTACTTAAACATTCTGCACAATTTTTTGTCCGATATTTTCGTATGATAATTGGTCCACACTCTTGTTTCCGATTTAATTGCGCGAAAAAATAGAAAGGAAGAACAAAATATTGTGGTAGTAAGTGTTTTTTATTTTTAGACAGATTGCCATCTCATATTATCATCAACAATGTTCATCAATATTTCAAAATAATAATAATTTCATCACCATCATTATTAAAATTTGTGACGTTAATTCCGCAGACCTCGACAAAATGAACATAAATCCAAGATGGATAGTTTATAATTTTAAATTAAATGGGTCAAAATATAATATAAAACGGGGTAATAGTAATAAAAGCATAACATGGGCTAATAATAAAAGCTTGGGTCTACCTTCGGGGTTTCACTATAATACCTCACTAAACGCTATGATATTTAGCAAAAGTACTTTTAGTTAAATCTAAATGCTATGATATTTAGTATTTAAGTGGTTTTTTTATTTAAACTAGGATTCTCCCATTGTCCAATGCACAAACTGTTATGTATCATTCATATAAAATATAGATATATCTTTATATAATTATATTGTAATATAATAAAAAATGTAAATTTTTAAATATTTATAATAAAAGGAAAGAATTTAAAAAAAATAAAAAATATAAGTCATGAGATATTCATATTTACTGATTTAGGGTGTGAATATCTCTATTGTCCCGTTTTAATCTTCTTTTATGGTTCACAATTTATTGAGCATTACTCAAATTATTTTGTTAGAATAACTTCACATTTTTATTTTGTATAAGATATTTTAAATATCAATATAAATCAAAATTTACTAAATACAAAATTGAATTAAAAATTTTGTGTACTTTTTTTAAAAAAAAATTAATGTACATAGTTAAAACAAACATTGACCTTATTTTGTCAAGTTAAATCGGTTAACGAATTACTATGATCAATACACTGAATTCATTTTCATTTGTTATTAATGTCAACTCAACAAATTTATGACATGTAAACAAAATATTTTTTATATTGACACCTAAATTATTTTATAAAAAACCAAAAAGTAAAAGAAAACTAAATAATCTTATCCCAATATAAAAGAAAATTGTACTTCTTGTGATAAAGCGGTGACCTGAGTATCAATTGAATCACAATTAAGACAATCCACCGGAATAATAAAACTAGCAGGAATGTAAACAACACAAGAATTTACGTGGTTCGATCTCAGAGATTTACGTCCACGGGAAAGAGTAATCACTCTCGATCTCTTTTTACTATTCGAGTTCAGATACAAAACAATATTTCCGAGCCTCCCTAAAAAAAATCCCTTTCCTCCTAGCTATCCCCTTTTTCCTCAGGCCCCTCGTGGACTAACCACTACCATGGCGCCTACAATCGCGCATGGGAGGTTGAGAAAATTCTGGGTCATGTCTGCGTGGCGATTAAGGAGATCATGGTAGAATATTCCTTTGACTTGTTCTTCCTTTGTTTGGGCCGCATGGGCCTGTGCTTCGCATGGTCTTGCGTTCCCAGGCCCAAGTGACCCGGTTGGCGGACTAGGCCGACCCGGGGAGGTTGGGCCATACCTATTATCTTGAAAATTTTAATTTCACAAATAACTCAAATTTCGGTTAATATGTAGATATCATTAATTGAAACACAAAATATTTTGCTAATTTATTGATATTTAAAAAATATTTTCCCAACATATATCAAAAGAATTTATGGTAAGATTTTGCCAAACACAAATTTCGATTAATATGTTAAATATATCAATATTTGGAATATAAAATCTTTTGCTATTTGAAATACAGAATTTTATGGTAGGATTCTGCTAACCACAAATTTCGACGAATTTTCAGGTTGTAATTGTAATATAGATAAATAGTTAGTATTATAAATAAAAAAAGAAAATAAAGAAACGTGTAAATAATGTGGAGACCACAGGACGGTCATTCACAAAAGGCAAACTAAAAACCTTTTCATGCCACAAGCCGACAGATAAAGGTGTACATAATGCGTCTAAAATTGGCTAAAGAAAATATAAGCAAAGGCAAGAACAAGCCAATACGATGTAATGAATAGAACTGTCTTCTAGCGTACTACAAATACGAAGCATCTTGCCCTATGTCACGAAATCCAAGCGTGGGGGAATTCCAACACTACTCACATCGGCGTGAGTCCAAAATCCTTGGGAAGATTTCAATGCATTAGCTCGGAGCTTTCAAATCTGTAAGCATAACCAAATGACATATCCCAAAACACGGCAATTGAAATTGTAGTCAATTCCAAGAAATCCATCAAATACTAACACATGGTCATGACATATAGCAAACCAAATTCAGCATCAGCAAACAAAAACCATGGTCTTGTTCGTTAGTCCAAAAATAAAGCACGTAGCAACTAAAAAGCCCCACGTTCGTTCACATCAAACCAAGCACGTAGCACTTTTGAAGGAAAACCATAGTGCCCGATGCACCATAATCAATATCTCAGTCCCGAGGTGGAACAAACTGAAATAATGAATAATCCTTCTATAAATATCAGCCTAAAGAAGCTGAATAACCCGTCTGTTCTCAACAGTCAAAGAAATTGAAATGAAAGCTAGTGAGTATCAGAATTAAATGGAAAGCAAATTCCCAGCAGCATAATATCTGCCCCCTATCCGTTCAGAAAAAATAGAAATCAAATCTGCTAGTCAACAGATAGAAATACCAGTATACCAGCAGCAGAGTACCAGGTTGTAATTGTAATTTAATCTTACCATAAAATAACTATTTCTATATTAAGTAAGTGCATTTAGGCGGGAAAATACTGAAATTACTATTTATAGAGGGTTCCATTTTATTATATAGTAAGATAGTAAGATTTTATAACAGATGTGAGAAAGACTACATAAGCTAGAAATAAATCAACACACAGATTTACGTGGTTTACTAACAATGTGTTAGCTACGTCCACGACCAGAAGAGAGGAACAATTTTGTTCAGATGTTTACTGATTACAGACTAATAAAATTAAGACTCAGACTGCTTTCTGATTGATTAAGACTGACCTAAAGTCAACAATAAGGTTATATATAGAGATGGCAAAACTGGCCCGGCCCGACGGGCAGGCCCGTTTAGCCCGAAATATAGAGCGGGCTGGGCCGGAATATTAGAGGCCCGAAAAAATTCGGGCTTTTTTGGCCCGGCCCGAACGGGCTTTTCTTTTGGCGGGCCAAGCCCGGCCCGGCCCGAAAGCCGCGGGCCGGCCCGATGGAATTGAATTTTTTTCCCGTCACTAATCGAATAAGAAAAATTTAGGAATTAAGTAATATCTTGTGTACTATTTGAAACATGTTTTTCTTTTTTCTCTTTCTAGCAGAGCATAAATGTATCTATTTACCGAGAAATTAAAACATTTGACTAATTTAATACTCTATTTTCTTCAGTTTTATTAGCAGAAGATGGAAAATGAATTGGATCCAAGCCTGCTCATTAATTATTATGTGTCGAAAAATGAAAAATTGATTAACATGTAGTATAGTACGTACACAAAAATTAAATAACTTATGACATATATATAACTATATATCATCATCCATTCCTTCTTTTTTTTTTTTTTTATTATTATTATTATTATTATTATTATTATTATTATTATTATTATTATTATTATTATTATTATTATTATTATTATTATTATTATTATTATTATTATTATTATTATTATTATTATTATTGTTATATCTGGGGTTTAAGACATGCCTATAGATTAATAGATATCATTCATTGCAACGAATAATAATATATTATCTTCCGATCAAGTTTTTTCTTAAGAGAATTAAACTAAAGTTCGCCTCAATATATAATTCTACTTCATGGTTAAAGTAATAAAAAAAAAAAAAAAAACCTCATTGGTGGGCTTTTTTGGCCCGATGGCCCGAGGTCCTCCGGGCCGGGCCTAGCATTTCTAGGCCCGAAATAAATCGGGCCCGGCGGAACTTTTCCTTGGCCCGACTAGGCCCGGCCCGAGCCTGCCGGGCCGCCCGAATTGCCACCTCTAGTTATATATAAGCCCCAAACAGACTAAAATAGAAAATAGACTGAAAGGCCTAAAACGCGTAAAATCCAACCTAACCAACTTAACGGATGCGACCGCGTTGGACTGTCGCGGTCGCATTCCATCTCAAACACCGACAACTAGACAAAGCAACACTTGTCGCGGCCGTGTTCGACTCTAGTTGCGACTGCGTCGCCATGACGGGGCCACATTCCCCAGTCAGCAGCTCCAACCTTATCCAACCACCTTTTGTCGCGGCTGCTACCACCCGCCTCGTTTGCATCCTCCATACACGTTTAAACTCAGCAAAATAGACTTCGAGACAATCACGTCAAACCTCCACCTTAACAACAGACGTGAACTAAAACCGACAAGATTTAAGGCACTATTCCAACAAATCTCCACCTTGACTTGAATCATCTCACAGATCAACATATGTCCTCTCAGAGACCAAACAGATGTACCAGATGCACCCCAAAGATGCCCAGATTTAACAGATGCACTCTAAAGGTGTCCAGATTATACAAGCAACCTACCCAGATTTATCCCAAACGATGGGACAACTAAAAACTTGTGATGTTCAACAAATTTGAAGCCTCAGACGTACCTCTAAAATATCAGAAAAGCCTTTTCAGACACACCAAACTTCCCTCTGCACTAGCATAGGAAACTCGAGACAGTGTAACAGCACCAAACTTCCCTTTGTACTAGCAAAGGCTCACATCGATTCTCCTCTCTTGTCGGATTTTTCATCTTTCATACTTAGGAAACACTATGCATGAGAATAAAAGTAGATATTTTCATCGCAGACAATAAAAAGATCATACTCTATGTCAAAAGATACTTCTTCAATTTCTTATGTTGGGGCCTTCTTCTTTGACCTAGTTGACCGGGAGGTTGAGCCAACCTTGGGATCGATTTTCTTATTCTTTTTCTCTCTTTGGATGTTTTTCACGAATTATTGAACAGTGACTAGTTTGATTGTTGGAAGAATGGTTCTTCCTCTTCTGAGCTCGGATTCTCTTCAAGAATGGGCTATTTCTCAACGATGAAGTCTTTATCGCTCTCATCATCAAGTTCAATTGAGGAGAAGAATTGGGGAACCTCTTTCTAAACCTCTTCAGTGTGTTCATTTACGATCTTGAATGCATCATCCTCTTCACTGTCAGAGGAGTCGTCAACCAATCTCATTGGCTGGGGGGCTTTGCTACTCTTTTGGCGCTTGGATGGAGGTGTTGATGATGAACCACTACTGGCTTTCTTATTTTTCTTCCTTTCAGGTCTGGAATCAGCAACATCTGACACCTTCTTTGTTAACCTTGATGAATGCCTGGGCTATTCAGAACTTTCAGCTCCAATCGTGTGTTTGTGTCTGCCTACAAACCCTAAATCAGCACCTTCTGGTGCATCAACATTAAAGGGATAACCAGGATTCCTGGGAAATAGTGTCGTGAAAGGTGTAGGAACAATAGCATCTCCCCCAAAAATGACCCGTTAGGATTTTGTGGAGAAAAATCCTTAGCGGCAGAAACCGGTGGAGAAACCCTACACGATGAAGGTTTTGATCCAGTTTGAGGAGTTTCGAAGTTTGTTGGCTGTAGGATCATGATCGGCACTAGAAACTCTTGATTGGTGGTTGGAGAAGGAGGGTTTCGAATTCCAAGTTGATACGCAACACCATGGACAGGGGATGTGTGCATGGGTGTGTCAACTCGTCAGCTAACTCCTGTGAGTGACGACGATGCAGTAGTAGAAGATCGAATAGGTTCCGGAAAATTTTCCATGGACGTGGTGACCGGAGTAATCAACGCCGACGGAGGAATGACAGTGGGTGAGGTGTGACTACTCTGAACAACAGAGGCAATAGCTTTGATCATTTGTTCTAGATTGCCAATATTCAGGGTGAGATTGCAGAGTTTTTGCAAAGAGATGAGAGGGTTTAAGATCTTGTAAATTTTCTTTGAAGACAAGAGTAAAGAAAGAGTGGAAAGCTTAGTAAAATTATGCCATTAATACTCAAGTAGATTATATCAAATCAAGTCCCTAGAAAATAGGGATAACAACCCTTCCGATTTTAAGTCATTGTAATTTAAATTGTTAAATTTAAAAAAAAAATTACCGCCAACACAAAATTACGCGCAACAGGCTGATTAATAAATGGAAGGGTAAAAATAATGGAACTGTATTAGGCTATGTCAAATAGAACAATTTCATGCAGAGATTGGGGCAACCTTAAACTGAGCATGATAGAGTTCAGGTTTGTTATTCAAAGTCCCGAAAATATGATTTTAGTTCAATGAATTTTTATCCACCATCACATTTTTACAAGGGATCATGATATTCTCACTACCATGTCCCAAGCTACTTGGTTATTTAGGATTAATTTCTTGCTTTTCTTTAGTATTTTTCTCATTTCTGTTGAGTTATTATCATGTCTTTTGTTCCAGTTCTTAGGCTTATCATTTCAATATTTTCGTGAGAACTTTTTCATTTCTGTTATTTGGTCTCCTTTGGTCTCCTTTTGGGGGCTGTAGCAGATACCATTCAAGACCTTTGTTATCGCCGGATTCTGCTTCCTGGAGTTGAAGGTCCTAGTCTGCGATTTTTCTCGCATTTGAAACTTCTTCATGTCGCGATCTATAGTTTATGCTAGCGACTTCGTCTCGATGGCACATCTCACGATCTGAACATGAGTTATACATCACGACATCTGAGTTCTGTCCACCATTGCTGGTGGCGTTGTCAAGCTCGGATTCACTCACAGTCGCGATTGCAGGCGATTGTGGATCTGAATGTTTTTGTCGACTGAGACTCTATCGAGTTACTTGCTGCGATCCGTTGAACCACATCTGGTTTTCCGACTTCCCCTGGTCGAAGATCATACACGAAGGATGTTTGCAGCAGTGTTCACTCCATGGCGGCTCCACTCAGTCGGCCGCCTGTCTTCTCCCTGACTCGATTCACTGAGTCAGTCGCTCCAGCCGGGTCAACTCACCCATGTGTTCGTATCAGCAGTGCAGGATTAGGGCTTTCTCTGCCCTACCCGAACCGGTCCGTGGGTCCTGGACCGATCCGAACCCGTCCGTGACTCAGTGAACCTGACCGATCGAACCGGTTCAGACCCTGATTTTTCAGCCGCGTCTTCTTCCATTAGCTGCTTACGTAGTCCAGGTTCCATTATTGTTCAATTTTCTACAGGCCTGTGTGCCACGTCATTTTCATTTGATTTCTCATTGATGAAGCACTAAAGTATTGGACTTCTTTGATTTTTGAGATTGGACACTAGCCCTCCTCCCTAAGCCTGACCAACCATTTTTTTATTTCTCGTCTAAGGAGGAGACTTCTCAACAGCCTGTCCATAATGTTTGTTTTTGGATATAGTTTGTAAACTCATGTGACTGATGGTTGATGATTATTATTACCTTTCATTTTGGTCCGTTTGGAGGCAATCCCTTCGTCCGTTCACGACAGTACCGTCGTTTTGGCTTGGCAATCCCCGGCTTTTCTTGGAGGCAGCCCCTCCGATACTTGATGGTGATTTTGAACCAATTTTATTAGAGTTTGCTGCGATTCAGGATATGTCATTTGACCATCCTCACAGGTTTGACAGCTCCGAGCTTATGCATTGGAATCTTCCCCGGGATAATTGGACTCACGCCATTGTGAGGAGTGTTGGATTTCCCCCACGCTTGGATTTCGTGACATAGGGCACAACGTTTCATTTCTGTAGTATGCCAGATGGCGATTTTGAATCGTTGCTCATCCTAGTTTTATCTAGTGTTATTGCTCGGTGCTGAACTGTATTAGATTTTTCTTTTATTCACCGAACTTTAATCTCTAGGTTATTTACTCCTTTACATGTCGGCTTGTGGCATGGATAGGATTTGTTATCTTGGTCTTTTTGCATTGTGAGGGACCAGCTGGACACTTTTATTTGCCGGCTTGTGGCATGAAAAGGTTTTCGGTTTGTCTTTTGTGAGTGACCGTCCTGTGGTCTCCTCATATTTCACTCATTCCTTTGTTTTCTTTTCTTTATTTATAATACTATCTATTTATTAAAAGAAATAATGAGTGATTTTTCGACATAAGATACACTTCACTATGAGTGTCGTGCCCCTAATTCACTTCATCAGCCCCACTCTCTCCATACTTCTTATTTTAGCACGAGAAGCACAATATTGTCAGTACCAGGTCCCGAGTTACTCAAAGAAGTATATTCCTTGTACCAACATCATATTCTTTTGCTGACTTACGAAGAACAAATAGAACTATTATCATAATAGATGCACATAATTAGCTATCACTACTATATACAACACAAATAAATAAAAAATGCATATATGCAAAGATGAAGTTGCCTCAAGTGTTAGAGCAACCTCCACTTCAACCCTCACTGGATCAAACAAATGCTGAGAGATTTCCTTAAATTAGAAAATCTCTCATGAACTAGAGTTTTAGTAAAAATACCTTCAAGTTGATTGTCAGTGGAAATATGCTCAATGCAGATGATGTGTTTTTCAATTAAGTCCCTAATAAAAGGATGCCTTATATCTATATGCTTAGTCCTAGAATGATGTACAAGATTTTTTGATATAGGCACTAGAATTGTCATAATACAGAGTTGGAACACTGCTTTCAAACTCATAGTCATCAATAATTTTTTCTTTAACCATAATAATTATGCACATGAGCTTCCTGCTGCTACATAATCGAATTTGACAGTACAAAGTGAGACGATTTTGTTTGCGACTATGCCATGAGACTAAATTATTCCCAAAGTAAAAACACCCACCACTAGTTTTTTTTTTTTTCCTATCATCCAAATCACCTACCCCGTCAGCATCAGTGTAGTAAACTAGGTAGGTGTTAGTATCCTTGAAGTACCAAATCCCTAAGTGAACCGTACATGCACATCCTTCAAATGTGAATCTTTGGGACAAGCTTGATAGCAAGCACACAAACATACACTATACATGATATCTGGGCAACTTTCTATTGAATATAACAAAGTGCCAATCATAGATCGATACAAGGTTGGGTTAACATCCTCCTAACATTGTTATTAGAGATCTTTTGGCTTGAGCCCATGGGGGTTCTAATGTGTTTTTCCCCTTCCAAATTTAACCTTTTTATTAAGTTCCTAGCATGCTTACTATGTGACATGAAGATGCCGCCACACATTTGTTTAATCTGTAACCTAGGTAACATGATGGTTCACCTACCATGCTCATTTCAAATGTGAAAGACATGACTTTCACGAACTCATTGAGTAACACTTGTGAGGTTGAACAATATAATATGTCATCTACATAAATTTGAGCAATAATTGTGGAAGACTTTGTTCGTTTGATGAACAAGGTTTTGTCAACCTCTTCTCTAACGAATCCAAATTAAAAAAAGAAATCCACTGAAGCGACGGTGCCAAGCCCGAGGTGCCTATTTCAAACTGTATAAGGCCTTTTTTTAGCCTGTACACATGGTCTAGTTTGAAAAGGGTGCTCGAAGCCTTTTGGCTGCTCAACATAAACCTCCTAATTCAATCTTCTTTTTAAGAATGCAGCTTAGATGTCCATTTGGTGCAAGGTGATTACAATATGGCATGCAATTACTAGAAGGAGTCGAATCGACTCACTTCTCGCCACAGGTGCGAATGTTTCATCAAAATCCA
The DNA here is from genome assembly GCA_958295605.1 of Ajuga chamaepitys. Lineage (NCBI taxonomy): Eukaryota > Viridiplantae > Streptophyta > Magnoliopsida > Lamiales > Lamiaceae > Ajuga > Ajuga chamaepitys. The sequence continues at coordinate 37,434,980 of OY282495.1, forward strand.
CCCCTCAACTTGGGTATAGCCTTGGGCTATCAATCGTGCCTTATTGCGAATGACGTTACCCATTTCATCCGATTTTTTCTTAAAGATCCATTTGGTACCAATGATGTTTGTATCCATGGGTCTTGGCATACGATACCAAACGTCATTTCGAGTAAATTTTTCTAGTTCCACGTGCATAGAATTAACGCAAAAATAATCTTTAGGAGCTTCTGCAACATTTTTAGGTTCAATGGGAGAAACAAAACAGGAAAGATATACCTCATTACATGTAGAAGACATGAAAACCAATCTCACCATGTTTCTAGTTTGCACTCCTTCACCAATGTTACCTATCACCTGAGACAATGGATGATCATTTCTGAATCTTGCAGGAGGATCACGACGTCTTGTGACCTAAAGATTTGGATCAGGCTCGTCATCACTTACCTGAGACAATGATGATCATTTATGACTCTTGCAGGACGATCACGATGTCTTGCGACCTAAAGATTTGGATCAGGCTCATCATCACTTTCTTCGATATGCTCGATCTGGGAGATCGTAGGTGGTCTGGGGTTTGAGACAACTTCTAGAACAACTACATTTTCATTTTCAATATATGTTAATTCTTCAATAAGATCCTCAACATCTCTTGTTCCATCTTTCCTGTAGCATCAACATAGTCATCGAAAATAACATTTACAAATTCTTGGATGCTCCTGGTACAAAGATTATAAATCCTAAATGCATAACTATTTAGAGCATAACCAAGCAGCATAACTATTTAAAGCATAACCAAGAAAGATGCCTTTGTCATTCTTAGAGTCAAATTACAAAAGGTTTTCTCTATCATTCCAGATAAAACATACGCACCTAAAAATGGGAAAGTAGTTAAGATTGGGTTTTCTTCCCTTTAGGAGTTCATATGGTGTCATAGTAGTGGTCAGTCTTAAATACACCCGATTGATAATATGGCATGTCAAATTCAATGTTTATGCCCAAAAACGCTTAGCAAGCATGTTTGAGATGAGCATACATGTGTCATTTCTTGCAAAGTGTGATTTTTCTTTCGACAACCCCATTTTGTTGTGGAGTTTTGGGGGCCGAAAATTCTTGTAAAATGCCCTTCTTTTCACAAAACTCAGAAAAATAAGCATTTTCAAATTCTTGTCCATGATATGATCTAATACGGAAACAGAAGCACTATGCATGTTTCTAAACCTAGCAAACAAGGTTTTGAAAGATTCTAAGGCATTTGATTTTTCTTGTAAGAAACAGACCCAAGTAAATCGAGAGAAATCATCTACAATTAGAAACGAGTACCTTTTACCACCTAAATTTTCTACTTCATCTGGACCCATAAGATCCATATGGAGTAGTTCGAAACATCGAGTGGTAATAGAGGGTTGGTTTGGGTTTTGAACAACCTCGTGACTAACACGAGTCTGTTTACCCTTGTAACAATTACGACACACAATTTTTAGTTTCTTTTTAAGTTTATGTATACCTCGTATTTACTAGTCTACATAGGTTTCCGAAGTTCACATGACCCATCTTTTGATGCCACAAAATCGTGTCATCGACTTGAGCCCGATTACACCTCAGTTCACCAACTAAGTAGCAATTATCAACATACCTTTGACCAATCATAACAAGAGTGTTAAATCAATCCACTACAAGAAATTGCACTTTTTATGACGAATTTTTTCTTGACGCATAAAATTTTGTCACTTTTTTGTGGCTTAACAACGACAAATTTATTTTCGTTGCAAAAACATGTATTTTTGTGACAAATTTTATTTTCATCACCATTAATCATTTATATCATTTCTAATTTACATATATCATGACGATAACCATAAAAAACGTCACAATATTTTTTAGAGCTAGAATTTAGCACCAAAATTTTGGAGGGAAACTTTTTATGAAAACTTCATAATAACTGGTGACGACCTTCAATGTAACTAAATATTTTCTTTCAGGACAATGTTATATATTGTCAATAATTATTTAAAGAAATTAATGACAACACATTTTTGTCACCAATAATTAAGTTTAGTAACGATATAAATCAAATTGTCACCACTTAATTTAAAGGAAAAAATTGTTATTAACCTAAGACAATTTTTATCATCACAAATACTAATTATCTATGACGATTTATTATTTCATCATTAATTAGTAGAATAAATAAGTGACGAAATTATTTCGTTTTATGTAATTAAATTTGGTGACAATGACTAATAGTCCGTTGTAATTCGTGACAACATTATATTTTGTCAGTAATCATTTGAAAAATTAAGTGACAACATTCTTCCGTCACAAATGTTCATATCTAGTGACGATAGGTACCAATTCATCACATTTTTATTAAAGTACATACAAAAAAATTATTTCTTCACAAATGTTATATTTAGTGATAACTTACACTATTTCCACAATTTAATATAAAGATAATTTTACTACAAAAGTTTTTATCCAAGTTTTGACAGTTTGAATACAATTATTTAAGACAACTCATTTGTCACACATAATAAATTCTAAATGACTGCCAAAATGAGGCTCGATGGGCCGGCCCGCCCAACCCGAAAATAGACTGAGTTGGGCTGAGTCTTTACTAGCCCCGAAAAAAATTGGATCTGCTTGGCCCGATCCGACCAGCCCGACGGGCGGGATGGGCTCAGCCCGAATTGGCCCAAAATCCTTGGGCTGGCCCGACTTTATCTTTCTTTAAATTTATTATTAAGTAGAAACTCAATATTCATACTAGTACTATCTATTAATTAACTTATTTGGGGAGGCTAAATAATTTTTCCTTCAATTAATTTTTAGAGGAAAAAATTCCTCCATACTTTTGGAGGTCTTAATATATACAAAATAAATAAATATGAGTTAATTTTAAAATCTATTAGAGTGACAATGTCCCCCATTTTTTTACTTTTCACTCAAAATTTGGAAAGCTTATAATTTTTTTGTCTTAAGTAGACTCTCAACTTCATCTTCTACGAAAAATATATCGAATTAGTCTTCTTTCTATAATTTTCAATTTGAGATCTCTATTGGCTATGTACATAGGTGGAATACTAATTTTTAAATAAATTAGATTTTATTAGATTAGTTCTGATGACATTTAAAATATTTTTACTAGGGATATAATAATGATCCGAAACCTGTTGGGCCGGCCCATTTAACTGGGAAAAAAAAAACACTAAGTTAGGGCTCCCATTTTGCAGCCTATTTAAGCATCCGAGCTAGGTCTGCGGTTTATCCGGGTTGGCCAATCGGTTTATCCGGCTTGACTGGAATTTCTCTTTAGCTTTTTAATTTTTAGACTTTATACCCTTAGTTATAATTCAAAGTTCCCCTTTCTCAAGTTCTAAATACTGCTTTTAGTATAAGATTGAGTAGCTTTGAGTAGTTGATTTTACGTTGTCTCTTTGAAATTTATGAATGAATCACTATTTGTTAAGTCTCTTAGTTTAAATTTGTTGTTTTCTTCTGCTTTTTATCCAATAGGACTATAGACTATTTATTATAAATAGGATTTTCCTGTTTAAATTATGGTGGAGCAGAAAAAATAGAATGATTAAATTTAAATTTATCATATATAAATTAAAATTTTAACTTTCGATATGTTAATTTTATGCTTTTATGCAATTAATTGGTAAATTTAAATACCATTCAAGCATATTTTGAATGAGTTTATATTTTAATATTATTCAAGCATATTTTGTATATATTTTGTATTGAGTTATGATTTAAATATATAATTCTAAAATTCCAACACGTGGCCCGATAGTGGCCCGATTAGCCAGAAAACCGATAGGGTTAGACTCACCAGTCGGATCGTAAAAAATGCTCCGACTAAACTGTGACCCGAATTAATCCCGAAAACCGCTAGGATTAACCCGTTTAACATCACTAATTTTTATATAGAACAAAAAGTATATATATTTTTTAAAATTAAGATTTTTTTAGAAAATAAATTAAAAATATATAAATATCAATATTCTAAAAGATGTTAGACGCTAGTAGGACGGCAGAGTAGGGTCTAGTGCCTAATTGAGGTCTAGGCACAGGGCTAATCGGCTCTAAGTAAGGTTAAGCGGAGAGGAGTCGGGGAAAAACCATAGGCGGCAGATTAAAGTCTAACGCCTAATTAAGGTCTAGGAGCGGGGCTAATCTGATATGAGCATGTTAGCGAGGATGATTCGGGAAACAATTATAGGTAGCCGAGGACCGTTTAGCGTTAAACAAGGTATAATCGGAAGTGGACGGGGATTTTTAAAATAAATATAACTATATATAAATTTTATGATTAAAATAAATTACATACTACTTTTGTTTAGAAATATTAGGACTAAAATAATTATATATGATTTCAATTAGATTTGTTTCGCCCGTATGAATTCCTACTTCTTAATACATGGAGTATGAATTTGTAACGCTCATTTATATATAATTATATTAGGATTAATAATAATATATTCACTAAAAATAAAACTGATATTATTATAATTCCTAATTCCTAATTTCTATTTCACCCAAACGGCCAAACCCTTGCCCCCAATCTCCCTAATTTGTGCTAGACAACAATCCCCTCCCCGTCGCTGCGACTTTACTGGTTTATTGCTCAAAATCGCTTCTAGACTACTCATCGTTGATGTACGCCGGTCTCTGTTTCTCTTCTCACCAGACGCGACGATCTCAGAACCCGCAGAGCGAACTTGGGCATAAAATCAGAAAAGCTCTATTTATAGATACACTATCAAAGTCATTTGATTTTCCTAATTGAAATAAACTGAGGAAAGAAAAAAGAATTTCAGTCGTCAAGAAAATGGAGATGTCAAGTGATATCAATCGATTTCTTTTTCAAGCACATCGCAGAACAATGGATGTTAGCCGTGCTAAAAAATCACGACGCCGATGTTAGTGCACGGTCTAGTTTATAAACACAAACACTATATTTGTGCAATTTATTTTTTGTTTGTGTGAGCGCATTTTAGACTTTTTAATTGAATATTGTTTGATTGTTGTTGAAGAATCTGATTAGTGTGTTGCTTGAGTTGCCACAGGTTCAGAATGGTCCAGGTTCGAAGATGATTCAAGGTACAAAGGCTATTTTATTGTCCCTTCATCATTTTGTATTGTTGCTTATTATTATTATTTGGCTTGTGCATTTTGGATTATTTTTTGTCAAAAGTACAATCGAGTTATTTTTCTTATGAAACTGATGAAAGGAAATTGAATTATGGTGATGGGGTCAAGTATCTAGACTTATGTGTTTTAAAAGCTCGTGAAGCTCGTGTAAATATGTTGTTTCAAGACTTAATTGTGCTCAAGTAAATATGCAGTCTTAAGAAGCTGGGGAAGCTGGAATCCGTATAAAGACAAGAAGATATCATTGGTGCCAAGCGTGTTTACTAAAAATTAAGTGGCCACGATCCTAACAATCCATGGTTTTGTAAACATCAATTAACATCAATTAAGTTGGGACCAAGCGGGCTTGGGCAATGCATAGGTGTGGTAAGGCGGCGAGGAATTGGGAAAAAATTATATATGGCCGATGACAGTCTAGCGCCTAGGCGGGAACTAATCGTAGTTAGCCAAAAATTGTTGCAACAGAGGTTGAAGGTGTATTTTGGTGCTGTTTTCGGAGGTTAGAGAAAAGATAAGTAACATAGAAGTTCTAAGTAATCCTTATATAGTGTATTACCTCAGCAAGTGCTAATAACATACCTTAATACAAAGTAATGATTTCAATTGATAAAGCTAGCTGAATGTTTAAAATGAATCATTTACATTACGTTTGTTTTCCTTTGAGTTTTAGTCAACTATTTGTTAATTATTAGTATTTAAATTACTTTGCATTTTTTATAATTTGTTGTTTAGTATAGGGAGTCTACAATTATTATTCACAATTTTATTAAATGTGGAAGAATGCGTTTTTATCAAAATGTCTTTTATATCACTTAAATTATGTGTCTCAATGTTGTAGATATGCCTTCAACATTTATGTTAGCACTTGCGTATTCATTTGTACTTGAATGAAGTTGGAGTTCAATTTGAAGGTCTTTCCAGAATTTCCAAGTCACATAACTTTAGGCTATATCGTATCCATATGGTCTTGAAAATTGTGTTGGATTGGTATCATTTTGCTCTGTTGCAATCTTTACATAGCTGGCATTTTATGAATAAATGCTTTGTGATTTTGATTATCGGTTTATCACGAACAATATTGAGCTGATCTAGAATAGTTTCTCGAATGGCTTTTGCTTTAGAATAGTTTCTCGGAGGGATTTTGCTTGCTCCTTTATGTCTGAATTACCGTGTACATGGGTTTTTGGATAGTTTGATTGCTACGAGTGTTGGGCTACTTATGAGTCAATCCTTTATCTTTTTTTACATCAAATTTCATCTAACGATAAAAATGCCTTATGTGACCAGGAATCAAGCAATAATGAGATATATATCTACATTTTCTTTTACCTTTGGACAACTTGGGTGACTTAACAGTTTCTTCAATATGATTACTCTAACCCTCAAACATATGGTAAACCATTACTACTTACAATAATCATTTCCTTATCCTCATTTTAACCTAACGCAGTATGGTCAGATCTACACATAGCTAAAACTTTGTCAATTTAGAAGTCTGGGTTCAACCTTTTGAAGGTTTCGGATGCCTATTCCAATTTGGTATTTGCTACTCCAAGTTTCGCATCCTTCCTTGTCAGAAGTACCTCTAACCGTGTCACAAGCTCATTGCATGTTGATTTGGTGGAAATATGGTAAAAAATGCTTAGATGATGATTAGGGATGATAACCTTAAGGATTTATTTTTTTTTTTTTATGAAAATGGGATGAATATGAATTAAGGTTTCGGTTTGAAATATGATGAAAATTGGATGCTGATATTTTGCAAAATTAAATTGGATTCAATAATTTGTAATCATCTCATAATTTTGGATAAGAATTTTATCAAAAATGATTTGAAAATAATTTTGTGAAATTATTGATCAAGCTTTTGGCAAGAAGGAATTTTAGGGGCTAAATGATTATTAAGTACTAATTGTGTTACTTATTTGCTAGTTAATATGTTTTAGTACCATTTAAAATTTATTAGATCGAAATTGAGCAAATTATGAAGTGAATGTATATATGTATGTTCCAGCAATTAATTGAAATTAGAATGATAATATGATTAGTTACTTCATTTAGGTTGAATTGAACTTATACTGTGTAAGTGAATTTAGAATTTTTTTATTGGAACTTAGAAATAAATAATTGGACTCATAGAAAACATGGGCCAAATCAATTGAAATTGGGCTTTGAATAATTTGGACTAGGTAATTGGACTTATAAATAATTTAATTGGACCTAGAATAATTAATTGGGCGAGGAAGTAATAAAATAATAGGCTTGGGGCCCAATAGATTAGATAAATGGGGCAAATAAACCATTTGGACCTAAAATAAACAGGCTTAGAATAAATTGGTATGGATCATAGGTTTAATTGAGTCAAAATCGAACCCTAATTGGACTGAAACATGGGGTTTGGGCCTAATGGATCGATTCAGGCCGAGTTCGGTCAGGTCGGGCCTTAACCGAAGCTAAAAGATTATTTTAGATGATAATTAGAAGCTAATGGATGATTAGGTGATTAAGTGTAATTAAAAAAATAAAATAATAAATGGTTATTGATAAAATTGGACTTAGATGCATGAAGTACAAGTGATAGGAAGGAAATTAGAATAAGATTTATAAACAATTAGGGTTTCAATTCGAAACTAGGTTTTCGAACTGAAACTAGGTTTTCAAATTAGGATTTATGCAATTTCATATAATTTATGTGAAATTTTGTGATGTTGTGTGTTAATTGGACAACTTGTATGATTATGATGATATGTTAGACTAAATTGTGCTATTTTTTTTTTTTTTTAATTATTATGCAAGCATATGATATTGAATTAGGTTAAGTATGTCGGATGATTGAATTGTGATGATTTTATGTGATTGTGATTAGTATGAAACTTTTACTAAGTGAAAATATATGATAAACTTGAATTAGGAAATGATATAGGAAATAAAATGAAATAGGTTGATTGGAGAATAATGATTTAGTTGAATATATATAAATTAGAAGAATAATGAACTTAGAATGATAATGATAACAATGTTGATAATGAAAATGGACTTACAAGTATAATGTTAGTAAAAGTTGATATATAATGAAATTGATGAATGATGTTGATAATGATGAATGAGTATGGTGTTCATGATGATGATTATGATCAAGTGAATGATCAAGAGATGATGATATGATCCATTAAGAACAAGACAAAGGTATGATAAGATCATGTTGATATTTAACGAACAACAATTCGCTATTCATTATTGAGTTAGGAATATTTAGATAACACTTGTAAAATGGTAAATAACTAAACACAACCAAATAAATAAAAGATTAACATTTGAATAATAATAGGTTCCATACTGAGGGGGGATTACAGCATAGATAGTTCCACGCAGTCAAACAACACAGCTTAACTTCGGAAGTGGGTAAACCTGTTATTTAGATTTCTTCTTTATATCTATGTTTGTAAGTATGAGCCGTCACATGGGCCACAAGTAAGGATATTATGGCTATTGACCGAGATAAGGCAGTATGTGATGAATGATGAGAAAGCAGGCATGCCGAGAGTCTGACCCTACTTAAGGGGGAGGCACAATGTCTTCAGGCGGACATACATTATGTTAAAGTTTATATTTAACTACCAGCTTTATCAACTAATTAAAAAACTCTTGTTTTCCCAAAACCACTTTTTACAAAATAACTGCGCTGTGCTAGTGAGCGGTAACACTCACTAGATGCCTCGTACGGATTTTGATTATGTTCTTTATATGATGGCTTTATCGGGAAATCTTCTTGAAGCATTTCCCGTGGACTAGGGGTCGATGCATGTAATGAATAAGTATTAAGTTTACGAAATAAAATATTATGTTTAAGTTTAACGTATCAAGTTATGTTTCATTCATGCGAGTTTCTGTTAAGGATAGCTTAGGTTACGAGTTTCTATTCCGCTACTAACTCCGATAAGAGTTAAAGAGTAAGTTTAAGATAAGGTGATGAAAAGTTAAGTATGGTTAGTAAGAAAAGAAGAGATAAAAAAGGTTAAGCAAGTAAAGAAAAAGAAAATAATGATCAGGTAAGTATTCACTAGAACGTGAGCTAAGGCACTGCATTACCGAAAATTCATTGAAGGATTTAAAAAATAGCTACATTTGTGACCCGTTTGAAGAGGAAAGAGGAGAAGTTTATGTGGAATGAGATGTGCGAGAATAACATTTAAGATCTAAAGAAGGTTAACCTCAGCACCAGTTCTGATGATCATCGACCCTACAAAGGATTTTATAATATACAGTGTTGCGTCAAAGCAAGGATTGAGATGTGTTCTTATGCAACAAGGCAACTTGGTGGCTTATGCTTCAAGGCAGTTGAAGCAACATGATTTGAATTATTCCACGCGTGACCTTGAACTAGCTACAGCAGTGCATGCCTTAAAGATTTGGCGCCATTATCTCTATGGTAGTGAGTATGAGATATATTTGGACCATAAAAGTTTGAAATATATCTTTACAAAGAAGGAGCTAATTATGAGGCAATGCCAGTAGCTGGAGCGTGTTAAGGATTATGCCTGCACGATCAATTATCATCCTATAAAGGCAAAGGATTATGCCTGCACGATCAATTATCATCCTATAAAGGCAAATGTGGTGGCCGATGCTTTAAGTCGAAAGGTTAGAGGGAAGGTTGCTTGTCTTTAAACCTAAGATGAGCAAATGATAAAAGAATTTAACAAGATACGGCTTGAGATCGTGATTCCATCGATGTCTGCAAATATTATTTTAGCCGCTTTAGTGGTGAAGCCGACATTGAGAGAAAGGATCAAGGAGGGATAATTACAGGATCAAACTTTCTTTAAGGTGAGAGATTGCATTGTTACTGAAGGTAATGAAAAGTTTTATTTGGCTGAAGATGGAGTCTTACTGTTTAAGGGAAGGATTTGTGTGTCGAAGGATACGACATTGAGAAAGGAGATTTTAGTAGAAGCTCATGGTACACCTTACACTGTTCATCCTGGCGGTACAAAGATGTACCAAGATTTAAGAAGACATTACTCCTCGAAAGGCTTAAAGAACAACGTAACTGAGTTTTTCAAGAGTTGCCTAACTTGTCAGCAAGTAAAGGCAAAACATCAACGCCCTTATGGATTACTGAAGTTACTGCATCTCCCAAAGTGCAAGTGGGATAACATTGTGATGGGCTTTATAGTAGAACTTCCTCGTTTAGAAAGAGGAAATCATGAGGTGTGGGTAGTAGTGGACCTTCTCACAAAGTCAGTTCACTTTATTCCCGTCAAGATGAATCTTCAAGTAGATCAACATGATCAAATTTAAATTTGAGAGATAGTGAAGTTACATGGAGTGCCAGTATCTATCGTCTCAGACCCTGATCTGCAGTTCACCTCAAAGTTTTAGGGTAGTTTGCAGAACGTTATAGGGACTACCTTGAGTTTCAGTACAGCTTGTCATCCTCAGACGGATGGACAATCCAAGAGAACAATTCAGATTTTAGAAGACATGTTGAGGGCTTGTGCTCTTGACTTGTGTAACAGTTAGGAACAATATCATTTGTTAGTCGAATTCGCCTACAACAGTTCCCAGTCAGTTATTAGTATGTCGCCTTATGAAGCATTATATGGAAAAAAGTTATCCCCTTTGTATTGGAACAATGTCGGACAAAGAAGAATGGTTGGACCAGATATGGAGAAAGAAGCAGTAGAAGTAGTTGAGAAAGTTCGAGAAAGAATGAAAGTGGCGCAAGATCGATAAAAGTCTTATGTCGATAAACAGAGAAAGTATTTGGAATTTGGAGTTGGTGGGAAGGTGGTTTTGAAGGCAGCTCCAACTAAGGGTGTAGTCCCTTTTTGGGAAAATGAGGTAAGATAAGGCCGAGATATGTAGGATTTTTTGAAATCATCTCATGTATTGGACATTTGACTTATTGTCTTGCCTTGCTACTAGAATCTGCAGCAGTACATGATGTGTTTCATGTATCTATGTTAACGAAGTATTTGCATGAGCCTAGTCACGTCATCATTTCCTCTTCTTTTTATTTTGTTTGTTTTCCTAAACTGAATTTTTTTAGTGTATGTATGCTGTTAGGGAAAATTGAACGGGGGAAAAAAAAGGGGGGAGAAGAAAAAAATGAAGGAAAAAGGAAATGCCATTGGCATTTGAAAAGAAAAACAATAAGTAATGGGGAAGAGAGATAAAGATGCTAAGCATCTAAATGTCTTTATTTTTACTTGTAAATTCAATTAAACCCATGAATTTCTCAACATTTATAGAGTTTCCCCCATCCGCTTTATACATTGGATTTTCTTTTTCAATTCCATCAAGTAGTTATTATTCCTTCTAAACATTAATTATGTATTCTAGATTTATTGTATTATTTAAAGAGAGCCAATAAATAAACCCAAACGAATATTTTATCTAAATTTCACCTTGGATGCCAAATATTCAATTCCTTTCAAATAAATTACAGTACTAAATAGATTATTCACTAAATCTAATACTTATAAATGTAGGAGCAGACAATTAAAGCTATGATGTTGTCACACCCACCCTCGTAAACCTATTTTATACTAATTTTAATCTTACAAAACCTGCATATTTCTTTTTTCAAAATTAACAATCGAAAACACTTCTTCAACACCAAAATCTCACCTACATATATTTATATAGATCCAGATCAAGTACAAAAGTAACACACTCCGTTCAACACCATATTTATAGTAATATACATATTAAAGTTTTTCAACTTGAACATGTCCAAAAATATTATTGTAACACTAGCAAAAGCATAATGAGTCCATGGTTTAGCCCCACATGTCTTCATTCATATACGCAAGGCTCCAAAACTTGCAAAAGCTCCAACGGCATGCCAGATCAGTCCACGAGCTCATGCATAGTCAAACTCACCTACAATGCAAGAACTACGTGAGCTAAAGCTCAGTAACCAAAAATCATGCATGACTAGTGTACAGATACAACTGACTATAAGTCGTGTTTGAGATGCAATGGTGCATTGCAAGTTATAAAATCATTTCTTTCAACTCTTTTCTCAAAAGAAATTATTTTTGGATGAAAATTGACTCCTGTTATTGGCACAAATCTTCCCAAAATATCACTCACTGGCCATACTCGTGACTACCAAGGCTCCCTCCTTTCCCCTTATAGTTCACCCGAGACATCATTGATGGTTGGTACAACCAAGTGGCTATCCTCCCCTCCCGAGACTAACAAGGGACCGCCTCATACTTGCCCCCGTAGTCTACCGAAAAGTCTACCTCTTCCCGTACCGATCATCATAAAGATGCTGAAGTGGAATTATCTTCCACGTGCACGCCTGTCACTGGAAGCATCCCGAGAGACACCATATATACATAATATAGAAAGAATCGCTCAATGTGCCAGTAGTGACCAACCGCAAAACATTTCAACTTTTGAAATTATGATACTTTTAACTTCTTACATGTTCACATGTAAATCTTTGCAGATGCTAATGCTCATGATTGATGCACATCAGTTCAGTTTTAATAGCGAAATAAAATACTTAATACCGAGATATATAACTGCACATATTACAATCGGTTATCAAAAATAATAAGCACATATATAATGTTCAAGCATTGTAATTGTAGATGGATTTCTACTTACCTTCTCCGCGATAGAAATTATCTTAAATTTGATATTTGTACATGATAATAGTTAATCTATGATAACATGTCATAATAGGAGTTGATGAAATTAAAAATACTAATTGCTTACTAAAAATAACTCTAAATCATTTAGCTAACATGTTCACAAAAATATGGTTGGTGGGGTACCTTAACATAAATAAAAGAACCTAAAATTCATTTCATGTTTCTAAGTATTAAACAAACATCACTAATTAATAATGAGAATTAAACTTAATAACACTAATGAATTAGAAAATTGTTTTAATAAATCAATTCCAGTAACTTAACTAAAACTTATAAAATAAGCCCATGCATCTTGAACAAAATAATGATGATAGAATGAAATTCATAAAGTGTTAAAGTGTAATGTCCCGTTTTCGGAAAGAAGAAACTTCAGGAAAAGGGGTGCTACAAACTTTGTTTGAGGATATATGATCATTTTTCTTTTGTAAATAATAAATTTTAAATAGAAATTCGAGATATAAAAATAACTTCATATCATTAGAAAAACAAAACATACTTTGGTGCGAAAACTCTATCTTAAGAAACATAAGTTCACTTTCAAACTTTAGAGGACAATCCTCAAGTACTTTTACATCAACTAAATATATCTTCGTTCAAATAGATAAACAGCTGAAATATCATCTTAGACAAAATATTATGATTGAAAATAAACTTTACTTTGAAATTTCGTGAGTTGGAGTGGTGCAGAGCCATGTTATCTGTACCAGCCTCCACATCGGTCTTGGTACCTGAAATGTTAGGGGTGAGTGTTTGGAAAACACCCCGTGGGTTCACTCGGTTGCCCACTTAGATGTCATACAAGGAATTGCAATAACGGACAGTTACATAAATAATGCATATACCATCAACATATAAAATATATCCGAAAACATGTTGGAATCTAAATTAAAATAAATATACACATATATACATACTATATAGATACACATAGGAGCACATAGGTGGGGCACGTGTTGCTGCGCTCGAGCAGCATAGCATATTAGGAAGCAACCCGAGGGTGATCTTTCGATCCATAATCATATACGGTTTTACCCGTAAGCATAATCATATACGGCTTTACCCGTAAGAATAATCATATACGGCTTTACCCATAAGTATAATCGTGTACAGTTTTACCCGTAAAGCATAGCATGAATGCTTTTACCCGTAAGGTTTTTGAAAAGCATAGCATGTATTATTTTACCCGTAAGGTTTTTGAAAAGTATAGCATGTACAGTGTTACCCGTAAAGTTTTTGAAAAGCATAACAATTACGGTATTACCCGTAAGATTTTTGAAAAGTGTAGCATGTACAATTTTACCTGTAAAATTTTTGAAAAGCGTAGCATATACAGTTTTACCCGTAAGGTTTTTGAAAAGCATAGCATGTACAGTTTTACCCGTAAGTTTTTGAAAAGTTCGCATGTACGGTCTTATTCGTAAGATTTTTTAAAAGCATAGCATATACGATTTTACACGTAAGTTTTTTAAAAACGTAGCATGTATGGTTATGCCCGTAGGATTTTTGAAAAGCATAGTATATTCGAGAGCGACCCGAGGCTTTGTACGGTGTTACACGCAGTCCTAACATAGCTAGTACAGTATTACCCGTATACAATACACATAATATGGTATTACCCATAACGTCAGCTAAATTTCACAAAGTTCACATAAATTTCACATATTTGTCCCATAAACATAGGCGTACACGACATTCATGTAAAATCCATTATAACAATAATTTACATGAAAAGAAGTAGTCAACATAAAATAGCCACATAGAGATTCCCCACATAGAAGTGTGTACGGCTAGTTGGTCGTATAGTCCTTCTCTAAATAGGAGCCCTCTTCTACTTCAACTTCTTCTAGTCCTACAATATAGAATATTTATCTTAGCATAGGTGGGTACTAGGCTTTAAACATAAATTGAGGATTTGTGGCAAGATTTGTAATTTTATAAAAGTTGAGGGACCATTTTGCAATTTCATAAAATATTTTAGATTCATTTTTTCTATGTAAAACTATTTATTTTAGAATTTGGGTTCTTTGGAAATTGGTTTGATCCAAATCGGGTTAAAAACGACCATTTTATGATACTTTGAATGTCTAGTGGCATTGTCGTAATTTCTTGAAAAAGAATGACAATTTTGTAGAAAGGGAACTTTGTAAATACATGGATTGGTTGACTTTCAATAAGACTGACTTTGACTAGGAGCAGAATTGAAAAACTCGAAAATTGTATTTTAGCCCCTAAAGAATATTTAATTTTCGAAGGATGATACAATTTCGGGCAATATAGTGGGCATAAAACCATGGGAATTAGCCATTGGGTTTGGGCAATATTGTGGGCATAAATTCGTGGAACTTAGCCATTGGTTTTGGATAATACTATGAGCATAAAACCATGGTTTTCAGCCATTGGTTTTTAGGTTGGCAATCCTATGGAGTGGGCTTACCATAAAAATATAGGATTCTCCTATATGATTGGGTAATATTGCGCCTAAGTGTTGTCTAATTAAACTTCCGTTTTCCCGACCATTATACCATTATTATGAAAAAATGATAATTTATGCAAGTGTAAGAAAATAACTAAAACAATAAAAAATACACACAAAAATAATGTAACTCATATAGTTTTACATATATCAAATAAGATGATATAACTAGAAATTCGGGTCGTTACATCCTCCCCCTTTTAGAAAAATTTCGTCCTCAAAATTTGGATAGACCAATGACTTTAAACACAAGGATGTAAATGAAGAAAGAAATCGAATCGAGGTTTAGCGGGTCTGCAAAATAATTCAACAGAGTGTGTTGTAAATATAATGGACAACATAAGTATTGTTTTTTGGGACACTATGAATTTTCAAAAGAGTCGTGACAAAAAAATTATTGGCATACTTTATATAAGTGTATATATATATGAAAAAATTTCATGAAAAATTCTTGAAGGACGAGATGAAATATCAGAGAATGCATTTTAAATTTTAGTGAGGCCAAATTGGTATTTACTTATTAAATTGAAAACATGGAATCAAGATTTTGTTATCAAAATATAATTTTTGGCTTAGTTAACTTGGAATTGATTCAAATGTGGATAATGTCAAATCTTCTGAGATAAATTTTAGAAAATCACGAGCCATTTTGAAATACATTGAGAAGAACCAAATTTTCAGGTAAGATGTAAATCTGGAAAGATTATGTGAAACAAAAAAAAGTGGTGAAAATAAGAAATGGAGTTTATGCACTGGTCTTTCCAATTAAGACTAGAGGCTTTTGAAATTGGGGGTTGAAAGTTGTAGTAAAATTTATGATGATGGCTTACAAAAAGATTATAATAGTAGTTGGACCAAGTGAAATTAATATATATAAATAATTTAATATGAGAGTGTTTGATCAAATAAGTGTTTTGTGAAAATTTAGTACTCCCTCCGTCCCGCTCTAATTTGCACACTTTCCTTTTTTGGTCGTCCCACTCTATATTGCACACCCCTAAAATGGAAAGGAATCTTACAATCTCCACCTTAAAATCTCCATCTTCAATCTCCACCTTTAAAAAAGTCAAAGATTCCACAAAATCTGTTTTTTCTTAATAAACGCGCCGGAGCAGGTATGCAAATTAAGCCGGGACGAAGGGAGTACTTTTTAAAGATATCATGAATTTTGGAAAGGAATCAGTGACAAAAATATTTACGAGATGCTTTACATAAATGTAAAATGATATCACATTTTCATGGATAAATTTCAAGAATATATTGAAAATATCTGGAATGTTTTTTTGTTTTTATGGATAAAAGGGGAGTAGGACGAACTTTGACATTTAATGAAAACGTACTGCTTCGATACCATTAAACTTTGAATTAAGGATTTTCATCAAGGAAAGTATGTACATTTGGCTTTTGACTCAAATAGGGAGTAGATTTAATTTGGACAATGCCATTTTCATTTTGAGGTAAATTTTAAAATCACAGGCTACTTTAAAAATACATTGGAAAGAACAAATTCTTTTCTCAGTTAAAAATTAGGGGCTTAAAGTTTGGGCTTCAAAGTTGTAGTCGTATGAAATTCAAGATAATGGGTCAATTAGACTTTAGTAGTTGTGGGATCAAGTAAACCTAATACATATTATAAAAGTAAATGAGTATAAGGTAGAAAATACTAAGAATGAATTAATTCGTACTAATATGTTTTAGATTGAATTTAATGAAATGCATAGGGGTTGAAAAATGTGGCCTTACCAGAAAATAGTTGAAATAAGGATAGCATTTAGTTCAAGATCCAAAAAGTGAAGTTTTGAAAGTGAGGTATAAGGATGATGATGGCTCAAGAAGGTACAAGCCCTTTCAAGAAGGATGGGATTTTGTTGTAGGACAATTTGGCACTTAAGGATCATGTTGTGAATGGAGGGAGTAGGCTAACCTAAGGTTTTCAGGTCAGCATTCAAATCAACTTCATCTTCTGTGTTGTGCAGATTCTCGACATTCTTGCATCGTATGCTTTGAATCATGACCGTCAGTAAGAAGTTGCCACCGAGGCTCAACTTGGAGTGTCACGTGAGACTAGAAAATAATGGCATACCTCAGACACGCTTATAGTTATACTAAAAATACTACATCATTTCTATCCATGTCAATTCTAAAACATAAGCTTAAACGCTCTTATGCCACAAATAACTAGTTCACACTACTACCAATAAACAAAGACCTTTCATGCACATGCACTAGTACTCGCTGCGGCCGTCAGTGGTCAAGTGACGATAATCAAGCCTAGTATGTTGGTTTGCAATGCTGCTACGAAGTAGTGAGGTAACATCTAGCAATAAGAAAAATCCTCTAAATTCATCATACATTCCATACACAAACCAATGTAGGTAAAATATCAAATGGGTGAAACATGTACACTAGTACACACTGCCGCAAACAGTGGCCCGTGAAAGTGTCGAGCCCAAATAGCACACAATGTGTGTAAGACAAGTACACTAGCACACTGTTTCGGACAACTGCTAGTGGCATCATCAAAACCCAACATACACATAGCCACATAGTTCACATAAAGATATATGCATCTTTGTAGATTACACAAGTCTTGCATGAGAAATAAAATTTGGAGGAGTACTTCTTGTAATGACAACATATCTTGTGCAACTCTTTCATATGAACTCGTGAAACAACTATGTGTCATAAGCATAGATGGGAAAGGATGTGTATTTAAAACTGGAAACTTTCTTTCCACTTTTTTTGCTATTCGAGATTTTGAGAAGGTTATGGGTACATCTTGAGAAAAAAACATGCTTTAAAATCACTTGAGAACTTGACTAAGTATAAATGAGATTTTAGAGAAGAATCTAATTTTATAAACATTTGTGATCTATATTAAAATTAGCAAAAGTGTTTGGGCTTGACTGTGACTCCATAAGGTGGGATTACAAAATCGAATAGTTTTCAAAAATCATGGGCTGATTTAGAAAAAATGTGAAGATGTTATGGTCATTTGAGGATAGAAGGTAAACATGATATATTTCAGATAATCAAACTACTATCATAAAAACTCAGTCATACTCCAGTATTTCACTTAAGAAATGTCAAATTCACTTTTCTTACCTTTCTCAAAACCGAAACACCCCTTTTGATTTCATTAAAATATTCAAAAGTACAAAAAGTAGTTTTGAAATTGAAATACTACCCCTTTTAAAAAAAATGAGCTATTATTTTCAAATCTTTTTAGTTTATGCTGTTTTAAGAAAATTTAGTTTTTGATGAACTCGGGGGCATAAAATTATTAATTAGGGTTATTGCATATTTTTTTTTTATAAATAACTTTAGACCATTCTATCATTGTCTAAATAATTTGTGGAAATTTTAGCTAAAGCAAAATTCACGTAATCCTGTAAATCATACTTTTGTTTCAAAGATTTCCTGATTCGTTGAAAATTTAGCTTTCAAATAAATTCAGAAAATAGATATTGCATATCTGCTATTTTTTTTTTTTTATTATCTGAGAAAATCGGCCATAGTTCTACATTGGAGACATGCAAGATGTAGCAAGTTGTGGAAATAAATTTTGTATAAGTGGGTACTTGAGGCGTTGATTTAAGAAATACCATACACCAGCGCGAGATGAATGTACATATACTTCTTTTGTAAAAACACTACTAGTGGGAGCAAATATGAAGATTTGCAGAAGATATGATATTCATTTACCACTTAAGGTACACATTATCAATCATAAACAACACATGTGAACATATGAAATAGTACATACCGGTCTTGATGTGGCAGAATAACGTCGGATGCTGGCCCATTATCATAATAAATTGGTTTTATCTTTCCTCACTTTTGTAAAAAAAAGGTCTTTCACTCAAGACTAATCTTTTTTCAAAAGTTTATAATGCACAAGTCTACAGAAAGGTAGACCTGCTTCAATTCAAAAATAACTTTCCTCAATGTTTAGAATAAGAAAGTCTACAGAAAGGTAGACCATGATCTAATACCACACTGTAACATTCTGTTTTTGGAAAGAAGAAACTTCGGGGAAAGGGGCACTACAAACCTTGTTTGTGGATATATTTTCATTTTTCTTTTGTAAATAATAAATTTTAAATAAAAATTCGAGATATAAAAATAACTTTATATCGTTAGATAAACAAAACATACTTTGGTGCGGAAGCTCTTTTCTTAAGAAACATAAGTTCACTTTCAAACTTTAGAGGACAATCTCAAATACTTTTACATCAACTAAATATATCTTTGTTCAAATAGATAAACAGTTGAAATATCATCTTTGAGAAACTATTATGATTGAAAATAAACTTTACATTGAAATTCAGTGAGTTGGAGTGGTGCAGGGCCATGCTATCCGTGTCAGTCCTCCACATCGGCCTTGGTACCTGAAATGTTAGGGGTGAATGTTTGGAAAAAAATCCCCGTGGGTTCACTCGGTTGCCCACATAGATGTCATACAAGGAATTAGAATAACGGATAGTTACATAAATAATGCATATACCATCAACACATAAAACACATCCGAAAACATGTTGGAATCTAAATTAAAATAAATATACACATATATACATACTATATAGATACACATAGGAGCACATAGGTGGGGCACGTGTTGCCCCGCTCGAGCAGCATAGCATATTCGGAGCGACCCAAGGGTGATCTTTTGATCCATAACATGTACGGTGTTACCCGTAGAGCATAATCATATATGGTGTTACCCATAAGTATAGTCATACACGGTCTTACCCGTAAGCATAATCATATACAGTTTTACCCATAAGTATAATCATGTACGATTTTACCCGTAAAGCATAGCATGTACGATTTTACCCGTAAGGTTTCTGAAAAACATAGCATGTATTGTTTTACCCGTAAGGTATTTGAAAAGTATAGCATGTACAGTTTTACCTGAAGAGTTTTTTAAAAGCATAGCATGTACGGTTTTACCCATAAGATTTTTGAAAAGTGTAGCATGTACGGTTTTACCTGTAAGGTTTTTGAAAAGCATAGCATGTAGGGTTTTACCTATAAGGTTTTTGAAAAGCATAGCATGTACGATTTTACCCGTAAGATTTTTGAAAATCATAGCATCTACGGTTTTACCTATAAGGTTTTTGAAAAGCATAGCATGTACGATTTTACCCGTAAGATTTTTGAAAATCATAGCATCTACGGTTTTACCTGTAAGGTTTTTTAAAAGCGTAGCATCTACGGTTTTACCCGTAAGATTTTTCAAAAAAATAGCATATGAGGTTTTACCCGTAAGGTTTTTGAAAAGCGTAGCATGTACGATTTGACCCGTAAGATTTTTAAAAAACATAGCATATTCGGGAGCGACCCGAGGCTTTGTACAGTGTTACCCGCAGTCCTAATAGAGCTAGTACGGTATAACCCGTATACAATAAACATAATATGGTATTACCCATAACTTCACCTAAATTTCACAAAAGTTCACATAAATTTCACATATTTTTCACATAAAAACAGGCATACGCAACATTAATGTAAAAGCCATTATAACAATAATTTGCATGAAAACAAGTAGACAACATAAAATAGCCACATAGAGATTCCCCACCTAGAAGTGTGCACGACTAGTTAGTCGTATAGTCCTTCACTAAACAGGAGTCCTCTTCTACTTCAACTTCTTCTAGTCCTACAATATAGAATATTTGTCTTAGCATAGGTGGTGGCTTCGAACATAAATTGAAGATTTGGGGCAATATTTGTAATTTTATAAAAGTTGAGGGGCCATTTTGAAATTTCATAAAATATTTTAGATTCATTTTTTTATATAAAATTGTCGAGTTTGGAATTCGGGTTCTTTGGAAATTGGTTTGAGCCGAATCGGGTTAAAACGATCATTTTATGACACTTTGAAAGTCTAGTGGCATTGTTGTAATTTATTGAAAAAGAGTGGCAATTTTGTAAAAGGAAAATTTTCGTAAATCATGGATTAATTGACTTTCAAAGAAACTGACTTTGACTAGGAGCATAATTGAAAAACTCAAAAATTGTATTTATCCCCTAAAGAATATCTAATTTTCAAAAGATGGTACATGAACTTCTGCAGCAACTTTGACCAAACTATTCTGATGACTCAGTCGTCGGAATTTCAATTGAGATATGGCTACGAAAATATCTCGTCAAGAGGTTTCTAGAATGACCAGCCACGACAGAATCAGAGTTCGGAACATAAAGTTATGACTCCTTGAAGATGATTCGGTCATATGAGTTTCGCCTAAACTTTGACCTACCATAACCGGGGTTCTAGAGCTCCGATTGTGATTCCGGAAACTTTTCCAGAATTTTCTCGCTGAGTCCTATCATATTGTACAAGAAAATATTGATTTTGATAAAGGGACGAAAATGAAAATGGGGCAGTAGCTGATCCACGAGCCTAAAAAGCAGCCAGGTCAGTTTTTCGGCTACTTTGCTGAATTTCGGTGGCTGAAGATGAAATATTTAGAGGGATAGAAAGAATAATTACTAGTTATGCTTTGTGGGAGAAGAAAGAAAGACTTCAAGCTATGTTTTGGTGGGAGGAGGTGATGGAATGAAGACTTTCTCACACCTCTATTTATAGTCATACAAAGTACAAAACCGTGGGAATGAAACCGTGGTATCGACTACCGGTTTTGGGAAATATAGTGGGCATAAAACCATGGAACTTTGCCATTGGTTTTGGGCAATATTGTGGGCATAAAATCATGGAACTTAGCCACTAGTTTTGGGCAATAAAACCATGGTTTTCGGCTATTTTTTTTTAGGTTAGCAATCCTATGGAGTGGGCTTACCATAAAAATGTAGGATTCTCCTATATCATTGGGTAATAGCGCGTCTAAGTGTTGTCCAATTAAACTCCTGTTTTCCCGACCTATTCATACCATTAATTATGAAAAAATGATAATTTATGCAAGTGTAATAAAATAACGTAAACAAGTAAAAATGCACACAAAAATATTGTAACTCATATAGTTTTGCATAAATCAAATAAGATGATGCAACTAGAAATTCGGGTCGTTACATAAAGTATGTACATATATATATATATAGTTTTTAATCACACAAGCTTTTTTTCTTAATCATATACTTATACAGACAAGGTTTGAAAATGATTATAGTAACTTGTTTCATGCCTAGTTACCAAAGTGAAAGCAAGGATGCTATGTGGTAAATTATTCAGTAGAACTTGATTTTCTCTCTATTATCCAAGTAATTAAGTAAGTAATAAGAAAAACATAAAAGAATGATAAGTTCTTAGCTTAACAGGATTTCGTGCAGCAAGATTATCTCTTTTTTTATTTCTTATTTTCTTCGTCTCTCAATCTTTTTCTCCCACCAAGATTTGGAATGATCAGCTAATTGCTTCCTTTCGATTACGTTGAAACAACATATGTTTTTTAATATAAAGTAGAACCTTATCATCTTCTATCCGAGTTGACCGTCTTATGGCAGCCAATTGATGAATTGCTCATTATTTTTTATTTTTATAATTATTATTATTATTATTATTATTATTATTATTATTATTATTATTATTATTATTATTATTATTATTATTATTATTATTATTATTATTATTATTATTATTATTATTATTATTATTATTATTATTATTATTATGTCAATGACACCCTTTATTCTTCTAATACTTTCACGTACTACTGAGTGAGTTCCATATTTCAAACTTATTGCATGTAGTCTTACATTATTTAAGCTCTCCTGATATGTTAGACTAAGGGGTTCTCGACCACCGAAGCAAAAATCTCAAATTTTTTTCATGAAGTACATGACAATATATAACAATGCGAATAGTACGTGAAAGTGTGAATGCATGGAATGAAAGAATTATATTGGCCAGTGAGTTGTGAGAGGCACGGGTATTACAGATGCTTAGGACAACATTCATCTTCTACACACACTCAAGTTTCTTAAGGTAGGGTTTACTTTTAAGTTTGTTAAAGTTGAAATGTATGAGATGAATTTTGTATTTATGTATGCAAGTGAATATGTGATCATTATATAATCCTCAATATGATGCCATGACTAGTTGATGATCTGTGTTTATGAATTTTGATGAAACTCACCATGATGCAAATTATTTCAAAAGTCATGATTGTTACACATGTAGCATTATGCGCACGAAATGCTTTATATTTCTCTTTATTTATTTTTTACAAACTCAAACCTACGAGTTAGATGTACCAAATCCCGTCTGAAATTAAATTTTCAGGATAATGGAGCAACGAAGGAAAACGGATGGACTGGTCCCTTATAGACTGATCTGTAATTATTTGAAATAATTTCTCTTAAATAAGTGCTTCCGTATTGAAACTATGCTTTATTTACATTTATATATGAAGTAAGTTGTTTCATCGAGGTGATTAGATCAATCGCTATGGGTGATTTTTGGGGGATTAATTATTTTTAACGGTTTCAAAGTTAATGTTCAATGATTAATTTAATATATTTTTTATATTTAAATTTTAAATATTTCGAGGCTTTATCTTGTAAAAAGTCCTTAAAAAATTAGTAAAATTTTAGGCTGTTACATATCACATCCATTGAATATGTTTTTACCCTCATTTCATAAGATCTAATTTACCTCCGAAACGTTGTCAATTTATTAAAGCATTCCAAAAAAATCCATATTTTCCTTATTCATCCTTTGTCTTCTTTTCTCATTTCCATTCTGTATATATATGTAATGAAAGTTTGAAACAGTTATCCGGATAGAAAAATGTAAAGATCTTTAATTTCTATGACATGTGTATATTGGACAAGATTTTCACTTGTTAACTTTCTTGCTGGTTTATAAGTGCACCCAACGATGACATCCAATATTTCTAAAAGAAATATAAACACTAATCAATTACAAATTGAAGAGACTCCAAAATATCATCTGGATATGAGCTGACTTCTGGAATTAGGCAGCAAAATAAGTTGATCTTCCTTCAATGAGTATTCAAAAAGAATTCTGGAAACTGATGTTGGGTGTAAGGTTGAACCAACCCTGCAAACAACCTCAGACTCTGGATTCTCGAACCAATTCTGGAACGAACTCTAGAGACCATTGATTGAATCATTAAATGAAATTGTGCAAATTTATTACTGAGAATGAGAAGAATGGAAATGTGAGGAGAAAAATAAAATATATTAATTTAATTAGTTGTGAGGCCCATATTTTTAACCCTATAAATTTTAGCCATTGTAAATATTATGTTGTATTAATACAACAGTTGCACCGTAAAGAATCTGTAGATATCAGTTCAATATCATCAACTGATCATGATTTGTAGTAGAGGGTTTAAGGAGCCCAAAATCGGGTTTAGTATGTGGAGAACCGGGCTAGAAAATCGTGTTTTAGCCGGATCAGTTACAAGGTTTAAAAGGAAACCGGAGTCAAGGCGGTTATAACTGTCATTTGCAACGGATTAAAATCGTTGCATGTAAAACCGTTGTTGATAGCCCGCTAAACAGTTTTGTGCAATTGAGAACAGAATTGGTTACAACTGCTTCTGCTTTCTGATTCGAGCTCCGTCCTTTATATACATTGAAACTACTTGAAGATGCGAGTTGATTCACGTTACTTTCCCTCTGTAAACATTACTCAATCTATAGAATTAGATAGTTAGGGTTCTTGAGCTCAATTCGGTTTGTGAATTGGGGGTTTCTAGTTTTCTGGATTAATTCTTGTAATTGATTGATAAGTGGAGTGAATTGAGGTGTATGGAACCTCCGTGGATGTAGATCACATTGATCGAACCACATAAAAACCTTGTGTTCTTCATTTTCTATTTATGTTATGTGTTCGGTTTCTTGTGACCGAATTCCTTGTTGTTTTTCATCTTCTTCCTGGTTTGGGTGTTGTTTGTGTGTGTGAGAAGAGTTAATTCTTAACAAGTGGCGCCGTCTGTGGGAAACTTGGGCACACACTAGAAGAGGCAAGAAGAATGGTTGGAGTTAAGATGGATGTGGAGAAGTTTTCAGGTAAGAATGATTTCTCACTTTGGAAAATCAAGATTAATGATGTATTGGTTCTCTGCACTTCTTCCTTCTGATCAATGGTCTGATGCCGAGAAACCAAAGTTTTCAGAAGTGGATAAGAAGGCTCTGAGCCTGATATTTCTGTGTTTGGGTGATAAACTCTGAGGGAGATATCAAGGTACAAGAATGCAGTAGAGGCATGGGGGAAATTGGAAGAACTTTATTAATCAAAGTCAATATCAAACAAAATATTTCTGAAGCAGAAATTGATGTCTTTCAAGATTACTGATGATAAGGCCATTTCTGATCAACTTGATGAATTTGTCAAGATGATTGAAGAACTAGAAGACCTGGGTGTGAACTTGGAGGATGATGACAAGGCTTTGATGGTGTTGAATGTTCTTCCAAAGTCCATGGAAAGCTTTAAAGATGCATTGATGTTTGGGAGGGATGGAAAGGTCAGTTATGAGTCTATCCTCTCAGCTTTGAAGACAAAGTGTTTTCAAAATCAGGGAGATAAGGGCTCTACTCAGGCTGGAGAAGGCTTGAACATAAAGTTCAAAAAGAATTACCAAAAGAAGAAGTTCCAGGGATCCAAGGATAATAAGTCTGGAACTCAGAATTCAAAGAAGAATGGAGACTGGGTTGAAAATAGAAAATGTTTTTAGTGTAAGCAAACTGGACATTTGAAGAAGGATTGCCCACAAAAGAAGAAGAAGTAGGAAAATCAAAGGGCAGAAGTGGCTGTGACTGAACATCAAGATGATGCCCCTGAAGTGTTAAACATCACAGATACAAAGATGGAAAATGAATGGGTTCTTGATACAGGTTGTTCATTCCACATGTGCCCAAATGAATCCTGGTTCAAAGACCTAAAGAAAGAAGATGGTGGGTGTGTACTACTGGGAAATGACCACTCCTGCAGAGTTAAAGGCACAGGATCAATTCAGATCAAGATGCATGATGGAGTCATCAGAACCATTTCAAAGGTGAGGTATGTTCCTGGTCTTAAGAGAAATCTTCTATCTCTTGGTTCTCTTGTGGCAAATGGCTGTCAGTTCAAATCCACAGATGGGTATCTCCATATCACTAAACAAACAAGCTGGTAATCAAGGGAAGGCAACATAATGGCCTGTTTATCCTGATTGGTTCCCCTGTGATAGGTTGTGTTGAATCTGTGATAAGTAGAGGGGATTTTATGAAGTGGCATAAAAGACTGGGTCATATTGGAGAGAGAGGGTTGAAGGAGCTGTCCAAGAGGGGTATAATTGGTGAAATAGGAAATCAAACACTTGAGTTTTGTGATAAATGTGCTTTAGGAAAGGCCAAGAAGCTGCCTTATGCTAAAGGGATTCATTCTACTCAAGAACCACTTGATTATGTACATTCTGACATATGGGGGCCTTCAAGGACAGAGACACATGGAGGAGGAAGGTATTTCATGTCCATCATTGATGATTACAGTAGGAAAATATGGGTATATGTCTTAAGGAACAAGAGTGATGCATTCCTTAAGTTTAAAACATGGTTGAGCCAGGTGGAGAACCTAAGAGGGAAGAAATTGAAACATCTTAGGACTGATAATGGTTTGGAATATCTATCTACTGAGTTCACAAGGTTTTGTGAAGATAAGGGCATCACAAGGCACAGAACTGTCCCAATGAACTCTCAACAAAATGGTGTTGCTGAAAGGTTTAACAGGACTGTGCTTGAGTGAGTTAGATGTATGCTGATTGATGCTGGATTACCCAAATCCTTCTGGGGAGAAACACTGAACACAACATGTTATTTTGTAAATAGATCACCATCATCAACTCTAGGTTTTAAGACTCCAGCAGAAGTTTGGAGTGGAAAGGTACCACACTATGATGACTTGAGAGTGTTTGGTTGTCTGGCTTATGCTCACATCAGGCAAGACAAACTTGATGCAAGGGCACAGAGGTGTGTATTCTTAGGATACCCTGAGGGTATAAAAGGCTACAGGTTATGGTGTTTGGAACAGGGAAACCAGAAACTCTTGATAAGTAGAGATGTGAGATTCAATGAGGCTGTGATGGGATACAACTCTACTGGAAGTCAAGAAGAGGCTGATGGTGCTATCGAATCAGAAAGAATTTACATTCAGGTGGAGCCTACTGATGAAGAAAAATCACCAGAGAAAAATGGTCAAACTCAACCAGGAAATGACAGTTCATCAGAAGAGGATGAAGACCAACCTGAGATTTCAAATCTCAGAACTTATAGCATTGGTAGAGATAGACCAAGAAGGTAAGTCCACAGGCCTGATTTCTATGGACAAGCTGGGAGTGTTTACTATGCATTGAGTGTAGCAGAGGACCTGGAGTTTCAAGAGCCAAGCAGTTTCAAGGAAGCAATCAACTGCAGTCAAAGTGAACACTGGATAGGGGCCATGATGGAAGAAATGGAATCTCTGGCGAGAAACCAAACCTAGAAACTTGTAGACAAGCCAAAAGGGCAGAATTTAGTAAGCTCAAAGTGCATACAAGAAGAAGGTGGAGGCTGGAAAGGCTGATAGAATCAGATACAAGGCAAGGCTTGTGGCAAGGGGCTTTACACAAAGAGAAGGCATTGATTATAATGAGGTATTTTCTCCTGTTGTGAAGCATTGCTCTATTAGGTTACTGTTATCAAAAGATACACAAGAAGACATGGAACTACATCAGTTAGATGTTTAGACAACATTCCTGCATGGTGATCTCATTGAAAGAATATACATGAAGCAACCTGAGGGCTTTGTGATTCCAGGAAATGAAGAGAAGGTCTATTTTCTCAGGAAATCACTTTATGGTTTGAAGCAGAGTCCAAGGCAGTGGAACAAGAAGTTCAATGAGTTCATGATCAATGTAGGCTTCATAAGAAGCTTGTATGATAGCTGTGTATACTTTAATAAAGGTTCAAGGCTTGAACAAGTGTTTCTGTTATTATATGTGGATGACATGCTCATTGCTAGTAAGAGTATGGACAAAATACAACAGTTAAAGGTAAGATTGAGCTCAGAATTTGACATGAAGGATCTTGGAGAAGCAAGGAAGATTCTGGGGATGGATGTCATTAGAAAAAGGAAGTCTGGAACACTTTGGCTCTGACAGAAGCAGTATTTGCAGAAGGTTGTGGAGAGATTTCACATGCATGAGTCAAGGCCACTAAGTATTCCAGTTAACCAACAAACCAAGCTATCCAAAGAACAATGTCCAAAGACAGAAGCAGAGGAAATTCACATGAAGAATATTCCATATGCCAGTGGTGTTTGCATTTTGATGTATGGAATGATATGCAGCAGGCCAGATTTGGCCTATAGTGTTTCTCTGGTAAGCAGGTACATGTCAAATCCAGGAGAGGCTCATTGGGAAGCTTTAAAACAGGTCTTGAGATATTTGAAAGGCTCAGTCAGTGTAGGTATGAAGTTTAAGAAACAAGAAGCTGGTGTTGTACCTCTTGTTGGGTATGCTAATGCAGATTTTGCTGGGAACCTTGATACAAGGAGATCTGTTATAGGCTATGTTTTTACTTTGTATGGAACGGCTATAAGCTGGAGATGTGTGCAACAACCTGTGGTTGCTTTGTCAACAACTGAGGCAGAACATTGCCTTAACTGAGGCAATCAAGGAAGCTTTGTGGCTCAAGGGAATTCTCAAAGATTTAGGGATCAGAAAAGATTGTGTTACCATTCAGTGTGACAACCAGAGTGCACTTCACTTGGTAAAACACCAAGCTTTTCATGAGTGGTCTAAGCATATTGATGTTAGACTTCACTTTGCAAGAGATGTGATTGAAGCAGGATCTGTAGAGGTGAAGAAGGTTCATACTATGGACAATGCAGCTGATTTTCTAACCAAGGCAGTTCCTGGGAGTAAGATGATTCATTGCTCAAGCCTGATAAGCCTTGAACAGTGTGATTAAACCTGGAAGACAAGGCAGAATGAGGTGATGAAATACACTTGAGTTTATTGAGGTGGAGATTTGTAGATATCAGTTCAATATCATCAAGTGATCATGGTTTGTAGTAGAGGGTTTGAGGAGCCTAGAACCGGGTTTAGTATGTGGAGAACCGGGCTAGAAAACCGGGTTTTAGCCGGATCAGTTACAAGGTTTAAAAGGAAACCGGAGTCAAGGCGGTGATAACTGTCATTTGCAACGGACTAAAACCGTTGCATGTAAAACCATTGTTGAAAGCCCGCTAAACAGTTTTGTGCAGTTGAGAACAGAATTGGTTACAACTGCTTCTACTTCCTAATTCGAGCTCCGTCCTCTATATAAATTGAAACCACTTGAAGATGCGAGTTGATTCACGTTACTTTCCCTCTGTAAACATTACTCAATCAATAGATAGCTAGGGTTCTTGAGCTCAATTCGGTCTGTGAATTGGGGGTTTCTAGTTTTCTGGATTAATTCTTGTAATTGATTGATAAGTGGAGTGAATTGAGGTGTATGGAACCTCCGTGGATGTAGATCACAATGATCGAACCACGTAAAAACCTTGGGTTCTTCATTTTCTATTTAAGTTCTTTGTTCGGTTTCTTGTGACCGAATTCCTTGTTGTTTTTCATCTTCCTCCTGGTTTGGGTGTTGTTTGTGTGTGTGAGAAGAGTTAATTCTTAACAGAATCTTATAATTTGATTATTATAAGGTAGTACTCAGGCTTCTATGTTTTGAATGGTAAGGTTGCACAATAAAAGAAAATGAGTTGCTGGCTGAGCCTAGCTAACTTGCGGCCCACCATCCGGTGGCCAAACAAGACTTAACGGTCCCGTGGTCATCAATTTCGACCAAATAAAAATGAAGCATTCGTCTATATAATAATCAAAATGAAATTATTAGACTACTTAGTTCTCTGCAATGATGAAAATATCGCTGAAATCTCGCGCAAATGGGCTTGCCAAGATAAGAAAAAACACTAAAAGAGGATTTTGTCATTTTTCTCGCGAGATTTCGTGAAATTTAGGATAATCTCACCGAGATTCTCATTTTCTCATGAGATTTCGCGAGATATAGGATAATCTCGCCTTAAGAGCTCCTGTGTAAAAATCCAACTTTAAAGGCAAGAGTCGGATTTGAACCCAATGCATTGAAGATAGCTCCAAACTCTAACCACTAGACCAAGTCAACATCTTATTGTAATCTCCAGATAGAATCAATATAATTACTTATTCATTTAAAATCAAATAAGCAAGAATTGCCCCCTCATATCATACTTGACAACGTGTATTTTTGTAAATATTTTCGTTTGTTTATAATTTTAAGATGTATTTATGTATTAAAGTTGGTTATTATATTTTTAAAATATTTTGTTAAACTTTCAGGATTTTAATATAATATTTCCGTACTAGTAACTAGTAATGTTGTATGAAAAATGTCAAAATGTGTTTTTATATTATCATTCATTGTTTATATTATTTTATATTTATGAATTAGTTGTAAATAAATCCATTTCTATCAAATTTTAAGATGCTTATATGTATTTACGTTTGTTATAATAGTTTTAAAAATATCATGTTAAATTTTCAGATTTTTAATATATTTTCTAATTTTTTTTTAAATTGTACCGATATTTCTACAGATATCGATATTTCTCTGAAATCTTCATAAATTTGAAACACCGATATTTTCCAGAAAATGATATTTTCATCCTTGGTTATAGGATCTTGTATTAGCGTCTTTTTAATATTTGATTTGTTAATGCAAGTTATTCATGAGAAAAAAAAGATGGATAACATTTCGCATCATGTATTATAATATTTTAATCATTTAAATAAAATCCAAAACATATATAAAAAGAAAGGAGATAATATGAAATAGTCTTTTGTGTAACATTAACTATAGTTTTGATATCCTTGTAACTGTACCACAAGTTTAGCCTTTTAAAATAAAAATCCAATCCTCTTGACAATACTACTCTTATGATGAACGTGAAGAATACCGTATTTCTTCCATATTTCATGTTCATATTTTGATGAGAATTGCGAGTATTTAATATGTCCAAGTGCGATTTTGTGTTTAATAGTGTTTTCCGGGTAGATTTCCTTTTTGATATGATTTGATGCACTTTTGGCTATTTTTAAGCCATGTTCTGAAGGTTAGGAAAATCCGGGAGCCAGAGGATCGATTACGCCTATTTTCTCGCTCTGGCCCGTTCTCGAGGCCCAAATAGGCCCAAACTAGGTTGGGGTCAGGTCTGAATTGAACTTCGTCAAGTCACAAGAAAAAGTCGTGAAGGTGTCGGGCTAAGAAAATGGATGATGGAAAGACCTCAAAAGTGCGAAAGAAGGAAGACGAGGTCAATCCCATGTACTCCACATTCGAGGCCCAAAGGGGCCCAAATCGAACCCAACAAAAGATTGACTTGAAGATCTTTGAGTGCCTAGCAAAAGTCGTGAAGGAGTCGGGCCAAAAACAGCGAAGGAAGATGAAGGCGGGAGAGGGGGGCTGCTTGTGCAAACTGCCACTGCAACTGCCAGTGGCTGCCGGCCGGCAGTGGTCCCGACAGTTGCACCAAAATGCTCTCGGTCCGCGCGCATGTCGGGTTGTCCCATTTTTAGCTTGCTGTCGTTGTATTTTACCCATAACTTCCTCGTCTAACTTCCAATTCGAGTGATTCAAGTTGTCACGTGTAGCTGAGACGAGATATATAAATTTGTAGTTGAAGTCGAGACTGATTCTAAACAGATTTTTCTCAGAAATCATGAGAAGGACGAGTAGAGACTCAACAACTTAAAGGACCAAGTGCTCCCTTTTGTATTTTTACACGTCTATCCTTACTAAGGGTTCTTTTTCAGCAGATTTTAGGATTGGGGATCTATATATATCAATTCCCCCTCATTTGTTAAAAAAATGGTCAATTACCAAAAGCAACCTGTATTATGAGCCTTTTTTAGTTTTGCAACCTAAACTTTTTATTTTTTCCGATGACAACCTGTATTAATTGTTTTCTTTCAATTTGCAACCTCCGGCAATATTTCCGGCTATATAGGCCATGTGACTTGCACATGTTCCTTTTTGGACCAATAAGATGGCGACACATGGCGACTAATAAAATTTTTGAAAAATAATAAAATTTTCAGAAATTTCATTAATAAATCTAGAAAATAATAAAAATCTGAAATTCTTTTAGAAATTCTAAAAATTTATTTAAAATTTTAAAAAATTATTTATAATAGAAAAAATAAAATAAAATAATTTTGTAATTAATTAAAAAATTCTAAAAATTTAGAAATTTCATTATAAATTGTAAAAATAAAAAACAAAATTATTTTTAAAATTAATTTGAAAATTCTAAAAATTTATTTAAAATTAAGAAAAATCATTTAAAATCAGAAAAATAGTTTTAAAATCAAAAAATTAAAAAGAAAAACCGGAAATTTCATTTATAACTCCAGAAAATTAATAAAATAAAATAAAATAAAATAATTTTAGAAATTCTAAAAATTTATTAAGAATTCAGAAAATTTATTTATAATCCCAAAAATTAATTTCGTAAAATGCACTTCTTAAATTTATTCATACCGGAATATACGAAGTTCCCTTATCTTTTATACTAATTTTCTACAATTTATAATTACTTTTTAGTATTTAAAAATTAATTTCTAAAATAACTTTTTTTAATTTTCTAAATTTTAAAATTAGCTATCTGATTTTAAATGATTTTTCTTAATTTTAAATAATTTTTTAGAATTTTCAAATTAATTTCTGATTTATTTTATTTTTTGAATTTATAAATGAATTTTCTGAATTAGAATTTTTTTTTGGATTATAAATATTTTTTAATTTTAAATAATTTTTTGAAATTTCTAAAATAATTTCTGATTTTTTTTTAATTTTCTGGATTTATTAATGAAATTTCTGAATTTTTTAAAATATTTATTAATTTTTTTAATATTTTATTAGTCGCCACGTGTCACCATCTTATTGGTCAAAAAATGAACATGTGCAAGTCACATGGCCTATATAGCCGGAAATATCGCCGGAGGTTGAAAATCGACAAAAAACATTAGTACAGGTTGTCATCGGAAAAAATAAAAAATTTAGGTTGCAAAAGTAAAAAAGGCCCATTGTACAGGATGTTTTTGGTAATTGACCCTTAAAAAAAAAACATTTGTCTTGCCTCTTTTTATAAAATCTTCTCCTACTCTCTTCTTCTCTCTTCTCTTGATATTTTCGCATTTTAGCTTAGAAAAGTTAGGGTTGCTTCCTCCTCTTCAAGAAGGAAGCCATATTTGGTGGAAAACTCGAAGGCTAGTCATGGGCTTGTGACACCCGTCAAGATTGTTGGAGTATTTCAAGGATTCTCAAATTATTGAGCATTCCTTCCCCCTTCTCTTTTATTTTCGATTTTATTATTTTATTTCTTGATACTGATGATTCTTATTTATGCCTTGATGATTTGTGAGTATTTTTTGTGTTTCCCAGAGTTAGGGAGTAGCCCAAACCCTAGGATTGTGAATTTAGTATAATATGTGTTGATGTGGGTTTGTTTGATATTTGGAGTTGGCAATGTGAGTTTGTATGGCTTATATCATAGGCGTCACGACTTAGGGTATATTGGTTCTCTTCGAGGGCCCATGGGGGACGAAGGAAGAATCTAAATAACATATATCGATCTCAATGGATTTCCTAGGACCTCGCTCCCTAGGCAATATTCACTTGGGGTGGGGATTTAAGGGTTAATTTGTTTGCATAATTAATTAGTTACTTTGACTTAGTAATTCCGTTTTGATTGTTAGTAATTGGAATTCAGGTTAATTGTTGTGTAATTGGTTGATTTATTGATCCCTCTCATGACCTTCCTTCATCTTAGGCCCAACTATTAGCTCATATTTACTAGATTTATTCTCCTAGATTATGTGAAACCGACCATCGGGAATATCTCCCCATCGATTGGTTCCCTCATTCCTTTTATTTATTGCTTTGTGTTTCTTAGTTTAATCATGACTTTTCAATTTGCATTTGACCCAACTTGCTCGAACGTGCTTAAGCCGATTCTCACGGATAATCCTTCCATCTGGATTCGATAATATATATACTACCTTTGATACATATCGTATGTTTGCGATTTGAGAAGGTTGTTCGAATCCTTGTGTATAGGAGCGACTTTCGCAACAAGTTCACATTTCTACTAATTATTACCCTAATTATATAATTAACCTAATACCCTAATTTAAAAAATTACCCTTACTACCCTTATTAGCATCTCACCCATGCCACCTGCCCCCCTCCATCACCCCAACCCCTCCTCCCCCCCAGCAAAAAAAAAGTTTATTTTATAATTCTTACACCACCAATTTTAACCCCTCCTCCGGACTTCAGGCCCAACCACTCAAGCCAAAATAAAATTAAGTTCGTATTTTCTAATGATTCCACCACCAACCCCAATTAAACGTGTTTCGTTGATGGCGTTTAAAAAAACACTGAAAAATATCTTGGAGGGGGATGGTAGGAAACATTAAAACACAGAAAGAAAACAAAAAAAAATTCTTACTTTTTTTGCTTATGGGGTGGAGATGGAGGAGGGTGATGTGAGTTGGTAGTTAAATAATTGGAAATAAATTATTTTTTTCTTTTGGCTCAGGGGGTGAAAGTGGGTTGGGGGAGGGCGGAGGAGGTTACAGGGTGGTGGAAGGAGGATGGCAGAAATCGTGACAAGTGAGTATCGTGGTAAAGTTAAAATTAGTATACCTACAAGAAAGACCGAGAGGGTATTTAACTAAGCTTATAAATTGCTCAAAACATCTTATAAGATGTTTGAGAACTTATAAACTCTTCAGATATGTCGACAAAATAAGATGTTAATCGCTTATAAGATGAAAAAATGAGCTCTTAGAGCATATAAGCTCCAAATAAGTTTCTCATGTCCATCTTATTTTTTTAGATCTTAATAATTAGACTCAGCTTTAACATGCTACACGCGCATACATGCACACACTACACACAATACACACACTTCAAACACAATATACTTACTACCTGCACACGGTTCCCACAATACACACACTATATACACTAGTCAAAATGAGTAATTGATAGTAGTTTTCAAACAAATCTTCCAAATTCATGTTAAATTACTCCATCTAGTTGCAGGTTTATAAGTTATTTTATCCAATCATTTTGGTAACTTATAAGTTCTTGAAAAATTATATCTTATAAGTTTTTAAAACAACTTGTAATATTTTAAAATTTATAAAGTGTTTAAAATAAGCTTAGCCAAACACCCTTTGTGTTTATGATATATATAAGTTACAAAAAATACTATTTAAAATAGTTTTCACTAAAAATAATCTCCACAAATAATTGAAATAACCGACATTGGCTTGACCCACCAATGTTAAGCTGGATGTTGCTTTGATAAATATTTTACTTTGTTAAATTAGAGTTCATTTTTTTTTTAAAAAAACATGAACTTAAAATAAGAGTTATATTTTAAAAGTCAATATCTTATTTTATTAGTTTGAACTGAAAAAAAAAATCTCGAATTAGTTAATATAATTAAATAAGTTAAATAAAAATAAATAAATTAATTAAGTAAGTGTAAGTTGATAGTTTTTAAAAAAATATAAAATTGACGAACAATAAAACATTATACCACGCATACACAATAGCTGGTGGAAAAACGAATGCTGGAGAGTCGAGAAGAGCAAAGTGTACATCCTTAGAACAACTGTCTTATCAGGTTGATGAAGGTTTATTTGGCTTGATTGTTCGAGCGTTGGAATTTGTTTGGGTCAAGTATCAATTGATAGATACTCGACTATTGGTCTTTGTTTGAACTCTCGTTGAATTGATTTGGGATCTCTCCCTTTCGGCCATGGACGTAGCTAACAAGTTGTTAGTGAACCACGTTAATTCTCGGTGTGCTTTTATTGTTTATTGCATGGTTATAGTTTGTTTCTTTGTTTCGATTGTTCGCTTATTTCCCAATAACTAGTATCAAGAGCTTGGTTAGATTTTTTGCTGTCTTCGTGGGAAATATGTCCAAGATGACCATGCCGATTGAAAAATTCACTGGGAGGGATAGTTTTAGTCTATGGCAGATTAAAATGAAAGCCATGTTGAAGCATCAAGGATTGTGGGCACCGCTGATGCCGAAGAAGGAAGAGGTCGATATCCCGGTGTCTGCCGAGATGTCCACTTTGGACGAGAGGGCGTACTCAACAATCATATTGTGTCTAGATGACGACATCATCACCGAGGTAGCGGAGGAAGAAACTGCACTGGGGTTGTGGTCGAGTTGGAGAGTTTGTACATGACAAAGTCGCTCACCAATAAGTTGCTTTTGAAGCAACGTCTGTTCAGGCTGCGTATGCGCGAAGGTCAGTCTCTTCGCGATCACTTAGATTAACTTACCAAAATCCTATTAGAACTGCGTAATATTGATGTCAAACTAGAAGATGAGGATGTTGCATTGATCCTATTGGTTTCTCTACCACCTTCATATGAGAACTTTCTACAGTCATTTGTTGTTGGAAAGGATTATGTGTCTCTAGAAGAAGTTAGGTCATCCCTACACTCTAGAGAGTTGTGCAATCAGGCGAATGGTATGTCTGGAGAATCGGGTGCAGCCTTAGCAGTTGGCAATAATCGAGGTTCGGGAAATCCAGGGAGGAGGTTCAAGAAGAATTCCGGTCCCAAAGGTCCTAAACCAGGAGATGTTTGCAACTATTGTAAGGAGAAAGGGCATTGGAAATATGCCTGTCCGAGGTTGAAGGAGAAGCAGGAAGATACTGCCGATTCTGTTGCGGAAGTTGAAGCAGACTCTGATGGAGATGATGCCCTAATCGCTGAGAAACAGACAGGTAAATCTGATTCTTGGGTTCTTGACTCTGGGGCGTCGTACCACATATGTCTGCGTAGGGAATGGTTTGCAACCTACAAGTAGGAGGAAGGTGGCAATATCTCATTGGAAAATGGTTCCAAATGCAAGGCGGTTGGGATAGGCTCAATTAAGGTGAGGACACATGATGGTAGACTGCGTACATTGAACAATGTCAGACATGTTCCACTCATTACTAGAAATTTGATTTCCTGAGTCGACTAGACAGCAGATTTCAGTTTCAAAGGTTAAGGTGGAGTTTTGAACGTCTGCAAAGGTTCGAATGTAATATTGAAGGGCATTAAGAATGGAACTTTGTATTTGATGCAAGGTTCTACTTTGGTTCGGTCTGCTGTTCGAATTTGTTAGTGTCCCATTGTTTGGGACAAATTTGGTACTTAAGGCGCATCTGGTACATTGGGTACAACTGCCGCAAAATTGAATTTGGTTTGTTTGAAATTAGTTTGTTTGAATTGGTTTGATTGAGTTTGTTCGAATTTGTGAGGAGGTTTGATTTGAGGTGGAGCTTCGTCTGAAGAAGCTGCATCATTTGGGGATTTAAGGGAAGGTGGAGATTGTTGGGATTTAAACCTTGAATCTTATTGGGGTTTAATTGACGTTCGTATCGAGGTGGAGGAATTGGAAATTGAAGCTGGAAGATCGACGCGGTGGCGTCATTGTTGGAACGCGGACCCAGAATGGGACGACGCGGTCCGATCGTCTGGTAACGCGGTCACGTCACTGGTTGAACACGGGCACGACAGAATGAAGCGACGCGAGTGGACGCGGTCGCATCAGGAGAGCGGACTGGGCTGTGGCGAGTTGGCCGCGGCCGAGGCAGGCCCAGCAGAGCAGTTTCATGGGCCTACACAAATTAGGCCCAAGTTGATATAGAGAGTTTTTGGGGGCTTATATATAGGTCCTATTGGAGTCCTTTGATATAGAGAGTCTTAG
The DNA here is from genome assembly GCA_958295605.1 of Ajuga chamaepitys. Taxonomy (NCBI): domain Eukaryota; kingdom Viridiplantae; phylum Streptophyta; class Magnoliopsida; order Lamiales; family Lamiaceae; genus Ajuga; species Ajuga chamaepitys. The sequence goes on from OY282495.1 coordinate 37,473,036, forward strand.
AGAGTTTTGAATTATTTTGGCTTTGAATTTGACTTGATTGTTCGAGCGTTAGAATTTGTTTGGGTCGAGTATCAATTGATAGATACTCGACTATTGGTCTTTGTTTGAACTCTCGTTGAATTGATTTGGGATCTCTCCCTTTTGGCTGTGGACGTAGCTAACAAGTTGTTAGTGAACCACGTTAATTCTCGGTGTGCTTTTATTTGTTTCTTGCACGGTTATAGTTTGTTTGTTCGTTTCGATTGTTCGCTTATTTCTGAACATATATGTGTGTCTGTGTGTCATTTTGACTTACCTTGAGTGAGATTTAAGTGATAACTGAATATTCTCTGTATCTTGGGTGACAACAGTTTGTATATGATTATTGGTAATTTAAATTAAGGTAACCGTGTCCATTTAGGATGATGATATCCTCTTAAGGAGCTAAAAAAGGTTTATTGTACTAAATCCTGCAGGTTGATTAAGTTCAGGTACAATAATGAAGTTGAGTGGTACTACTTAAGGAATTAATAATTAATTAATTAATTTAAGCTGTCAGAGGCTTTAACTAATTAATGGATATTCGATATCTTAAATACGAGGATTAATTTAGTCTAAATTCAAGCCCTGACTCGATTCGAAAATAAAGAGGTAAGTCACTATTAATTCTCTAGTGGAATGAATTAATATTTAGGAATTAATTATGTTCTGGGTTGAACATAGAAAAAAATAATTCATAGTTAGGCTCATCTTTATTCCTTGCATTTGATCCCTGGGCTGGCCCATCTGGCTCTTAGCCCAAGGGGGAATTAATCTATCAGGCTAGGCTCTAACTCAATGTATTAAGTTTAAATACATGACTCCTGATCTGTGATTTTAATTAACCTACCGTAAAAATCACAAAAAAGAGAGACATAGAGGGAGGGGTGGCGCCTGTAGAAAAATTCCCAGGCTTGGGATTTCTCAAAGTTTGTCGTCCATCCGGCATTGGGAATTGAGCAGGGATACAGTCTAGAAGATCAAAGCTGGAGTTGATCATCAGTTCGTTCTGTACCCAATTAAATTAAAGTGTTGCAATTAAATTAAATAGATGCATTTTAGGATTAATCAATGTATGGTGAATTATGATAATCCAAGAAGATAAGGGAAATACAAAATTCCTACAATTGGTATCAGAGCCTGGTTCGGATTTCTTGGCTCTGTCAGATATAATACACATTTGATTATAATGTGCGGTTTTTTTTTTTAATTTAATGGATTGATATTCTTCGTGGCTCGTTTATTTTTCGTTGGATACGTCATGTTTGTTGACGTTCTAATCATTTACCACCACGAGAAAATCCATGGTTAGATTAGTTTTACAATTGTATTGTATCGTTTTTTTTTTAAATCTGTAAAAGTCGAAGAACACGAAAAACGCGAAGAACCCGGCGGCAGCAGCAGCTGGCGCCCGGCAGAAGCTGCAGCCAGCGCCTGGTAGCAGCAGCGGCGGCGGCGGCGGCGGCTAGGGTTTTGAAAACCCTAGCAGATTGTTGTCGTGCATGAGCCCGGTCGCCCGCGAGGCGCTGGGCTTCGGCCCAGCAGGCCCCTGCGGTAGCGTGGGCGTGGGCGTGGGCTAGGGTTTCGGCCCGACAGCGCATCGGCCCACGCAACTCGTCATCAGCCCGATGTTCCGTTTTAACCCAGTCCATACCCGAGTACGCGAGGCCGGACGTGACGACCCAAAAGACTTGTATTTTTCCAAATTATGTAATAATTTAGGAAGTTTTATCCATGCTGAGCCACGAAGAATGATTTTTTTTTTTTTTTTTTTTTTTTTTTTATCATTTTTCTCACTTTTTTTATGTTTAATGTTTAATTTTGTTCAACATGTCTATGCGTTTTGTTAATTTCACTTAAACAAACATGCCAGGTTTATCACGTTTATAAGCATAATTAAATTCCGCGAGTATGTTTTACATGTTAAGTTTAGTTTTTATGCTTAGGGTTACGTGTTTTGCGTGGACAAACCTTTTTGTTAAGAATTAACTCTTCTCACACACACAAACAACACCCAAACCAGGTAGAAGATGAAAAACAACAAGGAATTCGGTCACAAGAAACCGAACACAGAACATAAATAGAAAATGAAGAACACAAGGTTTTTACGTGGTTCGATCAATGTGATCTACATCCACGGAGGTTCCATACACCTCAATTCACTCCACTTATCAATCAATTACAAGAATTAATCCAGAAAACTAGAAACCCCCAATTCACAGACCGGATTGAGCTCAAGAACCCTAGCTATCTAATTCTATTGATTGAGTAATGTTTACAGAGGGAAAGTAACGTGAATCAACTCGCATCTTCAAGTGGTTTTAATGTATATAAAGGACGGAGCTCGAATCAGGAAGTAGGAGCAGTTGTAACCAATTCTGTTCTCAACTGCACAAAACTGTTTAGCGAGCTTTCAACAACGGTTTTACATGCAACGGTTTTAATCCGTTGCAAATGACAGTTATAACCGCCTTGACTTCGGTTTCCTTTTAAACCTTGTAACTGATCCGGCTAAAACCTGGTTTTCTAGCCCGGTTCTCCACATACTAAACCCGGTTCTGGGCTCCTCAAACCCTCTACTACAAATCATGATCACTGGATGATATTGAGCTGATATATACACTTTTGAAGTAAAAGACTAAACATAACCCGACATTTTTAATTGTAATTTTAAAATTGTCAAGGACCTCCACAACCGGCCTCAAGGCAAAGTGAGTAATAATGTTAATAAATGTCCACACGCGTGGTTTACTAATAAGATGTTTGCCAATTGAGACTTTTAAATAAGATGTTTTAATTCCATAAGAGAAGTGGGAAGTACACGGGTAAACGTCCAAACGCGTGGCTTACATGTGCAATTTTCACGAGTTTTCTAGAAGATGGAAATAAATGAGATAACAAAGGAAAAATAAGTTAGAAGCGATGTCCGAGTGAGTATGTCAAATCCAAGAATTTATTTACCAGAGTTAGGTTGTGGTCAATGCTTAGATGTTATTATAGGTACAACTCCTCGCGGAGTCCCTCTAATGATAATATGATCTTGTTTAAAGTTCGATTATTAATCTCATTTGTCAAAAGGATAAGTTGACATGGCTTATGTGTAGAATCTCTTGGACTATTGGAGGTTTCAATCAATATTGTTTTATCAAACGGTTACAATATTGTTGTTTCAAATTATATGTGATTGTGTTCTTACATGTTTTATTGTTCAAACATTTCAGATATATCTTTGTCATCTGTTATCAACATTCTTGCACAACATCCTTTAACCAGTCCTAATTATAAAGAATGGAAACATAATCTGGAATATATTCTTATCGCTGAGGAATACTACTTTGTACTAGTTACTCCTCGTCTGGCTCCCCTTACTGATATGTCCACTGATGAGGAGCGGGAAATGCATAAGAGGTGCACAAGTCTAATAATGTGGCTAAATTCTATATAATGAACACTATGTCATCGACTTTGCAGCTCCAACATCAGGCCATGGACGATGTCGCTGGCATCATGTTGAACCTTCAAGAGGTCTATGGGGAGTCGGACCGAGCTGCTCGGTTTGACTTAATGAGGTAAATCATGGATAGTCGGATGACCGAGGGCAGCTCTATGCACAATCATGTCATGCAAATGATTAACCTTATGGATAAGCTTGACGTGATAGGAGGAGGTATCAACGATGAATCCAAGGTCGATATCTTTCTCAATATACTTCCTAAATCCTTTAAGAAATTTCGTCCAAGAAAGAGTATACACTTAATGAATTACTCAATGATCTAGTTACAGCAGAAGGGGTTATGTTATGGGAAGGGGTGCACAGGCTTTGATCACTGCCAATGGAGCCACTGTTCCATCGAAAGATGGAAACAAGAAAAAGTGGTGAAAGGGCAAGAATGTCAAGGCAAGTAGTGGGAGTAGAGTAGCGGGTCCTAGTGGTGGTGTGAAGAAGCCCAAGGGCAAGTGCTTCAAGTTCGGTAACACTGGGCATTGGAAGAAAGATTGTCCAAACCTAAAGGTAAAGGACCAAGGTATGCCATTATCTTTAGTAACTGAAACATGTTTAGCTTATGTTTCTACTCATTCGAGGGTAGTGCATACGGGTGCGACTAATCATGTTTGTTACACCTTATAGGGCTTCCAGGCGACAAGGCAGCTTAGGGATGGCAAGATCACTATCTCCATGGGCAATGTGGCAAGGGTCGCGGCAGTTGCAGTTGGAGATTTATCTTTATGTTTTGATGACACTGTTTTAGTTTTGAGAGATGTTTTGTTTGTGCCGTATTTTCTGCGGAACTTGATTTCAGTTCCAAAACTTTATTGTAATGGATATTCAGTTGTTTTTGTTAGTAATGTTTCTATCATAAGAAATGACGTAGTTATCTGCACTGGTGTTTTGAGTAAATCTCTATATACTATAACTTGTCTGTATAATACCCAAAACTTCGTTGCATCTACATCATCAAACCTAAAGAAAAGAAAATTATCTTCTCAATAAGATCAAACACAACTTTGGCACCTAAGATTAGGTCACATCAGTCTAAACAGGATCCAAAGACTCATGTCTAATGGGGTGTTAGATTCATTCCAACCAGATCAAAATCAAGTCTGCTAATCCTTTATAGAGGGAAAGATGTCGACAAGGCCTTTTAAGGTAAAGGGGAATAGGGCCAATGATGTGTTAGGTCTGATCCATTCTGACTTGTGTGGACCGATGTCCACTCCAGCTTGTGGAGGGTATGAGTACTTCGTCACTTTTATTGACGATTACTCTAGATACGGAAACATTTACCTACTTCGCCGCAAGTCTGAATGTCTTGAGAAATTCAAAGAATTTCAGGCAGAAGTGGAGAAGAAGTTAGGAAAAACTATCAAGTCATTGCGGTCTGATCACGGTGTTGAATACCTCAGCAACGAGTTCACGCAATACTTGTCAGAGGCAGGGATTACACCCCAATTGACTACATCGGGTACTCCTCAACAGAATGGTGTAGCAAAGAGAAGAAATCGAACTCTACTTGAGATGGTACGATCCATGATGACTTATGCATCTTTGCCCATTTCGTTATGGGGATACGCCTTAGAAACGACATCCTATCTGTTAAACCTGGTCCCATCCAAGTGGGTACGCAAGACCCTGTCGAGTTGTGGTTTGGGCGCAAGCCTAGCTTGAATCATATAAGGATTTGGGGTAGTCCAGCACACGTGCTGAACAAGAATGCTGAAAAATTAGAATCTAGGTTAGAGGTGATGATGTTTATAGGGTATCCAAAGGGAAAGAAGGATGGTTATTTCTATAGTCCTAAGGATCAGAAGGTTGTTATTTGCACTAATGCCCGATTCTTAGAAGAGGACTACATGATCAATCACAAGTCCAGGACATATATTGCCCTTCAAGAACTCGATGGGAATGTCACGGCGAATCCATTTCCACGGCCAAGTATGTAAGAGGCTATACTACCAATTAATGCACAACCTGTTGATATAATGCCTGCACAGCTTCGACGTAGTGGGAGGGTTGTTTATCAACTTGATCGGTACATGTTTGTGGGAGAATCTTCGGATTTGATCCTAGGAGACGGACATGCTGATCTAGATCACTGGACATACGCCGAGGCAGTGAGTGACGAGAATGTGAAAGAATGGCATCTCGCTATGGATTCTGAATATGAATCCATAACTGCTATGGATGTGTACTAGAAGACTGTACTGCCAGATGGCTATATAGCTATAGGCAGCAAGTGGGTATACAAGAGAAAGAGAGGAGGGGATGGAGAGGTCACGGCCTATAAGGCTAGGCTAGTGGCGTAAGGGTATACCCTGATTGAGGGTAAAGATTACGATGAAATCTTTTCTCCTGTGGCCATGCTAAAGTCCATTCGAATCATTCTCGCATAGAAGCTCACTTAAACCTTGAGGGTTGGCAGATGAATTTCAAAACCACTTACTTAAACAGTTATCTTGAAGAAGGTAGGGACATCTATATGCAGCAACTAGAGGGTTATGTGAAGAAAGGCGAAGAGCATCTAGCGTGGAAGCTCAAGAAGTCCATTTATGGACTTAAACAAGCTTCTAGGTCATGGAACTTACGTTTTGACGAGGTGATTAAATCCTATAGATTTACTCAATGTGAAAACGAGAGTTGCGTGTACCGTCTAGATGTCAATGGAGATAAAGTATTTCTTGCACTTTATGTAGATGATATTCTCCTAGTTGGCAATAATGTGGAGCTATTATCAGACGTAAAGATATGGTTATCCGAACAGTTTCGAATGAAGGACTTGGGAGAGCCAGCCTACATTCTTGGGATCAAAGTTATACGAGATAGCAAGAAAAGGATGTTGAGCTTATCCCAAGCGGCCTATGTTGATACTGTGATCACTCGTTTTAGCATGCAAACTGCCAAGAAAGGATTGCTACCTTTTAGACATGGCGTTCCACTTTCTAATGAGATGTGTCCCAAGACACCTAAGGAGAAAGAGGAAATGAGACAGATATCCTATGCTTCCGTAGTAGGTAGTCTTACGTATGCAATGCTACGCACGAGACCCGGTATTTGCTATGCAGTTGACATAGTGGTAAGATATTAGTCTAACCCTGTGCAGGCTCATTAGAATGCGGTAAAGCATATACTCAAGTACCTTAAGAGGACTAGAGATTACAGACTAATTTACCAGTCAGACAATCTATATCCCTTGGGTTATACGGATACGAATTTTCAGGCTGACCGGGATGAGAAGAGATCTACCTCGGGTTATGTGTTTTACTTGGGAGGAGGAGCTATTTTATGGAGGAGTGCAAAGCAGAGATGCACTGTAGACTCTACTATGGAAGCCGAATATGTAGCTTACCGCAGAAAGTCTACGACAAGCAAGTTCAAGGACTAGGGTGGCGATTGATGCCAGCCACTTAGAAAACTTTTTTTATAAGTGGAAGAATGTAATAGCTAGATAGAGAGACACGGTATACTAAAATTTCGCTTTAGTATAAGTGGGAGAATGTTAGGTTTGTATACTGAAAGCAAGACTTTTATGTTGTATACAATGTTTCTAGTTATTCACTGTTAATCTCTTATCTGACTCTGTTTACCCTAATCACTATTTATGTCCTTATATTTTTTACTATAAGTAGATCATATGGTGTGTTGTAAATCATAGAGGATCATATGATTGGGTAACCTTAATGAGATATAAAATATAAATCACAGCCAAGACGACTTGAGGACGAGTTGTTGGTATAGGTTGTAGTATTAAGTAGAAATAGTTTATCTTGACTATCTACTTACACTTGTATGTCTTTACGTATTGATAGGATCATGGTGAAATAAGTTCTTCCACCTGACCTTAGTGAAGAACAAGAGATCTCGGTGACTTATTGTAATCTAAACCCTAATAAGATTACAATTGTGTATGCGTGTCTACGTGTCATTTTGACTTACCATGAGTGAGACTTAAGTGATAACTCAATATACTTAGTATCTTGGGTGACAGTAGTTTGCATATGATAACTAGTAGTTTATATTAAGGTAACCGTATCCGTTTAAGATGATGATATCCCCTTAAGGAGTTCAAAAAGGTTTTTTTTTTTTTTTTTTTGTACTAAACCCTGTAGGTTGATTAAGTTCAGGTACAATAATGAAGTTGAGTGGTTCTACTTAAGGAATTAAGAAGCAATTAATTAATTTAAGCTGTCAGAGGTTTTAATTAATTAATGGATATTCGATATCTTAAATACGGGGATTAATTAAGTGTAAATTCAAGTCCCAATTCGATTCAGAAATAAAGAGGTAAGTCAATATTAATTCTCTAGTGGAATGAATTAATATATATATAATTAATTATGTTATGGGCTGACCATAGAAAAAATTAATTCATAATTAGGTCTATCTTTATTCCTTGTATTTGATCCCTTGGCTGGCCCATCTGGCTCCTAGCCCAAGAGAGAACTAATCTATCAGGCCAGACCCAGACTCAATGTATTAATTTTAAATACATAACTTCTGATCTGTGATTTTAATTAACCTACCATAAAAATCAGAGAAAAGAGAGAAATAGAGAGAGGGACGGCGCCTGTAGAAAAATTCCCAAGCTTGCGATTTCTCAAAGTTTGTCGTTCATCCGGCATTGGGAATTGAGCAGGGATATAGTCTAGAAGATCAAAGCTGGTGTTGATCATCAGTTCGTTGTGTACCCAATTCTCAGATTAATTCTAAACATCAAAGTGTTGTAATGAAATTAAATAGATGCATTTTAGGATTAATCAATGTATGGTGGATTATGATAATCCAAGAAGAAACTAGGAAAATTTAAAATTCCCACAGTATTTACACATAAACTTGTAAGTGCAAATTGATGTATACCTTTAAATAGCAGTGGAAGAAAATAATCGATTCGCAGGGTGCCGGATCTCGAATAGCACATATACAAGCGTTCTTTTGATGAATACTATTAGAGCATCCACTGATTGCGCACGCCTTAGACTCTTGGAGGAATCAGGGTGATACTCCAAGTATGTGATCTAGAGAAAAAAGGAGAAACTATATTAGGGACTGGCGTACGTGTTATTCCTTTTTGCGGTTACTCATCTAATACTGTGTATGGGAGAGATCTATTTATTGTTGAAATAAGATCTCCATCCCTATTAGAATATATTTGATAAGATTTTTTCAACAACCAAATCTTTTATCAAATACGTATCCTAATGATATATTTGGATCCAACAGATTGGATGCCACCAACATCTCTTACTCATACAAATCTGATCCGACTTATTCGAATAAAAAACTCCACAATTCCCATCATCACATTTATCCTTTCATATAGAGAATAAGGTGTGCGACCAAGCGAGGACTAAAAAAGAACAGAGTGGGAAGAGTTATAGTAATTTATCACCTCAACTAACATACGTCATCAACTCAGGAGACTCGTTGTGTACCCCAAAATAAGTGGCGTATCAAATCAACCATCTTTGACCCCTCCATATATATACATGTTTGACCCCCAAGATTTGTATCTATGCTCATGACTATGTCAAAAACTTATTTCGACTTAGTTGGCTGGCCTATGAGCCATAGTACGTAGGTGCATTACCAACATAGTGTTTCCTTGGCATCTATGCCAATCTGCTAGGACTTGACAGCGTTTTTAGTCAGGCTCCGACAGACCATATCAACCATGGCCATTGGACACATGCTAAAGTAGCGTCATCAAGCTTACACTTCATGACAAAGTCCAAAGTCCCAAAGGGCATAAATGAACATTGTAAGAGTTCACATAGTGATGAAGTTGGGATCTATTCGGTCACTCTTCTGACGAAGGTCGTCATAAAACACATGTAGTATGAATACATGTTATGATGGATCTCTCACTCAATTTTGGGTATGTCATGATCTAAACATCATATGAGTCTTAGTTTAGTCGCTCATCTAGCATCTGACCTGCGTATCACTAGAAATTTGTCTCCAACACAACTTTCAATAATCCACACACTCGACAATTAATATGCTTTTATGAAGTTAAGACATTCTTCAGAATCGATTGAGTATGATCTAATCCTAGCCCCATGCTAAGGCGAATATGGGCAACAACCTTTCATATTATCCCATTCATCAATTGCCATCAATTACACGTAAATATTTGATCCGCTAGCCTCATCCTGCTCGCTATCAAAGCATCAGGGCTATTTCCCATGTGAGTGGGACAATCCAAAGCCTTATGACAATCACATACAATAGACACATTGCTTCTATCATATACAAGGGTACATTTCGCTGATAAATAAAAAAATTCATACAGGCTAAACAAATTTCAATTCTATGAAGTCCCATACTATTAAAATGCCTTTGAAATATATCTCTACTCAAAGGGTCAGTGAAAGGATCAACAATAATTTCACTAGTGAGAACATGCCTGAGAACAACTTGCCCCTGCGCAATATTATCTCGGATAAAATGGTATCTGGTGTTAATATGCTTTGTCCTCCGATAGTACTTGGGATCCTTAGCATGTGCTAGTGCAGACATGTTGTCACAATAAGCAACTACTGCATCAATGTGCGCCATTATGCACAAAGTCTGAAAAAATCTTCTCAACTTGAACTGCAAATGTACAAGCGATGTACTCTGCTTCCATGGTGAATAAAGATATACAAGACTGCTTCTTGCTACACCAAGACATAGCACCACCACCCAACAAGGATGCATATTCCGATGTGAATTTGCGTTCATCTCTATCCGTTGATCCATCGGCATCGCTGTAACCAAGTAACTTTAGATACCTAAGTATCCTCTTGATTGCAGCCCAATGAGCGCGTTCGGGATTACTTTGATATATGCTCTCCATCCTAACAGCAAAACACAGGTTTGGTCGAGTACACATCATTGCGTACATCAAACTCCTTAGCGCACTCACATAAGGAACGTTAGCCATGCTTTCTTTTTCTTCATCTGTCTTTGGGCATAAACATGCTAAGAACATAATTCTTTTCCATAGGCGTGTCAACGGGTTTAGCATTAATCATACGAAATTGCTCGAGAACCCTCTTAATGTAAGTCTCTTGAGACAAGCTTAGGAGTTTCTTTAAGAAATTTCAGTGTATCTTAACACCAAGTATGTATTCTGCTTCTCCTATATCCTTCATCTCAAAAGTAGAAGACAACCACTGCCGAGTGGCGAAAATCATCTCCGTATCATTACTAGCCAATAAAATGTCATCCACATACAACGAGAGAATTGTGAATTTTCTCTCATCCCTTTTGGCACACACATAGTGGTCTTCCTCATCCATTGTAAAGCCTATCGAGGTGATAGCTTGATGAAATCGTAGGTACCAGTGTCTGGGTGATTGTTTCAGTCAATAAATTGAGTGCTTTAAGCGGCACACTTTGCGCTCTTGTCCCTTTTCCTAAAAACCCTTAGGTTGACCCATGTAGATCTCATCACCCAATTCTCCATTGAGAAATTTTGTCTTTACGTCCATTTAGAATAAATCCTAATCCAGGTGGGTGACAATTGCTAAAATGAGAGGGATAGAGGCAAACTTCAACATTGGGGAGAATGTCTTTACGTAGTCCACACCTTCTTTTTGGGTAAAGCCTTTCTCCACCAGGCGAGCTTTGTAATTGTTTATCGAACTATTTGCTTTTTGCTTGACTTTGAGAACCCATTTGTTCTTAGCACTTATCCAGACTTGGTTCCAGATGGAAGATCGACTAGCTTCCAGACTTGGTTCTTAGCCATGGAACTCATCTCATCCTCTATAGCACTTATCTGCCCTTTAGCATTTGGAGAAGTTACAACCACTTCATAAGTGGCTGGCTCATCAACATCTATAGCTGCACACATGAAAGATTCCCCCTCAATTTCAAAACATCTTCAGGGTACTATTCCACGCTTGCTCCGTCACAACTCTTGATCTTGAGCGTCTTCATACGATGGGTTGCTCCTACTGACTCTAGGATCATTCTCATTATTCCCTTCGATTGTTGGATTTTGTTGCGAAACCTTACCCTCGCCAGCCATTCCAGCGTTGTCCTTGGGATCTTGTAACTCGTATAGTTCAAGATTCCCTTTTACTTCTCCCATTGCTGGAAATTACTCCTCTAGAAAATTAACATCACGCGACTCAAGTTCTGTCACTCCCCCGTCTGGATGTTCACCATACATCACATAGCCTTTCGAGTGGTCAAAATATCTTATAAAGATATCTTTGACTGCTCTAGGACCAAGTTTCCCTTACGTATGAGAAGTATTATGAACAAACTAAGCTACCCCCCAAGGTTTCAAGCCTACTAAGTTAGGCTTTCTATCATGCCACAACTCATATGGCGTCAAAGGAACTGACTTACAAGGCACAAGGTTCAATATACAGCCAACAGTTAAGATTGCATCTCCCCAAAAGGATATTGAAAGATTTTCTTGTGCCGTCATTGATCTGGCCATGTCCAAAAGTGTCATATTCCTCCTCTCTGCAGCACCATTTTGTTGCAGAGTGTGTGAAATTGAAAATTTTCTACTGATCCCTTGTTCCTTGCAGTATTATTTAAACTGATCAGACAAGTATTCTCGCCCTCTATCGGTGCATAAAATCTGAAAATTTTCTATCTCTTTAATTCTCAACCTTCATTAAGAATCGCTTAAATAAATCAAGCGCTTTAGAGGCAGTAAGATAAGAGAAACACTGAACCGTAGTGCGAATAATCATCAATAAATGGGAGGAAATATGATGCACTGTGTCGTTCCTTCATATTTATAGGTTCGCATATGTCCGAGGGAACTAACTCAATAGGTTGAGTAGCCCTCTTTGCCTTTCCAAAAAGCTTCCGGCAAGATTTTCCTGCCAAACATGGTTCGCACACAAGAAGGTTGACTTTAGCGAGATTACCTAAAAGACTTTCTCGAGCTAACCTAGTCATCCTGTCTTGTCCCATGTGCCCTAACCTTGCATGCCATTTAACAGAATCATAAAAGAAATCAACAGATGAAGAAAGAAAAGAAGTGCATCTATTAGATAATTCCAACATGAAAAAACTATTGTTCATATGGCCCATGCCGTAAAGGTTATTGCCAAGAAAAATAGACAACATATTCTGATCAAACAGGAAAGAAAAACCACGACCCAAAAGTTTTAAAACTGATAGTAGATTACATCGAATGCTAGGCACATAAAGCACATCACTAAGGAACAAATTGCGCTAGTGTTAAGCTGGTATAATCCAATTCCTACGACTTCTTCTTTTGCGCCATTTCTCATAGCAATGCAGTGGCTGCCCCTCTTGCACTCGATCATAATCTACGAATCCTGCTTTATCTCTTGTCACATGCTTTGTTGCTCCTGTGACTACAATCCAACCATGTAGAGAATTAGCAACAAACACATGTGTAAAAACAAATGAATCAGTAGAGCTAGGAGCAGGTCTTACCTTCTTAAATACGAGCAAAATGACCTGACTTTCCATAGTTATAGCAATTATTTTTCGTATTTTCGCCCCTTAATCCATGGTGACGCTTTTTAGCCTTCTCACTTTGTAGACCTAAGCTCGGTTTTTTCCAGTGCTTTGTCCAGCATCTTTTTGCTTATTCCGATGTTTGCCTTTGTTGGGCTTGCCTTGTTCAGCATGTGCGACAAAAGCAACTACTTGTGCTCGTTCCGCCTCTTGACGGTCAACTTTAAGTCCAAGATGACTGGCGACGCTGTCAAAGGTCTTAATTTGCTCGTTATATGTGAGCACAAGCTTAACGTGTCCCCAAATTTGCTCAGGTAGCGACCTTAGGACCGCCAAAACTTGTTGTTCATATGTGAGTTCATTTCCAACATTTTGGAGCTCTTGAATCATGTCTTTCACCGCATCAAGTTGGTGGCTCATAGTGTGCTTTGGGTGAAGTACATATTAGTTCAACTTAAGAGTAAGAGCCCTTAATTTCATTGCTGAGGTAGTGTCATACGTGACCTTTGAGCCTTCCCACAACTCTTTAGTTGTAGGACACATCTTGAGCTCACAAATCAGATGATCTTGCATGTAGCTCAACATAGTATAGCGCGCAGAATGATCTTGATTCAACCATTTGTTGTACGCGTCCAAATCGTGACAATATTAGGCATTTTGTCCATTTTCTGGCTCAACAGGCATAACCATAGTGGTGGTGAGATGGCCAAGTACATTCATATGGTGCAACAAAAACTTGATCTTACGATTGCCAGTGCTGTGAAGATGAGAAAATGCCACTTGTGCATCCATCTCGCAATATGTTAGATAATAGTCTATATTATATTTTTATTCGAATCCAAAAATTTTTTATTACTTCTCACAAGTAAATGAGATCGAAAATTTCGCCGCATAGGCTCATAATCATATCCCACTCAATTGAAAAAGATAATAAAAATTTAAATGATCTAGAATAAAAATATTGTCCATAAAATAAGCATGTATAATATAAGGGTGACATTTAGCGTTCATGTCCAGACAATTTCTAGCCTATGGTGATGATAAAAGAAGTTCCAAGAAATATACATGGCCCAAAAATCAGCCATTCTAAAACATAGTTCCTAAAAAAATTACAATTTTCATGAATCTACTACAAGAATCTAATAACATAAAAAAACTCATACATTGTTTCACCACCATCTCGATAATTATTGTCTCTCAAATAATTTAATAAAATCAAATGCTCATAGAACATGAGCAATCAGGAAAAACTCATTGTTGTTTCCGATTTCATCAATCCATCACATATGTTGCATATTATTGGCAGTTAAGTTATACATTACCCAGAATGTAAAAACTCATTGTTGTTTCCGATTTCATCAAAAATGAATTTGACATATAACTACCAGATTGTATTGAATCCACTAACAAAGTTAATACCTACTTAAAGAGGTATCATATTAGCAGATATACGTGAACGTGTCATATGTGCAACATCATATTAGCATATATACCTGAACACGTCATGTATGCAACAAAGCTTGTAAAATTAGTGCACATAATTCGTGACAAAGTTAGTAAATAGGTTATGCCCATGGAGAAAATAGTAATATTGATTGGAGAATGTTTCATAATTATTGTCTTCCCAGTTTCATAAGGAAACGAGGTCGTGAAAAATTAACAGGGTTGTTTTCTCTCAAATTCCAGTGCAAGGATATAGAATCCTTATTAAGTGCATTTCCAAACACAAGGATCATATATACAAATATAATCTCATACGTATTGGAGATTGATTTCATTTTTAACCATTATAACTTATGTAATAATAGCATTAAAGATATAATCGATTATATCAGGCGAGAACAAGCCATAACGGCTCTGATACCACTGTTAGAAGAAACAAACATGTATTTACAATAAACATGTAAGTGGGAACCGATGTATACCTTTATATAACAAAGAAAGAAGATAATCGATTTGCTGATGCCGGATCTCGAACATCCCACCTACAAGCCTCGATTTGATGAATACTACTAGAGCATCCATCGATTGCACACACCTTAATCTCTTGAAGGAATCAGGGTGATACTCCAAGGACGAGATGTAGAGATAAAATGAGAAACTGTATTTAGGGATTGGCATGCATGTTATTCCTTTTCGGGGGTATATCACGCATCTAATACTATATATGGGAGAGATCTACTTATTGTTGAAATAAGACGTTCATCCCTATTATAATATATCTGATAAGAT
The DNA here is from genome assembly GCA_958295605.1 of Ajuga chamaepitys. Lineage (NCBI taxonomy): Eukaryota > Viridiplantae > Streptophyta > Magnoliopsida > Lamiales > Lamiaceae > Ajuga > Ajuga chamaepitys. Next base: position 37,488,223 of record OY282495.1, read on the forward strand.
TTTTCAACAACTAAATCTTTTATCAGATATGTATCTTGATGATATATTGGTATCTAACAGATTTGAATGCCGCCAACAGATTGATTAGGTGATAATAACAAATTTATTTGAGATTTATCTAGGAAAGTATGTAGGATTTTGGATATGGTACATACCACATGCGAATGAAGACATCCTACCACATACTAGCACAAACTTACGAAAAAACATTCTCTCTTTCTCTCTCAATTGGTAATCCAACAATCAAAATGTAATATGGCATGCTACCTGATCTAACAATCAAAATATAATCTCTTAATATGATTACTCAAAACCATTGAAAATAACATAGAAGTTGACGCGGCTGGCCAACTTTAACAAATAACTAAGTAGGGTTTCTAATACAACTATACATAAGTTGATCAAATGTACATTGTGATTATAGGTAAGTAAACATATATTATTTATCATAAGCACTATTAATTCCCCTAATTTAAGAATAATAGAAAACCTTCCCATTTATTCCTTTTATCTAGGTAGTGGATGCTCATGTTAATTTCTCATAACCACTATTAAATGAACATGGACTAAATTAAGCCACTTCGTTCATGTTTTAGTTAAGGTTGTTATTTTCCTTGAAAGGAAAAATGTTAAGGATGTTATTGAATTTAGGGAAAGAGGGATGTGATTATATCGATTTAAATTTTAGTTAATAGGGAATAATATCATATAATTTTTTTATTTATTCTGTTAATATCTTTGTACATATTTACTCAAGATATGTTTATTCTAATTCCTTGTATATTTCGTATGTAACTTCAATATATAGTTCATTATTTCAATCATCTCATTAACGGTGATCTCATACATATTCTCACATGGTATTAGTCAAGCCTCACACTAAACTTCCCTCCTCTCTCCTAAGATCTTCCTACTCTATCCATGGCTGCCATAACACCTACGTCTTCGGCCCCAACCATTCCCCTCAACACGTTGGTGCATCTTTTGACAATTAAGTTGTCATTGTCTAACTACCTACTTTGACGAAAAACAAGTTGTTCCGGCCATGTCTAGTCACGGCCTTCTCTCCCATGTCCAACATATGATCGACACTTCCCCGGAACAGTTTACCGAGGCTGGTAAACAAATACCAAATCCGGTATATCTTGCTTGGTTTAAGAAAGACCAAAAAATTCTGATACTTCTCCTCTCCTGTCTCTCTCCGAAGACGCTATGCCGGAGGTCATCGGCTGCACTTCTTCTCGATCCATTTGGACTGCTCTTGAAGCGACATTCAATCATTCCTCCATTTCTAGGGTAAATTAATTGCGCAATGAACTGCTCTCTCAAATACGGATGCACCCTATTGACAAATTTCAATTGGAAATTTTGCATGTTCTGTGATCAGCTTGCTTCCATCGACAAACTGGCCGACGATGGTGATAAATCCCACCAGTAACTTAGTGCGCTTGACCCCTACTTTGCTGGTTTTTTCAGATACTCGCATGGCCGTGGCGCCCATGCTGTCGTTTTGAGAGTTAGTTCATCAAGCTCTCAATTTTGAACAATTTACACGCTCCCTAGACTCTTCTGTCGGTACTATTCATGTGTTTTCCATTTCTCGTCACTCCAAAAACAATGTTCATGGCGGTGGTTTCTCAAATAAGCATGGGGTAATTCCCATAATGATGCCCATCAGCCTACTGGACATAATATTCATGGTGCTGGTTCTTCTTCTAAACATGGTGGTACTCAACGTAACTCTAGCAATAAGAGTGGGATCACCAGTGGCTCTAATGGTAGGAAACCACGAAGAGCCTACACATCACTACTGGGGTCACCATTCTTCCAACCGATATTCTCAACCTGCTCCATCAGCTGCTCACTTGGCTCATGTTTTTTATACTCAATGCACCATCTCCCCTTCTTAGGTTTTCGATTGGCATCTTGATACTGGTGATTTAGCCCTTATGACTCCTCACTTCTCTGATATGGACACCATGCATCCTTATAAGGGTAACGACAATGTTATAGTTGCTAATTCTTCTATTCATATTACACATATTAGCTCATATACTGTGAATCACACCGTTCGTTTATTGGACATGTTAGTGGTGCCTCATCTAACTAAGAATTTGATGTTTATTAGCAAACTTATGTCCAATTACCCAATTGATGTGCTATTCAATGATAAATCATTTGTGATTCAGAGTCGTTGGCAGAAGAGCCTTTGGCCCAAGGCAGGCGTAGTCAACGTCTTTATATTTTTTAGAACGGAAAACCTGCTCTCATTGCAACATTAGACTCTTCTTCTTTGAAGGCAACTTTTGAGCTTTGGCATAATAGTTTATGCCATGTTTCTTTTTCCATTATGTACTTGGGGCACATATCTGCCACATCACTGTTGCCCAAACCAACTCTATGTACTCCTTGTCAGATGGCTAAGAGTAAACACTTATCGCTTTCGTTCAATGAAAAACATAGCACTACTTTTTTTAATTTAATTCATTTTGATTTAAGGGGACTTGCTCCTGTCTACTCAAATGACAGATTCAAGTATTATTCCATTTTTGTTGATGATTTTTTTTTTTTTAGATTTACGTGGTTATATCCCCTGCATGTCAAGTCTAATTTTTATGATGTTTTGGTGCGATTTCATAAATTCATTTGCATTAAATTCTCCGGCGCAATTAAGATTTTTCAGAGTGACGGTGGAACTAAGTTTGTTAACAATCGGGTTAAGGGATTTTTCAACTTAAATGGCATTCATAATCACATTACTTTTCCGTACACTCCTCAGCAAAATGGTCGTGTTGAGCATAAACACAGACACATTACTGAAACATGTCTTGCTCTCATAATTCATACAAGTACTCCATCTCATTTTTGGGGTGATGCATTTTCTACTGCAGTTTATATTATCAATCGGATGCCTACTCCATTGCTTGACAATAAGTTTCCCTTTGAACTTTTGTATCATGCAACTATGAATTATGCGAATTTTATGTCCTTTACTGTCGAGTATTTCCATATCTTCGTGACTACGCCCAAACAAGCTTACTCCTCGTAGAGTTCCGTGCATTTTAATGGGGTACAATTCTTCCTACAAAGGGTTTAAGTGTTACGACTTTGTCACTTCCCAATTCTATATTACTCGACATGCTCAACTTGATGAATCATCATTCCCATTTTTGGATATAAAGTTACTTTGAACATTGGTGCCCTTGATATCTACTCTTTATTGGAGCCTTCTGTTGGCTTTTATCCACCTCACCGTGACTCAGTGCCTCCTCCATCACCTACTAGTCTAATTCGACTCCCTTTTGGTATATACCTTGGGCAGCTTCCTGGAATCTAGGATCATCAGCCACGTGTCCACCCTAACCTTTCAGCTGACAACCATCAGTCTATGGCGGCTTATCACCCACCTCATGCTTTATAGCAAACTGATTCGGCCGCTGCTCTACAGCTGGTCGAGGCCCATCGGCCTATTACCAATCCAGCCCTATCTGGTCCCACTCATCAGATGATCACTCGAGCTAAATCAGGCATTTTTAAACCCCTCTATGTTGCAGGTATTACTTTACGTCTTTTTTATCTGTGTTATCCATCTTTGATGAACTGTTAGAATTAGCTCAACCTCTCACAAGACAACACACAACAGAATTCAAACGAATAATCAAACAAGAAATCGGCCAACAACAACTGAACCAAAAAATGATGAACATAGGGATTTTACGTGGTTCGATCAAGGTGATCTACATCCACGGAGGTTCTATAAACCTCAATTCACTCCACTAATCAACCAATTATAAGAATTATCCAGAAATCCAGAAAACCCCCAAATCACACCCTGATTTGAGCAGAAAACCCTAGAGATCTAATTCTCTTGATTGAGTAATGTTTACAAAGGGAAAATTACGTCTACTAGCTCGCATCTACAAGTGTTTACAATGTATATAAGTGCTGAAGCTCGAATCTGGAAGTTGAGGAAGTTGTAACCACTTTGACTCAGGATATTCAAAACTGCTGCAGCGGGGCTTTCACAACGGTTTCTTATGCAATAGGCTAAAACCGTTGTGAACGGCGGTTATAACTACCTCAAGCCCGGTTCTTCTTTTAACCTCATTTCTGATCTCGGCTAAAACTCGGTTCTCTGATCCGGTTCCTTGCACTTCGAACCCGGTTCTCGAATCCTCAAAACCTCTACTTCATACCATAACCACTTGATGAAATTGAACTAATATCTACAAATCTCCACCTCAATGAATTCTAGTGTATGTCACTACCTCAATCCTGCTTTGTTCTCTATCTTTCAAGGCTGAGGAAAATGTAAAAATTGAGCAAATAAGCAGACAATTAAAAACAGGAGTCTCTATAAGCCAATAAGAAGGCCCCTCCCACATTTTCTCTCTCTAGATTTGGATTCCGCCATTGTTGAAGGATTTCGTGATTACAGTCATGCTCTCTTATGGTTGCGTTTGATCCAAATCGCGCGCAAGTAGAGCGGCGCCGCCCCGATGGCTTATACTACCACACGGCGGCTATTCCTGGTATGTTCCAGATCTGAACGAGCTCCATCCCGAGCTAGAGTTCAATGGTGGTGAAAACCAGATCCGTTCTCGATCTGGAACTACTTCTATTTGGTACGATGTGCGAACCCACTTTCAGCCGAATATTACGACCCAACAGCTTCTTCGTCGAGGAAGGGAACTTTTCTGCAGTTTCAAAGTCCAGCTTTGATTTATATATGGATTCAGTTCAGGGAACCCACTTTGATTTCAAGTGAGTCTTCGCGGAGTGCAATTTCTGCAGGCCTGTGCGCCATGTTTAATTTCTGAAGGCCTGTGAGCCACTTTCATTTGATATTTTGAAGACATATCTCGACCACCAGATGTTGGTATTACCTTGAACAGATTGGTACCTGATAACACGTTATTTATGCATGTATTTAGGTCGATTTAGGATCATATTTTATAGCATATACGTGTATATTTGACCAGCACTTATTGATATTTATAATATTTGGGCCATTTGATGTGTTTCGACTTGTTTTAAGGTATTTTGAGCATTTTCAGGCTACCGGACGAGGAAACAAGTTGGAAAAGAGTGAAAACCGGCCCAAAAGAGTGAGAACCGTCGAAGAACCGGTCCAAACCGGTCCGAACCGGTCCAGTAGCAAAACAACGCAAGAACCGACACGGCCGCGTCAGACTTGTAACACGGCCGTGTCAAAAGTGTCTTGCAACGCGCTGTGGGTTCTGGAATGGAACACGGCCGTGTCACAACTGCAACACGGCCGTGTCAAAATGTTGCTGGAAAAGGAAGAATTACAAAGCAACACGGCCGTGTCACTTAAGCAACACGGCCGTGTCAGAAGGGTTTTCATGCGAAGATTTCATATTTTTTATAGGATTTTGATCCTATCTTCCCCAAAATTCGTCCCCAACTATATAAAAAGGACCCCAAGCTCTAGGAAAAGAAGGCAATCATCAAGAACATAAATTACATCATCTTGGAGGACAAAGAAGACGAAGATCATCGAGACGGAGTCATCCGGGTTTATTTATTCTTTTCTAGTTTAATTCTTTACAATGTTTTTATTAGAATTTTGTATTGGATTATTCCTAGACATGATAGCTAAGCTATTCGTGTCCTAGGGTTAGAAAGTAGGGATTTTTATGACAATAGATTGATTATGATTTAATCTATTAATTCCGTTCTTTACGTGTTTTATCTCTATGTTTGTGCTTAAAACTGAATTTAGCTTGATCACCTAGATTTAGTAATTTAGTTTAACAATTCCGCTTCGAGAGGAGGGAATTGTTATCAGACTTAGAACATAGAGCGCAGTTGTCTATGACTGTGTAGGCCGTGGCTTAGGATCGTTTGGGAGTTATTAGGTTTAATTAACTCGAGAGGGTAATTAGCTTAATTAATCAACGGTTTAATCGCTTCGAGAGAAGGATTAGATTATTGTTGTGCCGCCTAAGAAACATTAGAATTGGTAAATTAATAGGTTAATCATATTCAACATTGAATTAATGTCCTGAAATCGAAGCCCTAGGATACCTTTTCTCTTTGATTGTTAGTTTTTAGGTTTCCTAAGTTGAAGTTATATTTAATTGAGTATTTTAATAAGTAAAATCAATCTTTTGCAACTTAGTATCTAGTTAGGACATTCCTAGAGTATTAGGGTATCAAACTACCTAAAACTATTCCTTGTGGGATCGACCTTGACAATAGTACTACACCTACATCCGTGCACTTGCGGAACACTAGGTTAGAAACCGACGTGTCAGTACCGGATGTGTTCTCTATTATTGGTTTGATAGCTTGTGGTTACGATTCAATTTTGACGATCCAAGTTATCATGCTTTTTTAGCCGGGGGCATTCCCTCCGATTTTGGTTTTGGGGTGATGCATTTTCTACTGCAGTTTATATTATCAATCGGATGCCTACTCCATTGCTTGACAATAAGTTTCCCTTTGAACTTTTGTATCATGCAACTATGAATTATGCGAATTTTATGTCCTTTACTGTCGAGTATTTCCATATCTTCGTGACTACGCCCAAACAAGCTTACTCCTCGTAGAGTTCCGTACATTTTCATGGGGTACAATTCTTCCTACAAAGGGTTTAAGTGTTACGACTTTGTCACTTCCCAATTCTATATTACTCGACATGCTCAACTTGATGAATCATCATTCCCATTTTTGGATATAAAGTTACTTCGAACATTGGTGCCCTTGATATCTACTCTTTATTGGAGCCTTCTGTTGGCTCTCATCCACCTCACCGTGACTCAGTGCCTCCTCCATCACCTACTAGTCTAATTCGACTCCCTTTTAGTATATGCCTTGGGCAGCTTCCTGGAATCTAGGATCATCAGCCACGTGTCCACCCTAACCTTTCAGCTGACAACCATCAGTCTATGGCGGCTTATCACCCACCTCATGCTTTATAGCAAACTGATTCGGCCGCTGCTCTACAGCTGGTCGAGGCCCATCAGCCTATTACCAATCCAGCCCTATCTGGTCCCACTCATCAGATGATCACTCGAGCTAAATCAGGCATTTTTAAACCCCTCTATGTTGCAGGTATTACTTTACGTCTTTTTTATCTGTGTTATCCATCTTTGATGAACTGTTAGAATTAGCTCAACCTCTCACAAGACAACACACAACAGAATTCAAACGAATAATCAAACAAGAAATCGGCCAACAACAACCGAACCAAAAAATGATGAACATAGGGATTTTACGTGGTTCGATCAAGGTGATCTACATCCACGGTGGTTCTATAAACCTCAATTCACTCCACTAATCAACCAATTACAAGAATTATCCAGAAATCCAGAAAACCCCCAAATCACACCCTGATTTGAGCAGAAAACCCTAGAGATCTAATTCTCTTGATTGAGTAATGTTTACAAAGGGAAAATTACGTCTACTAGCTCGCATCTACAAGTGTTTACAATGTATATAAGTGCTGAAGCTCGAATCTGGAAGTTGAGGAAGTTGTAACCACTTTGACTCAGGATATTCAAAACTGCTGCAGCGGGGCTTTCACAACGGTTTCTTATGCAATAGGCTAAAACCGTTGTGAACGGCGGTTATAACTACCTCAAGCCCGGTTCTTCTTTTAACCTCATTTCTGATCTCGGCTAAAACTCGGTTCTCTGATCCGGTTCCTTGCACTTCGAACCCGGTTCTCGAATCCTCAAAACCTCTACTTCATACCATAACCACTTGATGAAATTGAACTAATATCTACAAATCTCCACCTCAATGAATTCTAGTGTATGTCACTACCTCAATCCTGCTTTGTTCTCTATCTTTCAAGGCTGAGGAAAATGTAAAAATTGAGCAAATAAGCAGACAATTAAAAACAGGAGTCTCTATAAGCCAATAAGAAGGCCCCTCCCACATTTTCTCTCTCTAGATTTGGATTTCGCCATTGTTGAAGGATTTCGTGATTACGGTCATGCTCTCTTATGGTTGCGTTCGATCCAAATCGCGCGCAAGTAGAGCGGTGCCGCCCCGATGGCTTATACTACCACACAGCGGCGATTCCTGGTATGTTCCAAATTCTCATTCCTGGTATGTTCCAGATCTGAACGAGCTCCATCCCGAGCTAGAGTTCAATGGTGGTGAAAACCAGATCCGTTCTCGATCTGGAACTACTTCTATTTGGTACGATGTGCGAACCCACTTTCAGCCGAATATTACGACCCAATAGCTTCTTCGTCGAGGAAGGGAACTTTTCTGCAGTTTCAAAGTCCAGCTTTGATTTATATATGGATTCAGTTCAGGGAACCCACTTTGATTTCAAGTGAGTCTTCGCGGAGTGCAATTTCTGCAGGCCTGTGCGCCATGTTTAATTTCTGAAGGCCTGTGAGCCACTTTCATTGATATTTTGAAGACATATCTCGACCACCAGATGTTGGTATTACCTTGAACAGATTGGTACCGGATGTGTTCTTTATTATTGGTTTGATAGCTTGTGGTTATGATTCAATTTTGACGATCCAAGTTATCATGCTTTTTTAGCCGGGGGCATTCCCTCCAAGTACTATTCCTTTCCAGAGATTCCATTTCTTCCATCATTGAACTAACCCAATATTCACTCTCATCACCACTGACAGCTTTTTTGAAATTCTGTGGTTCATGATGTTCTATGTCTTCAGCAATACTGAGTGCATAATGTACGCTTCCAGCATGTCCATAGAAGTCTGGTCTTTGAATTTGCCTCCTTGGTCTGTCTCTGGCAATGCTGTAGTGTCTCTAGTTTGTATTTCTGGGTGGCATGTCCTTTTCTTCTGAAGAACTGTCACTTGAGTGTTCATTCAAGTTCTCAACCCTTTGTGGTCCAGTATCCATCTGACTCTCCACCTGAACTGATAATCTTTCTGATTCAGTATTGCCATCATGTTCTTCTTGATTTCCAGAGAAGTGATATCCCATAATTGATTCATTGAACTTCACATCTCTGCTTATCATCATTTTCTGGTTTCCAGGTTCCAAGCACCATAACCTGTAACCCTTTATCCCCTCTGGATATCCCAGAAACGCACACCTGTATGCTCTAGGATCAAGTATGTCTGATTTCATGTGAGCGTAAGCCAAGCATCCAAACACCTTTAGACCTGAGTAATTTGGAACTCTTCCACTCCATACTTCTTCTGGTGTTTTGAACTCTAGAGATGATGAAGGTGATCTGTTTATTAGGTAACATGCTATATTGATTTTTTCTCCCCAGAACACCTTTGGCAGTCTAGCATCAATTAACATACACCTTACTCTCGCAAGAATAATTCTGTTGAATCTTTCTGCTGACACGTCGGTTTCTAACCTAGTGTTCCGCAAGTGTACGGATGTAGGTGTAGTACTATTGTCAAGGTCGATCCCACAAGGAATAGTTTTAGGTAGTTTGATACCCTAATACTCTAGGAATGTCCTAACTAGATACTAAGTTTTAAAGGTTGATTTTACTAATTAAACTACTCAATTAAATATAACTTCAAACTTAGGAAACACGAAAACTAACAATCAAAGAGAAAATGTATCCTAGGGCTTCGATTTCAGGATATTATTTCAATGTGGAATATGATTAACCTACTAATTTACCAATTCTAATGTTTATTAGGCGGCACGACAATAATCTAATCCTTCTCTCGAAGCGATTAAACCGTTGATTAATTAAGCTAATTACCCTCTCGAGTCAATTAAACCTAATAACTCCCAAACGATCCTAAGCCACGGCCTACACAGTCATAGACAACTGCGCTCTATGTTCTAAGTCTGATAATAATTCCCTCCTCTCGAAGCGAAATTGTTAAACTAAATTACTAAATCTAGGTGATCAAGCTAAATTCAGTTTTATGCACAAACATAGAGATAAACATGTAAAGAACGGAATTAAATAGATTAAATCATAATCAAACCATTGTCATAAAAATCCCTACTTTCTAACCCTAGGACACGAATAGCTTAGCTACTCATGCCTAGTACTAATCCAATACAAAATTCTATGAAAAACATTGTAAGAATTAAAACTAAGAAAGAACAATTAAACCCGGATGACTCCGTCTCGATGATCTTCGTCTTCCTTGTCTTCCAAGGTGATGTAATTTATGTTCTTGATGATTGATCCCCTTTTCCTAGAGCTTGGGGTCCTTTTTATAGAGTTGAGGACGAATCTTGGGGAAGATAAGCTCAAAATCCTATTAAAATAGGAAATCTTCGCAGAAAAACACTTCTGACACGGCCGTGTTGCTTAAGTGACACGGCCGTGTTGCTTTGCACAAAATTCACTTTCTGCTCAACATTTGACACGGCCGTGTTGCTTAAGTGACACGGCCGTGTTCTATTCCAGAATCAACAGCACATTGTGGACCACTTTTGACACGGCCGTGTTACAAGTCTGACGCGGCCGTGTCGGTTCTTGCCCGGTTTTGCTCCTGGACCGGTTCAGACCGGTTCGGACCGGTTTGGACCGGTTCTTCGACGGTTCTCACTCTTTTGGGCCGGTTTTCACTCTTTTCCAACTTGTTTCCTCGTCCGGTAGCCTGAAAATGCTCAAAATACCTTAAAACAAGTCGAAACACGTCAAATGACCCAAATATTATTAATATAAATAAATGCCGGTCAAATATGCACGTAAATGATATAAAATATGATCCTAAATCGACCTAAATACATGCATAAATAACGTGTTATCAAACTCCCCCAAACTTAAACTGTTGTTCATCCCGAACATCATAACAAAATACACAAATATAACAAGTGATTATGCATTTGTTTAGGGCGACTAGATGATGAATTCAGTTTCAGTTTGATTTTCCTTAAAACAACTAGGCAACACAATTCACTTGAGCATATGTGATAACGCGTAAATCAACTACTCTCGAGACTTTGAACTTTCGAATTATTCAACCCTCACCGGTTAAGTGTTTCACTCATCTCTCAAGTGTTTAGGCTAAAATAATTTTCACTCATATTGAATTCTATGCAAAGCCTACCATATGCTTGCCAATCGTCTACACTAGACCTCGTACTTGATATGTGTGATAAAAGATCAAAAAGGTCTTTATTTTGGTTGTAATGTGGGCTTAAGGTAAGGTGGGATACATTTGGATATAAGTGACTATTCATTGGACTAATCAAGTTACGTCTAACCCGACTACCCCTCAATACAATCACTCAACCTCACTCTTCAAATTTCAGCAAATCACCTTGCAAAGTGACTTCTTCACCTTCCCAAGTCCATACAACTTAAGTGCTTTTCAATTCTGTGGGTACCACATTTTTGGGACTACCCAAATGTTCTAAGCAAATTCACAATTTAAGCACTTTATTTTCTAGCCTCTCCTCTATAATACAAATAATAACAAATTTTTTTTTTCTTTTTTTTTTCTTTTCTTCTTTTCTTTTTTTTTTTTTTTTTTTTTTTTTTTAGGAGAGGCTATTCTTCGCTTTTCACCTATCATTTTTCTCTTATTTCCTTCATCTTTTGAGAATATCCCTACTTCCCATTCCTTCCCACAATTTGTTCACCCAAAAATTCCTTCCAATTCTCCTCCCTCTTACTTGATTAATCCAATTAAGGCCAAAAGAGTTAAATCAAAAGGTTTTGGCTGATATTGTTAGGTTATGAATAAATAAGGCTATAAGGCTCAATTGGGCTAACTAGGGACAATTTTTTTTTCAATATGGGTCAAAGGCAATTTTCATGGTTCAAAGAAATAGGCTTAAACAAAGAGTTGCCTAAGATCATTTCCTAAATCACAACACATACTTGACACATTCTTAGTAAAGACTCACGGCAAGTTCTAGAGACTAGTACACATATTCAATCAAATTCACACCGAAAGAAAGTATATGACTCCAAAAATTGGAGTATAATTAGGCTCAAATTCTCACAAGGTTAATTTTGATTGAATATTCTCAGTTCAAGCTCAATTTCGTCTCAAAACACCTCTCATGCTCTATTATGTGCCATTTTTTCATCTACTTCTTCAAAATCATCTCATCATCAACTATTCATCATCCATCTTTCCCTACTTTTCTCTTTTTATTTTTCTCACTTGTTACCTATTTCCGGGTTTTATTATTCTTATTGACTCTAAAAACTGCACTACTTAGACTCTAAACTCTAACTCCTAAGACTCAACATAGAAACGATATGCAATTAACTTGGGCTCACAGACCCGATAACACCGATAAATCAGATAGCTGGGCTCACCGACCCGATAACATCAATCAAAACAATAACAATCAGCACAATGGGCACACGGACCCACAATCAGCAAAACTCGAACGATCAACTAAAATGTAAATCAAAACTAGAAATATAGCTGCCAAGACGTCCCACGGTCTACCCCCTCCCCCAAACTTGGCTGAAAGCCAATGTTTGGAGGAAAAACGTGGTACGCCTTGGTGCTAACTTACAAATCGTTCGACGATGGCGTTTTGAAACCCCTACGAGCTCCGAAATCGTGCCATTTTGCTCCTACTGAATCTTGGTTCGGCCGTCTCCGCATCACGCTCTGAATTTTCCATTTTTTTCTGTTGACGTACTGACACGGCCGTGTTGAACGTTATGACACGGCCGTGTTACATTTGAGCCAAACTTGATGTTTTTGGGCTGATTTTGACACGGCCGTGTTGCGTTCCAGTGTGAAATCGTGTTTGGAGCTTCGTTTTGACACGGCCGTGTTATAAGTCCGACACGGCCGTGTTGCTTTTGAATCAAAATTGGTTTTTGGGCCTGATTTTGACGCGGCCGTGTCGTTTTGTGACACAGCCGTGTTGCATTCCAGTGCTGAAAACACTTTCTGAGTGCTTTTTGACGCGGCCGTGTCCGTAGTGCGACACGGCCGTGTTGCATCTTCTGCTCCTTTTAATGCGATTTTTCCGTCTTTTCGACCCCCGTTTCTTGCAACACTCGTCCATGTTGATGCCTAAAAACATAAAACACTAAAACACACGTAAAGCATAATAAAAAAAAAATATAAACATAAAGCATTAAACATCGGGTTGCCTCCCGACAAGCGCTTTGTTTTACGTCTTCAGCCGGACGTCCTTTTCCTATCAACCTTCTTCTAGCCACCCCGAGTCGGATGTTTTCTGACCAATTAAAGAGCTATTTGGGGCACGAGGATTTTCTATAGCAGCTAGGGTAGTGTAAATAATGCTACAATTGTGCCTACCCCTTAGACCCGATTTATGTATGTTGAGTGTGATTATTTCGTTTTGAACCCGAAAAACCAACTCCCCTTTAGGTACATCTATTAGTGCTTGGCTAGTCGCCAAGAAGGGTCTTCCTAAGATAAAAGGGAATTCATCACTCCCTTTCATGTCAACAACTAAGAAAGCACTAGGGAATTCAAAATTTAGCACTTTTACCACTACATCCTCTGCTACTCCCAACGGCGTTAATGAAGATCCATCCGCCAATTTGATAGTAGTAAAGGACCGTTTAATTTCCCTTAGTCCTAATTGTCTATACTGCTTAAGAGACATCAAGTTTATGCTAGACCCTAAGTCACACATGACATTATGAAATTCATGACTACCAATTGAGCAAGAAATAGTAAAACTCCCTGGATCTTTTGCTTTTGTTGCTCTTCTTGGTTTCATGCTTGTGTTTGCGTTCTTCTTGGGCCTGCTCGGTCTCTTCTTTGTCGCCTCTTTAACTTCGATTCTCTCCTTTAGTGGTTCCTGTTTCACAACAACAACTCTAGATTGCTCTAAAGGATCAAGGTTAGCAAAGAACGAATTTTTAAAACAAAAATCAAAAGACTCATCAAGAATAGGAGATGAAGTTTTCTTATCTATGATTGTACTGACCTCCTCCTTCTCAATGTTTTTTACTTCCTCGCTTGATTCCTTTGCTTCTTGGTCCTTCAAGCTCTCTTCATGCTCATCTAGCTCCACAATATTGCAGTGCTCCTTCGGGTTAACCACTGTATCACTCGGGTATTGGCCTTGCTTGTGTTGAGCTCCTACTATCTTTATCAGCTGACTCATGTGTGATGTCAACTCTCCAATGCTAGCTTGAGTCTGCACCAACGTGTTCTCGAGCCTCTTGATGTCTGCCCCTTGCCCAGTAATATGCTTGTTTAGCTCCATGAATTTTCCATCCACTTTCTTCTCCAACTGAGCTAACTTTTCATCATACTTTTCAAATTGTGACAGCGCGATCTCTTCTTGTGATGGCTTCTTACCGTCATGGATCATGCCATTTGTAACAGCAAATCCGGGTGGCGGATTAAGTGTGTTTTGCGCGTTCCCATATGAAAAGTTCTGATGATTCTGAGGGTACTGATTGTACCGAGGCTGATTGTTCTGGAAGTTGTTGAAGTTTCGTTGATTCACAAATTTTACTTCTTCAACTTCTTCCGGACCCCCTGGCTGTTGTGCTAACGTTAGATTAGTTAGCAAATTCACCTGGCTCGTCAATGCTGTTACTTGTGCTGTGAGCTTTTCAATTGGCTCATTATTGACGGGCTCGACTTTTTGGACACTTGCTACCCTCCTTGGCATGTTTCTCTCGTTCGACCATTGGTAGCTTGTTCTGGCCATCGCGTCCAGGATTGAGAATGCCATCCTCACTGACTTCTCCATCAAACTTCCACCCGCAGCTGCATCCACTTGGTTTCTAGTCGGAGCAAGTAGACCATTGTAGAACTTGCATACTTGCTGCTTCTTGGTGAACCCATGTTGAGGGCAACTCCGGATAAGATCCCGGAATCGCTCCCAAGCCTCTCCGAATGGCTCTTGGTCCAACTGTTTGAACTGATTAATTTGATTCTGCAAGTCGAGCATCTTGCTCGGTGGAAAGTACTTCAGTAAGAACGAAGTGCTCAAGTCTTCCCAATCTCTGATGTCTTCTAGTGAATTGAACCATTGTAATGCTCTGTCCTTCAGTGAGAAAGGGAACAATCTCATCTTGACCTGCTCGTGCGGCACATGATTGATCTTGATTGTGTCAGCCAGTCTGCGAAACTTGATAAGATGCGCATTCGGATCCTCCAAAGCACTTCCCCCATACTGATTTTGCTGCACTATATTGATTAGTGTAGGCTTCAGCTCGAAATTATTGGCATTAAGTGGTGGAGGTTGCACTCCTCCTGCCTGCTGGTTTGGACTGGGCTTCAAGCAGTCGCTAATAGGCGTGTCATCTTCATCGCCTGCAGCTGGGTCTATCTGAATTGGGCCGTACTGCTGTTGTAGCTGTGGCCCTTGTGGAGGTACCTGCTGCTGTATGTTCGTGACTCGATCATCCAACCGTGCCAAGGCTGTTAGCACTCTATTTAGTGCTTCATCATTCGGCTGCTGTGGTGGGTTCTCCATCTCAGCTGTGAAGTTTCTTCTCGTTCGGTGTCTGCGAGCTGTCGCTTCAATTTCCGGATCGAAAGGAAGAAGGGTTTCTTTCCCTTTTGATCTGGTGTGCATACGAAGCCTGAAAACACCAAACACAAGAACTACCGCGTAATACAAAAATTAACCCAAAAAATAAAAACGAAAATTAAAATTAAAAAATATGAAAAAATAAAATCTAGTCTAGTTTCCTCCTATTTTTCAAGATAAAAACTAAGCGCTAAATCCTATTCCCCGGCAACGGCGCCAAAAACTTGACACGTCGGTTTCTAACCTAGTGTTCCGCAAGTGTACGGATGTAGGTGTAGTACTATTGTCAAGGTCGATCCCACAAGGAATAGTTTTAGGTAGTTTGATACCCTAATACTCTAGGAATGTCCTAACTAGATACTAAGTTTTAAAGGTTGATTTTACTAATTAAACTACTCAATTAAATATAACTTCAAACTTAGGAAACACGAAAACTAACAATCAAAGAGAAAAGGTATCCTAGGGCTTCGATTTCAGGATATTATTTCAATGTGGAATATGATTAACCTACTAATTTACCAATTCTAATGTTTATTAGGCGGCACGACAATAATCTAATCCTTCTCTCGAAGTGATTAAACCGTTGATTAATTAAGCTAATTACCCTCTCGAGTCAATTAAACCTAATAACTCCCAAACGATCCTAAGCCACGGCCTACACAGTCATAGACAACTGCGCTCTATGTTCTAAGTCTGATAATAATTCCCTCCTCTCGAAGCGAAATTGTTAAACTAAATTACTAAATCTAGGTGATCAAGCTAAATTCAGTTTTATGCACAAACATAGAGATAAACATGTAAAGAACGGAATTAAATAGATTAAATCATAATCAAACCATTGTCATAAAAATCCCTACTTTCTAACCCTAGGACACGAATAGCTTAGCTACTCATGCCTAGTACTAATCCAATACAAAATTCTATGAAAAACATTGTAAGAATTAAAACTAAGAAAGAACAATTAAACCCGGATGACTCCGTCTCGATGATCTTCGTCTTCCTTGTCTTCCAAGGTGATGTAATTTATGTTCTTGATGATTGATCCCCTTTTCCTAGAGCTTGGGATCCTTTTTATAGAGTTGAGGACGAATCTTGGGGAAGATAAGCTCAAAATCCTATTAAAATAGGAAATCTTCGCAGAAAAACACTTCTGACACGGCCGTGTTGCTTAAGTGACACGGCCGTGTTGCTTTGCACAAAATTCACTTTCTGCTCAACATTTGACACGACCGTGTTGCTTAAGTGACACGGCCGTGTTCTATTCCAGAATCAACAGCACATTGTGGACCACTTTTGACACGGCCGTGTTACAAGTCTGACGCGACCGTGTCGGTTCTTGCCCGGTTTTGCTCCTGGACCGGTTCAGACCGGTTCGGACCGGTTTGGACCGGTTCTTCGACGGTTCTCACTCTTTTGGGCCGGTTTTCACTCTTTTCCAACTTGTTTCCTCGTCCGGTAGCCTGAAAATGCTCAAAATACCTTAAAACAAGTCGAAACACGTCAAATGACCCAAATATTATTAATATAAATAAATGCCGGTCAAATATGCACGTAAATGATATAAAATATGATCCTAAATCGACCTAAATACATGCATAAATAACGTGTTATCATCTGCCACTCCATTCTGTTCAGGATTTATAGGAACTGTTCTATGTCTAGTAATCCCTTTTTCATTACAGAAAGTTCTAAACTCAGTAGATAGATACTCTAAGCCATTGTCAGTTCTCAAATGCTTGAGTTTCTTCCCCTTTAATGTTTCCATCTGAAGTAACCATGTCTTGAATTTAGTGAAGGCATCACTCTTGTTTCTTAAGACAAACACCAACACTTTCCTGCTGAAATCATCAATAACAGACATGAAGTACCTTCCTCCTCCAAGAGTTTCAATTCTGGATGTTCCCCAGATATCAGAATGAACATAATCTAGAGGTTCTTGGGTCATGTGAATTCCCTTGGCATAAGGCAATTTCTGGGATTTGCCTAATGCACATTTGTCACAGAATTCAAGTGTCTGGTTTCCAACCTCTCCTATTATGCCTCTTTTGGATAGTTCTTTTAACCCCCTTTCCCCAATGTGTCCTAACCTTTTATGCCACAATGTTAGTTCATCTTTGCCCAGAATGTTTCCCACATTTCCAACCACTGGTTTTCCCACCAAAATAAACGAGCCATGGTGTTGTCTTCCTTTGATTACCAGTTTATTTTCTTTGGTTATGTGTAACTGACCATCAGCAGACTTAAATTCATACCCACTAGCAATAAAAGATCCTAGGGAGATCAGGTTTCTTTTAAGTCCAGGCACATACCTTATTAGTGATTTTTCTTGTAACTCCATCACACATGTTGATGCTTACTGATCCAGTGCCTTGAACTCTGCAGGATTGGTCATTTCCTAGCAGTACACACCCTCTATCTTCTTTCTTGAGGTTTTGAAACCATTCTTCATGGGGACTGTAAAGAATTAACTCTTCTCACACACGAACAACACTCAAACCAGAAAGAAAATGAAAAACAACAAGAAATTCGGCCACAAGAAACCGAACAAAGAACAGGAATAGAAAATGATGAACACAGGGATTTTACGTGGTTCGATCAATATGATCTACATCCACGGAGGTTCTATACACCTCAATTCACTCCACTTATCAATCAATTACAAGAATTAATCCAGAAAACTAGAAACCCCAATTCACAGACTGAATTGAGCTCAAGAACCCTAGTTATCAAATTCTCTTGATTGAGTAATGTTTACAGAGGGAAAGTAACGTTAATCAACTCGCATCTTCAAGTGGTTTCAATGTATATAAAGGACAGAGCTCGAATCAGGAAGTACAAGCCGTTGCAACCACTTTTGTTCTCAATTGCACAAAACTGTTTAGCGGGCTTTCAACAACGGTTTTACAAGCAACGGTTTTAATTAGTTGCAAAAGATAGTTATAACCACCTTGACTCCGGTTTCATTTTTAACCTTTAAACTGATCTAACTAAAAACGCGGTTCTTTAACCCGGTTCTTCACATACTAAACCCGGTTTCGGACTCCTCAAATCCTCTATGACAATCCATTGATCACTTGATGATATTGTCTACAAATCTCCACCTCAATGAACTCAAGTGTATTTCATCACCTCATCCTGCCTTCTCTTCCAGGTTTAATAGCACTGTCCAAGCCCTATCAGGCTTGAGCAATGAATCATCTTACTCCCCGGAACTGCCTTAGTTAGAAAATCAGCTGCATTGTCCACAGTATGAACCTTCTTCACCTTTACAGATCCTGCTTCAATCACATCCCTTGCAAAGTGAAGTCTAACATCAATATGCTTAGACTTCTCATGAAAAGCTTGGTGTTTCACCAAGTAAAGTGCACTATGGTTGTCACATTGAATGGTGACACAACCTAAGTCTTTGAGAATTCCCTTGAGCCACAAAGCTTCCTCGATTGCCTCAGTTAAGGCAATGTACTCTGCCTCAGTTGTTGACAAAGAAACCACAGGTTGTTGCACACTTCTCCAGCTTATAGTCGTTTCATACAAGGTAAAAACATAGCTTGTAACAGATTTCCTTGTATCTAGATTCCCAGCAAAATCTGCATCAGCATACCCAACAAGAGGTACAGCACTAGCTTCTTGCTTCTCAAACTTCAATCCTACACTGACTGAGCCTTTCAAATATCTCAAGACCTGTTTTAAAGCTTCCCAATGAGCCTCTCCTGGATTTGACATGTACCTACTTACCAAAGAAACACTATAGGCCAGATCTGGCCAGCTGCATATCATTCCATACATCAGGCTGCCAACACCACTGGCATATGGAACATTTTTCATATGAATTGCTTCTTCTTCTATCTTTGGACATTGTTCTTTGGATAGCTTGGTTTGTTGGCTAACTAGAATACTTAATGGCCGTGACTCATGCATGTCAAATCTCTCCACAACCTTCTGCAAATACTGCTTCTGTGAGAGCCAAAGTGTTCCAGACTTCCTTCTTCTAATAATATCCATCCCCAAAATCTTCCTTGCTTCTCCAAGATCCTTCATGTTAAATTCTGAGCTCAATCTTCCCTTTAACTGTTGTATTTTGTCCATGCTCTTACTGGCAATGAGCATGTCATCCACATACAATAACAGAAACACTTGTTCAAGCCTTGGACCTTTATTAAAGTATACACAGCTATCATACAAGCTTCTTATGAAACCTGCATTGATCATTAACTCATTGAACTTCTTGTTCGACTGTCTTGGACTCTGCTTCAAACCATAAAGTGATTTCCTGAGAAAACAGGCCTTCTCTTCATTTCCTGGAATCACAAAGCCCTCAGGTTGCTTCATGTATATTCTTTCAATGAGATCACCATGCAGGAATGATGTCTTAACATCTAACTGCTGTAGTTCCATGTCTTCTTGTGTAACTTTTGATAAAAGTAGCCTAATAGAGCAATGCTTCACAACAGGAGAGAATACCTCATTATAATCAATGCCTTCCCTTTGTGTAAAGCCTCTTGCCATAAGCCTTGCCTTGTATCTGATTTTATCAGCCTTTCCAGCCTCCACCTTCTTCTTGTAGATTCAATTTGAGCTGACTAACTTCTGCCCCTTTGGTTTGTCTACAAGTTTCCAGGTTTGGTTATTCTTCAGAGATTCCATTTCCTCCATCATGGCCCCTATCCAATGTTCACTTTCACTGCAATTGATTGCTTCCTTGACACTGCTTGGCTCTTGAAACTCCAGGTCTTCTGCTACACTTAATGCATAGTAAACACTCCCAGCTTGTCCATAGAAATCAGGCCTGTGGATTTGCCTACTTGGTCTATCTCTACCAATGCTATAGGTTCTGAGATTTGAAATCTCAGGTTGGTCTTCATCCTCTTCTGATGAACTGTCATTACCTGGTTGAGTTTGAACATTGTTCTCTGGTGATTTCTCTTCATCAGTAGGCTCCACCTGAATGGAAATTCTTTCAGATTCTATGGCACCATCAGCCTCTTCTTGACTTCCAGTAGAGTTATATCCCATCACAGCCTCATTGGATCTCACATCTCTACTTATCAAGATTTTTTTGTTTCCTTGTTCCAAACACCATAACCTGTAGCCTTTGATGCCCTCAGAGTATCCTAGGAATACACACCTCTGTGCCCTTGCATCTAGTTTGTCTTGCCTGATGTGAGCATAAGCCAAACAACCAAACACTCTCAAGTTATCATAGTTTGGTACCTTTCCATTCCGAACCTCTTCTGGAGTCTTAAATCCTAGAGTTGATGATGGTGATCTATTTATCAAATAACATGCTGTGTTCAGTGTTTCTCCCCAGAAAGATTTGGGTAATCCAGCATCAATCAGCATACATCTAACTCTCTCAAGCACAGTCCTGTTAAACCTTTCAGCAACACCATTTTGTTGAGGGTTCATTGAGACAGTTTTGTGCCTTGTGATGACCTTATCTTCACACAACCTTGTGAATTCAGTAGATAGATATTCCAGGCCATTATCAGTCCTAAGATGTTTCAATTTCTTCCCTCTTAGATTCTCCACCTGGCTCAACCATGTTTTAAACTTAAGGAATGCATCACTCTTGTTCCTTAAGACATATACCCATATTTTTCTACTGTATTCATCAATGATGGACATGAAATACCTCCCTCCTCCATGTGTCTCTGTCCTTGAAGGCACCCATATGTCAGAATGTACATAGTCAAGTGGTTCTTGAGTAGAATGAACCCCTTTAGCATAAGGCAGCTTCTTGGCCTTTCCTAAAGCACATTTGTCACAAAACTCAAGTGTTTGATTTCCTATTTCACCAATTATACCCCTCTTAGACAGCTCCTTCAACCCTCTCTCTCCAATATGACCCAGTCTTTTATGCCACTTCATGAAATCCTCTCTACTTATCACAGATTCAACACAACCTATCACAGGAGAACCAATCAAGATAAACAGGCCATTGTGTTGCCTTCCCTTGATCACCAACTTGTTTTGTTTATTGATATGAAGATACCCATCTGTGGAGTTGAACTGACAGCCATTTGCCACAAGAGAACCAAGAGATAGGAGGTTCCTCTTAAGGCCAGGAACATACCTTACTTTTGAAATAGTTCTGATGACTCCATCATACATTTTGATCTGAATAGATCATGTGCCTTTAACTCTGCAGGAGTGGTCATTTCCCAGTAATACACATCCACCATCTGCTTTCTTTAAGTCTTTGAACCATGATTCATTTGGGCACATGTGGAATGAACACCTGTATCAAGAACCCATTCCTTTACCATCTTTGTATTTGTGATGTTTAAAACTTCAGAGGTATATCTTGATGTTCAGTCACAGCCACTTCTGTCCTTTGGTTGTCCTGCTTCTTCTTCTTTTGTGGGCAATCCTTCTTCAAATGTCCAGTTTTCTTGCACTTGAAACACTTTCTATTTTCAACCCAGTCTCCATTCTTCTTTGAATTCTGAGTTCCAGCTTTGTTGTCCTTGGATCCCTGGAACTTCTTCTTTTGATAGTTCTTTTTGAACTTTATGTTCAAGCCTTCTCCAGCCTGAGTAGAGCCCTTATCTCCCTTGAGTTTGAAAACACTTTGTCTTCAAAGCTAAGAGAATAGACTCATAATTGACCTTTCCATCCCTTCCAAACATCAATGCATCCGTGAAGCTTTCCATGGACTTTGGAAGAACATTCAACACCATCAAAGCCTTGTCATCATCCTCCAAGTTCACACCCAGGTCTTCTAGTTCTTCAATCATCTTGACAAATTCATCAAGTTGATCAAAAATGGCCTTATCATCAGTAATCTTGAAAGACATCAATTTCTGCTTCAGAAACAGTTTGTTTGATATTGACTTGGATTGATAAAGTTCTTCCAATTTTCCCCATGCCTCTACTGCATTCTTGCACCTTGATACCTCCCTCAGAGGTTTATCACCCAAACATAGAAATATCAGTCTCAAAGCCTTCTTATCCACTTCTGAAAACTTTGGTTTCTCAGCATCAGACCATTGATCAACAGGGAGGAGTGCAGAATCTAAACCATTTTGAACCAACACAGCATTCATCTTGATTTTCCAAAGTGAGAAGTCATTCTTACCTGAAAACTTCTCCACATCCATCTTAACTCCAGCCATTTTCCTTACCTCTTCGAGTGTGTGTGCAAGTTTCTCACAGACGGTGCCACTTGTAAAGAATTAACTCTTCTCACCCACAAACAACACACAAACCAGAAAGAAAATGAAAAACAACAAGAAATTCGGCCACAAGAAACCGAACAAAGAACAAGAATAGAAAATGATGAACACAGGGATTTTACGTGGTTCGATCAATATGATCTACATCCACGGAGGTTCTATACACCTCAATTGACTCTACTTATCAATCAATTACAAGAATTAATCCAGAAAACTAGAAACCCCAATTCACAGACCGAATTGAGCTCAAGAACCCTAGTTATCAAATTCTGTTGATTGAGTAATGTTTACAGAGGGAAAGTAACGTGAATCAACTCGCATCTTCAAGTGGTTTCAATGTATATAAAGGACAGAGCTCGAATCAGGAAGTACAAGCAGTTGTAACCACTTTTGTTCTCAACTGCACAAAACTGTTTAGCGGGCTTTCAACAACGGTTTTACAAGCAACGGTTTTAATGTGTTGCAAACGACAATTAACCACCTTGACTCCGGTTTCATTTTTAACCTTTAAACTGATCCGACTAAAAACCCGGTTCTTTAACCCAGTTTCAGACTCCTCAAATCCTCTACTACAATCCATGATCACTTGATGATATTGAACTGATGTCTACAGGGACACATATGGAAGGAGTAACCAGTATCCAATACCCACTCCAACTCCATGTTTTACTCAGTAACATTCAAGACCTCTTGTATGTCCTCTTCATGCTCAACTGTAGCAGCTTCAGCACCCTGGCCTTCCTTCCTCTTCATCTTCTGTGGGCAGTCTTTCTTTAGATGCCCAATTTGTTTGCACTTGAAGCATTTTTTGTTTTCTACCCATTCTCCATATTTCTTTGGAGCATTGTTGCCACTTTTGGGATTCTTTGAGGTTTGGGCCTTCTTCTTTTGGTAGTTTATTTTGAACTTAACATTTAGTCCTTCACCAGATTGAGTTTCCTTCTTGACTCCTTGATTTTGTAAACATATGGTCTTCAAAGCAGTAATAATTAAGTCATAACTCAGTTTATCCTGCCTCCCAAACATCAAAGTATCTTTGAATCCTTCCATAGATCTTGGTAGAGCATTTAACACCATCAAGGCTCTGTCATCATCCTCCATTGTTACCCCAAGATCTTCCAGCTCATCAAGAAGTTTTGTAAACTCATCTAATTGATCAGAGATGTCCTTTTCCTCCACCATTTTGAAAGCCAGCAATCTCTGCTTGAGGAACAGCTTGTTTGAAACTGACTTGGATTGATAAAGGTCCTCCAGTTTGGTCCAGCCCTCGATTGTATTCTTACACCTCGAAACCTCCCTCAAAGGCTTATCACAAAGACACAAGATGATTAAACTCAAAGCCTTTTGGTCTATTTCTGCATATTTGGGCTTCTCAGTCTCTATCTAGTCACTTTCAAGTTTGAGAGCACTCACCAGCCCGTTTTGCACCAGAATGGCCTTCATCTTGATCTTCTATAGGTCGAAGTAATTCTTCCCTGAGAATTTATCCAAATCCATCTTCATTTTCTAACATCTTTATCTTCTAGTTGCGTGAGAATGTTTCCCACAGACGGCGCCACTTGTTAGAATTAGCTCAACCTCTCACAAGACAACACATAACAGAATTCAAACGAATAATCAATCAAGAATCGGCCAACAACAACCGAACCAAGAACAGAAATGAAAAATGATGAACATAGGGATTTTAAGTGGTTCGATCAAGGTGATCTACATCCACGGAGGTTCTATACACCTCAATTCACTCCACTAATCAACCAATTACAAGAATTATCTAGAAATCCAGAAAACCCCCAAATCATACCCTGATTTGAGCAGAAAACCCTAGAGATCTAATTCTCTTGATTGAGTAATGTTTACAGAGGGAAAATTATGTCTACTAGCTCGCATCTACAAGTGTTTACAATGTATATAAGTGCTGAAGCTCGAATCTGGAAGTTGAGGAAATTGTAACCTCTTTGACTCAGGATATTCAAAACCGCTACAGCGGGGCTTTCACAACGGTTTCTTATGCAACAGACTAAAACCGTTGTGAACGGAGATTATAACTACCTCAAGCCCGGTTCTTCTTTTAACCTCATTTCTGATCTCGGCTAAAACCCGGTTCTCTGATCCGGTTCCTTGCACTTCGAACCCGGTTCTGGAATCCTCAAAACCTCTACGTCATACCATAACCTCATTGGCTGGTTGCAATGCATGCTGAGCTTGATGCTCTTCATGCTAATCACACTTGGGATTTGGTTCCCCGTCCTTTGAACTCCAATATTGTTGGTTCCAAATGGGTCTTTCGAACGAAGTATCTCACAAATGGTTTTGTCACACGATACAATGCTCGTTTGGTTGCTCAGGGGTTTTCTAAGATTCTCTGTCTCGATTTTTTGCACATTTTTAGTGCGGTTGTTAAGGCTACCACCGTCTGTATTATAATATCCTTGGTTGTTCACAATCATTGGCCCTTACATCAACTGGATGTAAACAATGCTTTTTTGCATGGGGTTCGGTCTAAGTCGGTCTACATGGCTCAACTACCTGGTTTTCTTGATCTACGATTCCCTCGATCATGTTTGCTTCCTTAAAAAGGCTCTCTATGGTCTTCGTCAAGCTCCACTAGCCTGATTTGTTCGATTCAACAACTTCCTCATTGGCCTAGGTTTTCACTGCAGTCGAGCTGGTATTTCATTGTTCTACTTTGCTCGTTACGACATCACTCTATACCTTCTACTTTATGTTGATGACATTATTGTGATGGGTAATGATCCTATCTTCCTTCGCTAATTTATTGCTTGAGTTCACAAAGAATTTTCCATTAAAGATCTAGGTAGCTTAAGCTAGTTTCTCGTTCTTGAGGTAAACTCACACTTCCAATGGGTTATATCTTAGTCAGGCCAAGTACGCTAATGATATTTTTGTTTGGTCTAGGATCTTGGATTCCAAGCCCGTTTCTACACCGTTCGTTGTGGGTGAGTCTCTCGTCAGTATTTGTTCCAAGTTTGATAATCCCACCCTTTATCGGTCTGTAGTTGGATTTTTGAAGTATTTAATCATCACAGGACCTAATCTTATGTTGTTAATCATGTTAGTCAGTTCCTCCAGTCTCTAACTATTGATCATTTCTCGGCGGTCAAGCATATTCTTTGGTATATTAAAGGCACCCTAAATTTTGGTTTGTCTTACACACGTGGTCCTAGTGTTTCTATTATTGGATATTCTGATACGGATGGAGCATAGTGCGTTAAGACACGCCAGTATACTTATGGTTACTCTATTTTCTTGGATGGTGACTTGGTTTCTTAGAGTGCAAAGAAACAGCCTATTGTATCTCCCTCAAGTTATGACTCCGAATACTAGGCTCTTGCCAACACAGCTCAAGAAATTGTCTAGGTTACTCAACTACTTCATGAATTAGGTGTTTCATAATTATATATGGTTCTCTTATTCATCATATTCCTTTATATTGGGTGTCAAATACAAGATTTCTACAACTACATAATGTTTATTGAATGTCTAACATGTGCCTCATCGTCACTTTTAAAGAAGGCACACGGATTGTATTTTTTCTTTAAGACTCCCCCTTGTGCCACTACAAGAAATATGTTATTTTGTGACGATTTTCTTCTTGACGCACAAAGTTTTGTCACCGTTTGTTGCATAATAGTGACGAATGTAAATTTCATCGTAATAATATTCATTATTGTGACAACTTTTATATTTGTCATTATTTAAAAAACAACTCGTCACTAATTAGCAAATATCATGACGAACATTGGAAATGTGTCACAATCATTCTTAGAGATAGAATTTCGTACCAAAATTTTGGAGGGTAATCTTTTCACGACGAGTACAAACTAACTAGCGACGGTCTTTAGTGTCACTTATTTTATTCTTTCGTTACAATGTCATATATCGTCACTAATTGTTTAAAAAAATTAATGACCGATTCCAATTTGTCACATATTCTTATCTTTCGTGACGATTTAAATAAATTTGTCACCACTGATTTTAAAGACAAAAAATATTATTAATTTATGACGATGTTTAGTGTCACAATCACTTTTTATTAGTGACGACAAAATATTTCATTATTAATACACGTGCGTAAGTGTGACGAAATGATGTCGTCATATTTAATTGAATTTGGTGACGAAAGGCAATTAGTTTGTCATATTTGAATTTGTGATAACATTAAAACTTGTCACAAATGTTTAAAAATATTAAGGGACAAAATTACTCCGTCGTGAATATTCATATTCACTGACGACGAGTACCAACTCGTCACCTTTATTATTTGTTGAAAGGATAACAAAGTTATTTCGTCACAAATGTTATATTTGGTGAAATTGCAAGATATTTCGTTCACAATTTAATATGTTTGTGTGTATATATGATGACAAATACGAATATCATAACTAAAATATTTTTTATTTTTTATAATTTTTTTTGTTGTTGCATTATATTAATTAAAACATGTAGATAATTTTTCGTCTAAGATATTTAAATTTGTTGATAATGTTCATTAATTTGTATATTAGAAGTGTGAATTAGAGAAAGAAAAAAATAAGATTGTTAGGAATTGAACATTAGATTAGACCTTCAATAAAAGGCCCCAATTTTGTACCAATTAGTCTAAATCTTATATTATTAATTAATTCTTACTCATTATATTTAATATATTAAGTTAAAATAAAAAATAAATAAATTAAAACGTTTGTTGGATTC
The DNA here is from genome assembly GCA_958295605.1 of Ajuga chamaepitys. NCBI lineage: Eukaryota > Viridiplantae > Streptophyta > Magnoliopsida > Lamiales > Lamiaceae > Ajuga > Ajuga chamaepitys. The sequence continues at coordinate 37,515,507 of OY282495.1, forward strand.
GAACCCAACACCTCCTGAAGACCAGGTATACTCTCTACCAACTCAACTATTACTCATTTGAGATTTATTCATACTCAATATATTTAACATATCAAGTTAAAGTAATAAAAGTAAAATATAACATATGGGTTGGCTTTGAACCCAAGACCTTCTGGAGGTTAGGATAAGTACTCTACCAACTCAGCTATTACTCATTCAAGGATAGTTTCCACTGAAATTAATATATAGTTATTACCTCTAAACTAATCTGAAAAATATCTTCTCCAAATTACGTATTAATTTATAAATTGTTAATGTGAATTATTGTTTTTAATCTACGTTTAGGATTTTTAATATTTGTAAAGACGGGAACAATATAGCTCTTTATTTATTTATGAATTTTGTTGTAACGCCCATAAATTATTTAATCATTTATTATATTTACCTTTTTTTTTATGTCTTATGATATTTATTCTATTTTATTAATTAGTAATTTTGTCAATTATTATTTTATTTAAAGTTAAAAGCATATTTTATGTGATTAGATTTTTCAATACTTAACTTAGACATAAGCCCAATGCATTAGTCAAGGTCAAACCCATTATTTTTACTTAGGGAACAAGATAACAATTTCCTAGCCTAATTAGGAGTCATAAACCATAGTGTAATAAGATCTATAAATAAGGGATTCATGTCATAAATTAAAATCACAACCCAAATAATCTATTTTTTATATAATTTTCGTCAAAAGCACATAAGGAGCCTTCGGGAAGCCGACATCATCGTGCGAACCTTGTTTTCATCCTTCACTCTATTCTCAGGTATCTTTTTTATAAAATTTGAAAACCACAGCTATTTGTATTATTTTTTGATGAAATTTTAGTATGTTATTCCACCAAATATTATCACGTTACTGTAAAAATTTCAATCATTTTTGAGTCGTAAATTATTTTATATTAATTTTATATCTATGCTGATCCAGATTTTAGATATTCTATTTTTTCAACTAGAAAATTCATAATATATATTTATATATCTTCAAATCTTATGATTTTTGGATATGCTTCTCTACAGTATGTCTGTTTTATTCTGTACGAATTTCAGATTTTTCCATCAAGTAATTATTTAATTATAAATATTTTCTCATGGCTGTTCAGAATCTGATAACTTCTATATTTTGTTTTATAAAATTCGAAATATTCATTTAAAGTACTTTAAAAATTCCCATTTTTAGATATGTATTCTGATAGGGATGGCCCAGTCACTTCGGGTCGGGTTAATACCTCGGCCCACCAACCGGCCCAGAAGATCCAGAAATACGCGTCGTCCCAGATAATGTGGCGCGGCCCAACTTATGGCTTGTTCCGCGATTCAAGGCCCACGATCCGTTCCCAACCGCCACGCAGCGGAAAATAGGCGCGACAATAGGGAGTTAGTTAGGGTTTAGTAGGGGATAGTATAAATATGAGGAAAGAACTCTGAATTAGGGTTCGCATTCTGTATTCTAAAATTATTACGTGTAAACTCAAAGAGATAGTGAAAGAAACACCTCGGCAGGTGCTATTTTGTGCCCGTGGACGTAGATCTCCCGATCGAACCACGTACATCTTTCATTTTTCCATATTTCTTGCACAAGTATTCGTTAAGTTTCTTGGATATCAGATTGCGCATTATCAATTGGCGCCGTCTGTTGGAATCGCAAGTAGTTTTTGATATTAACAGTGCATTCAAATATCATGGTGATGACTCGTCTAAATCAATCTCGCCAGGGTGATCAAGCCAATCAAGATCCACTCGTGGATCAAGTTTTGCCGCCGAGGCAATCGCCGATACGAGGTACGTCTCATCATCAGGGCAACCAAGGCCCGGTTATGAATCCAGACAACCAGTTCTTACCTCTGCCCCCACAAGACATGCAAAACTCTAATCCCGCTGTCGCCCGGCCACCGGTCAATATTCAAATAACTCCAGAATTACTCCAGGCTTTCCTACAAGAGCATGCTCATGTTCTTCAAGACTGGGCGGCTAATCGCCCGAATCCCGATGGACCTGCCGGACATGCTACCAATCCCGCGGTGCATCCACATCGCCAGCACTCGCATGATCGACAAGACCCGGTGCACCGCGGGCGTCAGGATCGGCGACGGGAACGACCTGGTTCTCCTGAGGACCATGGGAGTTCTAACGGGTCAAGACAGCGCAACGACGAACCTGCAAATGTCGACCACCGCCGTCCACTTAATGCGGCTAAAAGAGTTCGTTATGCCAATCCTCATACTCTAGATCTTCAAGAGTATGAGCGAGTCCAACGCAATGTCGAGCTAGACAGAATCCTGGGCCTTGATGCCAATGGGGACATTATCACACCGTTCTCTCAAGAAATCATGGCCACCTCCCTTCCCGAAGGGTTCAAAAGGCCTGCCATACCACCTTACGACGGCACCGGAGATCCAGCCAATTTTCTTGGAGCTTTCAGGCACAACATGCTTAGCCGCGATCATACTACATCCCTTCATTACTGTAAGATTTTCCCTGAGTACCTTCAGGATGAAGCTCGGGTTTGGTTTGATTCTCTCCCTCGCAATAGTGTATCCTCTTTTAGAGAACTCGCCGAGCACTTTTGGGCGCGTTTTGAAGCACGTGCGAAGCCCATGGCCACCATGGCCGACCTCATGAATATGGAACAGCGGGACGGCGAAACCGTTACCCAATTTCTTGACCGCTTTACAGCGGAGAGTCTCAAGGTGGGAAGTTGCTCAGATGATGTTATCATCAACGCATTCATGAATGGACTCCGTCCCGGACCACTCTACACCGAGTTGGTTCGTAATCCACCGGTCACAACCCGAGCACTGTTTAATACGGTGTGCAGATATGCTAAGGCCGAGGAGCAGACTCGTCGGAAACGTGAGAAACATGCTAGCAAGCGGCAGTCCGACAGGGCACAAGTTGGGCCTAGCACACGACCTAGTGCCTTTTCTCGTCTGAACCCGGGGCGTTCAGAATCTCGAGGTGATATTCCACAATTCACTCCGCTGACAAAATCACGAGCTGAAATTCTTTCTGTTCACAAGAATGATTTACAGCCCTGTCCGCGGATGACTGCTCCGCCTGAAAAGAGGAACCGTGGAAAGTGGTGTGCGTACCACCGAGATCATGGGCAAGGAAATTGAGGAGTGTTTAAGGAAAGGTCTCTTGCGACAATACATTGCGCGGACCGATGACAAACCTCGGACAAGTCAGAATGGGGGTTTGTCTCATAACCGTGGAGGTTATCATGACCGGGGTACACAACAAAATCGGCCGCCGTGGCAGAATAATCGGCCGGGGTCTAGCAATTATGCACGACAAGACTCTGGCAATCGCCAACAACCTCGTTTTCTGCCACCACCTCCTCCTCCGGGAGGATCCGGAGACAATGCACCCACTCACGTAATAAACGTGATATATGGGGCCCTCCCCACCGGGGCTTCGCGAAATGCCTTGAAGGCAGAGGCTCGCCGTCCTCCTCCCGAGGAGCCACGTCATAAGCGCCTCCATCAATCCGAAACTGTTAGTTTCACAGATAGAGACCCGGTTCCAGAGATAACACCTCATACTGACGCCATTGTCATCGACATGACTATAGCCAATGTTACAATAAAGCGGGTATTCGTGGACAATGGAGCCGCAGTGAGTGTTATATTCGCCGACTGTTTCCAAAAGATGGGGATTCCTCGGGAACAACTTCGGCCGGCCCCCGGGCCATTGCAGACTTTCACCCAGGGTGAAGTCCAGCCAGAAGGTGTCATCACTCTCCCGGCGTCTCTGGGGACCTATCATGCAATAAAAACCATTTTCGTGGATTTTTACGTGGTTAACTCCCCGTCACCTTACAACATGATCTTGGGTCGGGATTGGCTTACTCCCGCCAAAGCCATATGCTCCACATACCACCTCGCGCTAAAATTCCCCACCTCACATGGCGAAGTGGCTATCCGCGGTAGTCAGCGGGTTTCTAAGGAGTGCATGTACGTGGCACTCAAAAAGACTACCAAAGTTCCTCCCAAACAGCAGCTTCAGGTAGCATCATCGGCTCTTGAACCTCAGGTATGTACCTCATTGGGGGATACCACTGTCCAGGTGCCGCTTGATCCGTCCAAACCAGAACAAACTGTAACTGTCGGTGCCGTGGATGTGCCATGGTTACACCAGGCCATCATTCAGACCTTGCGAGAGTATTCCGATGTCTTTGCATGGTCCCCTTTGGATATGCCCGGGGTCTCTCCCGATGTAATAACCCACAAGCTGAACATCGATCCCAGCGTAAAGCCTATACAGCAAAAGCAAAGGAAGTTCGCTCCGGAGCGAAATGCAGCAATTCGAATCGAGGTGCAACAACTCTTGGATGCGGACATCTTGTTCGAAGTGTATTACCCTTCTTGGCTATCCAATCCAGTGATGGTGATAAAGTCCAGCGGGGCATGGCGAATGTGTGTCGATTTCTCCGATCTCAATAAACATTGTCCGAAGGACTGTTATCCTCTACCTTCCATCGACCAAAAGGCCGAAGCCATTACTGGGTACGTGGCACTTTGTTTCTTAGACCTGTATAAGGGATACCACCAAATCTTCATGGATCCTCAGGATGCCCTCAAGACGGCATTTATCACTGCTTTTGTGTGTTTTGCTTTTAAGAAAATGCCCTTCGGGCTCAAGAACGCTGGAGCCACATATCAACGTCTCATGGACCGCGTTTTTTGCGATCAAATTGGCCGCAACGTCGAGGTTTACGTCGATGATCTGGTTATAAAAAGTACCTCCCATTCTTCATGCGTGCAAGACATTGCCGAAACGTTGCGTACTCTGCAGCGTTACAATTTGCGACTTAATCCGGCAAAATGCACTTTCGGCGTTGGCTCCGGAAAGTTTCTTGGTTATATGGTTTCACAACACGGTCTTCAGGCCAATCCAGCCAAACTTCGGGATGTTTTAGATCTGCAACCACCGAAGACGTTCAGAGACGTTCAACGCCTCACAGGTGGTTTGGCGGCCTTAAATCGCTTTTTATCTAAAGCGGCAGAGCGCCAACTCCCATTCTTCAAAATTTTGAGACAGGCGAAGTCATTTGAGTGGACTCCGGAGTGCACTGAGGCTTTCGAGGCTTTGAAGCATCATATTCAGCAATTGCCCACTTTGTCAGTTCCTCTCTCCGGAGAGCCTCTCTACATGTATTTGGCTTCCGCCGAGGAAGCTATTAGCGCCGCACTCGTGCGAGAAGTCAATGGTGTTCAACATCCCGTGTATTTCGCAAGCCGAATACTTCACGGGGCGGAGACACGGTACTCCTTGCTGGAAAAAACCGTGCTGGCCCTTGTCATGGCGGCTCGGCGTCTGCGGCCATACTTCCAAGGGCGCGAAATACGAGTTCTGACCAATCATCCTATCCGTCAGATTCTTGTCAAGCCCGAGGTGTCAGGGCGCCTCGCCAAGTGGGCTGTCGAATTAGGCGAATATGATATTCAATTTCTTCCCCGCCGAGCTATCAAGGGTCAAGCACTTGCAGACTTTTTGGCTGAAACCCCGGGGGATAATCATGAATCTTCTGCAGACAATGGTACCCATCATCCTGCTACCCTCGTATCCCCACCTCGCAAGTGGCAATTATATGTGGATGGTGCATCCACGACTCGCGGAAGTGGTGTTGGGGTGCTTCTCATTGACCCCGAGGGAGTCGAAGTTAGGTACGTCATCCGATTCAAATTTAAGGTGACCAATAATGAAGCAGAATACGAGGCAGTTCTCGCCGGGCTCCGGCTCGCTCAATCCTTAGCTATTCGCCATCTTGAGCTCTTCACGGACTCCGAGGTCGTGTCCAAGCAAATCCAGGGAACTTATGTCGCCAAGGATGAAACAATGATCAGGTATTGTGCTTTAACACTCAAACTTATGTCAACTCTTGATACGGTTGTTATCCAGAAAATACCACGTACTCAGAATGCAAGAGCAGATGCGCTCAGCAAATTAGCCTCCGCGGTCCGAACTAATATATCTCCGGATATTATAGTCGAAGATTTATTTCATCCGGCAATTCATGAGGCAACGGTTTCGGTATTGACCGATAGTGATCCGAATTGGATGACTCCTATCGTTCAGTATCTCCGAGATGGAATTCTGCCTAATGATAAGCTGCGAGCTCGGCAAGTAGTCCTTAAAGCCCCCAAATACTCCTTTCATGATGGAGTCTTGTATCGACGGTCGTACCTACAACCGAGTCTCCGGTGCCTCGCTCCTGCCGAGGCTAATCAAGTTCTACGGGAGGTTCATGAAGGGGCCTGTGCCAGTCATATCGGCTCCCGGACATTGGCCAAGAAAGTTCTCCGCTGGGGATATTATTGGCCAACTTTGTTTAACGATGCCCACGACTTAGTGACCAAATGCAGCAAGTGTCAGCAACACTCTCGTGTGAAACACCTGCCACAAACCGAGCTCACTGGAATTCAAAGTGCGTGGCCATTTATCCAGTGGGGAATCGACATTGTCGGCCCGTTCCCAGTCGCTCCGGGGGGATTGAAATTTCTTGTGGTCGCCGTGGATTACTTTACTAAATGGGTAGAAGCAGAACCTCTTACTGCCATCACTGGTCAAAACATCTTGAAGTTCGTCTGGCGAAATATCATATGTCGTTTTGGCATACCGAGCACTATTATTTCGGATAACGGCAAACAATTTGCCAACGATCCCTTCCGGTCATGGTACGAGGAGCTTCATATCAAACAAATTTTCACCTCGGTTGCTCACCCTCAAGCCAACGGTCAGGTTGAAGTCACCAATCGTACACTGCTCACGGGTATAAAGAAACGCCTGGATAATGCTAAAGGTCTTTGGGCCGAAAACCTTCCGCAAGTTCTATGGGCTTATCGCACGATGCCGCATACCTCTACCGGGGAGACCCCCTACAGCCTAACTTACGGCTCCGAAGCAGTTATTCCGGCGGAAATCAGCGTACCAAGCCCCCGCCTCATCACATTGATTCCCGAGGATAATGACGAAGCTCTCTGTGCAAATTTGGATGAGCTTGAATATCGTCGTGATCAATCATTCATCCAGCAGGCCAGGTGTAAACAACGTGCAGCCCAGTATCATCACCTCCGGGTTCGAGGCACTCAATTCAATGTCGGGGACCTAGTACTTCGACTCAATTCAGCCAGCAAAGCTGCCCCCGAGGGGAAATTACATGCTTCTTGGGAAGGTCCTTATCGCATCGTTGCCGCGCACGATTCCGGATCCTACCAGTTAGAGCATCTCGATGGAACCTCAATTCCCCGAAGCTGGCATGTTACCAACTTGAGACGCTTCTATCTGCGAATGCCAAATGACAAGTATCATCTTATCTTTATGCTCATTGTATGCTTCTTTTACGTTGTTATCTCTCTTTGTATCCTTCAATTTGCTCCGGCACTCATCATTGAATAAATACTCTTTGTTTATGCATCTTGCTGTGTTCTCTTTTACGTTACGGGGACGCCCTAACGCAGTCGTATTATTATTATTCGTCTCCGGACAACTAAATCTCTCTCTCTCGGTCCGTCCGAGGAGATTCACATTTCGTCCCCGGACTCGTTATCACTCTCTCGCCTGTTTAACCGGGGAGGTGTTTGCTCCCGCCCGATCCGTCCGGGGAGATTTTACTCCCACCCGATCCATCCGGGGAGATTTAAATTGGAGTTATCCATATTATGTTCCCGAACACCCGTTAAAACAATTATTACTTTTGGTTAATAACTTGTTGTTTTCCTTAACACAACTATGCACACCAAAACAATTTTATTATCCTCCTTCAAGGTGATGCCCAAAAGTTTTTTACATAAGACTTCAAAAAAAAAAAAACAAAAAAAAAAAAACGAACAAACAATTATCTACGGCCCCCGAGCCAGTATTCAGCGCCCCGGCGCTGAGGCCTACTCCTAGACCTACGCTGTGTCCTCCGGGATCTTGTCGTTCTTTGGCCTCGGGCTCCGGTCTTTCCCCCCCGCGGGCTTCCCGACGCCGTGGACTTGTTCTTGGCGCTTGTCTGGGAACTTCGTCTCTTGTACGAGCACGGCTACTCGGTTGCGGGGTAGACCTCGGGGTTTGGGCCCATTGCACAGGATCCCATTCCTCGGGGGCCATCACCTCGATTTCTTTGGCCAGTTCTTCGACTACCTCTTCGGCGACAACAGCGGGCTCTTCTTCGATCGTAGTCACTGGAACTGGCTCTCGAATAACAATGCCTTTGCTCTTTCCCGCGGGCTTCTTTTTACCCTTCCGGGGGGCTTTTGAAGTACCTTGGCTCCGGCTTGTACTCGCAATGTATTCCTCGGCAGAAGGCCGCCACCTGCCACGGCCCTTCAGTCCTTCATACATGCTGAGGAGCAGCTCCAAAACCTCTCGCTTTCTTACAAGCTCCGAGGACTCGGCTGGGTCATTTGCCATAAGTGCTGAGATTTCGCCCTGAATCTCTACGACCCGCTCCTCCACTTCCTCAAAAGTCAGAAGGCCGAACTCAGACAGTATCCGGTCATACTCCCTTTGATGAACGAGGACACGGCTCATTTCAGCAGCTTTAGCCCGGTATTTCAGTTCGTGGTCCCTGGCTCGTTCCTCGGCCTCCTCCGCCCTCTTCTCCGCAACGGCCACCCGCTTTTCTAGCCTTGGCACTACGTGCATTTGCAGGTTATTCTTCTCTCCGCGGAACCACTCTAGTGATCGCATGAGTTTCTTTATCGTTTCGTGCAATTCCGCGGTATTCTAAACAGACAAAAGAATCAACGAGAACGATCAATCTCAAGCATATAATGAGTTGGAGTTCAGCTCAAAAACAAGATTTATATTCAACCAAATCAAAGTACATTATCCATGATTCAGTACAAAGTTTACATCTACTCCTATTATATACTACATTAAATTTGAGGGGAACGACTGACCTCCCGCTCGATCCCCTCAGTATCCTCGGGCAACACCTCTCGCCGGCCCTCCGACGCTTCTGCTTCTTCCTCTTCATTGACTGCGGCAGCTTCATCCGCAGCCATGGCATCAACCTCCATCCGGGGGGGGGGGGTTCTTTATTTCGAGGCTTGGAGACAAGCTCACCCCGGCGGAATGCCAGGAATTCCTGGTCCTGGTCCACCTCACAGTTAGCAATCTCCTCGGCCTTCAAAATTTGTTTCTTCTCCGCTAGAGCCTTCAACAGAGGCCACTCTGGCAGATGTGCTAATGCTGTGTAGTAGGCCTTCTCCACCCCGGCCACAACATCAAAGTCGTACCCGAATTCTGGACGATATACATCCACATTCGGGTAGACTTCCTTGATCTGCTCCAGCAGCACAGATCGCGTGGCCTGGTCCCATATTGCAACAAAATTGGTCTGAAAGTCAAGAAACGTGCTGGTTTGGAACAGTTTCTCGGCGAATGCTTTCAGCATCGCTTCTTGACCTTCGACTATTGCAGCTTCCCGAGCCTCCATCTCTGCCCGCAGCTGCAGTATTTCCCCTCGGGGGACACCGGCTTCTGCCTCCACTCCGCGCAGACGCGCAACCTCATTTTCAACCAAGGCTGCCCTCTTACGCGCCTCGGTCAGGTCTTGTGTTAACCTGTCGTTGCGCGCCCGAAGCTCTCTAGCCACTTCGGCTAGCTCCTCCTTGCCTTCCTTCTCGCTCTTACGACCGAGTTCCATGATTCCTCGCGCCAAGCGCAGAAGTTCTTCGACATCGCCCCCCTCCAACCCCAATAGACTTGAAGGCCCCTGCTCCTTCAACTGCCACAAATAACAGCACACAGAAATCAGCACAGATAAATATACACTGCATTTGCGTTAACAGTAACTAACAGCACATCTTGAATTTACCTCCATACTCTCCCCCGTGCGGAGTCTTTTTGCTGTTGCTGGAGGTGTCCCAGATGGCTCCAGCCTCTTCTTAGATCCAGGGGTAGGCCTCGCCGCTCCTACCTGCTCCTCAGACCCAGCGCTGGGCCTCGCACTAGGTGACATCTTCCCCCGGGGGGACACCTCAGCAGTTTTTCCTTTCTTTTTGGCTGTCGCAGCCACCGCGGGGCTTCCGGCCGGCTCTTTTCCGAAGCGTCCCACTGCATGCAGAATTTGAAGTTAGTCCTGTACAAGGCAACAGTTTGTAAAAAGCAAGACATGAGAACTCCTACCCTCCTCGGCAACCGCATCGCCCGAATAATACGGGCTCAGTCCGGCCCCTTCCAGTTCCTCCTCAGTACAGAGGGTCTTGAAAGTCCCCACTGACCGGAATGTATGTACGACTTCGGCCTCCGGGTTCTCCACCGGGGCAGTATCAAGCACCTCATCCCTCCTCCACCTCGGGAGAGCTACTCCGTTTTTCACAAATATAAACCTCTCCTTCCATCCCTCCACCTTACTCGGGTTTTGCACCTTGAACCCACCTCGGGCTCGGGGACTGAAGGAGTATCACCCCTTGGATTTACCGAAGGCTTTTAGTTGGTAAAAAACCTAAATAGCTCTACGGTTGGTTCTACCCCGGCATTCTTGCACACTACGGTGAATCCGACTACTTGCCTAACCGCATTTGGCGCTAGTTGGCTTAAGGCAATGTTATAGTATCTCAGTAACCGGACCACAATGTCCCACAGGGGCAGTCTCAAACCTATTCTCAGGAAGTCTATATACGCACTAATGAAACCCTGCGGCGGGCAACAGGCCCTATCACCGGGGTCCGGTACTATATATTCTAAGTTAAATGGAAGGTAAAATGAGCGGATTTCTCTCTCAATCTGCACCCGTGCCATCCGCGGCGCTATTGTGGATACCTCGAAATCATTTTCCATACACTCGTAAAAACCGACCATCTTGACATTGGTTTCCCTGCCATCGGCTCGATCCACAGTCCTAACCTCATTCCTCTCTAGAATTATGAATCGCAGAGGTGGCACGTCTAACGGAGCGCTCTTAGTCCCTACTTCCTGAACAGAAGAAGAAGATGAAGAAGAAGGCATACTTACTTGGTTTGAGTTTGAGAAGTTTTTGATTCGAGATGAATCACACGCGAACAGGTTTCTCCTTTTTTCCCGCTTTCTAAAACTGGCTAATCGCACTGAAGAAGATGAAGTTACTGTGCCATTATTCCAAATATATACACAAAAAACCAACGGCTCTGATACGGCCTATTCAAATTCAGCGATTGAGATTTGGACATGATATTCACGCGCTTTACGGTTCCCAAGGCGCGTGGGGAACAGGTTCATTGGAAATCGCAGAGCGTGTCACTTCACATTTCTCTCTCTCATGATGGCGCCGCCAATCACATCAACCCCACTCTTGGCCAGGAAGATTTGGACTACACTCCGGTGCTCCCTTCACCTCGGCCAGACTACCACACTCCGGTGCTCCCTTCATTTTGGCCAGACTACTATACTCCGGTGATCCCTTCACCTCGGCCAGATTATTATCTACTTCCGATACCGTTTCTTGCTTTTGGGGGACTCGCTATCATCCCGGTGTAATTCGGCCTAGTTCGGTTCCTCTTCCACGGACTACGCCGCGGAGGACCTTAGACGCGGGACAGTCTTGGTCATCCACAAACACTTCGGCTCGCCAGCGACCACGGCTCATCTTGCCTATAGTTCCACCCCGATTACAACCGAAGCTCCTTCCTCGCTCCGGCTAGGGGGGGCATCTGATAGGGATGGCCTAGTCACTTCGGGTCGGGTTAAATACCTCGGCCCACCAACCGGCCCAGAAGATCCAGAAATACGTGTCGTCCTAGATAATGTGGCGCGGCCCAACTTATGGCTTGTTCCGCGATTCAAGGCCCACGATCCGTTCCCAACCGCCACGCAGCGGAAAATAGGCGCGACAATAGGGAGTTAGTTAGGGTTTAGTAGGGGATAGTATAAATATGAGGAAAGAACTCTGAATTAGGGTTCGCATTCTGTATTCTAAAATTATTACGTGTAAACTCAAAGAGATAGTGAAAGAAACACCTCGGCAGGTGCTATTTTGTGCCCGTGGACGTAGATCTCCGGATCGAACCACGTACATCTTGCATTTTTCCATATTTCTTACACAAGTATTCGTTAAGTTTCTTGGATATCAGATTGCGCATTATCATATTCCATGTACATGTATTCTATATTATTGTATAATTTGAAAGATATCCATTGACTACTTTTCGAGTTATAAAGATTTTCTCATCGCCGCATAGAATTTACTACTGGAACTATTCCATTTTCGAAAATTCAAAAGTCATATTTTTACTTCTTATAAATATATGAAATTTAAATATGGTATTCATATATACGTCAAGTATATACATTCAAAATATTAGATTTTTCCTCAGTTTATTTTATGAGGTATTAGGAAGATGGGTTGATTGATTTTTATATTTTATTATCATTAAGTGCATTGCGGTTTCATAATAAGAATTTAGAAATTGAGTGAGTCGATAATGTTGAGGAAAAATGTGGGATGTGAATTGTCCATAAATTTATCGATGATTTATATATTTTCAGTTGATTAAAAGAATGAACAAATTAATATATATTTATATTTTTAAATTATGTAATGTAGTCCCGTTAGAATCACGTTATATGTATTCTTGAACATTAGGTTAGTGTTATGATGGACAAGAGTTGGATGCGTGCAATTAAGTGGTCAAAGTCTTATTTGGATGGAGTAAACTAACCTGACAATTTAGTTGAAATTGTTGTCTACAAATTACGTATTAATTTATAAATTGTTAATGTGAATTATTGTTTTTAATCTACGTTTAGGATTTTTGAAATTTGTAAAGACGGGAACAATATAGTTCTTAATCTATTTATGAAATTTATTGTAACACCCATAAATTATTTAATCATTTATTATATTAACCTCTTTTTTTTTTTTATGTCTTATGATATTTATTCTATTTTATTAATTAGTAATTTTGTCAATTATTATTTTATTTAAAGTTAAAAGCATATTTTATGTTATTAGATTTTTCAATACTTAACTTAGACATAAGCCCAATGCATTAGTCAAGGTCAAACCCATTATTTTTACTTAGGGAACAAGATAACAATTTCCTAGCCTAATTAGGAGTCATAAACCATAGTGTAATAAGATCTATAAATAAGGGATTCATGTCATAAATTAAAATCACAACCCAAATAATCTATTTTTCATATAATTTTCGTCAAAAGCACATAAGGAGCCTTCGGGAAGCCGACATCATCGGGAAGCCGACATCATCGTGCGAACCTCGTTTTCATCCTTCACTCTATTCTCAGGTATCTTTTTTATAAAATTCGAAAACCATAGCTATTTGTATTATTTTTTTATGAAATTTTAGTATGTTATTCCACCAAAAGTTATCACGTTACTGTAAAAATTTCAATCATTTTTGAGTCGTAAATTATTTTATATTAATTTTATATCTATGCTGATCCAGATTTTAGATATTCTATTTTTCCAACTAGAAAATTCGTAATATATATTTATATATCTTCAAATATTATGATTTTCGGATATGCTTCTCTACAGTATGTTTGTTTTATTCTGTACGAATTTCAGATTTTTCCATCAAGTAATTATTTAATTATAAATATTTTCTCATGGCTGTTCAGAATCTGATAACTTCTATATTCTGTTTTATAAAATTCGAAATATTCATTTAAAGTACTTTAAAAATTCCAATTTTTGGATATGTATTCTATGTACATGTATTCTATATTATTGTATAATTTGAAAGATATCCATTGATTACTTTTCGAGTTATAAAGATTTTCTCATCGCCGCATAGAATTTACTAGTGGAACTATTCCATTTTCGAAAATTCAAAAGTCATATTTTTACTTCTTATAAATATATGAAATTTAAATATGGTATTCATAATTATGTAATTAGTCCCGTTTGAATCACGTTATATGTATTCTTGAACATTAGGTTACTGTTATGATGGACAAGAGTTGGATGCGTGCAATTAAGTGGTCAAAGTCTTATTTGGATGGAGTAAACTACTTTATGATTATTGGGCAGAAGCCCATTATATGCTGAAAGATGACATAGACTGCAAATCCTTGACATTTAAATAGACACGTCTAGAGTGTCTTTTTAGCTACCTGTCCCTTTTCTATCTCAAGGTTGTCCACCTTTTATTTTTTCCTTTCTTTTTAGGTTAAGATGTGCTTCAATACACTCCACTGACTTTCTCTATCCCTCACACTCTCTCTCTCTCTCTCTATTACTACACTTAACTGTTCGTCTGTGTGTGAATCGATGAATGTCTTTCTCTTCTGGAAATTTCATTTTCTCTGAATATTATTTGCTCATATTTGCTTATGTTTGCAGAATATAATTTCGATTGGTAGCTCATTTAATGTTCCAATAGCACCCAATCTCGGTCTCAATCATGCATTAGAAGCTTCCTTTGGGGCTTTTCGGTCTACTTTTTTTAACAAAATTGTTACAGACCAGAAGTATATTTGTATATATGTTGTGTAAAACTTAGCCTTTTCATTTGATATTGTTTTCAAATGTTTAGATATTTCAGTGGTGAAAAGAAATGTAAGTGGTAACGCGATTGTCGTGTGTCGCTTACCAAATTAATTGTATAAAATTATACTAAACCTTATCAACTATCATACTAGTAGAATGGTAAATAAGGGTCGATCCCACAGGGAACGGCCGAACAGTTTTGATTCCGATGCCAAGCAATTTATAATTAAATATGCAAGAAATAAATACTTAAGAAAGCAATAAAGGTTGGGGGGATTTGATAAGGGACTAACAATCTACTAGTAACAAATAAAGGCAACTAAACGAAATTAAAAGCATTTAACATTCGAATTCAAAGAAACAAATAATCAAAGACAATAGAAGAGATCTTTTTCGGTTTTGGTTTTCAAGTAATAAAACGATCCATCCTTGATCATGCTTCCCCTTGGTCTTGGACGATTGATGCAACTATGTTAATGCCCGATTAAATTGTGATTCAAGCCCTTATCTCAAGGCTATTAACAAGCTCAAATAGCCTTGTTGTCTCTTACTCTTAGTTAATCAAAAGAAGCTCTTCGACTAACCCTATTCAATTTAATCAAATCCTCGAACAAGCTCTCTTAGATCCAATATCCAAATGCATTAAACACTAGGACAACGAGATAAATTCAACATAAAACTCGCAAGCTCGGTTTTAGTGGTTGAACTTTGTGTTCTCACCAATAAATAAATCTATTGTTTGCTACATGGGAATCGGAAATCCTACAATTACAGATAGTAATTTCCTATTCTAGCAACACAATCACAAATCCCTTAAAGGGTGATCAATCCAATAATCAATTCATAAATGTGACTCAACAATAGCAAATAACACAAAACACTTGAATACACAATATTTTCGGTAACATTAACTGCAATAATCACATCAATGTCTTCAACTCAAGGTTCCACAATGATCAAGGATGAACTAAGGGTGTTACTCACCCATGGAAGCTAAAACAAACAAAAAATAAGTAGAAAAATAAAGAAACATGATACTGATATGGATAAATCCAAAGATGTCAATTGGAGAAGATGATCCTTCAATCTCTTGTCCAATCTTCCTTCCTTGGTGGCTTTGGTGGCTGAATAGTGCTTCCAAAGTATCAAAAAGGTTATCAAAAGTTAGGTTAAATTCGAATGGGATGATATATATATAAGGGGAGAAAGTGCTAGTAAAAAATAGGCAAAAACGCATTCAGGATTTCAAAACAGAGTAATGAATCTCGGCCGAGACGAAAGGGTGTCTCGGCCGAGACGTGAAAAAGGGTTTTCCAGATTGGTGGGTCGAAGGCTGATCTCGGCCGAGATTCAACTTCATCTCGGCCGAGACGTAAAAAAGGGAAAATGGGGCTGGCTAGGGCTTGACTTATCTCGGCCGAGATCTTGGTCCTTTGAAAAGCCTTGAAATTCTCTAGAAACACATCTCGGTCGAGATGCGTTGTTTGTCTCGGCCGAGATCTTCAGGTTTTTCAATTCTTCATGAATACCCTGGAGACTCATCTCGGCCGAGATTTTCATCCTGTCTCGGCCGAGATCTTTAGTTAGCCCTTCCTTTTGTTGCCTCGATCGATCCCTCGACTCCGGAGTCGTTTGATGTTCTTTTTTTACCCTTTTTTCACCTGTCTTAACACAAAAACAACACAAACGCATTATTTTGCTCATGAGAGTATAAAAGCACTAAATACACATGATTATGCACATTATTGACACTAAAATGACCCTAAAAGTGCCATAAAGTGCATGCACGGAACACGTGTACCAGTAAGCTTATTTCTTATTTCAAGAAAATTTAATTCGGTGTTCAAGAGAATTAAAAACTGAATACGAAATGTCGATTCAAAATTTGATTCAGAGTTAAAGAGACTGACACATATTCCGTGATGTTTTGCATGTTTATATTAACAAATCTAAATCTTTCTATTATTATATGTTTACATTTATGTATATTCTAGATCTATTTGGATGATACTTAGGTTTTGGGGATTTTACTTGTTAGCTTTTTTTGTTAACTGGAAGCTTTTCCGTAAAACGATTAAGTTCTATATACACATATACATATTTTCTACTGTCTTTCTTAAATCCTTTTGTATGTGAATGATATATGTTTTGGTGGATGTATAACTATGAAACTGTTTGTATACGATATATGTAGTAACTTGATTTCACTTGCTTAGATTTTTTTGTTATCTGAAATCAAATATTTCAAATATTTTTTATAGTCGCAATATGTTGTAGGACAGATGACATTTGATCTATCTATGAATAAATGAGTTAAGTTTAATTTATTTGCTAACTTTACTGTTGAATGATGGTTGCAGATTGCTCAAATCTATCAAAAAAAAGTTGATCATAATGAGGTGGAAACTCTTACACTACATATTAAGTTGCAGAGGATAATAAGATAAGTTCCCCTCATATCTAGAAACAACTTATTCATTTCATAGTGTTAGTCGATGATGTAACTCTGTTTTGTCTGCATATAAATATATGTGAAATCCTTGTTTTTTAAATTAAATTGACTGGATCATCACTCTTTTCTATAGTTATACTTGACGCTGTAACTAGCTTTTGTGTGAATAGATTGTTTCTGTAAAAAACTTGTTTGTGAAATTGAAGTGATTAGAATTTGTGTTTCCTTGTTCAAAAGAAATTAATTACTTTAACGATTGCAACATTTTACTTGTTGTTTTGTCTTTGTTTGATAAGTTAACATTTTATTTTATTTGTTTAAATTGGCTTACGATTAAATTGTACATAATAATAACATAATTGAAATTTATTCCTGTAAAATTGTATTTTTTTAGTAACGTTAGGTGATGATATTTTTGGGCTTTATCTAATTAGCAATTATATGATATTATATTACCTGTAAAACATAGTCATTTTAGACAACGTATTAGCAGATTTTACTTGTTTTGTATTTATTTTATGAGTAAAGTAGATATATTTGAAATTATTTTACACAAACTAAAATAAGCATAAGTAGATAAACTGAATTTGCATAACTAACTCTAGAAACGAAGCATCCATATGCTACCATATGTCAATTGAAAGTAACCTATTGGAAATACGAATGACGTGCGATACTGGAAATACAAATAAACATGCAGCCCAACATATTAAACATAAAATCAAATGTCCATCTTCACTTTTCTTTCCTCAAAACTCTTCTTTTTTTCTTAGATGCACCACAATCTGTGTTGTCTTCGTTAAGTGATATTTTGCTAGCAAGGTAATCTTCCTCATCCTCATCACTTTTTTTCGTCGTGCCTTGCAATAATTGCAATAGCTTTATCATAATCAACTTTTTTTCTCTCACATGTTCAATTTGTCTGCATAATGTGACATAATTAATTAGAGGGAGTAAATTTTTGTAATAAAATTTGAGTTTGCTGAAAAACTGAAATCACGTTGTTTCCCATGAAGTTATCATGGTAAATGGACATAATACTATCATCAGCAGTAATTTCGATCACGCTGTAGGTCTCTGAACTACTTCTCTGGCCATTTTCCTTCACTTGAATCTTAAATAAGCCAACTCGATCAGAAAGAGCATCTTCAACTTTCTTATGAGCAAAATAAAAGATACAATCTGTTGTAGGTCATAAAAGAGTTGGTCTGATTTCATAAAATTAACATAAATTATGGAAAATAATTTTAGCTCACATTTGTTATCTTCACTTCTGAAGAAGTTTTGCCACTCAGTTCAATACAATCCTTATCCCGTAGAAGGAAGCGTGCACTTCTAATTTCATCAATTACTGTAACTTCGATACCTAAACGTGACAACAATATTAGGGGTGTTATTTTGGGGTGAAACAAATCGAAAAGCAGTAATTAGGGGTGATATTTACCAAACAATTCATACTATGGATTCTCGTTTTGAGATTGATACTCTTTCAATGGCTTCAATCTGAAAGTGGATGCGGGGAAGATCGTCGTAGAGATCCCCAATTTTATTTTTTTCGAAAAAAGAATGATCTTGAATTGATTGGTTGTTCATAATTTCGTTATTTACCTGCAACCACAAAATCTCTTACTGCACATAAGAGTTCTTCCATCAGCTTTGATTTACTGTTCTTGATATGCATGAATCCTTTCAACCCGTAAAAGATGGAATGTTTCAACTTGAAGTATATGATTACAGTTGAAAATTTATCAGAATAGATTAATTATAAAAAGTTGAATCTGATATAAACCTCTTTGTCGCGGAAGATACATTCGTTGGAAATTTCATCTTTGTTCCCATGCGCCGGTACATTGTATGGGCAGACTAGTGACCACCCGCAGGCGAAATGGTCCAAAGTGTTCCTTGATGATGCTAAAAAATAGAGGCATGATTGTTTAGCAGAGTAATGTTTTTGGATAGTACATTGTAAATGTAGTTTTGGAATATTATTGTATCATAGTTTTTCTTGTATATGTATATATCAACGTATACTACATATAGGAACTGCAATAATCACCGATGGTTAATGACAGTTCTATGGAGTGGGAATATAGGGGGATTGTGGAGTTCAGTTAACCTAAATAGTATTAAAAGTGGGGGTTTTAAATTGTTTTTACTATAATTTTTGTTTGTACACCTGTTATTTGAAGTGAAATAATTTTTATTATAAACTACAAATATTCAGATTAAATAATTCTTTTGCCAGTTAATTTTAATTTAAAATTACAAAAAAACTTGCCCAAATATCTGAACAACAAACGGATGTCTCTACGTTTATGTTGTTTACTTGCACATTTTTAGGGCGTGAGAAACAATGGATGGGTATTTTCTGATAAAAAGAAAAAGAAAAAGTGCCTAAAAATTGTGTATGGCCGCCACGTGTTTTTAGCGGATAATTCGCGACCTTATTTTAGTATAATAGATTGATATGTTGATTTGTCCAAGATTTTATCTAATTCAATTTTACATGTTACATGGCTTTGAATAAGGTTTTGGTTCATCCCTAACCCGTTTCTGACCCGATTCATTCTATCCCGACCTTATGACTTTTTTTCCTCGTTCATGGGGAACTACCCCCAACCTCCGGCTATCCGATTACGTCAATAGGTCGCTGGAATTTGACCAATTAAAATTCAAAACTTAAAGTCATACTTTAAAGCTTCAATTCCCGACTCAATACTCAAACTTTTGTTTGAGTTCTTTATGTCAAATTGTTCCTTTCAAATAGTACTACAAAAGTCTTATTATTAATTGGGACAAAAACACGTCAATTGAGATAAATTAAAGAAATAGTGTTCGAATTTATACAAAAACAGGGTTGTTCAGATTTTTTATCTTTAAAATTTAATTTCCGGAGATTTACTCAACGAAAAATGACTCATAACCTATCAAAATGCTAATTAAATCCAAGTCCTATCCAATTCTTTAATCAATTCATCGATGTTAGTAAAATCAACTCCTAATCACACAACACTAAGAATCTGGAATGAGTTCGAAGAATATCAGTTTGAGAAACACAACTAGTTCGGCCAGAGTTGTGGCCGAGGTGAACTTGCGCAGAACTGAAACGTAAATGAATCACACACTCGTTTTACATGGTTCGTTCAAGATGAACTACATCCACGGAGGCAAGGCACACCTCAATTCACTAAGATATCCAATCAATTACAGAAATTACACTCAGAAATGAAAACGCCCAATTCTGGAACAAATTAGGGCAGAAAACAATCACTCTCGAATTCTCTCTGTAATCTATGAAAGAAGGAAATTGCTCGACGTAGTGTTGTTCTCCTGGAAGAGAGCTCTCCAATGATATATGTCTTGTAGCTCGAATGTAACTGACCAAGAAGTTCTAACTGAATCAAGTTGGCTTCTGCTACCGGACAAATGTGACAGTTTTTCCCGTCACAAACCTGAAACAGACTCGTCACAATTGACGGTTATCCCCAACAACCCTGAACCCGGTTTATTCTGAACAGATTGACTTCTTCACGCCAAAACCCGGTTCATCCATCCGGTTCTTCACCTCATGATCCCGGTTCCACATTCCCAACACATCCTATTTCAAAGTATAGCTCACTTGATGAGATTGAACACTTCCTCACAATCGAAATAAACAACAATTTAAAAAGAATTTGAGGTAGAAATGAACGATTTGTACCTAAAGGGAGACAAAATTTTAAAATTCAATTCCGTCGATCGGGGAATCCAATCCCCGACTGAATTGAGGGCTTTTGTAGCCCTTCCCCTGGGCTACAAAACAACATAGGTCCCATCGGCAATTTGGTTTTGAAAAATAGGGTTATATCATTATTTTCGAAATTAACTAAAATTGGCTAGGAGTTTGGTGAAATTGATTGTAGAATCATAATCTATGGGTTGAGGGGATCGTTTTGGTATATAAGACTCGTATTTTCGAGGTAGTCGCCGGAATTCGACCGACGACGGTTGCCAGCTACATATTGAGTGGTGGGGGACAAGGGCTGAAATGGGGAGGTTCTCTTTTAAGTTTTGTTCCTCTTAAAAGGAAAAGTTGTTCTCATTTTATAGGAGAAAGCACGAAAATAAAGAAATACAAAATTGAAATATTTTTTTACTCATCACCAAATATGACACTAATCATATGCATGGAGTGTTGTTTGTCACTTCTCCCCAACCCTTGAAGCCTATCATGTTTTGTCGTGCAAATATTATTATTTTTTTCATTTACACATTTTAATTTATGATAATGTATTATGTAATTGTAGAAATTAGAATTAAATAGATTAGGTGCTTCTAATAAGAGGGTAATTAGGAGATATATATATATATATATATATATATATATATATATATATATATATATATATATTACATGATGGCCTAATTTATTTTTATTAACACTTTGTATTTTGTATGAATATAATTATTAAATATATACTAAATTTTTTATATCTCTTAAAAAAATTAATATTTTGAATATAAAACTAAAATTTTATAAAATATTTTTATGATATATTGCTTATAAATAATACTTTAGAAGGGGCTTTCACTTAATCACATATTTTATTTAACCCGTAAAATGATTTTGAGCCTATTATAATATTTTAATAATGTATTTGGCTAATGCAAACATAATAGAGGGGTAGTTGTTGATCCGGGAAGCCGAACCGGGTGGTCAAATAGAAGACTTGTTTATCTGAGAAGTCGAATCGAGTCAAATGGAAGACTTGTTGATCGGAGAAGTCAAATCGGGTCAAATAGCTGATGCTTGTTGCTCCGAGACGTCCAATCGGCTCAATTGTGCGTACTTAGTATCTTAATAAGCCGAACCAATCAAGTAGTGGGTGCTTGTTGGTACACAAAGCCAAATCGGTCAAATTGAAGACTTGTTGATCCGAGAAGACGAATGGGGTCAAATAGTTCGTGCTTGTGGATGCGACAAGCCGAATTGGGTCACATAATGCGTACTTAGTGACTTGATAAATTGAATTGATAAAATAGTGGAGTACTTGTTGATCCGGTAAGCCGCATAGGGTCAAATGGAAGACATGTTGATATTAGAAGCGAAATCTAGTTAAATTGAAGACTTGTTTATCCGAGAAGCCGAATCGGTTCAAATAGTTTGTGCTTGTTGATCCGATAAGTTGAATGGGGGTCACATTGTGCGTACTTAGTGACTTGGTACGTCGAACGCATCAAATAGTGGGGTAATTTTTTATCCGGGAAGCCGAATCGGGTGTTCAATCAGAAGACTTGTTTATCTTAGAAGTTGAATCGAGTCACATGGAAGACTTGTTGATCCGAGAAGTCAAATCGGGTCAAATAGCTAATGCTTCTTGATCCGAGACGTCCAATCGGGTCACATGGTGCGTACTTAGTATCTTAATAAGCCGAACCATTCAAGTAGTGGGTACTTGTTGGTATACAAAGCTAAATCGGTCAAATTGAAAACTTGTTGATCCGAGAAGGTGAATCGGGTCACATAGTGTGTATTTAGTTATCCGGTAAGCTGATTCTGGTCCAACGGAAGACTTATTGATATGAGAAGTCGAATCGGGTTAAATTGAAGACTTGGTGACCCAAGAAGTCATATTGGGTCAAATTGTGGGTGCTTGTTAATTCTAGAAGTTGAATAGGGTCACATAGTGCGTATTTAGTGACTTGATAAGACGAAAGGATAAAAAAGTGGGTACTTGTTGATAGGCAAAGCAGACTTGTTGACTTGTTGATATTAGAAGCGGAATCGGGACAAATGGAGGACTTGTAGATCCGAGAAGTCGAATTGGGTCAAATAGTTGGTGCTCTTTGATTCGAGAAGTTGAGTCGGGTCACATTGTGCATACTTAGTGATTTGATAAGCCGAACGGATCAAGTACTAGTTACTTGTTTATACAAGAAGTCGAATCGGGTCAAATGGAAGACTTGGTTTTTTCGAGAAGCCGAATCGGGTCTATTGAAAGACTTGTTGATCCGAGTAACAGAATTGGATCTTATAGTTGGTGCTTGTTGATCCAAGAAACCAAATCAGGTCACATAGTGCGTACTTAGTGAATTGATGAGTTGAACAGATTAAATAGTGGGAACTTGCTGATCCGAGAAGTTGAATTGGGTCAAATGGAAGAGTTGTTTATCTGCAAAGCCGAGTCAAGTCAAATAGTTGGTGCTTGTTCATCCGAAAACCCTAATCGGGTCATATTCTCTATACTTAGTGACTTGATAAGCCGAACCGATCAAGTAGTGCGTACTTGTTGATACGCAAAGCTGAATCGGGTCAAATTGAAGACTTGTTCATTCGAGAAGGCAATCGGGTCAAATAGTTTATACTTTTGGATCCGACAAGCCCAGTTCGTCACATAATGCGTTCTTAGTGACTTGATAAGTCGAATGGATAAAATAGCAGGGTATTAGTTTATCCAGGAAGCTAAATCGGGTCAAATGAAAGACTTGATGATCCGAGAAACTAAATCGGGTGAAATAGTTAGTGCTTGTTAATCGGAGAAGCCCAATCGGGTCACATAGGGCGTACTTACTAACTTTATAAGCCGAAGCAATAAGGTAAGTGGTACTTGTTGATACGCAAAGCAGAATTGGGTCAAATTGGCGACATATCCGAGAAGATGAATCGGGTCAAATAGTTCATTCTTGTGGATCCGACAAGTCGAATTGGGTCACCTAGTGCGTACTTAATGACTTGATAATATCAATTGATCAAATAGTGGAGTACTTGTTGTCCGGTAAGCCGAATCAGGTCAAATAGAATACATGTTGATATTCGAAGCCGAATCGGGTTAAATTGAAGATTAATTGATCCGAGAAGCCAAATCGGGTCAAATAGTTGGTGCTTGTTTTGAATCAGGGTCACATAATGCGTACTTAGTGACTTGATAAGCCGAACGGATCAAGTAGTGGGTACTTGTTGATCCGAGAGCCGAATCGGGTCAATTAGAAGACTTGTTGATCCGAGAAGTTGAGTCGGGTTAAATGGAAGACTTGTTGATCTGAGAAGCTGAGTCGGGTCAAATAGTTGGTGTTTGTTAATCCATGACGCCGAATCGGGTCACATTTTGCATACTTAGTGAATTGTTAAGCCGAACCCATAAAAGAATTGGGATCTTCTTAATACGCAAAGTCAAATCGCGTTAAGTTGAAGACTTGTTGACTTGTTGATATTAGAAGCCAAATTGGGTGAAATGGAAGACTTGTAGATCCGACAAGTCGAATCGGGTCAAATGGTTGGTGCTTTTTATCTGAGAAATGGAATCGGGTCACATAGTGTGTACTTAGTGACTTGATAAGCCGAACAGATCAAGTAGTGATTACTTGTTGATACAAGAAGTCGAATGGGGTCAAATAGAACACTTGGTTTTTCGAGAAGCCGAATTGGGTTAATTGGAAGACTTGTTGACCCGAAAAGCTAAATCGGGTCTAATGGATGGTGCTTGTTGATCCGAGAAGCCAATATAGGTCACATATTGTGTACTTAGTGAATTGATAGGCTGAACGGATCAAGTAGTGGGAACTTCTTAATTTGAGAAGCGGAATCGGGTCAGATGAAAGACTTGTTGATCCGCGAAGCTGTGTCGGGTCAAAAAGTTGGTGCTTGTTGATCCAAGAAGTCCAATTGAGTCATATTGTCTATACTTAGTGACTTAATAAGCCGATCCGATCAAGTAGTGGGTACTTGTTTATATGCCAAGCCGAATCGGGTCAAATAGTTGGTGCTTGTTGATCCGACAAGCCGAATTAGGTCACATGGTGAGTACTTAGTGACTTAATAAGTTGAATGGATCAAATAGTAGAGTATTTGTTTATCCGGAAAGACGAATCAGGTGGTCAAATAGAAGACTTGTTGATCCGAGAAGTTGAATCGGGTCAATTAGAAGACTTGTTGATTCAAGAAGCCAAATTGGGTCAAATGGAAGACTTATTGATCTGAGTAGCCGAATCGGGTCAAATAGTTGGTGCTTGTTGATCCGAGAAGTTGAATCGGGGTCAAATGGAAGACGTGTTGATCTGCGCAGCCGAGTCGGGGTCAAATAGTTGGTGCTTGCTGATCCGAAAAGTCGAATCGGGTCACATTGTACATACTATGTGCCTTGATAAACTAGATTGATAAAATAGTGGAGTATTTGTTGATCCGGTAAGCCGTATCGGGTCAAATGGAAGACATGTTGAAATTAGAAGCTAAATCCAGTCAAATTGAAGGCTTGTTAATCCGAGAAGTTGAATCGAGTCAAATAGATGGTGCTTGTTGATTCGAGAAGTTGAATCGCGGTCACATTGTGCGTACTTAGTAACTTGATAAGCCCAACGGATCAAGTAGTGAGTACTTGTTGGTCTGAGAAGCCCAATCGGGTCAGTTAGAAGACTTGTTGATCCGAGAAGCCAAATCGGGTCAATTAGAAGACTTGTTGATATGAGAAGCCGAATTGTATCAAATGGAAGACTTGTCGATCTGAGAAGCCGAGTCGGGTCAAATAGTTGGTTCTTGTTGTTGGATTTGTATACTGAAAGCAAAATCTTTTATATACAATGTTTCCAGATATTCACTGTTTATCTCCTATCTGATTATATTTGCACTTTCACTATGTATGTGTCCCCATATCTCTTGCAAATAAGTAGATCATACGGTGTGTTGTAGATCACAGAAGATCATATGATTGGTTAAATTTAATGAGATATAAAATGTAATTCACAGGTCAGACAACTTGAGGACGAGTTGTTGGTTTAGGCTGCATTATTATGTAGGAATAGTTTATCTTGACTATTTACTTATACTGGCACATATTTACGTATTGATAGGATCACAGTGAGATAAGTTCTTCTGCCTGACCAAAGTGAAGAACTAGAGATCTCGGTGACTTATAATAATCTAAAGCCTAAATAAGATTACAGTTATGAATGCTTGTTTGTGCGTCACTTTGATTTACCATGGGCAAGAGTTAAGTTATAACTTTTGTACTATGTATTTTCAGTGACAGCAACTTACATATAATAATTGGTAATTTGTATTTAGGTAACCGTATCCGTTTAGGATGATGATATCGCCTTAAGGATCTCAAAAGGTTTATTGTACTAAACCCTGCAGGTTGATTAAGTTCAGGTACAACAATAAGGTTGACAGGTACTACTTAAGGAATGAATAAGAAATTAATTAATTTAAGCTGTCAGAGGCTTTAATTAATTAATGGATATTCGATATCTCAAATACGGGGATTAATTAAGTCTAATTCAAGCCCCGACTCAACTCGGGAATAAAGGGGTAAGTCAGTATTAATTCTCTCGTGGAATGAATTAATATTTATGAATTAACTATGTTCTGGGCTGAACAAGGAAGAACTAATTCATAGTTAGGTCCATCTTTATTTCTTGTATTTGATCCCTGGACTAGCCCATATAGACTCCTAGTCCAAGTAGGAATAGAGAATTAAATTCCTAACAAGTAATTAAATTCCCAATCCTAGAAGGAATTAACTATCAGGCTTGACCCACACTCAACCATGTATTATAAATACATGGTCTCTCATTCTATGAATATAGAAGAATTAACACTAAAAAAAGATCACTGAATAGAGAGAAAGAGAGAGTAGGTGGCGGCGGTTTAAGGTGTTTCTTCCCACTTGGAATTCTAAAAAGTTCATCGTCCATCCGGCGTTGAGGATTGAGTAGGGGATACAGTCCAGAAGGTCAAGACGGGAGTCAGAAATCATTGAATCAGAAATCGATCTTTTGTGTAAACAACTATCATGTCGAATCCCTTAACTCCTATGTGTTGTAGGTGCATGTTAGGGTTTATATAAATTTATAGATTCACCTCTAGGGTTAATCAATAAGGATACAAATTATGACAACCAAGAAGGGTCCTAGGGAAAGGGATTAATTATATTACTTTCTACAAGAGTATTATAATAGATACAATTCCTACAACTGGTATCAAAGTCAGGTCTGTCGTCTTGGCTCTATCAGATATAATTTGTTTATTGATTATGTATGTGTGTTGTGTATGTTTAATTTTTATTGTTCTTCGTGGCTCGTTTTACGTCATGTTTGTTGGCAATGGATTGTTTTTTACCAAGAGAAAATTCGTGGTTAGAATAGGTTTGGTTTTGCTTGTATTTTGTTGAAAAATCTGTAAAAGTCGAAGAACGAAGACGAAGAACACGAAAAACGCGAAGAACCTGGCGCCTGGCGTTCGGTAGCAGCAGCCCTGGCGTCCGGCATTCGGCAGCAGCAGCCCCCGACGCTCGGTAGCAGCAGCCCCGGTGCCCGGCAGCAGCTGGCCCCGGCGGTCGAGAAATTGCGGTTGTAGGGGAGGCGGGCAGCTAGGGTTTGCAAACCCTAGCAGATCGTTGTCGTGCACGGGCCTGGGCACGTGCGAGGCGCTGGGCTTCGGCCCAGCAGGCCCCGGCGGCTCTAGACGGCTCGGCCCCCTCGGCTGTGGCGTGGGCGTGGGCTAGGGTTTCGGTCCGACAGCCCATTGGACCATGCAGCCTGTTTACTAGCCCAGTGTGTTTTTCGTTTTAGCCCGGTCTATACCTGAGTATGCGAGGCCTAACGTGAAGGCCCAAGAGACTTGAAGATTTGTATTTCCTAAATTATTGTAATAGTTTAGGATTTAATTTTTCCATGTTGAGCCACGAAGAATGAATTTTATTTATTTTATTGTTTCTTTATTGCTCAATTGATGAATGATATTTATTATCATGTTTATTATGTCTACGTGATTTATTAATTGCGCTTAGACTATCATGCTAGGACCTTCTCATATATTAGCATATTTAAATTCTCCGAGCATGATTTATTTATTGTGCTTAATTTTTATTTATGCTTAGGTGTTGTTGCATGGACAAACCTTTTGAAATAAAAGACTAAGCAAAACCCGACAATTTTAATTTCTAAAAATAGTCAAAAGACCTCCACCACCGGTCTCTAGGCAAAATAAATAATAAATTTAGTAAACGTCCACACGTGTGGCTTGCTCATATTTATTATTTATAAGTTTGTTGGCTGAAACTTCTAAATAAATCATTTAATTCCAAAAGAAAAGTGGGAGTTACGCACGTAAACGTTCACACGCGTGGCTTACACATATGATTTTCACAATTTTTCTAGATAGTTGGAAACAAATGGATAACGAAGGTTAAATAGATTGGAAACAACGTAGTCCACGAAAGTGTGTCAAATCCAAGAATTTGTTTACAAGTTATAGGACGTGGTCACTGATGAGATATTAATTTTAAGTACAACTCCCCGCGGAGTCCCTTCTTAAAAATAATATGGTCTAGTATAAAAGTTCAATTATAAATTTCATTTGTCAAAAGGTTAGGTTGACATGGATTGAAATTAAAATGACTAGGTATTTTAGTCTGGTTGAGGGATTTAGATATAAACGTCCACCCGCGTGGCTTATATGTAAATCTCTTGGGCTATTGGAGGATTCAATCAATATTGTTTTATCAAAAGGTTACGATATTGTTGATTCAAATTATATGTGATTGTGCTCTTACATGTTTATTGTTTAATATTTTCAGATATGTCTTTATTGTCTGTTACAAATTTTCTCGCACAATACCCCTTAAGCGGTCCTAATTATAAATAATGAAAATATAATCTGAAGTATATTCTTATCGCTGAGGAACACTATTTCACGTTAGTTACTCCTCGTCCGGATCCCCTTACTGCACGGCCCACTGATGAGGAGCGGGCAAAGCATGACAGGTGGCACAAGTCTAATAATGTGGCCAAGTGCTACATTATGAACACTATGTCGTCTGCTTTGCAGCTCCAGCATCAGGACATGGACGATGTTGTCAACATCATGTTGAACCTTCAGGAGGTGTATGGGGAGTCGGACAGAGCTGCTCGGTTTGACCTAATGAGGCAAATCATGGAAAGTCGGATGATCGAGGGCAGCTCAGTGCATAATCATGTCATGCACATGATTAATCTCATGGACAAGCTTGACTTGATAGGAGGAGGTATCAACGGCGAAGCCAAGGTCGATATCATTCTCAACACTCTTCCCAAATCCTTTGAGAACTTCTGTCTCAATGTTGTTATAGCCAAGAAAGACGATACTCGTAACGAGTTGCTCAATGACCTAGTTACAACAGAGGGGGTGATAGGAAAGCATGCACAGGCTTTGGTCACTGCCAATGGGCCCACTGTTCCACCGAAAGGTAAGAACAAGAAAAATAGGCGAAAGGGCAAGGCCAAGGCAAACAGTGGGAGTAACGGAGCGAGCCCTAGTGGTGGAGTAAAGAAACCTAAGGGATAGTGCTTCAAGTGCAATAAGACTGGGCATTGGAAGAAAGATTGTCTAGTGCTAAAGGCAAAGGACCAAGGTACGCCATTAGCTTTAGTAACTGAAACATGCTTAGCCGTTGTTTCTGCCCATTCGTGGGTAGTGGATACAGGTGCGACTGATCATGTTTGTAACACCTTGCAGGGCTTCCAGCCAACAAGGCAGCTTAGGGATGGCGAGATCATCATCTCCATGGGCAATGCAGCAAGAGTCGCAACAGTTGCAGTTGGAGATTTTCCTTTATATTTTAATACAACTGTTTTAGTTTTAACAGATGTTTTGTTTGTGCCGAGTTTTCAGCGCAATTTAATTTCTGTTTCGAAACTTTATTGTGATGTATATTCAGTTGTTTTTGGTAGTAATGTTTCTATCATGAGAAATAACATAGTTATCTGCAACGGTGTTTCGAACAATTCTCTTTATACTATAACTTGTCTGCATAATACCCAAAACTTCATTGCATCAACATCATCGAACCTAAGGAAAAGGAAATTATCTTCTCAAGAGGATCGAACACATCTTTGGCACCTAAGACTAGGTCACATCAGTCTAAATCGGATCCAAAGACTTGTGTCTGATGGAGTATTGGATTCGTTCCAACCAATTTAGACTAGAGTCTGTGAATCCTATCTAGAGGGAAAGATGTCGACAAGGCCTTTCAAGGCAATGGGGAATAGGGCCAAAGAGGTGTTAGAACTGATCTATTCTGACTTGTGTGGACCAATATCCACCCAAGCTCGTGGAGGGTATGAGTACTTCATCACATTCATTGACGATTACTCAAGATACGGGTACGTTTACCTACTTCGCCGCAAGTTTGAATGTTTTGAGAAATTCAAAGAGTTTTATGCGGAAGTGGAGAAGAAGCTAGGTAAAAGTATCAAGTCATTGCGGTGTGATCGCGGTGGCGAATAGCTCAACAACGAGTTCCAACAGTATTTGTCAGAAGTTGGGATAACATCCCAATTGACTACACCAGGTACTCCCCAACAGAATGGTGTAGCAGAGAGAAGAAATCGAACTTTACTTGAGATGGTCAGATCTATGATGAGTTATGCATCTTTGCCCATTTCGTTCTGGGGATATGCCTTAGAAACGGCTTCTTATCTGTTAAACCTAGTACCATCCAAATTGGTACCCAAGACCCCTGTCGAGTTATGGTCAGGGCGCAAGCCTAGCTTGAACCATATAAGGATTTGGGGTAGTCCAGCACACGTGCTGAACAAGGATGCTGATAAGTTGGAATCTAGGTCTGAGGTAAGAATGTTTATAGGGTATCCAAAGGGAACGAAAGGTGGTTATTTCTATAGTCCAAAGGATCAGAAGGTCGTTATTAGCATTAATGACCGATTCTTAGAGCAGGACTACATGATTAATCACAAGTCCAAAACCGATATTGTCCTTCAAAAACTCGAAGGGGATGTCAGTACGATTCCAATTCCACAGCCACAAGTGCAAAAGGCAATAATACCAAATACTGCACATCCCGTTGACATAATGCCTACACAGCCTCGACATAGTGGGAGGGTTGTTCGTGTCATGTTTGTGGGAGAATCTTCGGATTTGATCCCAGGAGATGGACATGCCGATCTAGATCCCTGGACTTACGCCGAGGCAGTAAATGCCGAAGATGCGAAAGAATGGCGTCGCGCTATGGATTCAGAATATGAGTCCATAACTGCTATGGATGTATACGAGAAAACTGAACTGCCAGATGGCTATAAAGTTATAGGCAGTAAGTGGGTATACAAGAGAAATAGAGAAGAAGGGATGGAGAGGTTACAGCCTTTAAGGCCAGGCTAGTGGCAAAAGGGTATACCCAGGTGGAGGGTAAAGATTATGACGAAACCTTTGGCCAGTAGTCATGCTCAAGTCCATTTGGATCCTTCTCGCCATAGCAGCTCACTTAGATCTTGAAGTTTGGCAAATGGATGTCAAGACCGCTTTCTTAAACGGTTACCTTGAAGAAGGTAGGGACATCTATATGCAGCAACCAGAAGGTTATGTGAGGCAAGGCGAAGAGCATCTGGTCTGGAAGCTCAAGAAGTCCATTTATGGACCCAAGCAAGCTTCTAGGTCATGAAACTTATGTTTTGACAAGGTGATTAAATCTTATGGATTTACTCAAAGTGAAAACGAAAGTTGTGTGTATCGCATAGATGTCAACGGAGATAAAGTATTTCTTGCACTTTATGTAGATGTCTACTAGTTGGTAACAATGTGGAGGTATTATCAGACATAAAGAGATGGTTATCTGAACAGTTTCAGATGAAGGACTTAGGAGAGGCATCTTACATCCTTGGGATCAAAGTCATAAGGGATCACAAGAAAAGGATGTTGAGCTTATCTCAAGCGGCCTACATTGATACTGTGATTGCTCATTTTAGCATGCAAACCGCCAAGAAAGGATTTCTACCTTTCAGGCATGGCGTTCTACTTTCTAAGGAGATATTTCCTAAGACACCAAAGGAGAAAGAGGAAATGAGATAGGTACCCTACGCTTCCGCAGTGATAAGTCTTATGTATGCAATGCTATGCACGAGACCCGATATTTGCTATGCAGTTGGCATAGTGGCAAGATATCAGTCTAACCCTAGACAGGCGCATTGGACTACGGTAAAACATGTACTCAAGTACCTAAAAAGGACTAGAGATTACAGGCTAGTTTACCAGGTAAATAGTCTAAATCCCTTGGGTTATATGGATTCGATTTCCAGGCAGACTGGGATGAGAAGAGATCTACCTCAGGCTATATGTTTACCTTGGGAGGAGCAGTAGGTTCATGGAGGAGTGCGAAGCAAAGATGCATTGCAAACTCCACTATGGAAGCCGAATATGTAGCCGCATCAGAGGCTGCTAAGGAGGCAGTATGACTCCGGAATTACCTCTTGGATCTAGGCGTGGTACCTAGTTTGCCTAAGAGTATCACAATCTATTGTGACAACTCAAGTGCAGTGGCAAACTCAAAGGGACCCAGGACCCACAAGGCGACCAAACACATAGAGAGAAAGTACCACATAATACAAGAAATTGTAAAACGAGGAGATGTGGGGATAGAGAAGATTTGTACGACAGAGAATTTAGTTGATCCAATTCACAAAGAGCTTACCGCAGAAAGTCTACGACAAGCATGTTCAGGGACTAGGACTGCGATAGATGCCACCCACTTAGGAAACTTTCAGTATAAGTGGGAGAATGTAATAGCTAGATAGTTAGACACCAAGTATACTAAAAGTTTGCTTAAGTATAAGTGGGAGATTGTTGAATTTGTATACTGAAAGCAAAACCTTTTATATACAATGTTTCCAGCTATTCACTGTTTTATCTCCTATCTGATTATATTTTCACTTTCACTATGTATGTGTCCACATCTCTTGCAAATAAGTAGATCATATGGTGTGTTGTAGATCACAGAAGATTATATGATTGGTTAAACTTAATGAAATATAAAATGTAAATTACAGCTCAGACAACTTGAGGACGAGTTGTTGGTTTAGGCTGCAGTATTAAGTAGGAATAATTTATCTTCACTATTTACTTATACTGGTATGTATTTACGTATTGATAGGATCACAGTGAGATAAGTTCTTCTGCCTGACCTAAGTGAAGAACTAGTGATCTCGGTGACTTATAATAATCTAAAGCCTAAATAAGATTATATGAATGCTTGTTTGTGTGTCATTTTGATTTACCATGGGCAAAAGTTAAGTTATAACTTTTATACTATGTATTTTGAGTGACAACAACTTGCATATAATAATTGGTAATTTGTATTTAGGTAACAACATCCGTTTAGGATGATAATATCCCCTTAAGGAACTCAAAAGGTCTATTGTACTAAACCCTGCAAGTTGATTATGTTCAGGTACAATAATAAGGTTGAGTGGTACTACTTAAGGAATAAATAAGAAATTAATTAATTTAAGCTATTAGAGGCTTTAATTAATTAATGGATATTCGATATCTAAAATACAGGGATTAATTAAGTCTAATTCAAGCCCCGACTCAACTCCGGAATAAAGGGGTAGTCAGTATTAATTCTCTAGTGGAATGAATTAATTATATTCTGGGCCGAACAAGGAAGAATTAATTCATAGTTAGGCCCGTATTTATTTCTTGTATTTGATCCCTGGACTGGCCCATATAGACTCCTAGTCCAAGTAGGAATAGAGAATTAAATTCCTAACAAGGAATTAAATTCCCAATCCTAGAAGGAATTAAACTACTAGGCTTGGCCGACACTCAACCACGTATTATAAATACATGGTCTCTCATTCTATGAATATAGAAGAATTAACACTAAAAAAAGATCACTAAATAAAGACAAAGAGAGAGTAGGCGGCGGCGTTTAAGGTGTTCCTTCCCGCTTGAAATTCTAAAAAGTTCGTCGTCCATCCGACGTTGAGAATTGAGTAGGGGATACAGTCCAGAAGGTCAAGACGGGAGTCAGAAATCGACCTTTTGTGTAAACAGCTATCAGATCGAATCCCTTAATTCCTATATGTTGTAAGCTCATGTTAGGGTTTATATAAATTTATAGATCCACCTCTAGGGTTAATCAATAAGGATACAAATTATGACAACCAAGAAGGGTCCTAGGGAAAGGGATTAATTATATTACTTTCTACAAGAGTATTATAATAGATATAATTCCTACACTTGTTGATCTGAAAAGCCGAATCGGGTCACATTGTGCATACATAGTGACTTGTTAAACCGAACCGATAAAGAAGTGGGTACATGTTGATACACAAATGCGAATCGTGTCAAGTTGATGACTTGTTGATATTAGAAGCTAAATTAAGGCAAATGGAAGACTTGTAGATCTGATAAGTCGAATCGGGTCAAATGGTTGAATTTTTTTTTTCGAAAATTGAATCGGGTCAAATAGAACACTTGGTTTTCCAAGAAGCCGAATTATCGAGTCTAATAGTTGGTACTTGTCGACCCGAGAAGCCAACCTAGGTCACATATTGCGTACTTAGTGAATTGATAAGCCGAACGGATCAAGTAGTGGGAACTTCTTGATCCAAGAAGCTGAATCGGGTCAGATGGAAGACTTGTTGATCTGCGAAGCTGAGTCGGGTCAAATAGTTGGTGCTTGTTGATCCGAGAAGCCCAATTGGGTCATATTATCTGTACTTAGTGACTTAATAAGCCGATCCGATCAGGTAGTGGGTACTTGTTGATATGCCAAGCTGAATCGGGTCAAATTGAAGTCTTGTTGATCCGAGAAGGCGAATCGGGTCAAATACTTGGTGCTTGTTGATCTGACAAGCCGAATTAGGTCACATAGTGCGTATTAGTAACTTGATAAGTCGAATGAATCAAATAATAGAGTATTTTTTTATCGGGGAAGCCGAATCGGGTGGTCAAGTTGAAGACTTGTTGATCCGAGAAGTCGAATCGGGTAAATTGGAAGACTTGTTGATCCGAGAAGCCGAATCAGGTCAAATGAAAGACTTATTTATTTGAGAAGCCGAATCGGGTCAAATAGTTGGTGCTTGTTGATTCGAGAAGTTGAATCGGGGTCAAATGGAAGACTTGTTGATCCGTGAAACTAAATAGGATCAAATAGTTGGTGCTTGTTGATCTAAGAAGTCGAATCGGGTCACATTGTGTATACTTAGTGACTTGGTAAATTAAATCGATCAAATAGTAGAGTATTTGTTGATTCGATAAGCTAAATCGCGTCAACTGAAAGACATGTTGAAATTAGAAGCTGAATCGGGTCAAAATTAAAGACTGGTTAATCCGAGAAGTCGAATTGGATCAATCGGGTCAAATAGTTGGTGCTTGTTGATTCGAGAAATTAAATCAAGGTCATATTGTGTGTACTTAGTGACTTGATAAGCCGAACGAATCAAGTAGTGGGTATTTGTTGATTCGAGAAGCCGAATAGGGTCAATTGGAAGACTTGTTGATCTGAGGAGCCTAATCGGGTCAAATGGAAGACTTGTTGATCCGAGAAGCCGAATCGGGTCAAATAGTTGGTGCTAATTGATCCGAGAAGCCAAATCAGGTCAGATAGTGTGTACTTAGTGACTTTATAAGCCAGACAGATCAAGTATTGGGTACTTGTTGATCCAAGAAGCGGAATCTGGTCAAATGGAAGACTTGGTTATCCGCGAATCCGAATCGGGTCAAATAGTTGGCGTTTGTTGATCCGAGAAGCCGAATCGGGTCACGTAATGCATACTTAGTGACTTGATACGTCGAATGGATCAAATAGTGGGGTACTTCTTGATCCAGGAAGCCAAATCAGGTGGTCGAATACAAGACTTGTTGACCTGAGAAGTTGAATCGTGCCAAATGAAAGACTTGTTGATCCGAGAAGTCAAATCGGGTCAAATAGTTGGTGCTTATTTATTCGAGATGCCTTATCGGGTCACATAGTGCGTACAGAGTCTTAATAAGCCGAACAAACCAAGTACTGGGTACTTGTTGATACACGAAGCCAAATCAGTCAAATCGTAGGCTTGTTGATCCGAGAAGGCGAATCGGGTCAAATAGTTTGTGCTTCTTGATCCGACAAGCCGTTTCGGGTCACACAGTGTGTACTTAGTAACTTTGATCACTGTCTTTGTAAAATTGGAAGTTATAACAGCCTCTTCCAAATAGAACTAAATGCCAATTATGTTGCCCATATGGATGAATGTGGGTCTATAGGCCCCAACAGGCAGGAGGGTTAAAGAAAATTGAAAGCGTAACTGGAACAAAAATAATAGCAGGAATGCTGGAAGAGTGGCCTGTGTCTTTTTCGGATTTTGTTTGTTCTAAATGAGCTGAAAGAACCGCCTTTTATAGGCTCTTGTATGACCCCATGATATGTTAATTACTACAGTACTCTGAAGATAAATGCTTTTAAAGCATAAAAAACGTGAAGAAGAGGAGAAGGCAACAATTAGGAAGTTGAATAGGCATGCAAATTGAAAAAAAAACAAAAGGGTTATTTATCAAACAAATCACGACCTTTAGTCCAATTTTCAATTGCAACATGACCTTTAAAACTTAACAATTTCTGGCATTACCTTTCAATTTGTTTCAATTACATGCAACATCTCTGCCCAACTCCGGCCCCCAATTGCTGACGTGGATGGCAACGCTCTCAAAACGACGTCGTTTTGTCTATTGACTGGGATGTTCTAGCCATGTCAGCAGACACGTGGAAATTATTTAAAAAATTAAAAAATTAAAAAATTAAAAAAAATTAAAAATAATAAAACTAAAAAAATAATTCTTC
Organism: Ajuga chamaepitys; assembly: GCA_958295605.1. Classification (NCBI taxonomy): domain Eukaryota; kingdom Viridiplantae; phylum Streptophyta; class Magnoliopsida; order Lamiales; family Lamiaceae; genus Ajuga; species Ajuga chamaepitys. The sequence continues at coordinate 37,551,985 of OY282495.1, forward strand.
AAAAAATTATAATAACTAATTCTAATATGAAAAAAATATTTTGGTTTTTTCTAAAATATTTTTATTTTTTTATTTTTTTATTTTTTAACATATTATTATAATTAGTTACTATAATTTTTTTATTTTCTTTCTTTTTTTAAAATTTTTTTTAATTACAGTTAGTTGTTATATTTTTCTATTTTTTATTTTTTTTAAATTTCATTATTAGATATTACTCCCTCCGTCCCGTGCTATTTTGCACACCCACTCTAGCACGTGGAATAAGAAAAATCTGCTTTTTGCTTTTTGGGTTGAAAAGTCAACAATAATTAAGAAAAATTAAGGGAGAGTCATGGTTTCCTAATTTTTTTTCTGATTTCCACTGTTAAAAAAACGAAAATACTGGAATTTTTAAAATTTAAAAAAAAAACAAAAATTGCTGCAACCCACAAAAATGGGGACAATGCATAAATCAGTAAAATAACTTGAGTAACCTGCTTCATTCAATACACAAGTTATGAGAATAAATGAAAATGTTCAAAATTAATGAAATAGATGGAGGGGAAAAATTCCCTCCAATAATTCATTACAACCTCCGTCCAGTTTCTTGAATTTTCGGCTAACACCCATTCTAAAAAATTTTAAACTTCCCTCCTAAACACTTTTACATTTAAACCTACACAACCTCTATAAATGTTGTTCTAACAGCATTTATAACAGCCTTAAATGTTCATTTACAGCAAAGGAAAAAAAACAGTTCATAAATGACCAACACAAGGAAACAGCCGCATATTTCTCCATCAGACCGCAATCGGATTGCACAGTATCTGTTGGCCAATAGTACAGACGGGATCGTCCACCATGGCAAGATTCGATCGGCGGCTACATCATATGGAGTTAGTCGTCGGACGGTGCACTACATTTGGGAAGCTGCAAAAAAAAAGATCGAAGAAGGGTCACCAGTTGCCTTTTTGGATCAAACAAGAACTATTGGGCCGAAACCGGCAGAGTTAAACACATCAACATTCAAGGAAATTCCTTTTTGTAGACGGGGCAGCATTCACAGGTTGGCAAAGGAATTAGAAGTTAGTAAAAGCAAAGTTGGAAGGTGGGTGAAATCGGGGGTTATAAAACCCCACACAAATGCAATTAAACCCACATTGGGGGTTATGTTCATTTTGCTTAGACCATAAACAAGAGCAACTTGTAAAATCACTTCATTATTAGCAACATTATTAAGCATTTTAAGTCCAAAAGATGACCCTCAAAACATTATCATCATCGGGCAGTCCTGTTAAGTGAAGGGCAACATTAAAGTAGCAAGTAAACTTGCTGCCTTAAGCTACCACCTCAAGTAGCCACTACTTACAAACAAAGGTAACCAACAAACATTTTGAGTAGATCATCAAATGTTTGTTGCTACCATTTCAATGGCAATTTTTAAAAAACAATCTGATTTCAGGATCATCTAAAACCCATCCAGGGGTTTTATCACCAAATTATAACCGAGGGACAACAATCAGCAAAAAAGAAGCCCACACAGAGGCAAAATCACTGAAGCTCAGACAACGGGACAGCAAATCAATACACAGAACCCACACAGGGGTTTTATAACAAAAATATAACTGAGGGACAACAATCAGCATAAACGAATCCCACACAGAGGCAAAATCACTGAAGCTCAAACAACGGGACAGCAAAGAACTACACAGAACCCACACAGGGGTTTTATAACAACAACATAACCGAGGGACAACAATCAGCAACAACGAAGCCCACACAGAGGCAAAATCCAGCAAGTTCACAAATGGGACAGCAAAGAACATAGCATAACCCACACAGGGGCATCATGCAACACAAAAGTTACAAATGACCGAGCATCAACATCACCTAAACATAACCTAATTCAAATTAAAAATACCCAAAAGGAAAGGGAATAGAATACATGGACCTTTAGGACCGCCGGAACCCAGACGGATAGGCACTCGAGGTACATGGCTCTGAATCCGGGACTAGTTTTCCACAAGCTACCAGGAGCCGAAGGATCCTGCTCAGAAATCGCACTGGAACCCCATTCGCCGTCGAAGTGGCCATCATCGCTTGAATCGGACTCCGGCTCCTGCAACTGCGTTTCTGGAACGAAGGAGTCCTTGGAATCGTACGCTATTTCGTTCATTTCAGGAGAGTCCTCCATAGTTCCACACAAAAGACGCACCTGAAATCTCCCAATCGAAAACCCTAGATTCGCCAATCGTTGCAGAAGAGACCACTCGGATCTCAAACGAGGCAAATCGGGGGTGTTAAGCCAAAATAGACTGAGTGAACGAAGAAGAGATGTCGGTTGTAGATCATAGAACAGAGATTGGAGTTAGGGAAGAAGAGCGGCGCGAGGGAGTTCACAAGAGAGATGAGAGGTTTCTAGAATTTTAGGATTAGTAAGAGGGGAAATGGGCTGGATCTGTTGGGTGTTGGGATGGGTTGGGTAATGGGTTTTAGTTGGATTATGATTAGTGTTAATGGTTTTGTTAACAACTGAACCAAAAAATTACTAATATAACTAATGGAAAAAATGTAAATCTGTTTAAGTAGTAAGGTTTTTTCGTAATAAATTCTTTCCTTTTCGAGGGTGTGCAAAATAGGGTGGGACACCCCGAAAAGGAAAGTGTGCAAAATAGCATGGGACGGAGGGAGTATAACTTAAAAAAATAAAAAAATAGAATTTTTTATTTTTTTCAAAAATATACTTTTAATTTTTTAAAATTTATTATAATTAATTACTATACTTTTTCTATTTTTTTATTTTTTAATTTTATTTTAACTAGTAATTATAATTTTTCTATTTTTTTAGTTTTATTATTTTTTTTATTTTTTTTCAAATTTTATTACTAATTTTCACATGTTCGCTGTGGCTGGAGCATCCTAGTCAATAGACAAAACGACGTCATTTTGGGAGCACCGCCATCCACGTCAACAATTGGGGGTCGGAGTTGGGCGGAGATGTTGTAATTGAAACAAATTGAAAGGTTATGCCAGAAATTGTCAAGTTTTAAAATTCATGTTGCAGCTGAAAATTGGATTAAAGGTCGTGATTTGTTTGGTAATAAACCCAAAACAAAACAAATAATATATCGCCTCGAATTTCTTCTAGAACAGAGTATAATACCACGTTAAGATTTCACATTCCATTATTAGGCCCACTCGAACATTTGCCCAAAATCCAATGCATTTTCCATCAATATATATATTGGCCATAGATGGCGCACGATAGAGAGTAAAAGAGGTATGGAATTTAACAAACTGCAAAATCATTGTCATTTGCTTGAGAACAGTGGGAGTGCAATCTGTAAGGGATAGTAGAGGGGTGAATGGTTGTATAAACGACTAACATATGAGATTATAAAGAAGCCTACGTTGCAAATAAATGTTTATATATATATATATATATATATATATATATACATACATATATCTTCGTTTCTTCGGAATGACTTAAATGTTCCATTCCGATCATGAAAACAGAACGGTTTGTTAACATTTTGTTTCGATCTAAAACGATCAAAATGATGCCGAAATGGCCAAAATTCTCGAGATGGCCAAAATAACCAGAATTGTGTGAAAAAATTGTGTATGTTGAAGGAAAAACACATTAGTGTGCCTTCATCAAAAGTAATTGATTGAGGGGCAATTTAGGCGTTTCATTATATCTTGTATACATAAAACTCTATATGTATGCCTATATAAGAGACATCTATTGTGAAATAATATACGCCGTTTTCTGTCTATTTCTGCTTTCTTCTCTTTCTCTTTATTCTTCACAGTTTACTTTTACACGTTATCAGCACGACATGCTCTACGGACACAAACTGCTCTACCATCTGGTCTTTGAGAAACGGTCAGTTCTTATAATTCATCTAAATTGAACTGGTGTATAATTATGATCAACCTGAATCTAAATTTGGTAGGCATAATCGAATTATGCGTCTGAATTTATTTGTCATCATCTGAATTGTTCCTGGTAGAAAATCCTTATGCTTCCAATTATTAAATTTCATGTAAGGTCAGTATTACGGAAGAATTAATAAAGAGTATTACGACAGAATCCATCTGCATATATTTGAATTGATAGAATTGATAAAGTCCTTCGCCACTAATTGTAATCTGCATATATTTGAATTGATAATCTCATGAGAGACTTGTCTTGCATATACATTGTTACTCCCTATACTTGAATTGCCCTTTAGTATACCATAAGTTTTTCATAATTAGGGCAGAACTGATAATCTCATGTTGGCGGCCCAACTTATATTATTTACCAGTCTCATACGTTGTACCAACGCTTTTATTTGAATTAAAATTCCAAATAAAGAGGCTTCATTTGATAATTGAATTTTATGTTCATAATTTAATACTTAACTTATTTAATGAACTTGATGGGTATATCCAAGCACGGATTTGTCCATATTGGTGTGGAGATGGGGTCAAAATTCTTAGTTGTATTTGCCCATATTATTAAACATGTTTTCTGTTTACCACAATGATGATTAAAAGTATGACTTATGTTGTAACTGCAAGTTTTTTTTAATTGTGACTATGCTTGGACATTGTAATATGGGAAACATATGTAATTGTAATCCTTATGTTTCTTGATTAGTTGTTCATTCCATTGGGATGAAAAATTATTTTTATTTTCTTTGTCTGTTTGCGACTAGTAGATCATAGGTTGTATTATTTCGTTTGATTTTCTTTTATTATGTCACATTTTTTATGTGTATAAATTTGCTATTGAATACCTCCATGATGAAGAAAATTCATGGATATGAGTATAAATTAATGTGATAAAGTATTTTCATAAAGCATCGAAAAATATATATGTGACCAATTTGTCTCAAAATCTAACTCAACCCACATTCTTGAGAAAAAAAAATTGTATATTGCTACTCTTGCATAATTGATATACATATTCCTTTTTGTTTACAGCAAATGACTGAACCAACTCGACCTGAATTTGAAATTTTGGATTCAGAAGGAATTGAGTACCATCGTTGGGTTTCTGATATGGAAACTACCTTCTTAGGGAAGGATTATCTTTCCACAATCAAACCATCCACTAACCCAAATGACAAAAAAACGTCCGACAAGGTCAAAGCAAATGCCCTAATGTTTCTTAGGCGACATATCGATCCTAGTTTACGCTGGGAGTACCTTTAATTGAAAACCCCCAAAGAACTGTGGGATGCCCTAAAGGAATGCTTTGGAAACATACGTGACACTCTGCTTCCAGAACTAACAGTCCAGTAGAATGAAATCCGACTTGACTACAAGAGGGTCAATGTTTCAACAATGGATATGTTATGTCTTAAAGCACGTCTTACTTTCTGTGGAAAGAAAATCATAGAAGATGACATGATACAAAAAAATCTTTCCACCTTTCCTACGTCTGCACTTATACTGGCAAACCAGTATAGACTTGAATATGATAACAAAAGAATCACAACATTTAATAAGCTGATGAACATGCTGCAAGTAGTTGAGAGACATGACCAAGTTCTTTTGAACAACAATGCCAGGCCTGCTGGGACAAAGAAAATTCCCGAGGCAAACTTTAATCAAGGAAACAGTGGAAAGAACCCCAAAGAAAAGGGGGCAGGACGTGCCCATCCTTACCAACGTGGGAATAATGCACCACGGGGTAGGGACCGTGGGGGCTATGGTAGAGGTCGTGGTAGGGGCCATGGTGGCCCTCCCACTGGAGGGCGACAAGTAAGTATTGGTGCTCCTAGTGGCCACGGTGGTCGTGGAGTCAAGGTGCAAAAGGCACCTAAAAACCCTTCGAACAAAAAGGAACGAGTTGGCAATGAACCTTGCTATAGGTGTGGAGACACCGACCATTGGTATAGCAACTGTCGTGCAAGCAACTACGTAGCGACCAACTATAAGAGGTATAGGGAATCTAAAGAACAAGAGATCCACTACATGGAAGGCGAGGATCAATCCACAGATGTTAACCTCATGATTGCAGATTTCAATGGCAACATGAACTTTGCTCAGTCAATGGATACTCCCGATTTTGACTGATCTGCTTTATTAATTTTTTTTCAAGAATGTCGTTAAGGCATTATGCCTCATTTTATTTGGACAATTTTCTTTAGTCTTCAAGTTACTTAGACTGTTTTTTTTTAGTTAGATTTTTGGTATGAGACTTTACTTTTATTAACGTTGGTTTTTCAGTAAATTTGAATGTTATTCTAAAGTATTCAATTTATTTGAATTTATTGTACATCAATATACATGGTTCGAAAATAACATTATCCCGATGTAAAGTAATACATCTGAGGAATAAAAGGAAATATCGAATGACAAGTAAATCATTCTATTAAAATTGAAATACTCAAAAGAAAATGAGATTATATTTCCAACTAAATTAAATAACACAAATCACATTTACTTGTAGGAATGTCTCGCGGAGAAATAGAGTGCTTAGCAGATAGTGGAACTACCCACACAATTTTAAGGAATAGACAATTATTCATTGAACTAATTCGTTACATTTCATCTGTAACTACAATAATTGGATCATCCCAATTAATAAAAGGGCGAGGTACTGCCAAATTCTTGATGCCTAATGGCACAATTATTAAAATCAAAGAAGCTCTTTATGCACCAAGAGCTAATCGAACATTTTTAAGTTTTTAAGATATTCGTGCCAACGGCTATCATTTGGAAACTCACAGTGAGAATGGAATTGAATTTATATATATTACCTCAAATGAATGTGGAAGAAAACGCATTTTAGAGAAACTAATGAGTCCTGCCTCATTACAAATCTCAAAGGCACATCACTCATTTTGCAAAGCCTGTTCTTTAGCAAAAGTAACACCAAGACCGTCTTATACTAAAGATACCAAACAAAACATTTCATTATTACACAGGATACATGGAGATATTTGTGGACCTATTCATCCAGAATGCGGACCATTTAAGTATTTTATGGTTCTGGTTGATGCTTCGACACGCTGGTCACATGTCGCTTTATTGTCCACAAGAAATTCTGTATTTGCAAAACTCTTAGCACAAATTATTCGTTTAAGGGATCACCACCCTGATAACCCTATCAAGTCCATAAGACTTGATAATGCTAGAGAGTTCACATCAAAAGCATTTGATGATTATTGCATGTCTATCGGAATCGATGTAGAGCATCCCGTACCCCATGTACATACACAAAACGGTCTCGCAGAAGCCACCATCAAAAGACTACAAATGGTGGCTTGGGCTTTGGTTATGCGCACCAACATGCCTATCTCTGCATGGGGTTATGCAATATTGCATGCAGGTTTACTTATTCGTCTCAGACCCACTGTTGACCAACCATTTTCTGCATAGCAGTTGGTAACTGGATATGAGCCTGACGTTTCACACCTACGCATATTTGGTTGTGCAGTATATGTGCCTATTGCGCCCCCACGGCGCACAAAAATGGGTCCCCAGAGACAATTAGGTATATACGTTGGAAATGAATCTCCAACAATTATTCGCTATTTAGAACCTTTGACAGGCGACCTCTTTACCGCTAGATTTGCAAATTGTCACTTTAATGAGACAGTCTTCCCGTCGTTAGGGGAGATGAGAAAAAGAAATTTCTAAGGGAACGACAGGAATTATCGTGGTCTGTCCACACTCTGTCTCATTTTGATCCCCTAACTTCACAATGTGAAAGTGAAGTAAAAAGAATAATTGATCTTCAGAACATAGCAGATTCGATGCCTAATGCGTTTGCTGGTATTGCAAAAGCGACTAGGTCTCATATACCAGCTGCAAATGTGCACGCAAGGTTAGAAGTCCCCAATAAGGGGCACAACACCGCAGATAATGGTGTTGCAATCACACCTGGTGGAGGTGTGGTTGAGGCCGTGGCACCCAAAAGGAAAAGGGGGAGGCCACTTGGTTCGATTGACACCCACCCAAGGAAGAAAAGGGTAGGTGTGGCACAACACGATCCATTAATCATCAATGTTGAGAATCCATCTCATGAGATTATCTCTGATTATAGTTATGTCCTAAAATCATTACTGGAGGACGCTCCGATGTTTGATATGATTCCAGAGAATAAAGAAATCTCTATGGATTATGAGGTTGCATATGAGTTGATGGACAGACATTGCACACAAATTGATGATGCATTTGCTTATACTGTTGCTCAAGAAATTATAGAGCATGATGATATCGAATCACGCTCTGTTGCAGAATGTCAACAAAGAGCAGATTGGCCTAAATGGAAAGAAGCAATCCAGGTAGAACTTGATTCTTTGACAAAGAGACAGGTATTCGGTCCGGTAGTGCTAGCCCCACCGAGTGTAAAGCCTATAGGACATAAATGGGTCTTTGTCAGAAAGCGTAATGAGAAAAATGAGGTCCTAAGATATAAAGCTCGCCTTGTAGCACAAGGCTTCTCACAATGCCCTGGAATTGACTATAAGGAGATGTACTCTCCCGTAATGGACGTCATAACGTTCCGCTACTTAGTTAGCTTAGTAGTTTCCGAAGGACTGGAAATGCAGCTGATGGATGTGGTTACTGCATATCTCTATGGGGATCTTGATTCAGAGATATATATGAAAGTGCCTGATGGCTTTCCATTGCCCAAGTCAAGTGACTCTAAGCCACGGAGTGCGTTTGCAATCAGATTGAAACGCTCACTTTATGGATTGAAACAATCCGGACGGATGTGGTATACCCGTCTAAGTGACTACTTGATTGGGAAAGGTTACAAGAACGATGAACAGTGCCCCTGCGTATTTATAAAGAAAACTAGTTCTGGATTTGCGATTGTAGCAGTTTATGTTGATGACATAAACATAATAGGTACTCTTAATGAAATATGAGAAACCACGAACTATTTGAAATCCGAGTTTGAGATGAAGGATCTTGGGAAAAGTCGGTTTTGTCTAGGCATTGAACTAGAGCACCGAGCTTGTGGAATACTTATCCACCAGTCTGCATATGTCCAAAAGATGCTCAGGCGATTTAACATGGACAAAGTGCATCCTGTTCACTCCCATGATCGGTCGAAGTTTAGATTTAAAGAAAGATCCATTTCGTCCAAAGGAAGATGGCGAAGAGCTATTGGAAGATGAAATTCCCTATTTAAGTGCAATAGGCGCATTATTGTACTTAGCTCAATGTACTTGACCAGATATTGCTTTCTCAGTTAACTTGTTAGCTAGATTTAGTTCAGGACCAATGCAGCGTCATTGGAATGGTGTCAAGAATATATTCCGATACCTAATAGGAACCATTGACATGGGCTTGTTCTTTCCTTACAAAGAGAGAAAAGGGAACACAGATGAAATTGTAATCCCTAAAGCAAATGTTGAAGCTACCCCCTACACTGATACACCAAATAATGTATTAGTTGGTTTTGCTGATGCTGGTTATCTTTCCGATCCACATAAAGATCGTTCCCAAACTGGTTACGTATTTACCATTGGAAATACGGAGATATCTTGGAGATCTACTAAACAAACCCTTCTAGCTACCTCATCAAACCATTCGGAGATCATTGCCTTACATGAAGCAGTTCGTGAGTCTATTTGGTTAAGGTCGATCATCACACATATTCGGAGAAGTAGTGGCTTAAGTTCTACCACTGAAGAGCCTACATGTATATATGAAGACAATGCTGCTTGCATCGAACAGATGAAACTAGGATACATCAAAGGCGACAATACGAAGTATATATCACCGAAGTTCTTCTACAACCAGCAACAACAAGCTTTGCTCAAGATTTAAGTAACTCAAGTCAGCTCTGAAGAAAATGCAGCTGATCTGTTTACAAAATCACTGCCCAAGACAATCTTTGAAAAACATGTGAAAAGGATTGGGATGCGTAGACTTTCTGAGTTCACTTGATAAATGTACGTATCAGGTGAGAGGTGTAGACTTCAGGGGGAGTCTCAACAAAGGTGCGTTGCACTCTTTTTCCCTTCGACCAAGGTTTATTTTTCCCACTTGGTTTTGTTACTTGGCAAGATTTTTAACGAGACAACATTCATGCACCATTCACCCTTTTGATTTGGCACAAGAGGGAGTGTTGAAGGAAAAACACATTAGTGTGCCTTCATCAAAAGTAATTGACTGAGGGGCAATTTAGGCGTTTCATTATATCTTGTATACATAAAACCCTACATGTATGCCTATATAAGAGACATCTATTGTGAAACAATATACGTCGTTTTCTGTCTATTTCTGCTTTCTTCTCTTTCTCTTTATTCTTCACAGTTTACTTTTACAGTGTATTTGTTTTTTTTTTTTTAATTTGTTTCTATATACATATGTGTATTTCAATGAAAGATGAAAATTTTATACTCCCTCCGTCCCACCATAATTTGTACACTTTCCTGTTCGGTTCGTCGCACACTAATTTCAACACCCTTAAAAATAAAATTTCTCTTACAATCTCCATCCTCAACCTCCTCATTTAAAAAAGTTAACTAAAAAAAGTAAAAAAACAGGTTTTTCTTAATATACGCGTCGGAGCATGTCCACAAATTAGGTCGGAACGGAGGGAGTAATAAACTACAACTAACTCATTTTTTGAGTGATTTGTTTGATTTTCATTATTTTGAAGTTAGTATAGTCTTAAATTTAGAGACCAAACTCATCAATGATAATTGAACAAATGCTACAAATTAACATATGATCTTAAAAAAGATATATTATATTTCATCAATATATTAAGCTATAGCATAGCAATATGTTAAACAACATATAATATATATATATATATATATATACTTATTTATGTATTTATGCGTATATATATAATTCAAAACGAAACGTCAAAATACACGAGTACCAAAAATATTTGGTTTCGATTAATTTGAATATACTTGTTAGACAGTTGATTGAATCGGTCCGATTAACTAATACTGGAACCGGTAGCAAGGTCTGAGTCCAGTTTCACAAACACCGACTTTATATAGAAACCCCGTGAACGCATCAGCCGGAATATAATTCCTGGAAGCCCATAACCGAGAACACGATGAGCGACACAAGGAAACCGGAAAATTTCGGTTCAATTCCGGATTGGGGCGAACCGATGTACACAGCCCCATTATCACACGGCAGTTGATCACTCTTTTCCACTCACTAGACGTCTAGACCTCATATTAAATCAGAAATCGTTTAAAAATCGTCTCTCTCTCTCAACCAAAACTGATTAAACTTCTTCTCCGCTTATTTTCCGTTGAAATCCCCGTCTTTCTGCAACTAAAAATCCTTAAGCATTTGAATAATCTTTGATACATGTGAGAATACACACACACACACACACACACACACACACACACATAGCTAGATAGAGACGCCGACGGACGAAATACCCGTCTAGCCCCTTCTGAATTTCTTGCGAGCAACCACTGGAGTAGTCACTCGCACAACTCTTTGGCTTCGTTTCCTTCTTCTTTCGTTTCTGTACAATTACATATTGCTATTCACCGACTGCGCTTAAATTATCTGAAGTTAGATATTTTTATTTTCTCTTTCGTTGTGAAATTGAATTTTTGTTTTCAGAGTTGAAGACCCTGCTTATTATCTTTTGTGTTGAAGTTATTGATTTAGCTTAAATTGGTAGGGAAGTGCAGTTTGGGAATTAAGGGTTGTTGTTGTTCGGGAGAATTTTAGTGTTACGCGATCCATGGCTTCTTACCATGGAAACACTCATTCTGATGCTGCAAAAATGGAACAGATAATTACTGAATTCTTCGCCAAGAGCCTTCACATAATACTAGAATCCAGATGCCCTTATGTTTCATCGCGTAATTACAGCGGCGAACAAATTCTGTCATCCCCATCCCCGTCCTCATCGTCGTCCTCCTCGTCGAGTTTTAGGCCAAGGGATAAGTGGTTTAATCTTGCACTTAGAGATTGTCCTGCTGCCTTAGAAAACATAGACTTCTGGCGGCAGAGTAATCTTGAACCCATGATAGTTGACGTTATATTAATGCAGAAGCGGATTGATTGGGACCCATTGAATTTCTCCCCAAAAAGAGGGCTTGCACGGAATTCATCAATAAAAGAGTGTAATTATTATGGCTCGGATAATGATGAATTTGGGTGTGAGGTGAAGAATGAGAAGATTATTGAGAGGTGGGTTTTACAGTATGAGAGTAAGAGGAGTAGTGGAAATGGAGGTGGTTCATCTGGGAGTAATAAGAGGTCGAATTGTACAAGCGCTCCTGCATTGTACAAGAAGTCTATACTGTTATTAAGGTCTTTGTACGCGATGGTTAGGCTTTTGCCTGCGTATAAGTTGTTTCGGGATCTCACTTCATCTGCCCAAATTCGGTTGTATAATCTTGGCCACAGGGTATCATCTTTTGTGGAGCCATTCACACACAGAGAAGAGGCAGATATGCAGCGTTTTATGTTTACTCCAGTCGATACTTCTTGTGGTAGGCTTTGCCTCTCTGTCTTGTATCGATCGTCATTGTTGGATGTGAGTTCAGAGCCTTCAACTCCTATGTCACCCCAATTTATTCCAGAGTATGTTGGAAGTCCCATGGCAGAACCATTGAAAAGGTTCCCATCTTCTTCATCACCATTCGGTAGGCGCCATAGTTGGAGTTACGACTTGTACAGAGCGTCGCCACCTTCAGTGAACCCTTCACCTTCACCAACATACTCCGAATCTCATGCTTTATTATTAAAGCAGCATACTCACCGTCTTCCTCCAACAGGATTGCCTCATCATTTACCTGATGAAACACTGGTAGCTCATATGAAGAATCCAAGTTATGACGAGTATTGGCCTTCCCCTGTGCTTTCACCATCTCCATCTCCATCACCACCCACCTATGTTCCCAATAGTCATATATCTAAGGCTATTTTACGGTCTGAAAGTGCTCCTGTTAGTATACCAGCTTCGAGGCTCTCTAGCATGCCGTCTCTGCCGAATAAATTACTGATGCCCACAAAAGCTACTCAACTAAACGTTTCTAAGCAAGTGGCACATCCTGGGCCTCATCAAACCTTATTAACAGTTGATAAGGTATATAGTTCCATCAAATAAACACAATTCCTTCTTTGGTCCACGACAATTTTTTTTTTTTAAGTAATGCTTTATGTTGCAGTTATTGTCTTTAAGCAAGGATGACCCACAGAAGATATCTGGATTGAAGCCATCATCTGAGAGTTCTCCATCAAAATCATTCTCAAGTAGACTATCGTTTCAGGATGATTGTGATGATTCTGAGTTTTCTGGACCATTTGTTGTAGATGATGACGACTTAACAGATCCAGCTTCCAGGTAAATATTTAATTGCATTTGTATCTGTGTTTGTGGTTACTAGCCTACTCGAAGCATAGGTTGTATGAAGTTCTTGATGAGGAAGAATGACATATGTTGTGCCTGCGAATGAGCGAAGATTAAGAGTTAGAACTGTAACATGTTTCAACTAAACTTAAGATACTGACCAAATCCACCTTCTAAAAGGCTGCCAAAATAGATCATTATAGTTTTCATTTTCTCATCCTGTGGAAAACTTCTGATTAAGGTGGACAGAACTGAAAATTGGTAGTGAGGTTTTCCACTTGGAATGCATTCAGAAATTTTGCACCAAACTTTACTGGCTCTCCTCGAATTGCTACGTTATGTGATGGTTTTCCTATGTTGGTTTCGTTCTATTTCTAGCAGAAGTGAGCGTCAAATCACGGGTATATATACTGGAAGAGACTACAGAAAGTTACACTGTTTATAAATGCAATATTTGGCGTCGCAGACTGCACCAAAAATTATTCCATACACCATCTATGCATGTCTCTGCGTGTTGTTTTTCCTTTTTTTTTTGTGTGTGTGTGGCAACTACCTGGTCTTAACTGTGTTCCACACTTCATTGCTCAATTGATATTAGAAGAGTTCAATTTGGCGGATGCCACAATCTTGGATATTAGGCGTGCTAGTCGATGTTTTATTAACATGGGACCGAAAATCCTGCAATATGCATTGCAAATAGCATAAGAATTGCGTTCTGGAATCTGAAGGAAATTATCTAGATTAGAGATGTATTGGAAGTAAATATTGACATTTTTTTAATAAGAAACAAGACTTTCATTAGTAACTTAAAAGGTTACAGCTATGGGAAGAGATTTCCCATCTATAAATTTACAGCAATCAAAAACAGTCTACGCTAGTGCAATGCTTAAGTTTCCTACTTTCTAGTTAGATCAGAAAGGAAGAAATTCCCAAACTCCTTGTGAGTAGATATCCAGCAAGCCGCCCTATATCTTGTTAGATTCCAAACTTCCTCTATTGAGTCCTCTACATCTTCGAAAATCCTCTTATTTCATTCAAGCCAAATGGACCAGCAGATTGTTTGAGCCATAGCCCGCCATAGGTATTTTGCACGCTTACTTGCCACATCGGGTTGTGCTCAATAGTTTCCTTTACACTCCGAGGGGTAATCCATGTAAAATTAGTTTCTGTCAATGCTCAATTCCATAGGCCATATGCAAAGGGGCAGTGAATCAAAAGATTGTCAAAACTTTTAGAATCACTTTTGCAAAGAGTGCACCACTCGGGGATAACATCATATTTGGGAAATGCATTTGCACTACATTGCCCTCAACAATCAGCCAAGAGAAAATTGTACTTTCTTTGGAGTAGATGTTTACCAAATGTATTTGTACAAGGGGAGGGTTGGCGGGGAGAAATAGAAATACATGAAGGATTTACATGAAAAATTGCCTGAGGTCTCCCATATCCAAATCCTCCTATCATCCCTATGTATTGCCAAAACCGATTTGCTTAAAGTGTCAGCAGGTTACAAAGCCTCTTGATTTCTGCCTCTAAGTTTTCTGTGAAAATGGAAATTCCAATTCAGGTCAGTAGGGGCCTGCTGTTCCGGATTGCTTGAATAGAAAAATGTAATTGGTCTGTCGTGCGCATCCGACAGCCGATAGAGCGTTGGGAATTGTACCCAAAGTGGTTGGTCACCAATCCAGATATCCTCCCAGAATCTCGTCACATTTCAACGACCCACCTGAACTCCTGTCCCAGCTATAAAGTCTGGATACATTCTTGAAATGAATTTCCATTGGGATCGAAACGTAGTTTCCAAAGCCAAACTTGCATCCTCTCTTTCTTGAAGACCATATTTACTTGTGATCACTTTGGTCCACAACATATCTCTTTCTCTTGAAAATCTCCACCACCATTTCCCGACAAGGTCCTGTCAAAGCTAGATTTCCAATTCCAAGGCCCCCCTCTATCAATCGATTTAGTCACTTTCTCCCACGTTACTGGATGATGGCCTTTGCTTTCATTGTACACCAGAGGAAATCCCTCATCTTTTTTTCAATGATTTTGGTCACCCTAGTGGGCATCTGAAATAATGACAAGTTGTATGTTGGTAATGCTTCTACGACCGCTTTAATGAGCTTAAGTCGGCCACCCTGAAAGGAAGCTCTTCTTCCAACTTGCAAGCTTCTTGGATACCTTAGCAATTACCGGCTCCCAAAAAGATATCTTCAGTGGGTTGCCACCCAGGGGAACACTGAGGTATTTAATCAGCCATTCCTCCTTGTTTCAACCAATTGACTCCGCCAATGTTGTATCTTGTCCTGCTCCATGTTTATGCCAATTAAGGAGCTCTTTTGCATATTTATTTTCAGTCCTGACATGTTACAAAAAAGCTCCAAAATCCTATTTAACCACTTCAGATTTCGTTCTTTGGGATAAAGAGAGAAGATTGTATCGTCTACACATTGCAAATGGGAGATTTCAATCTTTTCCTTTCCCACGTCCAGCCCCTTAATCACATCCATCTGCTTTGCTCTACCAATAAGCTGGCTAAGCCAATCCACCACGATATTGAAGGGGAAAGGTGACGAGGGATCACCTTACCTCAAGCTCCTCGAACTTCTAATCTTTCCCCTTGGCCTTCCGTTTATGAATATGGATAGGTTTGTGGACAAAAGGCAGCCTCGCATCCTTCCTCTCCACTTCTATCTGAAGCCTTTCTTCCACATAACTAAGTCTACGAAGTCCCAATTGACATGGTCGTAGGCTTTCTCAAAGCCGATTGTGAACACCAAACCCGCCTTTCCGGAACCTCTTATTCCTCAACGATCTCGTTGGCAATAAGGGCCGAGTCCAGAGTTTGCCGTCCCTCTATAAATGCAATTTGATGCCCATTGGTTGTTTGAGAGATGACCTCTCTAATTCTGTTTGAGAGGACCCTGGCAATGATTTTATCAAGGCCTGTTGTTAGGCTAATGGGTTGGTAGTCTTTAATTCGATTCGAATCTTCCTTCTTCGGAACTAAACAAATGTTCGTTTCATTGGTAATTGAATTAACAATTTCTTTCTCATAAAAATCTGCAAAGACGTCATTGATGCTATCCTTAATAAACTCCCATGTCTGTAAAATTCCATCGTATATCCATCTGCTCCGGGGTCTTTATTTCCTTCAACCGGAAAACTGCTTTTTTATTTCCTCTTCTTCAAACAGTTGTTCCAGCCTGTTTTACAGCATATCACTGATTGGATCCCACTCCAGCGTCCAGCCCCTCCACTCCTCATCCTCTACCATTCTCCTTGGTGTAAAGATTGGTAAAATAATTCACCACTTCAGCTTCAATCTCCGATTCCTCCTTTAGCATTCTCCCCGAATCTGTTATTAACTCCATAATAGCCTTCTTCCGTTGCCGTTGACTAAGCATCGAGTGGGAAAATCTGGTATTCACATCCTCATCTCTAAGCCACTTAGATTTCAGTTTCTGCCCCTGCATCAAATCTTATTTGAAACAAATTTCAGCAAGAGCCAATTAGCACTCCTTTCTGTCTTGCTCATGTCCCTCGTTCCAATCATAATCAAGGGCTAGAATTTTGTTCTTCAATTCCTCCCATCTCCCACGTCCTGCTAAATGGCATGTGACCAATATAAATCACATGCAATAGTAGCTGAATTGCAGATTCTTTCGCCGTGATGGTGCAATAGTTGTGTATTTGTGTAGGATCAAGTTTGAATAAGTACTGTAGTCTAAGAATCACAACGTATATATTTTACTTAATCTGGTTTGCTGATAAAACACTATATTTCATCTAGATTAATGTGATTTGCTTTATTTGATGACTTTCCAACTCTATTTCTCTGCAATTTACTGTGAGTTGTTTGTTCATTTTATCATCAATAAAAACATGTTAAGATTTTGAAAGAACAGCTAGTCGATAAATTTATCGTCTCAAAATATAATCTTCTCTTCCATGTACAGTAGAAGAGGAATGCACGTGTCATTTGCTTGATTGTTCCTTTTCTTCATCTTGTAAGTTTCCCTTGCATGAATTTACAATGTAAAATGCACGTTTCCCACTGAATATCAGATGTCTTTGCATTGACCAATATTACGCAATGTTGTATGTCGCTATGCTAATCGAGCGGCAAACTAGGACCTTGCGCCTAATGTGCCATAGGCGTGGTTAGGCAATGAGGAATTGGGAAAATAATGTAGGCAACCAATAGGGCCTAGTGCCTAGACCTAAACTAGTCGAAGCTAGTTGAGAATTTTTGCAACAAAGATATTAGAAAACTTATTAGGCCGCTAGTTGATAATTCATTATCACCTAATGACCTACATAGAATTCATTATCTATCTGTATGTTTCGCTTTCAATAAATTACAAATTAAATATATACTCTTTGCGTCTCATAATAAGAGTCCGATTTGAGAAGGTACAACTTTTTGTTTTGGCTAACTTGATGAAGATATAACTCCAAAAAGTTATCAGTCACCACTTACACGACTTATTTTATTTTTTATTTGATTTGATTAATTCGTGAAATAAAATTTTAAGTTTTTTTATTTGGACTAAAAACGAGACGGCAACATTTGAAACATGACTTTTATTTCAGGACAAGAATATTTTTGAAAGAAGACTCTTTTTATGGGGTGGAGGGTGGATTAAGTTTGCTGTGTCTTTAGCAATTTATAGGTTCAACTAAAGAATTTTCTTCTGATCTGAAGGATTCTATATTCTAATATGGTTCAACTGTTTGCCAACTCTAATTCGTTAAAATCAGATCCAATATTTTTCGCTGATAATATTTTGGAACTGGTTAATTATGCGACTGCTAGTTCAGATAACATATATATAACATGTAATCTGGAACACTGCTTGGACTGCCTTGGTTTGCCTGATCCAAATTTTTGCTCACTGTCTGAGAATATTTCTGTCGAACTATATTGTGTTCAAGATGTGAATTATATATGTCTAGAGTATTCTACTCGGCATTAGCTAACCAATTTTCAGCAGTTTCATACTCTTAACTGTGCACATCTATATGTTATGAGTTGGTGGCGGGTGTCTTGTAGCATTCAGTTTTTATTCTTCAAGTTCCTAGGTCTAAAGAAATGAATAGCCTGTTGAAAATGTAAAGATCCAATAGTAAATTATGCCTCAGAGAGATACCTTTGAATAAACATCTTCAGTTTTAACCACAGGAAAAGTGACTTGTTTGGATTTTGATGTGGTATCACAGTCTGCCTTAGAAGGATTGAATTGGCCTACTTAGCATCTCTACCTTAATTTTATGAACAACTGATGGAAGCTTGTTGAGATCTCACAAGCAAACCAATTTACACTTGTACCATAGTTTCAAGTTGAGTTTCATGATCCTTACTGCTTCCAGTCCATGTGAACTACAAACTGTATGTAGATATTTAACCTTATTGCCTCATACTTGAAGGTTCAAATTTGTGCTTGTGCAAGGTTTCTATGGGGACAACCTTACTGTTTCACTTTAGTCTACCTTATATATGTGTATGGTGTCGATGCTATATCTGCAATTGTCAATAGGGACATGAGCTGTATGATCCTGCTTTAATCTTGCATAACTGCTGAAGTGATGGATATAAAATCAAGTCTAAAAGGGTTCTTTTTTTCAAGTGATTTTAGCTTTCCACTTGCAAAAAGTTATTCTGGGTGTTTTTAGAGTGCATGTTCTGCTTTACAAGCTGAAAGTAGGGTAGAAGTTTCTTGTTTCAGCTCTTGGTATTTTTGTAAATAGATCAAACTTTTACTCTCAATTTATAGGTGAAAGCTAGTAAATATGGAACACCTCCACTTTAAATTTAGACGAAAAACACTTGTATTCTCAAACACTTTGTTATAAGCAATTTGCTTTTAATCACTTGTTGAAAGTAGAATCATTTGTTGGAAATAATAAGCAATGGTTAGTATTATTTGGTGGTTTATTTGAAATGGAACTGGTGGTGACGATGTCAGGTTAGGTTTGTTGGATCTGCCAGGCAGACCCCAAGAGGGTTGGGGAGGTAAAAGATCACAAGATGCTGCTGTTGGTGCTCTTGTTCATATGCTGAAGAAAGCTCCACCTCTTGGGCGCGAAACGAAACCGAGCCAGGACGATGCTAGTTTGGTGACTACAGCAGATGCACTGGAGGAGCTCCGTGTGTATAAACAAATCAAAGACTCGCTGCTCAATCAAAGTAGGTGACCGTTTTGCAAATTGCTATATGTTGAAGATTATTGTATGCCTTCTGGGAATTTAGTATTTCTTGAGATCCAGCCTATGCCTGTTTGGCGACTAAGAATGCGTGTATATAACTTTTTTAAGGTATGTCTTCATGCACTCATGTATATAAATGTATATATAAAATCATTTAGCCCAGTAGACCTGAATTTGTTGGGTCTACATTTCTTCAAGTCAATTTGAGTATTAAAGAGTACCTTGTACGATGCTGGTTTTTAATCTACTTTTTCTTTTATCTTTTTTTAGCTTATCCCTTCATTTTTTTTTTCTGAGGTCTCAACTCAGCTCTTTATAAGAGTATATCAGATTATTCATCTTTTAACAATCTTCGATTTAACATTCACAATTCATACTCCCTTCGTCCCGTCTTAAGTTTCCTGATCGGTCACGGAGGTTAAAAAAAAGTAAATTTTGTGAAATCTTTGACTATTTTTAAAGGTGGAGATTGAGGGTGAAGATTTTTAGGGTGGAGATTATGAGAGAAATTTGTCATTTATAGGCTGAAAAGTTAAGTTGGGACAAATCGTAAAAAAAAGTAGGAAAGTTGAAGCGGGACGGAGGTAGTATATTATAATAATTAAAATATTAATTTTTAATTTTAAAATACCTTTTTGAGACGAGAATGATATCTTTTGATTTTTAAACATTTGTATATAAAACTAAAATGTGATATGATTCCAAAAATAATATTGTTTTCAACATTAGAAGATTAAAATTATTTACTTTAGTTTTTCTTTTTAATCTTAATAAATTTGAATAATTTAAATTATTTGGTTTAAAACAATTTCATAAAAGGTACGTATGCGTTAGGTTTACACTTTACAATAGAAAAAAACTTAGATATATTTGCTAAAGTTAGAGGTGAGCAAAATTCGATAAATCCGAAATCCAAATCGAATTAAAAAATTTAAACCGAAAATCAGTCAATTATTTAAAACCCGAGCTACAACCAAACTGAATTACTTCGATTTTTGTCGGTTTAATTTTCGGTTGAATCTAAATAATTAATTCTCAATTTATTTCCATTATTTGTTACTAAAAATTAAACATATATAGATATTTATTCATCTACGTAAAAATTAAAAAAGAGAAATAGGAAGTTTTCATATATATCATAAAAAATAAAATTATATTCATTCATCTACATAAAAAGAATTATTTACCTTAAGTCGTGTGTGTATATTAGTATAAGAATTGATTTTGCATATATGTTAATATGCATAAGTATAAAAAAGTATCAAAAAATAAAAGATTATAAATTTGGATTTGGTTCGATTATTTTGGTAATTTTTTTATAAAATCGAGCCGAATCACATTAACCAAAAATCCTAAAAATTAAAATCGAAAATCAAACTGTTTTTTAGAAAACCGATACAAATAATGAATTTTGATTCGTATCGATCGATTAATTCGGTTTAAACCGAATTTTGCTCACCCCTAACATTTATTGATTGAATTAGTTTGCTTATTATTTTTTTTTTCTATTTTGTGAAAAAAAAAAAGTTATGTTACCTATAAAAATAATAAGTCAATTATTTTTTGTTTGAATATGACATGATACTATAGTTTACAACTCATGTACTTAAGTAATTAATAAGTCTGTGACTTATGCTAATATTATATTATTTGGTATATGTTGCTTTCAAACGATAATTATTCAAATTATCTGACATTGTTTTGTCCTTATATGCATATGTAATTATTACAATTTACGTAAAGCACTGCAGAAATAGTTGGAAGAGAAATGAATCAAATTTCAAGTTATATATATAAAATTTTACATAAAATATTCAACATCATTAGATCATGCATTCAAACAATCGAATTTACAAAATTTATAAAAAATAATTGGTAGTTTTAGTTTTTAATAATAAAAGGTATTAAAAGTAAAATATAAAAAAATTGAATAGTCAAAATCTATGAAAACTTAAGTTGTAGTTTCAATTCGAGATGATGAATGGTATTAAATATAAAAAACATACATGTAGAGAAAGGATATGTAAGGAGCAAGAAAGATAATTGAACAATAAATATCAACTCTTAATTTTATATTTGCAAATAATATATAAATTAATTTTGTTATATATTATTATTATAATAAAAAATACTCATTGTACAAATGACATCTAATTTATTGTAACAAGACGTTATTATTGATAAATACTCCCTCTATTCCATAATAATTGGCGTTTTAGAAAGAAATGGAAGAATTAAGAATGAAATTTTTTGACAAATTTATCCCTCACTTAATTATTTATCTCTCTTATATGCCTCCTAAAATTTAGCATCTTTAGATATTTATCTTTTCTCTCTCTGAAATTCCATCTTCTCTCGTCATCGTTGGAGAGTGAAACTCCGGCATCTTTAAATATTTATCTTTTTTCTCTCTCTCAAATTCCATCTTCCATCCTACAACTAACCTACACTAAAATGTCATGGATGTAGTAGAAATACAACTAACCTACACTAAAATCTCATGGATGTAGTAGAAATGTCTGGCTTTTAGAGCATACATTGTATGTTTCTCAATACTAGACAATTCTGGATAATGCTATTAGACATATATCCAGACAATTCCATAAGGCTATATTTAACTTTCCTCATTGTATTGACTATATTTAACTTTCCCCATTGTATCATTAAATCAAGCTATCTGTTAGAAATATGAGTAGGAATTCCATAAGTAACTTAAGCTATTTCTTTTATTCAATTTAAATTGGGGAATGAAGGAGGAAGAGGGGAAGGAAGCCTGGATTAAGGAGGGAGAGGGAATAAGGCGCGTGGAATAAGGAGGGAGAGGGAAGAAGGTGCTGCCGAATATTTTAGGAGATAAAGATTTAACCAAATAAAGATATTTCTGATAGATTTAAAAGTAGAGATTTTTAAAGATCGAGTCCAGGGAGAAAACTGGTAGAATTAGTGAAAAAAATGTAAAACGTCAATTAATAAGAAAAAAAACACTCTCCTAAAACGTCAATTATTATGGAACGAAAGGAGTATTACATGAATTCGAAGATCGCAAACCAACTGGAATTTTTCTTTTTGGTGGCAAATCGGGAAGTTTTCGTTTTCTTTTTATTCATACTAGTAAATCACCCGTGCGATGCACGGTTATAATGTATTTCACAAATATAATATTATAATAACATTATAATATTCCAATTGTAGTATTTATATGTATCATAAAAAATAAATAATGTAAAATTTTTATTTACATAAAACATACAAAATGATCTAACTTAAAAAGGAAATATATATGTCGATATACAACATTAATCAAATGATAATGGATCCAAGTAGACAAATAACAACCTGAGAGTTTTTAAATACTTGGAAATGTGAAAATAACTTAGAAAAAATTTGAAGTTTTTACATTGCATACACTAATACTGGAATAGTATAAAACTTTTACAAATTTCTAAACACTTCCTTATAAACAACATTCGTTGTTTTGTTAGAACTCTTATTTTCTTGATCACAAATGAGTATTTTCAGCCCTTTTCGGTTCGTGACCCTTGAAACTGCAACATAAAGTTGGCCATGGCTGAAGACTGGTCTTTTCAAGTACAAACCAACGTGTGACAGCGACTGACCTTGACTCTTATTTATTGTCATGGCATATGAAACAATAATAGGAAACTGTCTGCGTTGGAATTTAAAAGGTAACGTGGGATCAGATGGTGTCAAAGACATTCTTGGGATCAATACCAAATGTCCATCATTACTTCCAGTCAAAACTTTTCCTTCTAGAACATGAAATCCCAACTTTGTAATGACCAGCCTAGTACCATTACACAGTCCGATGGAAGGATCTATGTTTCTCAAAAGCATGATAGGTGTCCCAACCTTCAAAGTCAGCTCGTGATTTGAAGTTCCAGAACATCGAATTTTGTTCAAGAATTCGGGCGTGTGAACTTCACCCATCAGATCTCCATTAGAGTCGGATTTGCAAGCACTGTCAGAGCTATAATATATCCTTGCATCATTTGCATTTTTCTCTATCATGTGTTCATTAATTGTACTGACCATGTCAAGAGTTGGACATAAAATAGCTCTCTCTTCCAGATATTTAGGATCATCCAATCTGTTGCAAAAGTCAGGATACGTGCTATGAACAATAGATTCGATTGGGTCATCGTGAAAATTCAGCAGGAGATCATCGGGAATTTCAATCTCAGCATTTCCATGATTTGAACCGCTTATTGTACCATCCCCTATACTTGCAACCCAATCTGAAAATTCTTTAAGTTCATCAGTGTCACGACATGCTGCAAATCTCATAAGCCTCATATTTTTTGTTAATCTCAAGACAATACAATGGTCCCATATTTCAGAAGAATTAATTGTAGCACGAACGACATCTTGTCTAGTACCTTTGGGAATAACTGGTAATATTTGTCTAAAATCACCACCAAAAACCACAGTTTTCCCACAAAAAGGAGTTACCTTGTTACGTGGATCTTTCAATTGCATGATATCCTTCAATGATTTGTCAAGCGCTTCAAAACAATGTCTGTGCATCATTGGTGCTTCATCCCAAATTATTAATTTACACTTGACAATCAACCCAGCAAGCTCGGTTCCTTGAAAGATGTTACACGTTGTGTTTTCCTTTACACGAATTGGTATAGCAAAGCGGGAATGTGCAGTTCTTCCACCAGGCAGTAACAGAGATGCTATTCCACTTGAGGCCACGTTCAGTACAATATCTCCATTCGCTCGTATCGAAGCAAAGAGAGTTCTCCATAAATAAGTCTTTCCAGTACCACCATATCCATAAACAAAAAAGACTCCGCCCTTGTTTGAATCCACTGAGGTCATGATGGTATTATACACACTTCGTTGCTCTTCAGTCAAGTTTGGTAACAAATGGTCAAGTTCCTTGGCTAAAGCATCCTTATTGTAGCTCATTTCTTTAGCAATCAAGTTGTTGACCTGTTGGCTCGACGCATCCATCTTTGCGGTAGGCATAGGTTCATAATAGCTTAGACTCTTGCCCAGGTTGCGCAACATCTTTTCAATCTCAATCAATGCAAAGTTCTTTATTTCATTGTCACTGAGCTGCAAATCTGCTAAAAAAAGTAAAAGATATACCAAAAAAAAAAAAAAAAAAACAAATTAATAGCAGTTAAAAAAAAAAAAAAAAATTAACACTTAAATAGCATGAATCTTACTTAATAATGCTTGTACATATTATCTAACACTATAGCAAACATAAATATGTGTGCACCTTCAATCTAAGTTAGTGAACGTTGTTTGTAAAGAACATCTTCTGATAAATATTGCCAACATTTCTCCCAAACAACTTCAGGACGACTCATACAATGTTCTGATAACAAAGCTACGAAAAGGCTCCTCATCGAATGCGCACTTGACCAACGACTTGCCTCTGCAATGCCATCAACATACCCTTTATCGTCCTCAAGCAATCCTCTTGCATAGCATGCATCCCGAAACGTTTCATACTGAACTTTATCAAAAAACATCAAATTTTCGTAGCATGTTGGACCGCGTACTTCATTCAAAAGTAGTCTTAGATAATATACATCGCCACAACCAGGGGGTACATAATTTAAGCGTGCCACCGCAAACCCCCTCGTCCTTTTTGTCCATTTCCTCTTCTTAGCATCCCAAACAAAATATCGAGGAAACTCAGCATACAACAGATCTTGTGCTTCATCGTACTCTTTATTAGCTTCAAACCATCCCAAGAACATGCTCTCATTCACAGAAGGGCATTGGAGAACGTGGTCAATGTCATCTTCATCTTCGTAAACGATTGACTGCTCGTTAGGAAGATGGAAACTTAGTCGCTCAACATGTGGATTTTTGAACTGAATCTCAAAACCAAATATTCTCCAAATGGCTTCACATGGAGATATGTACCTACAATCGTAGTACATGCTTATCTCGTCGACTATCTTACCAGCTTGTTCTTCTTGCGAGCTTCGGTAAAACGATGCAGTAACTCGATCATGGCCCTTATTCACATATTTGAATAAGTACTTAATAGCACGCGATTGATTGCACCGTTCAGTATTAATATGACCTCCATACTTCATAAGCAAGTACCGGTTGTGTGGGACACAATATCTATTGTCCAACTCAATGCCATTCTTTAGAACAGTATGCCCTGTATCCCTTCGCATGTAAATAGGGTACCCATCCGCATCAAATGATGTACTTTCTGCAATTTTTTTGGGAAAATGCTTCGTACACTTGTTATTGGACATGCATGGGGATTTTGGATTGGCTAAGCCACACGGCCCATGAATCATAAAATTCTGGACAGCATCATAATATGCTGGGTCTGCTTCTTTATCGGGTATTTCAGCATGTATAAAACGATTAACGTTTTCTGGTGTAGAACACCTGTGCTCTGTCGATAGAAACAGGAGAATATGGGCATGCGGAAGTCCCCGCTTCTGAAACTCCACGGTGTATATTACTACAAATCAAGATAGGTATTTTTAGCAAAACGATTGAAAAATTTAATAAAATTTAAGAGTTTTAAAGTCTTACTTGCTTTGAGTTTTCCAAAAATCTCATTTTGGCGAAAATCTCTAATCAAATTGTCCAACTTCATTTTAAATATCCTACAAACAATATCCGGTCGGTCTTCTGGATTAAGTCTCATGGGCTGTAGGAACCTTGTAATTTCAGGCCACTTCGGGTTGCACGTGAAAGTTACAAACAAAGTAGGGTATCCAACCCAATCACATATCGCCATGGAATCTTGATAGTTTTGTATCATATAACGTGCCCCCCCAGTATATGTTGGTGGTAGAACTATACGTTTACCTTGGGCACGTGAATCAGTCTCACCACGGAACAAAGCGTCCGACAAACCTCTATACATGTAAGTTCGAAGTTGTTTCTGATGAGTGCGAACAAATCGCAACCTTCCGGATTCAACCATTGTATAACCATCCACAGTTATTTGTTGAAACAACCTTCTAGACAACAACATGATCGATAAAACACCTTCCCTTTCTTGAAAACGATATGCAAAGAACTCTCTAATTGACACTCTTCTCCTTCCTCCTGGAATTTGTAGTCTTGCATCAGAGTAAGGAATATCCTCTCTATAACCATCTTCTCCATATGGAAATAAGAGGGGATATTGCAATCCAAGATAAGATGGATTTAGTTCATTGATACGTTGCAGCTGTCCCGATTGAGTTTCCACTAAAATGTCCCGACTCTCCAGTGCGATATCAAAATCACCAACTATTAAAGCAGCAACTTCAGAAGCTGAAGGGAGATTATACCTTCTTGCATCACCTCTTCCTATAAGTTGCAATTTGACATTAGATTGGCCCTGTTGAATCGTATGCCCAGCCATTCGAAATGCCTTTGCAAAAACGTTGTTCTCATCTAACAATTCCTTCAATTCAGCAACAATTTCTGAATGGAGGTTGTTGATCTCATTCCTTTGCCTAAAACAATAATTTAAATTTTTTTATATTAAGTTATTGAGTAGGATAGATTAATCCTATAATATAAAAACAATCGCATATTTGAAAGTAGCGTTCATTACCTTACAGAATTCATCCGATTGTGGATCTCATTATTTGTATCAAATATATATAACTGAGCAAACTTCGGAGTACTACCCTCAACTGGGAGCAAGCTGCCCAACAGGTGGTAATTTTGTCCATTTAGCTTAAAAACTGGGGGCG
The DNA here is from genome assembly GCA_958295605.1 of Ajuga chamaepitys. NCBI lineage: Eukaryota > Viridiplantae > Streptophyta > Magnoliopsida > Lamiales > Lamiaceae > Ajuga > Ajuga chamaepitys. The sequence goes on from OY282495.1 coordinate 37,579,192, forward strand.
CACTTCCATTATTAGGACTCCTATCGACCTTTCCTCCAAGGGATGTAAATGCAAACATACTATTATAAGATCGGATATGATCCAAAAAGTGTTTGCTCTTTCTACTGCTACCACAGAATAATTGAAGCAAACCTTCTGGCGGTGTCTTCATTTCAGGTAACTGCACTTTACCTTTCATACAACACAGGGAAAACTTTGGTTGTTTTGACCTATAATCAGATCGCAAGTGTTCGTCATACCAAAATAATGCACCTCACCACTGGCATTTAAATCATGTGTCTCCACCGTCGCTATACTCACCAGCTAAAAAAACAATATATTTCACGTAACATAGTATTTTTATTTTGCTTGTTTATAGAGTACAAAAAAATTGAAATTGAAAGTCATAAAGGAATTTGGAAAGGAACTTACAAACAATGTAATTTTCCCCTTGACATGTTTCATCAAACTCAGCGTATATGTCTTCATCGGAATCACCATCAACATTATTAACATTTTCATCGTTTTGCTTTTCCACACTAAGATCAATTATATCACCAACATTTTGATTAACGTGCTCTGCTTCAATCAAATCAATTATGTTGCTGACTTGTACTGTCCCCGAATCACTTTCAGTCAAATCAATTATCTTAGAAAGATGATGTTTGGCAGATGAAGAACTTGGCAAAGCAAAGTTATTCGAGTAACTTCGCCCTTTAAGACTGCTCTGAGAGGTGCTACTAAGTCCAATAACTAAAAAAATAAAGATTAGAACACGAAAAAGTGAGTACTTAAAAAAATTATAAACGTACCGTTAGTGATATCACTAAGTGGACTGATTAGAGGATTTGACATAGTATTTTGAAAAGCATCTCCGAACGTGTGATAAACTCGTTGGGTGCAGCTTTCAATAGTGACTTTATGAGGAACTGGCTCCAAGTTTTCTAATAAAGAAATAATTGTATTATTATATATTAGTACAACCGAATATAAATTACGATATGATATAAAACACAAACCATATGTAAAATTAAGAAAACATAAATCCATATACAAACCATAAAATTTTAATTAGTCAGACATAATAGTAAATGTGCATCCTTCATTTTAAGTAAATATGACAAATAAACAATGTAAATCAACAATCAATCATACATGTGCATTTACTATTACTCGTTAGTTGTATATAAAGCAGGTAAAAAAGAAAGTCTACTTTCACCTATCAATTTCAGTGGTCCGTCGTAAATCGGGTTAGCAAGCTCCATAAAATCAATGTTCTTGGTCGGTGTGTTGTAGCAGGCGCAAAAAATTATAATGCAAACAACATCATACACCAGCACTAACCTCTATAATATGCTAATATTTTTCGTCAAGCTTCTTAACTGTCTAAACACTGACTAATCAGATCATTTCAAATTAGCTAACTCTAAATAATTCTATGAAGATAAACATTTTTATATTAGTTATACAAAATGAATATATCGGGGTATTTGATTTTGGAAGTCCTTGAAATTAGTTTCTTACTTACAAAGTGGCTGGGGTTAGTAGTTGGGATAGGAAAAAATAGTGGATTTTGTTTGCTTGATTGTAAAAGTAGTTCTATTTTAAATAATAATATTTAATTAGAAAAAGGTGAGTGGATGTATGTCAGAGTAGAGTTGTCAATTTAGCACGGCCCAAGCGGGACAGGTGTTAGGTTAGGCAGTGTTCTAAAAATCGCTAGGCGCTAGTCGATCGGTTCACTGGGGCCTAGCGCCTAGAGCGCCTAGGCGGCGCCTAGACGGGGCCTAGGCGGCACCATCTTAGACGAATAATGTAATTATTTGATAAATAAATAATACATACAAAAAATATTAAAAACAATAAAATAAACACCACTAACTTCAAATTTTAAATGAGTTAATAGTGGGTGGAGGGGAAATCACTAAATTAGGGGTGTGAAAAGAAATTAAAATTTTAAAAGGGCTCACCTAAAGTTAAACACACTGACAAGATAAAAAAAGTGAAAAAAATAAAATAAAAATTATAAAATTATGAAAAAATAGAAAAAAAATAAAAAAATAAAAAATAAATAAATAATTGTGCAGTTAGGCGGATTAGTCGGGTTAGGCGGCGCCTAGGCCGTAATCGGGTTAGGCGGCGCCGAACTTGGTGACCGCCTAAAATAACCGTTTTTTAGAAATTCGGATCGGCCTAGTTTTAGAACAATGGGTCGGACCAAACTCGGGTTGAGCCAAATATAAATCGGGCCTATAAAAAAAATTAGTTTAATTTAGTTTAATTTAGTTTAGTTTACTTTAGTTTTTAATTTAGTTTAGTTCAATTTAGTTTAGTTAGTTTTAGTCAAGTTTAATCCTATAAATATTATGCCCGACCCAATTTACCTCGGTCCATCGAGCCAGATCAGACCATAAATGGATAACTTTTTCCCCCATTATTTTGCATAACTAAACTAAACTACTATGATAATTAACTTAATCAATTCAATTTCAAAATATATAGGGGCTCAAGTAATGTAACTCACAGCCTCAATTTTCGCACAAGTGATTTACTTAAGTATGGGAGCTGTTCGAGTTGCTTTACGTCATAATTTGCTGATCAAGATCCTTACAATTATATTGAAAGTAAACTCATTGCATATTTAATTTAGCATAACCACGTTAGCAATTCTTTCGACATGGACCAAGGCCCATGGGCCAGATCAATTTGAGCCGCGCAAAAAAAAAAAAAAAAAAAAAACCCTGATCGGTCCACCGGCCGGTCCAATTTTACTGGTGCAATTAGAGGTAGCAATTAGGGTAGCCTGATCCGTCTGTCGGACCAATACCATATTTCGGGTTGAGATATTCCCCCATAATATACTAAGATTATCGGGTCGGTTCAAGGTCTGTCAGGCCTTTAGTTCATCAGAACGGCTCGATCAGGCCAAATAATCTTTCGAGCCTAAATTTCTATGACCAACCCAATATTTCGAGCCTAAATTTCTATGACCGACCCATCTAAATATCGGGCTTAATGGACCGGGCCGTCAGGCCATGTCGATTTTGCCACATCTAGATGAAATGCAAGAGGTTGTTAAATGTTAATTGTAAAAATTATTGATAATACTGATTGATTATAAATAATTCATTATTGAATTATTTGTATTATTTATTATTTAATGATTTGTTGTTAATTTTTAAAATATTATTTTTAATTTTTATATGTCTTTTTAAGTTAAATCTGAAAATATTCTTTCTTTGTAACCAGCATTATTGAAATATTCTTTTCGTCTTCTCTGTTGTCCTTCTTCGTAAGTTCATTTCATTCACCCACCTTTAAATCTTTTCACAAACACATTTCTTCAAATTTAAAATTCAAAATTCCATAAAGAAAATCAAATCTTCTCCATTAGAAAGAGAGTGCGCGACTATCTCTTTCTCACTCTAGAAAAGAAAAGTTTATCGTAAATAACGTCCGAGGACGGAACAATCCTTCGTCTGAGGAAAAGTGAATTCTCCTAGGAATGCTTGGTAAATTTCATTTGCATGATTGAGAAAACAGATTTAAGGATTAAATCCGTCTGTTAGGTTGTAATGTTTGTTGATTTTGATTTGATTTATTGATTACTTTGTACAGATCCAGATGGGGTGGGGGTAATTGGTCTATACGCAAAAGCATTTGTAAATGCCGACCGAATCGCGTATCTGAAACAAAGGATTTACACACATCAGAATTTGCAGCTCCACCGGCCCGGCCACAACTTACCTCCGAAGCTCCGGCAGCGGCATCAACTCCTTATTGATATATTGATTTTTTTTTTACTGATCCGGATCATAAGGTTTGTTGCGTTTATTCCGTACATGAATATTCAACTTTGATAGAATTGGGAATTCATTTTAATTTGTGTTTATTAAAATGTCCTGTCTAATGCTTCGCTAATCTTTTGCTACTTTCAAATTAATCATACTTCATCTGGTCTTTTAACACAAAATAATGAGACCTTCATTCGAGACCACCATTAGCACGAATAAACATTTCAACTCGCTAGGATGAGTGATTAGGTATTTATGGTTCGAACTAAAATGTGCATAATCAAATCTAAATACTAAGCCAGTAACAGGACATATATTTAGCTATTCGTGTGAAAAAGTCTATGACTATATATAGATATTTAAATATTATGCCAATTTCTTCAAATCTAAGTGAAAATATATACTAAAAGCTTCCATTACATTAGATAAACCCGATGCGAAATGCACAACTCATTCAAATGAAAGATGTGTTAGTCAATTCTAAGTATGTTTAGGTAGAGGGGAGAGATGAATGAGGTTCGCTTTCTGCCAGTGATATTAGTCAACTCGCCCTCAGTTGCTTACAGATTTCGTACTTTCTGTTTGCAGAAAGCAGATACAAAGGGAAGTCACTAGATACATTGTGGAAAAAAACATGCAGTGACTAATCTTACTTTTAAAAAGGTAAAGTTAGCAGTAATATATATATGTATTGAAAAACTTAAAAAAATCCCTTCATAATCCAGAAATAAACTTACCCGAATGTAAAAAGCGATTTTAAATTCTTATGTATAGAACTAATTTTTTATGTTAAACTCTTAGAAAAAGTCATAATAATCTAAAAGTAAGTTTTTGTGTAAAAAGTCTTATCCTCTAACTATCAATATGTGTGGATTAACATGTATAAAGTAAATCTGAAAAAATATGTAAAAGGAAGTAAGAATAAGACGTACCTGACATGAATACATCTCTTTGACGCTTACGATTAATTATGCTTGATTTTCTTATTTGTCGCATATCTCCAGCAACTTGATGATAAGGGTTGCAAAGTAGTAGTAGAGCAGTAGTGTGATAAAAAAGAACTGAGGAAAAATATAAGTAGTTGTTATTATATAAGTCTAAGTTCCTAAGAGTATGGTATTTCAATTATTTAAGTCTTCTGATTTGTTTGTACAATTAAAAAACCGAATTTAAGGAAATATATATTCGATTGGATAAGAAAATCTTGAAAAATATCATATTAGAACAAAATCGCTCTTAATTTGTGGATAGATTAGAATCTTGTATAGTATTCTGAATGATTTTTTTTTATCCTTAATTATAAGTTTATTCTAAGTATCTAGAGTCAATCTGCTATGAATCTTAAACGATTTTATTATCCATAATTTATAGTTTATTTTAAGATGTTGTTGTGTATGTTGATTGATTTTGTTCTAGAAAAGCTAGTTTAACAGGATGTAGTACATGTTTGATTGGGGCGGGGGGCGGATGAGGTACTGTTAGTTGGGGTTAGTGGCTGTAGTTAGTGGTTGTGAGAGTAAAAAAGTAATGTTTGTTTGAGTGTTTGGGTAGGGATTATATTGTATGATATAATTTTTATTCGTAAAATGTGATATGATGTGTGTAAATTTATTAATAATGATTGATTTAATGATTAAAGTAATTTTCGCGTTTATGATTGTTTGTGGTGGTTAGGCCAACTTGTGTAAATAAACATAGGGAGGGGTTAAGCCAACCCATTAGGGGTTGGGCCAACCCCAACCAAACATTAGGAATCTGTATAATATCCTGAATTATTTTGTTCATTTATTTTGCGGCTTATTTTAAGAATTAATAGTCAATTTGCTTTAATTTATAGTTTTTTTAAAGGTTTTCTTGTGTAAAATAGAGGAAGGCAATAGAGGATATTTGTTGAAGAAAAATAGTCGTGTGTAATAATAGGCCGAAGCAACAATGAAGTGGGTGATTGACAGTGCTTATAAGAGTTTTAAAACTTCTTATAAGATGTTCAAGAACTTATTAGCTTATAAAGTTTGTTTGGTTAGTTTTTGCTTGAAGGAGCTTATAAAATGTCTAATCAAATTCCTCAAGAACTTATAGATGGTGTTTAGCTGAGCTTATTTAATTTTAAAATAAGTTGTTAACAGCTTATAAGCTGTTTTTAAAAAAGTAAGAGGGTGTTTGACTAAACTTATTTAAAACATCTTATAAGCTCTCACATCTTTTAAGATGCTTTTAGAGCTTATAAGTTGTATGGTCTTATTTTAAAATAAGTTGTAGAAGTGTATAGATCAAATAACTTATAAGATCTTATAAGATATTAATGTGTTTGGTATATAACATCTTTTTATAAGTATAATTATCAAAAAAAAAAAAATGTATTTAAAAAGAGCTTATGAAAAAAAAGGTGGGGTGGTGGTACTTTTTTAAAAAGAGCTTATAAGCTCTTAAGGAGCTTAATTATACATCTTATAAGCTCCTTTTAAAAAAATTAGCCAAACAAATTTTGAGAGCTTATAAGCTCTTATACATCTTATAAGATGTTTTATAGAGCTTATAAGCTCTACCAAACACCCTCTAAGTAGAGGATAAGTATTTTTACATGTCATGGTCGGATTGACGATTGACTTATGTGCGTGTACAATATATAGCAAGTCCTATTTGAACTTTTTTTTTTATTTCACAGGAGACATATATACCAAGACTGGACCATTAATTCAGACAAAACACTACAGTTTGTTATAGGTAAGTACAACTCCTCACATTATTTATATTGTGTGACGCAGCTTTATAAGTATATCAATAGATGTTATGACGGTGCATATTTAGATAGTAAAGTAAAATATTTGCTTAGCAATTAACTTAAAGGTGCAGTACACATGGCCTCATCATTATTAAGATTTTGTTTTCATTTGATTGTGCTTTTCAAGAAATGATAAAAATTAAAATTTGTGCAAAAATCACATATAATCAGAAGTATGTTTGCGTTTTAGAATTAAGGAATTTTGATGGGATTTTTATAATTGAAATGTTTAACAGATAAGTACTTATGATCACTTAAATTACTAAATAATCAAGTAAAATCAACACTTTGCTACTTATGACTTCATAAGTTCGGTTGATTAATTAAAAATAAGATAGATGGACCCCCCGATTCAATAATAACTTGAATTAAGCTAGAATCCAATCTAATACTTGCTCGAAATAGCAAATGCAAACATTACTCTTTTTACTTTTAAAATAGGTCAATAATATTTTATTCAATAAATTAGTTTAAAGTAAAAATACATATAGATGATAATTTCATAGCCAGACACAACACTAAAAATATAAAAAGAATAATAAAATAATAAATATATAACTAAAACAACTCCAAGTGAAAAAAGGGGGGGAAAATTACATAATATATATACACATCTAACTCAAAGGTATATTTGAAATAAACATAATATATTTATCATAAGATCAATTGTTTTAATACCATACCGGGAATGATTCAACAAAATATAAATTAAAATTATTCATATCAAAAGTAGTCGCAAAAAAAAGACAGTAAAAGATAACTTCAGTCTTTCTCAATCTTCACGACTGTCTTGCAGCGCTTAAGAGCCTCATTAGTCGAAAACGAATCAACCAGATTGCGTTTGCATTCCTCTTTAACACTATCTTTGACAACACCTTTCGAAACACTCTTCTCTGGTGAGTTGACCTCATCTCCAGATTCAGCAACCTAGTTCCGATCCAAAAATATTAATATATTAGGAAAAATAAATTTAATATTTATATCGCAAAATATTACATCAATATTCATAATTCGAGAACTATACCTCTTCATTCTTTGTACCACTTCTACTGGCCATCATAGAGAGAATATCCGATTCCTAGATAAAATTCACATATTATTTGAGGACTTAATTATGTGGTTGAACTTTTATCAATTATAAAAGTTATTCGTATGCCAAACATTATTGTTAGAATAAGCATACCTGGCTGTCAACTAATATAACCGAGTACAACGCTATAATGTCTGGATCAGTACAAACTTTTACCACACTATATGAAGCTTCATGATACCCAGACGCTCGCTCAGCCTTGACTTGTACTTTGAATAGAAGCTCCCTCTCAATCAAGGACTCAATCACTTTCGGTATATGGCCATCACCCTCCTGTATGAAAAAAATATTAATATATTATATTTATTTATTACTTAGGGATACAAATGCATAACGTTTGAAAAAAGGTTTAGGGTACTTACCCCAACAATCGATTCCTTCAAATCAGCTGCAGATTTACCAAAAATTTCAATACAAACATTATCCCAAAGAATAAATGGGACATTGTTTGTTTTATCCATAACCCGAATTAGTATCTTGTACCTACAATTCAAGCTAGAGGGTGAGTAATATTTCAAATGATTTAAAAAATCAACACACTTGAAGCTTACAAAATAAATTGGATAAAATTACAGTACCTGAGATGGGCAGACACATCATGCCTATTACAGTTATTGCACTATAACCTCCCATCAACGCTCCTAATCTTTCTTAAACATTTGTCGCATGACGGGTAACACCAATCCCAATCTTCTATGTCGACAATTTTGGCCACAACCCAAAATGATCCAGTCTAAAATTGTCATTTTACAAAAAAATTAGTTGGAATCCAAAATGGAAATTATAGGATGTAAATATATACTCAAATGATTCCAAATATGAAATCAATGTAGAAAGTGAATTAAATTATTAAAGCACCTCCTTATTATCCACAAATTGTCTTATAGTTGTCGTATTAATCTTCCCATTTGATAAATCATCATCACGTGAACCAGCAGAATACAAAGAAACGGTGCTCAGTGAGGTGCAAGTTGAACTTCTAATCTTCAACCTATAAAATTCAATAAGTATGACTAATTAATATACATATAGTTATAAGAAAAATAGACAACAATTCAGTAAAGCAACTACCTATTTTTAAAGTCTTTAACCTCGTCAGTATCAACTGAGAAAATCATCCTAGATGCATGAAAGGTATTCGACACCGTAACTTTGTCTGTGATAAAATACACATCAGAATCATGTCTTCCACAATATTTAATCCATGTCAATTACACAAAATGGTGATACAAATAATATATGCAAAGTCAGTTAATCTTACCACGGAACTGTTTCGCCCTAAACAGCTGCATAATGACAACAGGTGGTTCTGTACCTCCACTTTCCACAATACTCATCATTTGATCCACAAAATCTCCCCACAACGTACATGAAATCGTGTTATTACTAAATCATCAAAAAGTTGAGATATTAGATTTACGGTGAATAGTATTATAAATTTATTTTATCAAGATGGAATATGAATATACTCAGTATCCTCCAGCACAACATCCATCATTCTAGTAACACCATTTTTTATATCCTTCATTTGTGGATGATTAACTGAAATGACCCTCACAAGAATATCTACAAAGATAAAAAATAATGTAGCAAATATTACATACGGAAACATGTGGGACTATTAAAAAAAAAAAAAAATTGTTGATCAAAATGTTTAACAAACTATGTAGAAATTGGTAAAATACCAATTAAGTGGCTCTCGTCCAGATCGTCGAGAATCAACAACTTATCCACGGGAACGAAGTCATATAGATGACTTGGGAATGAATCATCAAAAATCTCAGTTACTCGAGTCTGACTGATGAACAGTATCTTAAACTTATTTTTCGTAGTCTTGTACCGCATACTATTATCGGTAACTATGAAATTTTTGACTGCATATAAGCGTCCCTCGGTAAGCAAATTGCGAAACGAATCCCTTTGATTTGCCCTGATAGTTGCGTGGACGCGATCACCCTTATAACATATTAAAAAAAAAAAAAAAAACAACTATTAGTGTCCAAAAATAAAATAGAATTTGACATAGCATAAATTTATAGGTATGGAATTTTTAAGCAAAGTTTATTTTAAATCGAATAACTCATACCGCTTCGTCGTGGAATACACATTCCGTGTTGAGTATCCTGCTTTGTTGTCCATAGGCTGGTGCATCGTAGTTACGAACCAACCTAAGCTTCAATGCCCATGTAGTCTTAGACGGATTAAGGTTCTTAACAACTGCAAACATTGGAGCCATGGATAGCAATATAATAAAGAAAGACGCTATTAAATTTCGGTGCATGAGATGTGTGAAAAAATGGGTGAATGGTCATGGGTATATATAGTGGTTAGGCTGGGCTGAGATCTCACCTAATTTTTGCAAGATATATGATCTTATTATCAATTATGGTAAAGTTAGAATGTTAGCCTGCCTAAGATCTCAACTATTATTGCAAGTAATATGATTGTGTAGCCATATATAGTATAGATAGAGTGTTATCACTATATTTAAATTGCATGAATATTCTACAAAAATAATGTTGTATGTGACAATATTGGTCTAAGTTGGGTTAATTAATCATATATTTACGATATGTAGAATCAACCAACATACATAAACCACCTTATTATAATTTTTATAATATTACTTAATCGTATTGCACTTATAATTATATTATAGTTATAATCTTAAATAACTGACACGCCAATCCACTTATTTTTTATCCAAAAAATTAAAATAATATAATAAGTGTACTATGTATTTGTTTAAGAATATATGATTTGGTTTAGAATAGTTGACACACAAAATTCATAAGTGAAGTCAATTAGCGACGATCATCACTGCAAAAAAGTCACATAGTCGAAGTAAATATGCACTTATATCGGTGTCCTTTTTATACGATACAAATCAATTGATTGTAGGATTTTTATGTTATTTTTGCATTATGAATTATTAACTTTTTTATTCTAACAAAAATTGACCAAACCGACCCAATTCAAACCGAATCCGATAGATTTGGTTTGGATAAATATAGTTTTAGTTGGTTTGGTTGAAGTTGGAGATTTTTTAATGTCCTTTTTCCTATTCTAGATATTGAGTTTTAATCGAACCCAACCAAAGCGACCCACGAACACCCCTACATAATATTGCAAACTGGAATAGATTGATCTCCACCTAATCAAAATATCAATGGTGAACTTTTTTTCATAAGGCACAAAGATTTGGTACATCCATTATTAATGATCGGGGATAAAAAATTGGCATATCGAACCAAATTTACTTAATATATCGGTACACCTATATAATTTTTTTATTTATTTCCATTGTATCATATTTTGGATTTGGGATATGTAAGAGATGGATATGTATAAATTTAGATCAGATCATTTTCACACAACATTTTGATACGGTTTATTAGTGTACATGATAATATATACTTCGATATTTACTACTCCTACCGTCCATAAAATATGTCGCTTTAGATTTAATTGATAAAATTAAGAATATGTGAAAATGAGAAGTACATATATCTATAAATTCATTTTATTGTGATATAAGTTTTAAATAAGGAAACAATCAACTAAATTAAGTAGGCTGTTTAGGGTTTAGATTGCAAAAATTGTGGTTTTTTTTCACTAAAAGTCAGTTTTTATAAAAATTTCAATTTCTCTAAAGCGACAATTTTTTTATATAGAAGGGTAAGCATCATTTCTTGTACTAAGGTATATTCATAGCTACCCGACTCACGTTTAACCATTTATAGGCCTCGCTCGAATATTTAATATTTGCAAAATACTGTGAAAAGCAACAAAACGTTTGAATATCTTAGATGAATCTAATCTCGATACAATGGAGTTTTGACGGCTCTTACCTTTTCTGATAAGTTTTTATACAATAGGTGATAAAGGTAAAATAAAATTGGGATCCATTAAATATTTAGTTGAACCATATAATGACGAACTACTTTTTATCTGGACAATATTAGTATGTTTGGTTGGTCAACCACTCCATATGTTTGTTTATACGGGTTGGCCTAACCACCACAAATTTCAATACCACTTTAATTATTAAATCAATCATTATTAATAAATTTTTACACACATCATATTAGGGGTGGGCATATTTCGGTTTTACCGACCGAACCGAACCGAAATCGGTAATTTGGAACATACCGAACCGAACCGAATAAATTCGGTTCGGTATTCGGTTTTTCATTTTTTAATATTTCGGTATTCGGTTCGGTTCGGTAAAAACCGAACGGTAATTCGGTTTTTACCGAAAACCGGATAGAGGATGTTAATATGCCTATATTTTTTTTGTATTGGACATTTTATATTCATATTTGGACTTTTAGGTGTCATTAGATTAAATAATTGGACCAAATCAATTTAATTAGTACTCACTTCCTAAAGGAAATGAAATAATAAAAGTATAATACAAAAACTTAAGAGTTAAAAAAAAAAAGGAAAATGAGTAAAATTTCAGTTGAAAGTAGCATTTTTTTTTAAAATAAAAAATTCGATTTTTTACCGAAAACCGAAATATTTCGGTTTTTACCGAACCGAAATATATTAATTCGATTCGGTATTCGGTTTTATAGATTATATGAAATTTCGGTTCGGTTCGATTTTACCGAATGCCCACCCCCACATCATATCACATCTTACAATTAAAAATTATATCCTACACTGTAAACACTATCCAACCACCTAGACCCACATTATTTTTTTACACGATCAACAACTAACTAAGTTTTTCTAAAGGTATACTATTTTTTAAATATTCTCGAGATGTATCTTATAAATTGAATAGACATTGATCTACTGATGGTCTCCCAAATTTTTCCAATAAAGTTTTGTAATTAGTTAATTATTTATCAATATGTAAAAACCTATATAATTAAGATGAGTTTACGAAGTCTGAATAACATGTAGTTGGACGTATGCTATTAACTATTTTTCTTAATATCTTCGTTACATGATTGAATAGGAATGCACGAGGTGAACATGATGATGGTAAGTCTTATAAATCGGTATATTTATATGAAGACCTTGCTTTCAGGATAAAGGTATGTTTTTTACTCTACATTGAGTAACTTGTTTATGTTGTCAATCATTCTGAATTGTGAATAATACTTCTGGTAAAACTATATATACTCAATTAAAATATGTAGTAAACAGTAAAATCATTAATTTAAGTGAGATGAAACAATTTGCATTCGTCTAAAACCAAGACGAATGTCAATACTGAAAATATAACATGTTACACGACAAAGTAATAACATAAGTTAAATCCAAACAGAATAACCACATAATGAACAGATTATGCTGGGAAACACAATAGTAATTTTATATCTTCAGTTTCTTCTTCTCAGGTTCGCCAACATAGTTAGAATCCTCACTTTTATCATCTGATGTATTTGAGTATATGACATTTTCATTGGGTTGGTCTTGAACATCTTCCTCCATGATATCTTCATCGAGCGGCAAATTTATTGTAGGATCTGCTTCGAAATCCTACATATGCAATCCAATGGGAAAAAAAAGCATAATCATAATAATTTTGCGTACAGTATAATCAATGAGTTATAATTTTTTAAACTTCCTCTATACAATACAGTTCTAAATCTTTTTTATCCGAAATTAGAGTTTAGATGAGTTTATATAGTATTTAAGAACAACATACCTGATTGCTTGACTTTTTAGGATAAGCATTTAGCAGCGACCTAGCGTAGCAGACGTCACGGTATGTCTCATATTGTATATTTTTGTGGGTCAGTAAATTGTCGAATGTACTCGGAACGGCAACTACATTCATAAGTTGTCTAAAAAAATATAAGTCATCACACTCTCGGCCTATTGTGCTTGGAAGAACAATTTTGCATCCTTTATCTCCTTTCTGCAAATCTGTGCACGACATGTCAATTGAATTATAACCCGTTTATATCTAATATTGATGTTTCAATGAACTTTACAATGAATTACAAAGAATATATAAGAAAATTACCCGATGATTCAGGATCATCATTTTGGTGATTTTCCATTGCACCTATTGATACCTATTATAGGAACTGAAAAGAAAATGAGTAGGTGTTATTATATAAGTATAAGTTCCTAAGAGTATGGTAGTTAATTATTTAAGTCTTCTGATTTGTTTGTACAATTAAAAAACCGAATTTAAGGAAATATAATATTCGATTGGATATGAAAATCTTGAAAAATATCATATTAGAACAAAATGCCATGACAATTAATTTGTGGATAGATTAGAATCTTGTATAGTATTCTGAATGATTTTTTTTTTTATCCTTAATTATAGGTTTATTCTAAGTATCTGGAGTCAATCTGCTATGAATCTTAAACGATTTTATTATCCATAATTTATAGTTTATTTTAAGATGTTGTTGTGTATGTTGATTGATTTTGTTCTAGAAAAGCTAGTTTAACAGGATGTAGTACATGTTTGGTTGGGGCGGAGGGTGGATGGGGTACTATTGGTTGGGGTTAGTGGTTGTAGTTAGTGGTTGTGAGAGTAAAAAAGTAATGTTTGTTTGAGTGTTTGGGTAGGGATTATATTGTATGATATAATTTTTAATCGTAAAATGTGATAAGATGTGTGTAAATTTATTAATAATGATTGATTTAATGATTAAAGTAAATTTGGAGTTTATGATTGTTTGTGGTGGTTAGGCCAACTTGTGTAAATAAACATAGGGAGGGGTTGAGCCAACCCATTAGGTGTTGGGCCAACCCCTACCAAACATTAGGAATCTGTTTTTATATCCTGAATTATTTTGTTCATTTATTTTGTGGCTTATTTTACTGAATTAATAGTCAATTTGCTTTAATTTATAGTTTTTTTTTAAGGTTTTCTTGTGTAAAATAAAGGAAGGCAATAGAGGATATTTGTTGAAGAAAAATAGTCGTGTGTAATAATAGGCCGAAGCATAAATGAAGTGGGTGATTGACAGTGCTTATAAGAGTTTTAAAACTTCTTATAAGATGTTCAAGAACTTATTAGCTTATAATGCTTAAAAAGAGCTTATGAAAAAAAAAGGTGGGGTGGTGGTACTTTTTTAAAAAGAGCTTATAAGCTCTTAAGGAGCTTAATTATACATCTTATAAGCTTCTTTTAATAAAATTAGCCAAACAAATTTTGAGAGCTTATAAGCTCTTATACATCTTATAAGATGTTTTATAGAGCTTATAAGCTCTACCAAACACCCTCTAAGTAGAGGATAAGTATTTTTACATGTCATGGTCGGATTGACGATTGACTTATGTGCGTGTACAATATATAGCAAGTCCTATTTGAACTTTTTTTTTTATTTCACAGGAGACATATATACCAAGACTGGACCATTAATTCAGACAAAACACTACAGTTTGTTATAGGTAAGTACAACTCCTCACATTATTTATATCGTGTGACGCAACTTTATAAGTATATCAATAGATGTTATGACGGTGCATATTTAGATAGTAAAGTAAAATATTTGCTTAGCAATTAACTTAAAGGTGCAGTACACATGGCCTCATCATTATTAGGATTTTGTTTTCATTTGATTGTGTTTTTCAAGAAATGATAAAAATTAAAATTTGTGCAAAAATCACATATAATCAGAAGTATGTTTGCGTTTTAGAATTAAGGAATTTTGATGGGATTTTTATAATTGAAATGTTTAACAGATAAGTATTTATGATCACTTAAATTACTAAATAATCAAGTAAAATCAACACTTTGCTACTTATGACTTCATACGTTCGGTTGATTAATTAAAAAATAAGATAGATGGACCCCCCGATTCAATAATAACTTGAATTAAGCTAGAATCCAATCTAATACTTGCTCGAAATAGAAAATGCAAACATTACTCTTTTTACTTTTAAAATAGGTCAATAATATTTTATTAAATAAATTAGTTTAAAGTAAAAATACATATAGATGATAATTTCATAGCCAGACACAACACTAAAAATATAAAAAGAATAATAAAATAATAAATATATAACTAAAACAACTCCAAGTGAAAAAAGGGGGGGAAAATTGCATAATATATATACACATCTAACGCAAAGGCATATTCGAAATAAAAATGCTACTCGAAAAATCGGACTAATATTTTAAATATCGAAATTCAACCGTACCGAATTTATTCATTGCATAATTCTAAATGTTTCAATAAAGAAATAATTACATACCAAATAATGGAAACCAGGATGAGAAAATTAGTCCAATTGAAAAAAAAAAACTATTAAATAAGGTAAAAAACATCAATCTGCCAACAATTTCAGTCTTGAACGCTAACTTCAAAAAGCAGAGATTCCTCATTCACCAAAACGAACGTGCATGTCGAACCGTTGAACAAATCATTCTCGAATACAAGATCACAAAGACTGCTACCTGTCATCAAAATTCTCATTCCTTCACGCTTCAATCTGACGGACCATTCCTTCCCATTCATGCGGAGCTTAACAAAATTTGCCTTATGATTGGAACCACTTGAAATTGAATGCCAAAACATTAATGGGATAGGCTGGAATTTTGAAAAAATCATAAAGGTAATAAGTGAGAACATTAATAAAAAATTTAAAACAATGAAACAATAATATGTAACTTAAACATAATCTAACCAATCTAGGCTTTAGCACATGCTCCTTTTGTATTTCCAATGTGTAGCTTTTGAAACCCCCATAACCAACATAATTTCCACCCAATCCAATTGCAGGGTTAACTAATTCGATATTCTCCCCAACCTTATTGGATTCAATTTCTGGAAGTGAATCAATGTCAATTACTTCCGAGCCAATATTATCATGTTGGTGTTGTCTGTGTGGCGGAATCACTCCAGTGCTCCCGTCATTATAAACTATATAAAAGGTAATTAAAATCTATATATCCAAAATTTTATTTTGAGAAAAAAGATGCACTATGAAGTTAACTTAAATATATAATTAATCTACCTAGAACATAATGTTCGGGGGCGATTATAGGTGTGGAATTATCCTTCCCATTAACTTCTACAGGGACGACATGGCCAGAAGGGACATCGTTATCACGAACTTTCGACTTGACTAAAAAAAAAATGATTTAGACCATACGTACTAAGTTAAAAGCATACGATTAAAAATAATCTTACTTAATACCTAGGATAAAGATTGGATACTCCTCGTCAGAAGGCATTTTTGATTTTAAACACATTTCACACTTGAAATGATGCATTTCAAACCATCCATATGCCACGTACATGAAAACCATGAATTCACCTTCGGCTACCAAATTATCATACGCAAACTTCGTCCAACCATTAGTAAAAAAATAGTTTGAACCAATTTTTTGTATGTTCACCGGCCAAGAACAATACTGACTATTCCTAATCCATACACATTCCGGAAATTCACAACTATTCCGATGCACGAAATCCCTTGGGAGGCCCTGCAAAAGAATTATTAGATAAAAAATTAGACAACAATATAGTGTAATCATTATACAAAATGCAAGCTGGGTAATAGAAAGATTTTGTAATAATCTTTGAGAAAAGCTGCGTACGCAAAAGTCGAAATCGTCATTCGACTTGTACACATTCAGATATATCTTTTGATTAAAAGCACTGTTTACGGAATCTGAAGCGGCCATGCCGTGAACAATTCAGTAATATCGGGGTAGTGTAAATATTAAATGAAAACACGGTTCCTGAAACGTGGTAATAAGACGAAGGCTTACAATAACATATTTATATGCGCTTAAATCGAAGAGGCCTAAAAACACCTAAGATTTGGTATCAATTGATTGATGAATAAAAGAAAAGACATATATATGCGCTCAATTGAATGAGGCCTAAATAGACCCAAGATTTAGTATTTATTGATTGATGAATAAAATAAAAGACAGGATTCATGATTATAAAAGTTATGTTTGATTTGTTTGCGATTTTAGACTCCTGACATATTGCAATACGAAGAGGGATAAGTTAATCATATACTCTGATCGTGAATTAAAGTCAAAGATTTAGTGTGTTTATAGCATTTATTATAGATGACCCGAATCCTTTCATAAAGATCATGACCAACATATGAGTGCATGTTTGGTTGGAGCAAGGAGTGACTGGGGTATTGTTGATTGAGGATAGTGATTAGAGTTAGTAGTCGAGAAAGTAAAAAAGTAGTAATATTTATTTGGGTGGTTGGGTAGTGAATATAGTGTAGAATATAATTTTTAATTGTAAAATGTGATATGATGCGTGTAAAAATTTATTAATAATGATTAAATAAATGATTAAAGTGGTATTGTAATTTGTGGTGGTTTGTGGTGGTTAGTCCAACCTATTTAAATAAACATAGGTACGGGTTCAGTCAATCCAAACCAAACATTTACTAAGATTGTATCAATATTTTATTCGATAGCCTTTATAGGACATGATACATTAGAGATATGAGTTCTTATTATCATTATTCTTTCCACGACGATTATACAGTAAATTGCATGTTTAAATTTCTAAGATTTTGACTTTATAAGTATGATTAAGTATGATCTCCTTTTTATAAGTAATATTCGATTTGTTTTATTCATCAGTCAGGATCTTTATGAATAGTCAGGATTCACGTTGACTTACTGTAAATGAATTTCTTATAACTGAATAAATGATTTAAGGATCTTTATGAATAGTCAGGATTCGGTACATCTAATTGATTAACGTTTTTATCCAAATATAATTCTGTAATAATTATTGATCATAGAGATTCATTATAGGGGTGATTGTGATTGCTTTTGCTTTTGAAAAAGTGATAAATTTATAGATTCTATAGAAATACTTATGTAAAAAGTAGGTAGTGTTGAAAAAAAAAGTGATTTTCATTAAAAGTAGAAGTTGGGGTGTCTGCTATAAAATCAATTATGCACTTTTACATTAAAAGAACTTCTTTTAAAATAGAAGTTTGTTTGCAAAATCTATAAAATAGTTTATTTCAAGTTATAAGTTGATAAATGCAAACACCCCCTTCTATATAGTCGTTAATCAATTATTTGAGATATGTTTTATTTTAAGGATTTTTTAATAATTTTTAAAAAAATATTTTTATTTTTTATATTTTTATAAAGTATAATATATTTTTTTAATTTCCTTGCATGCTCTAATATACCCTACAATTTTTTTCCTGTTTTATTTTAATTTTTCATTAAAGAGTTTTTATAATATAAGTATGAACAAGATGAATAGTCCACAGCTCTTATCTAATTGATCAACGTTTTAATCCAAATATAATTGATCAACAACGAACTTAGGTCACCTGAATGCACTAAATAAATAGAATAATACAAATAAAAGAAAAGAAATACAAACAGAAAAAAGATACTGGACGATACGTAATTAATATCTCAATGTTTCCACTATGTAAACATTAATAAATCGGAGGAACAAAACATAAAGGAAAGATACAACTCCAGTAACCAAATGTAATATATTAGATGGGTGCAGCACATTAGAAATCTAGCAAAATCTCCACCACTCATAACTTAAGAAAAATTGACACATGAAATGTCAACGGTGCAACATACTTAAAATTGATACGATCTCCGACTTGAATATTTGACACCTTGATAAAATGTGCCCAACCATCTTCAATGTAGCATAAATTGTCACGTTGTATCACACCAACATCATATGATAGCACATCCGACATATGGAGCTTGAATTTTGTATTAGCTTCCGGGCAAAAAGCTAGGTACACGTGATCAGGAATACCCTACAATAGTTTTGAGTAAATATTTATTCAAATGCGATTTAAATTTTTTAAAGAAAATTTATAATACACAATAAAGAACCATTGAACCTTCCTCATTTCGTGTATTACCATGAAGTGTGAATGTCTCACAGGATTGTATACAATACAAAATTCCGGAGGATCAAATAGGTATGAGTCCCATCTAACAAAAAATGCTTCACTGACTTCAACAAATAACGACATGTCGAGTGTCGATTCCATTTTCTATTGAGGCGCT
Source organism: Ajuga chamaepitys (assembly GCA_958295605.1). Lineage (NCBI taxonomy): Eukaryota > Viridiplantae > Streptophyta > Magnoliopsida > Lamiales > Lamiaceae > Ajuga > Ajuga chamaepitys. Next base: position 37,598,814 of record OY282495.1, read on the forward strand.
TTGAATAATCAAAAGAAATGGAACTACAACTTAAATAGGTGCACGGTTCGAAATTTTTGGTAAGTTCATTTTTGTTTGGTAAGTTGTAATGATTAATTAAGACATTCCAAAATTTATGGTAATAAGAATGTAATATATTTTAATTCATTTGTTTTTTGGTAATTTGTCAATTACTCAAATTTTATTCCAATTTTTATGGACAAATTAGATGCCTATATTTTCATTCATTCATGTTTTGGGTTGCAGTCCATTCGACTTGGAGTGATATTGTCAACTTTAATTTTGGTAACAGAATATTACTCTTGTAGACAATTACTTCTCCAAATATGACGCTATTATCATTGAACAAACATTAAACTAAATTGCTTACTATGGATAGATATGAGATTTTTGGCGGGAAAACCAGCTATTTCCTCTTATAGAGGGTTCCCCTTTATTATTAAGTAAGATAATCCTTTTTATCATAAATATATGTATGCACTCATAAAATAAACAGGTTAACAGGTTAATACTTAAAAGAGTGAGTCTTGTGTGTGAACGGTCACACGTGTGACGGAATACACTTTTATAGAAAATATTGATACTTTTATAGGAAAAAGTGATATTTTTACAGGAAAAAGTGATATTTTTACTACATCAATATTTTTACAGATAAAGATAATACTTTTGCTACAAAAAATGATACTTTTTTTTGTTAAAAAAAGGTGATACTTTTACCATAAAAAGTGATATTTTTTTCCATCACAACGTGTGACAACCGTGTGACGGTCACAAGTTTTTGCCTACTTAAAAATATGTTGCTTTGATATAACTAGGAATTGTTTTTTAGCTTCAACTTAGCATCATATTATATTTATAATTGATGTTTTTAGTTACTTTACATTTAACTTTTTTGAAATATATTAATATTTGTTGATTATTGTAGATTTATTGTTTTAATACTTTAAAAACATAGTATTACTTTTAGCTAATAGAAATAAGTTTTGAAGTTTTAGAACTAGAATTGAGTACCCTGACTCAGAGTCCGATATTCAAGGTCAATAGTAGTGACGATATTAAAAAAAAACCATCAAACAAATAAATTTATAAATTCAACTACACCTGATATTCAAATCTGATAGATTTTTCTACAATGTAGAATAGTTTTTCGAAAGAGTCAGTTAATTTTCTTACCTCTTTATTTTGGAACTGGCTAATGCCACCATAAATATTTCTTAATTTGGATTTTTATTTTTTTTAAATCAAATGACTAAGTTATTCTTTTTAATTAATAAAATTATTAAAGACACCACAAAATATACTAAGTCCACCACATTATTTTTTTAAATGTCATCTTCCTTCAATTCGAGAATCAATCTCAGATTTCAATGGATCCAACAAAATCAGAAGTCTCCTTCGCCTAAACCAGAATAAGAACAAAACTCGAATCTGGATCCAACAATTGTCACTTTCTTTAAAAGGGCTGAATCCTGATTGATCCATGGATGAATCTTATATATTCTTTATTGTTGCTGGAAGATTTTGAAAAATTTAAGAAAACACACAAAATAAAAAAATGGAGCATTTTTTGAACCAGAAGGCTATGGCCTAACCAAGTGAAATTATGGGTCCAACAATTCAACTCCAAAGTCCAGAAACTCATCGGCAATCTCAACTCCCACCTACCTTTCTCACACTTCACGTCTATAGACACATAACAATCAGTACTCGATTTAATCAACAAAATTGGGAGGTCATTGCCTGTCAAACCCAAAACTATGCAGCAATTGAAGCGCGTATGTATTCTGCATGCTTTTAATCCATCTGAGGTTGCAAACATGGTTCTTTAACAGAACCCTTTAAGTGGTCAATCTAGTTATCTTTGTATTTTTTTTTTCTTTGGATTTCTTTTAGTGTTTTCATCTGATTTGTATTTTTTTTTAATTTTTCTTTAACTTCTTTCATTTTACTATTCTTTATAAATTTTCATTGTTGATAATAATATTAATTTTGTGTACTATTTTAAGGGTAAAATGGGAACTTTTGTGGTGTCTTAAGAAAATAACAATGATTAATTAATTTATGGGGGATTCTATTCACACCACTAAATCCTCTCTTCACATCACTTTTTTTTCTTGACAAAGATAGTCATTAGTAAATAGACGAAAATGCCCTTTTCTATATCTCATTCTTTTTATTAAAAATAATTTCTGTAGAAAACTAAATTAAATTTCTCCCCATACAATTTAAATCTTAAATAAATATTAAATAATGTTTATTGAGACCCTAATTCATCAATTAATTACACTAATTCACGTACAAACTCATAATTCCAAGAAGAAATCAATTATGGTTGAAGAGAAACCTAATGATACGACCAAGGTAAGTCTTAACTATATTTTCATCTTCTTTAGTTCACGATTGTTTGTAAAACGCAGTGTTTTTCGAGATGTAAATTCTGACATGTGTGAACATGATATATAAATGTATACAGTGGGTTATGGTCGAACGATTGTAAGAATTATGGCTATTACTTACCGAACTACATTATCTTGTTCGGTCAGTAATGACCGAACTGTTGTAAACATTTAAGTTCACTTTGTAAAAAGCAGTTTTTTTTCGAGATTTGAATTTTGAATTGCGTGATCATGATGTATAAATTTATACGACGGGTTGTGACCGAATGGTTGTAAGAATTCTGGCTATGACTTGCTGATCGACATTATCTTGTTCGGTCATTACTGGCCGACTATTGTAAAAGTTTTAGTTAGTACCCATCGTGTAATAAACGTGAGTCAATAATGGTCAGAGTTGTCGTTAGGTTTCGTACCTTCGTCACGTGTTAATTCGGTGGATACACGCCGAACCGTCGTAATAATTTCGGTCAGTAAGGACCATAGTTTAAAAAACTAACACGACAACTTATGACCGAACGGTTCTAAACATTTTGGTCATTACTTGCTAAACTACATTAACTTGTTCGGCCATTGCTGACCGAATTATTATAAAAAAATTTGTAAGAATTGTTGGCGATTTTCGTATATGAGTCACGTATTAATTCGTTGGATATCCGCCGAATCATTGTAACAATTTTGGTCAGTAACGATCATAGTGTATAAAACTTATACGGTGGCTTATGACCGAACGATTGTAAGAAGTTTGATCATTACCTGCCAAACTATATTATCTTGTTCGGCCATTGCTGGCCGAACTGTTATAAGAAAATTGTTTGAATTGTCGACGGTTTTCATACATTAGTCATGTGTTAATTCGGTGGATATCCGTTGAACCATCGTAATAATTCTGGTCAGTAACGACCATAGTGTATAATAAACTTATATGACAGCTTATGACCGAACTATAGTAAGAAGTTTCGTTCATTACCTACCGAACTATATTATCTTGTTCGACCATTGCTGACCAAACTGTTATAAAAAATTATTAGAATTATCGGCGGTTTTCGTACATGAGTCACGTGTTAATTCGGTGGATGTCCGTTGAACCATTGTAATAATTTCGCTCAGTAATGACAATAGTTTATAATAAACTTATACGACGACTTATAAGCGAACAATTGTAAGAATTTTGGTCATTGCCTGCCGAACTACATTATCTTGTTCGGCCATTGCTAACCACGCTGTTGTAAAAGTTTTGGCCATTACATGTTGAAATATATCAGTTTTTTCAATTGTTACTTATCGAACTATACTATATCTAATTTGGGTCGTGTTTTTTGTACGAGTTGACGGAAAATAGTATTGTTTACCCCATAAATAATCAGTTAGTCGAAGATTATCAAGATGTGTTCAATACAATAACTATATTTGATTCACGTAAAACAATAATAAATTGGGTACGTGATAGAGCGACCCCACTTGGCATGGTTGTGGTTGTCAGTAGATTAGAATGTCGAAATGAACGAAGGCGACCTCGTTTATAGTCAGGATGCAAACGAGGTGGTAAATACCGCCCATCCAAAATTAAATCTTTAATTGAGCAAAGTGAAAATAAAGATAAGAGGAAGACGAGGGAGAAGAACTAGGGACATGGCAAATTCAAGTGAGAGTCGTCGTATTGGAACGAAGAAATGTGATTGTCCTTTTAGTATTAAAGGAACGTATTATAGAGAGACTGGTCAATGGTCATTGGAGGTTGTATGCGGCTCACACAATCACGAATTAGCACGATATTTAGAGGGACATTCTTATGCCGGTCATTTAAAGCCTGATGAGTTGAAGTTGGTATCTGAATTGTCAAAGTGCAATAGTCGTCCAAGAGACATATTACACACATTGTAGTTGAATGATTCTAAGAACAAGTCAACGATCAAAATGATTTACTATATTAGGCATAAAAATAAACAACTCGAGCATTGTGGTCTATAAAAAATGCAATATTTAATGGGTAAGCTTCAACAACATGAATTTTACTTCCGCACTAGGCAGTGCGAGCAAACAGACATTGTTAAGGATATGTTCTGGGCGCATCCGAGAAGTTTGAAGTTGTTGCGTTCATGTTCGAGTATTTTGGTGATGGATTGTCAGACAAAACGAACCGTTACAAGCTCCCGTTGCTAGAGATAGTCGGGGTGACTTCCACGAGCATGATATTTTCGGTTGCATGTGCATATCTTGAGTATGAAAAGGAGGATAATTATATAGCTTGCACTATTCTCAAAGGTTTGATGAAAATATCTTCCTTACCAGACGTGTTCGTGACCGATCGATAACTTGCATTGATTAATGCAGGTGAGAGAACCTTTCCTGATTCTCGTCATTTGCTATGTCGATGGCATATCAATAGGAATGTAGCTACCAAATGCAAAAAGTTCTTTCGCACTAAAGAACAATGGAATTCTTTCTTTGGTTCGTGAAATTTGTTGATGCTTACTGATACCGAGCACAGGTTCAAAGAATTATTGAAGCGATTTGAAGATGATTTTTCCAACAAAAAGAGGCTGTAAAGTATGTGGTAGACAATTGGAATAAGCCATACAAAGAACATTTTGTTTTTTGCTGGGTAAACAACGTGATGTATTTCGGAAATACCACAACAAACAGGTATACCTCATTACTATTTATTTTTCATCTCATTTTATGTCAATGCATATACCCATGAATTTTTATATGTGTGCGGCGGAGGGTCACCATTCCAAATTGAAAATCCAATTTCAATCAAGTATGGGTGATTTTGAGATCTGTTGGAAGAAAATTTATACTCTTCTAGAAACATCTCACAATGCAGTTAAGAGCTCATTCGAGAGGAGCATAAATATAATCCAACAACGATATAGACCTCTTGTGTTCAAAATTCTGAAGGGGATGGTTTCGATTGCTGCTTTAGATAAGATATTGGAAGAAATGGTTGGCATTGGTGAAATTGCAGTCGACCCACTGTTGTGCGAGTGTCTTTTGCGAAAGACATATGGTCTTCCTTGTGCACATGAGTAAGATGAATATGTACGGGGCGACATTCCTATACCCCTAGATAAAATTGATAAATTTTGGAGAAAGCTAGACATGGAACCCGTGGAGGGAGTTGGGATAAATGTGGGATGTGATGTTAGCAGTTGTTGGACTATGACGATTGACGAATTAAACAATACCTTTGAAAAATCAAATGACTCAGAGAGATTGATAATGTTGAAGAGTTTAAGAGAGGTTGGACACCCCACAACTACATCACTAATTGAACCGGAAGTACAACAGTGCACACGTGGGCGGCCTCAAAACAGACAAGAAAAAATGCTAACTCAACAAAAAGAAATCCTAGTGCATTTGAGTATGTACAGTCCATTAATGATAGTTTCTCTCCATTGGATGAACTTTTTATTGTAAATGGAGCAAATGAATCAGAGGCTATGTTTAGTTTGACTCGTAGGGAAAAACAGAAAACATGTATTTGTTATTTTTTTATTAATTCCTTATTTATTTTATGTTATGTGAAATTAAACAATCAATTATTTCCGAGCAGGTAGTCCGGCGTGCATCAAATCTAATACATACTAACAAGGAAATAATTTAATTTATTGAAGAGATTCCATTTTTTTTCCGCCCATATGTTGTTGGTATGAGGAATGTTAGAGGTGATGGACATTGTGGATTTCGTGCAATTGCTGAGTCGTTGAACAAAATTGAAGATTCGTGGACAGTCATTTGATCTGACCTCATTCATGACTTATATTTTCACAAGAACCTAAACGAGGCATTATTCATGGAGCAAGGACGCACTAAAAAGGTTGACGATGCATTATATTGTCATAAGGTTGACGCTGCATTATATTGCTTCATTTTGTATATGTGCAATCAATTGTACACATTTTAACCACACTGTAATTTTGTGTAGGTGGACCTTACTCCAGAATGCCTTCTTCCACCTGCCGCTGATAACTGGTACCAAAACAGGAGTGGTAGCGCTGTAGGGTGAGAATCTTTATATAAACCATGATTCGAGTTGTACAAAAAATTATTTGTGCAAAAAAAGGATTCAAGGTGCATTACCATAATTGATTAAGGACTTTTTATTGACTTGTTTAATTCTTTAGTAGGATTGAAATTTATTTACTTTGTTAATTATTATTTGCTTTGGAAATTTTAATCTTGTTATCCATTACATGGTAGCAACTGTGTACAATGTAGCGCTTGTCACGATCACCCCAGATGAGAACCTTACTTTTCTGTCGCTAAGTACTGCAGTCCCGAGTGACCCACATCTTTTCTATATTGCATTAATGGATAACAAGACTCATTTTTGTCTGGTTTGTGCAATTATACTTCATTTTGTATATGTGCAATCAATTCTACACTTTTTAACCACACTGTAATTTTGTGTAGGTGGACCTTACTCCAGAATTCCCCCTTCCACCTGCCGCTGCTAACTGGTACCAAAACAGGAGTGGTAGCGCTGTAGGGTGAGAATCTTTATATAAACCACGATTCGAGTTGTACAAAAAAATATTTGTGCAAAAAAAGGATTCCAGGTGCATTACCATAATTGATTACGGACTTTTTATTCACTTGTTTAATTCTTTAGTAGGATTGAAATTTATTTACTTTGTTAATTTTTATTTGCTTTGGAATTTTTAATCTTGACATAAATGGTAGTTATTTTTTTTGATGAGCTTTTCATCTTGTATTTTGTGTCAAGTAACATCTAAGTACAAATGTCTAACATAGACAATAGAAGGAAATAGATGATGAGACAGAGATATGGAAGACAAGATCCGCATTACTTCTTTCCCCTATACTTCTGTGAGTTGTATCACAAATCATACCCCATATCTCTAATCAACTACACTTTTTACATCTCTAATATATGGAGCCATAAGAACACTGAACCTTCAATTCTACAGTTCTCAACATGAAACGAATAATTAGCACCCTCGAGACTTTGCAGAAGAAATACAAAGTTAAGGCAGTTGAAGTAGATGGTTGTGCATGTTGGGGACAAATCGGGAAGGTAAGAGGGGGACGGAGCTGATGCAGCAAAAGAGAAGTAAAATTGAAGTTTGAAATTTTAATCATATAATTTGTAATGAATCCATTTTATTGACCTCATTTGCCAGATATTCAATCCAATCTACAGATTGAATATCTTGTTGCCAAAAATAATGTAACGAACAATGCAAACCTTATAAAATAGTAAAAAGCAGCAACACACAGTATTAACAATTTCATTGTAATAAAATTTGCTCCAAATTTCAGTTTAAAGAAACAAGTTACAACTTTAGGTAGAGGCAAAACATTATCACATACATCAATTGATCTTCTGTGTAGGTAGTACGGTGCTTAAGAGTTTTAGTCCACGAGGGGCTTCTGCTGAGACTGCCACGACAACTACACCGCAGAAGCAATTTCTTGCACTGGACGTTAATAGTTTACGATTATCGATTAGCTTACTAGACCCAATTCATCATCAACAATGCCATATCCTCCATCTTCATAAACCAGTATTAGATTACTACAATGTTTAGTCACAACCAAAGAATTTTCACAAAAAACACTCTCACCCCAAAACCCCTTTACCTTCTCATTCACTCGAGTGGCCAGGATTAAGTAGGAAACAAAAAACATTTAAATTGTGTCTCATTAACATATCCTCCAAAATACCATAACAATAACATATAATGGAAGAGTCTAAAGCATTATATAGATAACTAGAAGAGTAAATAAAAAACCATAAAAGTAAATAAACAAAGTTCATGTCACACTACCTCCATCTATATATTTCTACCCTCACCTTCACCCCTACTACAATTTCCCCTAGTCCTCGAAGTCTCAGGCAGATCATCTTCAACAGCATGCACATCACCAGCATCACGCCCTTGCCCTCCTTGTAAGATGTACGCTCGCTCCATTTGTGTCATTGCATACTCCAATGCAAGGGTTATATCTTGCTCTCTCCACTTTTGCACTAGTATGTTAAGCAAATCATGTAAAGTCTTACGCTCATCCAAACGAATAGCTGCATTCGAGTTAGTTGATCGGCGCACTGCAGTAAAACCACGAGCAAAATTTTGGATGAATGGGTGCGAATACTTTCGGTACCAGTCCATATATTCAGGTTCAAAATCCCATTCTTGAATAGCTAGTAGACCACGTCTCTCCTCAGAGAATACATGATTATCTCACATTCTAAAATAGCCCTCAAGAGCTTCACCCTTATGATCTCCATATTGACTAGATGTATCCCCACTTCTCATGTCAACTGGACCAAGCGGAGCAGAAGGTATACACTGAATATACCCGAATTTCCTAAGCACCCAGTCAGGATGGTAGGGCTCCACGATATTGAACGATCTAATGCATCCATGATAGAGTACAATAGAGTCAAATGGATGTTCATCACGAATGGACGAATATGGGTTCCAATGAACCTACACCATAGTCAAATATTTATGAGATTGATAATCAACAACAATATAGAAACATTATATATACTCACGTATAACTCGATCAGTAAATCCAATGCCTGTCGATATGATATTAGTGTCTCCATTCGAGCTCCATGTCATAGTGAGGCGACCACCTTGCTGCAACCGGTTGCCTCGAACGACACTTCAGGTTTTGGGGAGGCCTCATTGTGGGAAAATTCTCATATATCCAAGCCTACATATAAAAAAAAAAAAGAAAAAGAAAAGGAAGCCCACGTTGTATCCAAATAATAAAAAAATTAAGTATAATTTCAAAATTTGTATAACATATTGTGTTTTTACCTAAGTCATGTAACCACCCATCTGCCTGCATTTAAACTTACTTGCAAGACCTAGTTGCCTATACAAGAAAGCTAAGGTATTTGTGCCCCATGCATATGTATGTGCCAACTCGACCTCCACTTTTGTTAGCAACTATCGAGCATCCTAGCATACACCAAATGTAGGCCCTCGTAGAACATTGCACCTTATCTTCATCATTTGAAATCATTTCTTCAATCAAAGTGTTGTACAACCACTTTAGTCTAACTGAGCTACCCTTGGTGGCATTAAAGTCAATCATCACATCCTTCAGACTCACTCCTAATAGTTTAACACACAATTCTGGCACATCCTTTAAATCATTATTTGGAATTGGAAGTTGCATCGGATTACCTCTAACTGGCACCCCAATCAGACACTTTACATCATCCAATGTGATTGTCATTTCTCCGAATGGCATATGAAAAATGTTTGTCTCCGGGTGCCCTCTCTACAAATGCACATATAAGTGTCTTGTTTGGCGCAGGTATGAGATAGTCCTCAATGTTCTCATCCATGGCCTAACATTTTTCCTAAAAAAAGTAGTCGTATCATAATCTGGATTCTCCATTTTGCTCAAAATAGTGGTGTGAGAATTACATTTTGAATTGCCTTGCTCTTCCCCATTCCATATCTTAGCAACTACGTGTGACTTAAACCCTTTCAGCAGCGATGGATACTCTGGACCGCCGGGGAGTGGACCTCCCAATATCTCATCATCTTGTGGTGATTCATCATGTGTCATTTGTTCATGTGGTCGGGCTGCTCGTGGATAGGATTCCTGTTGCAAATCTTCATGTGGCGGATCATTACGTGACATGCCTTCCTGTGGAACTGCTTCATGTGGCGATGCATCTAGTTGTGTGGGATCTTGTACTAACACGTTTTGATGTGCTAATAGTTCTTCCCTCTTCCTCTTTCTATTTGACATTGTTGGTCTTGTCCGAAAGACGTTACTTGTAAAAAAAGTATAAAAAAACACATTAGCTTCAATTACACATTGAAATATGTTTACTTTAGTCAATGTTTGTCTAAACAAGATGGATGATGTAATTACATGCTAACAAAATCAATTGCTTTGGATTAGTAATATGTTAACTTACCACTCATTTTCATTCCTTAGTAGATGGAGGAAAGTCAACGACAATAAAGAATTTTAACTGATTTCCAATTTTCTCTCTAATCCTTGAATTCTTGCAAAGTTCGGCAGATACCCGGTGAACCAATTGGTTTCTTTTGCCGCTTAACAGCCAACTAGCTCCATGAGCATTTTTCCAATCGATGGTTCGGTATGTATTGACTGAACAATGTTGCAGAAGAACGACCATTAAGTGCCAAAATACGTTATAAAGTTCGATAGATATCAATTGAACTATTGCATGTCAAAATAAAAAGAAAATAGTTCAGCTCATAGTCAACAAATGCAAAGGCAAATGGTTTAGCATGCTAATATATTGTACGAAATATAGGTGCAAAGTAATACTACATGTTGAATACATATTGATTTGTCTATTGGCCCAATAGGGTTCATAATTTCTCAATAACATATGTACAGTAGATGCCTACTAAAGTTGCAGATTTTGTAGAATTTTTGGCTTAAGGTACTAGAACAACACATATCTAATTAACAAAACGGATATACATTGCCATGGATGATACAAGCTAGCAATTTACAACTACAGATAGTTATGTACCCTGGAAAATCCAAATTGACCATAATACACCCTCAGAAAACCAATACACAAACCAACACAAGTCATGTAAGATAACAAAATAACCATATTAAATTATAAAAGGTGAAACTGGAGAAATAAAAAATATGATTTTGACTGCACGAACTAACACATGCATTGAATCTCAACTTGCAGAAATAATAAATCAAGTAAGAGTTTACAATAGCAGAACAATCCTCGATAATCGAATTGGCAAAACAACTTATTTTACACAAATAACACCAACCCTAAATTCAAGCATGCTCAATAGAACAACTATTCTGCACATTGAACTGATGAAACAAAATTGAAATACCATTGGGACCAAATTACATGACAACACCATGCTTGCAGGAAGGTATTCACACCAACAAAAGGAAATAAGGATTTCACAGGGATGTGAGTTAGACAATCTTATTAAGTAATCTTAACATAGTATTCAAGAAAGAAACATTCCTCGTTCTAGCTCTAGCACACCACAATTCGTATGCTACACATACCAATATCTACTTAAGGGAGTGTTTGTGATTGCTTCCGCGCCCACAAACGGTTTAGCGCTATAAATTCCCAGTTCGTGAAAAACAGGTCACTTTCCTTCCCCCAATTCGATTTTGCGCAGCAAGAACACACTTACCACCCCAAATTCTTGGTTTTCACTTCTAAAACTCATTCAAAACACACACCACTCATTACCCACTCTATTACACGCACATTCATCCGATTAATTTCGGATTTGGAGCACAAATTATGGTCGGGTCACAAAAGGGCGCGAAAATTACTAATTCAAATTTCTTCATCTAAACTCGACCGGTTAGTACGGCTATTATTGCATAGTATTGAATCCATTGTTTAGATTGAGGGTTAATTTCATGTTTGTTTGCATTTTTATTGAAATTGTTTATACATACATTTAATTACATTGATTTTTTTCTTTTACCAATGGATATATTTTTATGCATTTGAATGATGAAACTTGATTTGATAGCTCTTACAATTGCTTGTTGATTGAGTGGGTACATTGTTTGAGTTAAAATATTGAGTGGGTACATTTTTTCTTGTTGATTGAGTGGGTACATTGTTTGATAGCAACTTCTAGGGATCCGGACGCCACAGAGCTAAGAAAGTACCAAATGGGAAGGGGTCCGGTACCCGAGGTAGAAGGAGAGGAAACAAAAGTAGTGGCAGCAGGTAGCATGCAGATGAGTAGACCATAGAGGAAGAGGCCCACTACAGCTATCCAATCCCATTGGTACTTCCAGACGGATGTGGATAGCCGATTCACTTCAGTGGAGGACCGCTCACTTCCATCGAGAAACAGCAGCAGACCATCCTTGATTCTTTAGGTACTCGGAGTGCGACAAAGGACACCCATTGTGCCCAAATGGAGACCTTCATGGCCCAAACGCGATTTGCATTTGGGCCTTGGTGACCCTCCACAGTAGTCTCTGTGAGTCAGAGCACCAAGTCGTACCGCGTTCTTTCCCAGAAACTTTGGTTTCCAACCGAGTTTGGGGAAGGGGGTGGTAGTGGACGTCTTGGCCGCTCGGTGTTTCATTTTTGTTTTTGCATTTGCTACTTTGTTGCTTCTATTCCTTTTGATTTGATCTGCCTTGGATGTTGGCTTGTGTGCCCTTGTAATAGTGAATTTGGATGGTGGATTAGAATTAATTGTTTATTTGTTGGATTGGCCTGTGTGCCTTTTCTTATGATTTGATTAGTTAGTTGGATGTTTTAGACTAGTGATTTTGGTTGTGATTAGTCCTTGCACACTTTAGTTGTTTTTATTCCGTAGTTAGCAGTGTTTAGTCTAGTTTAATTATTTAGTTTATCTTGTTAAGTCAAACCAATTGTTAATGTTGATTGATTGCCTCTTGTAGAGCACCAATTTGTACCCCTTTCTTTCCCACAAACTTTGCTTTTTCAATCATGTTTGGGGAAGGGGGTGGTAGGTGTAAGTATTGGCCACTCTCGATCTTGTTTTAGATGGATAAGTGATGGAGATTGATAATTGGCGAATAGTTAATGATGAGATGATTTTTTTGCAAAAAAATTGACAAATGGCAAATAGTAAAACATGACAGGCAATTGAGGTGAAATTGAGCTTGTACTCAAAACTTTTGATCAAGAAAATTTTGTCTTGTGATTTTTTGAGCTTCAATTATACTCCCAATTTTGGAGTTATTTATACCTTCTTTCGGTGTGTATTTCATTGATTGCATGTGATTGTCTCTAGAACTTGCCTTGATTCTCTATTTTGAATAAGCCGGTACATTGTGTAACTTAGAAAATGATCTTAGCTAATTCTTGACTTTTAGCCTATTTGTAAACTTGAAAATGTTACACCTTTTCACAAAAAAATTGGAAAATAGCCCCTAGTTAGCCCCTTGAGCTTTTAGCTTTTCGTTTGATAGCCCAACTCTACAAGCCGAGTACCTCTCGATTTAGCCTTTGACCCTAATTGGACTATTTGAGTATGAGGGAAGCGGTTGGAAGGTAGTCGGGTAAAATTTGGGATTAAAAGGGTAAATTTATTGGGGATATTGAAGGGTGAAAAGAATTGAAACAATAGGCAAAGAATTGGGAAAATTAGGAAAGGAAAGAAAAAGTCGTATGTATATATTTAGTTCATTGCTTTTGATTGGGAGAGACTAGTAACATAAATGTTTTTTTGACCAATGTTCTGAAAGTTGAAAAATTCAAAAGAAAACACATCCAAGGGAGAATTGAAAAAAAAGCTAAATAGGTGCTTGTATAAATAAAAATGAAAATAAATAGTATATAAAAAAGAGTAGCAAACCCAAAACGTTGAATGAGAAGGCTAATACAAAGCCAGAAAAATGCGGCACAACGCGTATATCAAAGTCAAGTGTCGAAACTACCACAAGCCGGTAGTAGACTATATAAGTCTAGCATATCTAAGATGCTAAATGTGGGGGAGCAGCCACTCAGGGGAACCAAGTGTCGTGAGTGCAAAGCCAAACACTCATAGGGTCGGGTAAGATCTGTGGTCCGGGAAAAGCATCCGGATGGCAACCAACATGTAGAGCAGGGAATGTTATGTTGGTACAAACGAAACCAGCTGAAGGCGGCAGAGCAAAGAATGTCGTGGAGGTTCCGTCTAGGGCGGTAGAACTGCCGGGCATGCAACATCAGGAAAACGCCTAGGAACCTGGGTTCCGAATGCTGTGTAGCATGCACGAATCTTCCCACAGTGGGAGATACTTTGCTGGCCTCGTTAAAACCCACTATTGGAAAAACCTTGTGGGAAAAAGCCAATAGTGGGAAAAAAAGTACCAGCCAAAGCCCAAAAGGCCAATGTCCGTCACATCAGATAATTCGTCAATACAAAAGTAATCCAGGACAGGTTCCTACATAAGAAAACGGGGGAGGGACGGTAAAAGTAAAAGCCAAGGATCACTCCAAGGCAACCGAAATCTGCAAAATCACTGGAGAGGGGAATGTCAGAAGGTCAGTGTACACGATAATACTATGTATAGAAGTCGCGAGAAGAAATGTCGGCAACATGTAGGGGTAGGGGGTTCCACCAAGTAAAAGGCGTCCGGAGAGTAGAGAGGGCATCAGCAGCCTGATTGCCTTCTCTGTATATGTGCGAAACCTTGAATGTGATGTCCCCTAAGGGATGCAAGGCGCGAATCCAACGTGCACGAAGATGCCATGGTACATCAAGAGATCGGGACTGAAACGCCTGTACTCAAGCTAAATCTTGTGCCAACCACGATCCATGGCCAGCTCGATCGCATAGATAGTAGCTTGAAGTTTTGCTTCAAAAGCAAAACCCCGATTGGATGAGACAGAGAATCCTCCCAAGGTGAAACCTCTACAATTCCGAAAGATGCCTCCCCCAAAGGTAAGGCTGGGTGCCCCTTCTGCACTACCATCCATGTTAACCTTGATCCATCCAGGGGAGGAGGGAGTCCAAATGATAGTCTTCACCATTTGAGGCTTGGCCAGAACACCACGTACACGTGGTGAGTTAGAATGTTGAGCTCCTGAACCTAGTTGTGCATGTGTTCCGGAATCAGGGAAGAGGATTCCCGAATGCAAGAAAGAATGACAGAGAGAGCCTGCGTAGGATTGGCCTCCTAATCATCGAAGATGGATCTGTTCAGCCCAAATGGACGTGACAAAGGCAACCCTCCAAAGCGCGGTGAGTTGCGAGCTGAAGTGGACCTGCATAGCCTGTAAGAGAAAACTATGGAAACCATTGTGAAAAGCAAGGGAAATATCAAAAGCCCAATAGAGTTTCGAGAGAATGGTAAGGGAGAAAGAGCAGCTAGAAAAAATGTGATTAGCAGACTCCCCTGATGTATGGTAGAGGGCGGAGATGGGAGGGCCCTGAATATGGTGTGACTGAATAATCTCCCAAGAAGGAAGTCTATGATGGATCGCACTCCAAACAGTATAAGAACGACAGGGAGGGATAAATGAAGCCCAGATCCATTTCCCCCAAGAAGTGACTGGAAGGAGGTCTGAAAATGATTATAGGCCAGAGTCGAGGTCATAGTGCCCGTGGGAGAACGAGTCCAAACTGTATGATCCGGTGTGGAGGGAGAGATGGCCATGGCAACTATGTCCGTAGCAATAAGAGGGTAAGTCTGGACAAAAAGTCCATCCAAATGCCAGACCCCATTAATGTGATAATCCGAAATCAAGTGCTGAAAATGTGAGCAGGCTCCAGAAGCATGCCAATTCGGCCGGCGATGGAGTAACCGAGCCAATTGTTAAGCCAGAATCTAACCGAGGTGTTTGGACCCACAATCCACTAAGATTCTGAGAGGAGCTGTCTGATGAAAGGTCTAGTGGAGCCAAGAAGGGAGGAGCGAAGACTGGAGGTCTTCAGAGCACCAGAGACAGAGAACCAACGGGATCGAAGAAAAGCCATGCCCGGGTGAGTAGAATTCAAAAGGTCCCATGCGAATTTCAGCAGAAAAGCCGCATTGACCTTGCGAATCGAGCGAATACCCAAACCGCCCTCAGCTTTGGGTGCGCAAACACGTTTCCAGGAGATGTTGAATTTACCTCTTTGTGTTGTGTTGCCCGTCCAGATGAAATTGTGCATGGCCTTGTCAACATCAGCGAGGAGCGATAAAGGCCAACTATAAACCATCATCGAGTGGACGAATGAGCTGGAGATCACAGAATTCACCAGGCAGGTCCAGCCTGCCATCGAGAGAGAAGAGCCCACCCAGTTTGAGAACTTAGCGCGGATGGAGTCCGCCAAGGGCTGGAAATAAGCAAGCCTTGGTGCTCCAATAAAGATGGGGACCCCAAGGTACTATATCGGTAAAGAGCCTTCGCTCATCTTCAAGACACGAAGAATCCGCCGCTTGATATTAGTGGCCTTATCCACACCAAAGAAGACTCTAGACTTATCAGTGCTAACGATTTGGCCTGAGAGCTTCCCATGGAGCTTGAGAATCTGACGTAGCTTCCTAACATTGGACAAGTCAACATTGCAGAAAATGAGGATATCATCTGCGTAGAACGAGAAGGGGGGACAGGGAACGCCCATCATAGCCATAGCCGGACGGATAGACTGCTTGTGATCGCAGTCAATGATGAGCCTACCCAAAAATTCTTCAGCGTGACAAAATAAGAGAGGGGAAAGCGGATCCCCCTGTCTAACACCACGTGAACATGCAAAGTAACCAATAGGAGAACCATTAATCAGGATGGAAAGTCTGGCAGAGAGCAGAATAGAGGAGACACGATCCACAAACCAATCCAAAAAGCCCAAATATTTCAGAAAATGCAGAAGGAAATCCCAACGGACCGTGTCGAAAGCCTTGTGGATATCAATTTTAAAGGCCATACCACCCTCATTATGCATGTCCAAACAGTTAAAGCACTTAGAAGCATAGGCAATACAATGATGGATGCGCCTACCTGGCACAAAGCTAAACTGATAGGGAGAGATGTGGGAGCCCACGAAGCTGCCCAGCCTAGAAGCGATGATCTTGGTGAGGACCTTGAACAGAAAATTACTAAGGGCAATAGATCGAAAGTTCTCCACTCGGTTGGCCCCCTTCTTTTTGGGGATGAGGACCACAAAGCTCGAATTCAGGCCAGTGGGAATGAAGCCATGACGAGTAACACACAACAGCGACAATGTCAGAGCGAATGATGTCCCAATAGACCTGGAAGAAGCAACCAGAGAAACCATCCGGGCCAGGAGCACTATCTGCTGAAAGAGAGAAAACCGCTGAGTGGATTTCCTCAGGAGTAGGGTCTGCCATGAGAATGGAGTTCTCAATGTCAGAGATGGAGGGGCTGATGATGTCCCTGACCGCGGAGAGATCAATAGGTGATGAGGCAGGAGGCTCCGTGAAAAGAGTGGTAAAGAACTGAACAATGTAGTCTGCAAGGTGGCCTAGGTCTTCCATCAGAACACCATCAATCATGAGAGGCGAGAGGTGTTGTCTCACCTTAGAAGCAGTATGTATTCTGTGGAAAAAAGAGGAATTACGATCCCCATCCTTGAGGCAACTAAGACGATTCTTCTAACTAATAAATGCTTGTTGTTGGGCAAGAGTGCGGTTGATAAGAACCTAAAGATCCACCTCCTTCTCGCAAAGGGCATTTGAATACCCCTGCTCGTAAATAAACTCTTGTAGGGCTGCTAAATCCGCGTAGTGTTCGGCCAGAGTGGTGTGGATATTGCGAAAGTTGTTGGCATTCCAATCCTTGACAACTTCCTTCAGTCTCTTCAATTTACGAACTACCCGAGAAAGGGGGTCCGCACGGGCTAAGGGGGCAGCCCATGAGTCATTGACCAAAGAACGAAAGTTTAGGTGATCCGTCCACATCTTCTGAAACCGAAAAGGCCGAGGATAAGAAGGAGTAGAGTCTGTGCAATTGATCAGGAGCGGAGGATGATCAGAGTTGTTCCCGAGTAATGTCAACGCATGGATAGAATCCCAAAGAACCATGAAATCGTTATTAACAAAGCCCCGGTTAAGCTTAGACGCTTTAAGAGAGCCAATGGTGCGGCGAGAGCACCAGGTGTAAGTGCAACCCTCATTCTCCATTTCCAGCAGATCAGCATCATCGATAGCCTGTATAAACTCAGAACAAGCAATAGGGAGAGGGGAAGCCATACTCATGCGCTCATGCGCAACAAATACAACATTAAAGTCACCAATAATACAGCAAGTCAGAGAGGCAACATTAATGAGATCAGACCATAAAGACCGACGATCAATGTATCCATACACGCATGAACAAAGGCAAGGTTCATGGGAACATCCCAAATAAAAAAATAAACCAAAAGCAACTGATTTGAGAAATAGATAACAGTAGAGGAATCCACAAAATCAGCACAACAGAGAATCCAAATATTAGGGAATAAAGGGGGAGGGAGTTTCCACCGAGGAAATGGAGGTGAAGAGACCTCCAAAAAGTATGAGGGAGAGAAGAAGAGCGTACCTTAGGCTCAACAATGGCGAGCCAGTCAGGGGAGTGTAGTCGACAGAAATCCCGGAGAGAGTTCCTAGACTGATCATTCCCCATGCCACAGATGTTCCATATCATCAGCTTCATGTCCAATCTGTGTGTAAGTCGTTTTCAGGAGGAGGGTCATCCAACTCTACCTCGTTGGCCCAATTACCCAGGACAGCCCGGTGCATGTCTCTTAGGGCATCCAAGTTGGGCCTATCCAGAACATGAAAATCTGATTTTGCGACAGAGTCCATATCCTCAATGATTTTACCCCTCCGAGGGGGTATTGAAGCAGAGCGAGGGCGTAAAGAATTAGCGCACCACCGACGAAGTGCTTCCACATGAATCGAGGGAGCTGTCGAGAGTGGTACCACGTCCATGTGGGGGAGCCGAATGTAGCACCAGCTCCATAGATAAGGGAGTCGAAACCCGATATGACGTGACATTGTTGACTTGTGCCAATGATGGTTGCGAAGGCTGCATGTCCTCTCGATAGGAAAGTGTCGGCAAAATATTAAAAGAATTCCCATCATGAGTTGACTCCTTGTGCGACGTGGACATAATATGGAGACGGGTCACATCTGGCGTAACTTTAGAGTGAGACACCGAGGCAAGCTCATAGTTGTTGGTAGAGAGGGAAGCTGATTTACTAAAAATAGCAACATCTCCATGTGTACGGTGCACGGGCTCCACCAAAGGAGAAATAAACTCCTTATGAGAAGATGAATTTCTATAAATAGTAAATCCACCATGCATGTCATGCATGGGCTCTGAAATGGGTGCATAGCAAAGTGGAGAAGATGGCGATGTGTCCCCGACGTCCGACGGAGTCGATACCGACGTAGAACCTCCCTCCATGGCCAAAGTGCTCAAGACGTCAAATGAATTCAACGTGGTCGGGAAGTGAGATGTGTGTGTGGTTGGCGTCGAGGTAGCTTTCGGTCTGTAAACCATGCGTGATCGCCCTCCCGATCGGTCCCTAGTGATAGACCGAGGTTTGGACAAAAAAAACGAGCCAAGTTCATAGGAGCCGTAGTAGTCGGGGCTAGCCTACCCATGTACGAGTCCCTTCCCATATGCGAAGCTGGTGCTCGATGAGAGGCTACGGCATTTCGTTTCTTGCAAAGTGATAACCGTATGTCCAAAAGTCAGGGTACTTCTCGTACACAATAGAAGCTGTGGTGAGTGTGCCATCGCCTTCGATAGTGACCTTGTCCAGTAAATGGGTCAACTTAGCAAAATCAATTTCTACCAACACCCGGGCGAAGTGACCCAGAGAGCCTTCAATCGCACGCTCATTGTAAGGGGTTGCCAATCGATTTAGCAATACCCTAAAGACAGGGGGTCCCAATGTTCCATCCCGAGCTCGTAGATGCAAATCCACACTTGAGCGACCGAGATATGCAACTTGTGCGGATTGAAATTGGGAACCCAACGCGTCAATCGTAGTGTTCTAGGCTTGAGAGACCAGGCGGAGTATGAAAAAGCTTTGGAGCGATCACTATTGTTTGTGAATTGGAAATTGTAGCATCCTCGACCCAACAATCCAATCTTCCATTCAAATTGAGTTTTCCAGATGTCTGTTGGCTTTAATTTAAGCTCAATTAGAGACCACGGTTTAACCTTTTTGATGTAAAACAACCTTCCAATTAGAGTCTGGGATAAGAATTCCACCCTTTGTTTGTAATGTATTTCATCCACAGTGATGAAATAGACGTCCCCTTTGAGGACCGGTTCATATGGTTTCTGTCGTCGGGGCGGCGGTGGTGATGAGGCAGCAACCGGTGTCACATCTATCAGCGCCCGGGGGGTCGGAAGTGGTATCGGAAGAGAACCAACCCGTAAAGTAGACGTTCCAGGATCTGTCGGATATCCAACCGATGATCCCGTTGTGTACATGTTCCCCAATGCCGAAAATAAACCAGCATTGGGGGGTCATGAGTAGGCAAAGACGAAACGCAAGAAGAGGGGGATGAACTCATAGCATGCATGGTAAGAGGGCTCATGCAAGAGGGGACAACACCACTGTTCATTAATTTAAATAAATTGGTGAGTGCTGAAAAGTCAGCACCAGACTCACTAAGACTATATGTAGGACCATGCAACATATCACGTGAGTTATTAGTGGGAAATATGGGAGCCATCCTAGAACTATTAGGCAAAAGAGAATTGCAAAAAGTCGTTGAATTCTCCATGTGAATAGAATCAACAACAATGTTCGAAAAAGGCAAGCCAACAGATGAATTGCTATTAGGCAGAGATGCATTAAATGCAAAAGTGGGTATGCATGGGGGTGGGGCAGAAGAGAGAGAATGAACATTAAATGCATGCATGGAATTTGAAAGAGAATCCGCAGAAGGCAAAGGATTCATGGTTGCATCTATTGCCAAAATAGAATGACGACTTGTCGTGCATGTGGGGGGAACCTAATCATGGGTCTCTCCCATGGAAGCCTCCAGCAAGGGTAAAACGACGAAAATGACTGGAGCAGGGCCCGGAGGAGGGACGGAGCGGTCCGTCGAGGGCCGGTTTGAGTCTAGGAGCCATGGGAGTTGCCGGCTTGAGTCCAGGAGGGAGTATATCGCCTCCATTGTATGAAGTTCCAAGATAGGAGGTTGAGAAGCGATCATTGGAGGAACCGGCGAAGGTGGTAAAGCTGTGGCATAGGTTGCCGGAGCCGCCATAATAGAAAATGAAGGTGTAGGCGAGGTACGGGAGAACGTCGAGGGCCGCCTCCTAGCTTTGAGTAATGGCAACAGCCATGGGAGATGGGAGCAAAGCTCTAGGAGCCATACCAGTTCTTGAGCCGACTCGGGCGGCGAAGGTGGGACCTTGGTGGAAGACTCGTGAGAGTTTGGACTCAACGGAAACCTGGTGCTGAAGGTATTCAACCAAGGGAAGATGGCACATAATGATTCAAAGTAGGAAGAATAAAGGTCTTCCATGGACGACGGTGGTCCAGCGAGGAGAAGAAGTGGAGAGATGGATGGTGGAGGGTGGGGCAAAGACGACAAGGGGGGAGGAGGGGTGAACAGAGAAGGGTGGTGGGTGGAAAAAGACGATAAGGGGAAGGAGAGAGAAGAGAGCATTTCTCTCTCTACATTTCTCTCTCTAGCGTTTTGAGTTCTTAATTGAAAAAGAAGCATTTAGGTTATGAGTTTGTGGTAGGGTGGAGAAGTCAATTTAGGGATTGGTTTATTAGGGAAGTGAGAGAGTGAGGAAGAGTGAATGATGTTTGAGGAGTGATTGAGAGTAGCTAACTCAATTAGTCCAAGAATTAGTCACTTGTGCCCATATCTATCCCACCTTACCTCAAACCAACATTACAACAAAAAATAAGACTTTTTTTTTTTATTCTTTATCACACGTGTTGAATGCAAATTCGAATTCAGAAGATTGACAAGCATATGGTAGTCGTTGCACGCATTTTAATGTGAGCGAAAAATACTACCTATTTGATACACTTGAGAGTCTAGAGATACACTCACCCAGTGAGGATCTTTAGTTGAGGGTTTTCAAGTCTCAAAAGTAGTTGAAATTGTTATATCATATATGCTCATCTTATCATGATTGCCTTGCTTTTGAAAACTTCATCTGAAACTGAATTCGCCACTTAAATCTTCCATAACACGTGTTTTTTTTCTTCTTTGTCTTTACTTCAATCTGTTCAGGACGAACATAGGTTTAAGTTTGGGGAGATTTGGTACACATATTCATGCATGCATTTTAGGTAGAATTAAGTGTCGTTTTAATGACATTTGCATGCATTTTTTACCGTGTATTGTTCATATTTGTATTATTGGACCATTTAATGTGTTTGAGCTCGTTTCAGGACAATACAGGTAATATAGGACCAAAAACAAGTCTCGAAGAAGTCTGGAACGAAAAACGAGCCAAGGATAAAACAAGGGGGTAAGAGTTTCGAGCGAAAAGTAGCGCCCGCGACTTGTGATCGCGACCACGACCAATCTAGCAAAACTAGCCAAAAAAAACCAAGTCACGGTTCACAGCCGTGGCCGCGACCAAGTCCGCGAACCCAATTGTTGCCCTAGCTGAATAAAGGGTTCGCAGCTGCGACTCAGAGTCACGAACGTGATCCGATACCCTGTTTTTAATCGTGAAACACATTTTTGGGCATTTTTCTGCCCAACACTTTCTCCTGTATATATAAGGTCAATTTTGAATTTGACCTAACTAAGCACCCATTGCTCACACATATTCAGCCACCATTCACCATTGGAAGCAAGGAATTGGAAGAGGGTTGACGATCAAGATAATCAACTCAATCTTTTGGTTTATTCTATCTTATTTTAATGTCTTCTTTGATTTTCAGTTGTTTTATCTTTGTAATAGTTGATATGAGTGGCTAGCACTCTAATTTCAGCCCTTGATCATTGGTTGAACCTTGGATTTAGGATGTTTATGTAATTTTTAAGGTTATTAACCGATTGGATTATGTTTTGGAATGTTATATGTTATTTGGGATTGTTGATTCACACTTATGAATTGAATTGTTGTTTGATCACCCATTTGGATATTTGTTTGTGTGTTGCTAGAATTTGGTTTGTAATCTGTACATTTTATGAATCTGATTCCCATGTAGCGAACGATGGATTTATTCTATTCGGGATAACATAGAGTTCGACCCTAAAATCGAGCTTGTGAGTTTTATTTCGTATCTACTCCGTTTTCTTGATTCTTAATGCATTTGACTATTGAATCTTAGAGAGCTTGTTCTAGGAATTGATAAGTTGAGTAGGATTAATTGAAGATCTTGTTTTGATAAATTATACTGAAGAGACAACAAGGTCAATAGAGCTTGTTAATAATCTTGGAGTAGGGATTCTAAGGCTAAATCAATCGGGTAGTAACATCAATTATATAGATTATCCAGGCCAAGGGGATACTCGATCAAGGGTTGAATCCTTTTATCATTTATAAAACCAAAAATCATTCTCTTATCTTTGTTTACTTGAATTATTTTCTTTATAAATTTAGGTGTTAGTTGTGATTCCATCAAAACTCTCCCCTCCCCCAACTTCTTTATTGTTTACTAGCTTATTTATATTATATTGCTTGATCATAATAATTTAATACATAAAGCAAAATTGTTCGATCATTTCTCGTGGAATCGACCCTTATTTACCACTCTACTAGTTAGAGTAGTAGATCAATGATAAGTATATATATATATATATATATATATACATATATATATATATATATATATATATATATATATATATTAATTTGGTAAGGCAAATGATGCACTTACTACCAGTTTCTTCCTCCTTGAACATCCGTCTCTCACTGATATCGATGGGTTTGAAGACCTCGCCAATTGGAAACTTCATTCCCAGCTCATCTTGCGTTGACTAGGCAGTCGGATATAGACGAATTTATGACATTTCAACCCAGTCATGTGGCACGGGGGGAGGGAGGAGGAGTTGAGGAAGTTAAAAATGAGAGCGAGGGTTCTAGGCCATGTGGAAGAAGAAGAGCACAACGGGGCCCGAGGCGAGCTGCCTCACCTTTATTTATTCGTTCACCGAATCGATGAATCTTATAAGGGATGCGCAAAAACAATGTGTGGACAAAGACATTGCATGGAGGCAGATGCAAGAGCAACACTGGACTCTAGAGGATGAGATATGGAGAAAATGCGTCAATGGAAGCACCAACAAGACCGAAGGTGGGAGATAGAGACCCGATGGCGACAACAAAATGATCAGCAATGGGATCACATGTCCAAATATTGGAGCCAAAGGGGTCATGAACCCCCTCCGCCACCTCAATGCCATATATTGTGAGCCAGGAACAAGGCGTACCACTTGCTTACCACAAACCTTGGTCGGAGGAGGTGTATGTGAGACGTCTAGGCCGTTTTTTCTTTATGTTATTTTATTTTTAGTTTTTATGTGCTATTGTTTCGTGGTTGTTTTGTTTTGTCATCTTTGAATTGTTTAGTGGTTGCTATGAGGTACTCAAATCATTGAAGGGTGTGTGAACCCATTGTTGCGTTATCATGTTCTGTTAGTTTAGGTTATTTTTATTTTTTTACTTTTGCATTTAGTTTAATTATTTATTTCTTTATATGCTAGTTTATATTTTTGTTTAGTTTAGTGAGTCAAAACCTGTTGATTGTGATCTTGAAGAATGAAAAGCTAAAAGAAATGGTTGATAGATGATGATGTGCCAATTATTAGACGATTTTAAAAGTTCTTTTTATACACATAGAAGAGCATGATAGGCATATTGAGATGAAATTGAGCTTGAACTTTGAATGATGATCAATTAAGCCGGTGAGATTTGAGCTTTAATTGTACTCCCATTATTAGAGTAGTTTATTTTCTTTCAGTGTGATCTGTTAGCCATAATATCATTTTGTCTCTAGAACTTACCTTGAGTTTCTTTATGAATTGTGTCAAGTACACATTGTGACTTAGAAATTGATTTTAGACATTCTTTTCTTTGAGTCTTAAATTGACCTTTTTACCGAAACTTGAAACATAGTCTGCCACTTTGAACCTCGAGCTTCCTTTTTTTATTAGCCATACATTATAAGCTTTATACCGTTCTTTTAGTCTTTGGACCTTTAAATTGAGTTAGGGGGGGGGGGGGTGTATTGGAAGGTAAAATGGATAAAAGCATAAAGAGAGGAGTGGAATAGATGATTGGGATAAGTTGGTGGAAAAGATATATTGTTATAAGCAAAAGAAGAGGAAAAAATGATCACTCCTAGTTTATTTGTTATGTATTTTTGTTTATCTTAAAAAAAATCCGAAATAAAACTGTGTATATTAGATTAGCTTATTTTGTTGTTTAGGAGGGATTAGATAAGTGCTTGATATGCCAAATGATTAAATAGTTGAGTAGTCCCAAAGTGATACACAAATAAGTTAGGGATTGGAAGCAATTGGTTGGTGAAGTGAATTGAGAAGTGCTTTTGAGGGGTGAAGAAACCATATTGTATGGTTTTCTCAAAAATTAAAGAGAGAGGATTGAGGGAACATTGTTGAGGGGTAGTCGGAGTAGGAATAACTTGATTAGTCCAAGAATAAGTCTTTTTGTTTTATCCAAATCTATCCCACCTTATCTTAAGCTTACATTACAACAAAAAATAAAGATTTTTCTAATTCTTTGTTCACACGCGTCGAGTACAAAATTCTAAGTTAGACAATAGGAAAGCCTATGGTAGACGGTGCATATGGTCCAATTTGAGTGTAAACACGTCCTATTTTATACACTTGAGAGATGAGTGATACATTTTACTAGTGAGGATCATATATTTAAAAGTATTTTATCTCGAAAGTAGTTGATTCATTGCCATGTCGTAAATGCTCGAGTTTCTACGGCATCTATTTCGTTGAAAAAAAATGATAATGAGGCTAGAGTCATCATTGAGTTTCCCAAAATGCCTGAATTCTTTTTTTTTTAAGTTTTTGATCTCCGGGGACGAACAACAGTTTAAGTTTGAGGGATTTTGATACTCGTTATGTATGCAAGCATTTATGTCGATTTAGAGGGCTTATATTCATATATTGTGTCATGCGACGTTTTTATGTTTTTTTAAGGATATTTAGGTGATTTTATGCCAAAAAGTCCTTTTGGACGAAGTTTGGAGAGAAACAAGCAAAGACAGTAGGAAGAAAAAAAGGAAAGCACTAAGGAAACACCAAGGTTGAACTTGGTCGAGTCCATAATTGGACTCGGTCGAGTCAATGTTTCATGTTTTTACACGAGTTTGGCCTTTATGATCGACTTGGTCGAGTTGCATTTGTGACTCGGTTGAGTCAATACTTCATGTTTTTTACGTGTTTGGAGTTAAAGATCAACTCGGTTGAGTGCAGGAAGTGACTCGATCGAGTCCTGGAGATGACATTGTTGAATCAGTCGAGTCAATATAATGACTAGGTCGAGTCACTATTTCG
The DNA here is from genome assembly GCA_958295605.1 of Ajuga chamaepitys. Taxonomy (NCBI): domain Eukaryota; kingdom Viridiplantae; phylum Streptophyta; class Magnoliopsida; order Lamiales; family Lamiaceae; genus Ajuga; species Ajuga chamaepitys. The sequence continues at coordinate 37,625,126 of OY282495.1, forward strand.
GGGTTGTCCTATGTTTAAGAAACTCGACCGATTCAATATAATAACTCGGTTGAGTCAGTGTTTCGGGGTTTTCATTTGATTAAGAAACTCGACCGACTCGATCGAGTCAGATTAAGTGACTCGGTCGAGTCACATAAGTTAGTTTGTGACTTCCTTCCACGATTAAGCCTAATTTTGGCCCGTTTCAACCTCAATCCATCCTGCACTATAAATATATGGTCCCAAGTCCGAGAAAGAGACATTGAGTAACATTGAAGATCATTGAAGCTAGGATTGAAGAGCAAGGATCGCAAGAGCTGAAGATCGAGATTGATATACCAGGATATGTTTGCTTTCGTTTATTTTAATAAATCAACTATGTTTGTCTATGAATTATGTTGGTTTTTATCTTTAGACATGAGTAGCTAAATTTCTTGTGCACTAGGGTTAGAAAGTAAATTACATATTGAGTATGTTTTAAATTTATACGTTAAATTTTAGACTTCATTTTATTTTTTCTCTATGTATTTATTTTATTCATATGATTTTGTCAATCTGATTTATTGATATTTGTCTATGAGTTTAACGATTTGCCGTCCGAGATGAGAGTGTTGTTAATAGAGTTACAACACATAGCGTAGATACTAATATTCGTTCGAGAGGAGTGAGGTGTTTACGTAGGCATTGGTTTAGGTTCTTTTGGGAGTCATTATGTGATAATTAGCCCGAGAGGGTAATTATCCTTATATGATCTACAAGTTAGCAACATCCGAGAGGAGGGCTAATCAACAGTCTGCCACCTAATAAACTATACAATCGGTTTAATAGTCTAGAATTTAGGATAATCAAACGTAGGAAATCGTAATTACAATTGAAGCCCTCGAATACGTCTTAACGTCATTTGAATCTTTCCTTGTTAGTTGTTTTCTTGTTTACTAAGCAAATAGTTAATTAATTTTAAATTTTGCAATTTAAGCTTTAGATTAAACAACTAAATCCTTTTATTCGAGAGTCTAGATAGAGTAGAATTATTAAAATTAGGGTATTAGATTGAACATAGGACATGGTCTATGTGGGATCGACCTTATTTGCCACTAGCTACACTAGCAATGTACAGTTGCGGTTACTAGGTTAGAAAACAGTGCATCACTAGGTCACCCGGATCTCCCTACACACTTGGCAAACAAATCAATGATACCAACTCAAAATAAAATGGAACATTTATTATTAAAAGAACTTGATTTTCTTGGAATGAGTGACATATATTAACGTATGCAGAGTGAAGTGTTGGGGGATTAATTAGGGTTTAGAGTTTAGGTTTAGGTAGATAGGAGCCCATCACAGGATCTCAAGAGCTCACATTTTGAGATCTTCAGATCATGGGCATTATGAAGGTAAATCGGACCGAGTTTTTCTTCAACTAGTAAAACGGAGACCGGTTCCACTTGGCCAATCCTAGAATGAGAAGAACCGGCTGATGGATACCCCCGAGCATCGGGCACCAATCATCATTCATCATACACCACCACCGCAGGTTGAGCAGGGCCAAATGGCGCCTAAGGAGCCCCCAGCACCAGTGGGTCATGATACTGCTTTAGGGAGAGTGATACGACAATTCGAGGTGCTAGAGATGTCGACCTGCGACTACTTAGCCAGCCTCGACCGAGATGTGGCAAACATATATGGAAACCTGACATGCCACTAATTGATTCTTCAACAGTTTCGTCAGTGGCACTCTGGATCATCGCTGCTAGAGGTGGAAAAATCGGCCTGACCCGATTTTAGATGGACTGGGCCATAGAAATATATGACCGAAGTACTATTTGACCCGACCAAGCCAGCCCAACTATTTAGGCTCGACCAAATTTTGGATCGACCTGACTCAGCTCGAAATATAGCGTTGGCCCGACGGGCTCGGCAAGACCAAGCCGGGCCGCCCGAATTGCCTCCTCTAATTGCAGTACCCTCCTTCGTAAACCTAGATATTTGTTTTCTCTTGCTTTTGTAAGTCCACCCACAGTGTACCACTTATCCCCTCAAACTTGTTCTCAAGACAAGATTAGGGGAGGAGCTTGAAGTGATACACCCGTGGAATATTTTTATTTTCTTTTGTTTTTTCCTTGTTTTATTTGCTTTTTATTTTAGGATGTGATTTTTCTGATTAATTATTTGCCATGAAATAGAATAGTTTAAATTGTTAAAAATTGGATTATTTAAAATTTTGGACTTGATAGTCAGTAAAATTTTATTTGCAGTGTTACATATATATATATATATATATATATATATATATATATATATATATCATTTTTATTATTTTGCACGTTTAATTTTATTAGGAGTGGATAGTCGAAAGAGGCGTGAAGCTGGTAACGTCGCTGGCATAATAAAAGGATCATGGTGACAAGCTTGTGATGAGCCAATTTTCTATAAATATTTAAAAAATACACATGGTACATAGACGGACATAGGGAGATAAAATCACAGTTAGTTTTTTAGGCATTGGTCAAAAAGCCGTGAGATTTGAGCCATAATGTGAATTCAAAATGTTGGGGTATTATCTGATTTTTCATGTGTGTATTTCGTTGATCATATAATATTGTATCTCTAGAACTTCTCTTGCGTCTGTCTTGATTTGACTTGTTTATTAGCTTAGAAAATGATCTTAGGCATTATTTGTCAAACCTTCCTTACCAATTTTTTTTTTCCTAATTAATCATTTTAAGCCTAAGCTTTTCTTAATAGCTATAATCCAAGCTCATATCCTATTTTGTCGTTTACCCAGTACTTGGACTATTTGAGTAGAGGAGAGAGGGAAAAAAATTGAGTGAGAGCGGCATCGGGTAACTAGAAATAGATAAGTGGTTCGGGAAAAGATTGATACTTTCTGTTGGTTAGAATATAACTAGATAATTTTAGTTGCCTAGACAAAAAAGATTGTTGTGTAGGTAAGGGTATTACACAGTACGCTTATGCCCCTTACACTGTAATTTCGTTCAAAAAGAAATCCTAAGGTAATCAAGAAAGTCTAGTAAGGAATATTTTCATTAAAAATAAGGTTAGTGGTAGTGCTAACAATTAAAGTCTTAACAATTGGCTAGTGTATTAACAAGAGATAAAGAAATACTTCTTTAGCTTTGACTAAGATATGGAAAGAGAGGGAATTGTGAGTTTGAGAGTAGTTGAGAGTAAGGTTGCAGAAGTCGTTAGGCGCTAGTCAGGCGGTAGACTAAGGCCTAGCGACTAGTCGGGGCCTAGACGGGATAATCGGTTTCTAGGCGTGACTAGGCAAGGATGGATCGGGAAATAAACGTATGCAGCCAATGAGAACCTAACACCTTGTCGGGGATTAATCGGAGCAAGTCGGGGATTTTTGCAACAAAGGTTGAGAGTAGCTAACTCATTTAGTCCAAGTTGGGTCACTTTTTCCATATGCTTATCCCACCTCTACAAAAAAGCCTACATTACAACCAAATAAAAATATATATTTTATTTTTAAGCTATACACATTTAAGTACAATGACGAGCTAGACAATGTGCAAACATATGGTATGTTTTACGCATGATGCTACTCGCTGAGCAAAATTGTCCTATATTATATTCTTGAGTGAAGAGTGATACACACAACCAGTGAGGATCATTGTTTAGAGAGATTTAACTCCTACGAGTAATTGAAGTGTGTTGGTTACTACATGTCCCTATTTTTGGGTTGTATATGTTTTGCAAAATAAAGCCTGAAGCATATTATTTGTCATTGATCCATAATAAAATCCGTGCATGTTCTAGTTCTCATTTCCCTTTTTTAGTTGTTCAGGACACATAATAGTTAAGTTTAGTGGATTAATGATCACTCCATATTTTATATGATTTTTAGACACATATTTATAGCTGAAAGGGTGTATTATTGCATTAAAGATTACTTCTTAGACTCATTTCATATGTTTGGCGGATTCACATGTTTTTTGGTTTTGTAGTGTTTTTAGTACGGAACAGTGCATTTTTGGAATTTTGTGTAATCGTAACTCTAGACGGATAAAAGAAGGCCTGGATTAAAGGAATTAAGGAATTTGACCTAAATAGCCTTTGGATAGACCCAAGAAGGATTTGAGAAGCCCAAAAGAGGAGCCAAAAAGAGAAAGAAAAAAAACAAGCAGCATTTGCTCCACTGGACCAACTAATGGTTTGGTCATGCAATGCCTTACTGAGAGCACATGGTTAAAACAAATAGTATATGCTCGATCGAACAAGCTAGTGGTTCGGTTGTGCATCCTACAAAATCATGAATTTCCCAGATGAAGAACGTTTGCTCGACCGAACAGCTTAGTGGTTTGGTCGTGCAAAGCGCATTTAGTTTTGACGGTTGACATGGATTTGAGGATTTTATCCGAATTAATTCTCATATTTATTTACTGTTGCGTAATCCTATAAATACATAGTCTTATGTATTGTCATATACACAGTTTTATCATAGTTTTCAGTACATTCAGAGTTTAGAGTAGTTTGCCAAGGAGCCGGAGAAGATGACATAAATTCTTTGCCGGAATTGATCGATGATTGTAGTATTCTGACTCTTATTTTTAATTCAGATTTTATTATTGTTCACAATGATGTTATTAATGCAATCTCCAATTTTTTTCATATTCTACGGAGTTATATATTAGGGGTTAGAAAGTAGGTTTTAATTACAAATGTGGTTGTTTATATGTGCTATAATTGTACGTTCTTTTCATTGATGCTAGGATAGACTGATCACCTAGCCTAGCACTCTTGAATCACATACCCAAAATAAGACCAGAAGGTGACTGTATTGATAGAAAAATAACACAGGACATAATATATACTGAGAAATCGGAAGGGTAAGGTTAGATTGTAGAGGTATTTCCTAGGTTCGTTTAGGAGTTATAGGTACTTCAATTAGGATTGTTGTATCTTTTCAATAATCCACACTTTAGGCACTTCGAAAGGAGGTTTAAGATGCATAATCGAGAAACCCCATAGCAATAAGACATTGAAACTATAGTTATATATACTCATTTACATATGCAATTGTCTATGATTGCACTGTAGTTAATTATGAAATCTAAATCATAAGATAGTCTTTATCAATTGTTAATCTTCGTTAGTTAATTAATCATTTTATTTATTTCGTAATTAATTAATTAATTGTTCTCTTGCTATTGTCTTAGCTAGATATATACTTAGTAAGTAGGATAACTGCAACCCAATCATTTATTCGATCCGTCTAGATATTCGAGTATTAGAATCACGGTAGTACTTTGGTTAGGTTATCTTCACTAGTCCTTATTGATTACGTCGTGTATACATGCATTGTGGGTCGATGAAGGGGTACATTTAATATCATTTGGCCGTAATGTGCTTGAATTTGTTTTATTGTGCTAAATGACGTGTTTGTGTTGTTTCAGTGTTAATTAGGTAATTTTATGCCAGAAAATCATTTTGGACGAAGTTTGGATTAGAAACGAGCAAGATATGGGAAGAAATGAAAAAAAGTCGAAGTAGAATTTGAATGGTCTGACTCGCTTAAGGCCAGGAAGGAACTTGATCGAGTCAATTATAAGGTGAAAGCCAACTCAGTCGAGTTCAGAAAGAGACTCGATTGAGTCGAAGTGTGAAGTTTTATAACGAGTTAGGCAGAATCACTTAACTCGAGCGAGACAACATTCTGACTCGGTCAAGGCCAAATTGGCAGAAACCAAGCCAAGGGAAGAACTGGACAACTAGGGTGAGAGTTCTTGGACTCGGTCAAGTCGATTAAGACGGTTAATTTTTCTACACGCGTTTTAGCTTATTTTGAGCCTGTTTCAATCTTAGTCTTTCCCAAACTTATAAATACAAGTTTACAAGTCCGAATTTAACACACTTTCGTCATTGGAGAGCAGTTAGAGGCTTAAATTGAAGAGCAAGGGTCGCTGGAGACGAAGATCCAGATTCAAGATCCGAGTTTTGTTATTCCATTTTCATTCGTAATTCATACAAGGTGTTTGTCCATGAATTATCTTATCTACGAATTATGTTATAGGTAACTAATTCTATAGTGTTCTAGGGATAGAAAATAGGTTATTTATCGACTATGTTTTGATTACTTCCGTTTAATTCTAGACACCATTCTTATTTGATTATTGTTAATGCGCAATCCGGAAAACACCCAATCAAACAGTAATTAATGCGAAGGGAATGTAAAAACACACAATATACGTGGTTCGATCCGGAGATCTACGTCCACGGGCAGAAAACGACAATCGCCGAGGTGTTTCTTTCACTTGATTATCGAGTTTACAAGGAGTACTACAGAATACAAAGTCCGAACCCTCATTCAGAGTTCTTTTCATCTACTTATACTACTAAACTCAAACCCTAACTCAAACCCTAACTAAATCCCTATAATCTTGCCTCCTAAATCTGCATGGCAGTTGGGAAAAGATCATGGCAGTTGGGATTTACGTAACAGATTCGCATTCGCTGGGCCGAATGCGTGTTGCTGGGCCTGTTGGGCCTGGGCCTTTACGGTTGCTGGCATGCTCGTTGAACTGGTGAGTGGGCTCAGGTTTAACCCGACCCGAGGTAACCCGGCCCGAGGTAACCGGGTCATCCCTATCAGATGCCCCCCCCCCAGCCGAAGCGAGGTAGGAGCTTCGGTTGTCACCGGGGTGGAACCTGAAGCAAGGAAGTTCGGGGTCACGGGTTGGCCGAAGTGCTTGGTACGTGTAATGAGTTACCGAACTTGCCCGAGGCGTAAAACACGTCTGAAGTACATGACAGTCTGGCCGAGGTGTAAGGTACACCGGAGTGAGATTTTGGGCCGAAGTGGTTGGAACACCGGAGTGTAATAGTATGGCCGAGGCGAAAGGTACACCGGAGTGTATCTTGAATCTTCCTGAGGAAGGGTGAGGCTGATGCGATTGGCGGCGCCATAATGAGAGAGAGAGACGTGATTTGACACGCCCTGCGAGTTCCAAGACAGCTGTTCCCCACGCGTCTCGGTAACTGTAAAGCGCGTGAGAAGCACGCATGAATCTTCATCACTGAATTTGAATAGGCTGCATCAGAGCCGTCGGTTTTTTTTCATTTATATAAGGAATAACTGCACAGTAACTTTTCACCTTTTCATTGTGATTCATCGTTTTAGAAAGCGGGAAAAAGAGGATTCTTCATTCGCGATTCATCCCAGACCAAAACCTTCACAAATCATCCTTCCTTCTAACCAAGTAAGTATGTCTAACTCATCTTCATCTTCATCTTCATCTTCAGTAGGGGAGGTTGTCCCCGAAGGGGTGCCCGTTAGAGCCCCTCCCATTAGGGTGATCTATCCCATGAATAGTGAAGATAGACAGATCCACCGTGGTGATCTTAGCGAGATAAGGATAGAGACAGTGCATTTCCCTCGGTGCGAAGAGGAGATGGAGGGATTCGAGGTAGCGGGGGTAAGACCCACGGTGACCGAAAAGCAGATCAGGCGATGGGTGCCGAACTTCTTTCTGCCCTTCGATTTAGAGTTCATAATTCCCGAGGGCACAGACAAAGCTTGTTGCCCTCCCCAAGGGTTGATATCTGTGTATATAGACCAGCTCGCTGTAGGTTTGAGGTTTCCCCTATGGGAATTTTTGGTAAAATTATTAGATTATTATGGTATAGCGTTGGGTCAGTTAGGTCCGAATGCCGTGCGGCAGGTGGTGGGTTTTTTGGTTGAGTGCCATAAGGGAGGGTTAGTGCCCAGTATCAGTTTGTTTAGGCACTTTTTTCAATTGAAGACGATGGGGGTAAATACGGGTTGGTATTACCTTAACCCTAGGCCAGGGAAGAGGTTTAGGGTTAAAAACCCAAGTAAAATAGAAGGATGGAGGGGGAGGTTTCTATATGTCAGGCAGAAGGCAATTTTGCCCAAGTGGCAATCTTACCACGTTGTCGTGGATAATGCCCCGGGGGGAGAGCCCAAAGGTGCGAGTGTGTTGAAAAAGGTCGGTCTGCTGGAGTCCAGGTTCCCGGAGGAAGTACTGGACGAAGCTGGGATGAGTCCGTACTACTCCAAATGGGCCGGTGGGACTTCGGATTCCCAAGAGAGCCGCACTCCTGCCGGGACTGATTCTGACCAGACTCCGAGCCTGTCTGAGGGGGAGAGAGTAAAAACCCGGGCAGAAGTAGAGGGTAGGACTTTTATCCTGTCATAAGTTGCAATAATTTAACAATATCGATTCCTGAATGTGTGCTTGTCACGCGCAGTGGGCAAATTCAAGAGCGCAGCCAGGAAGACCGTCGAGGCCAGCTCGAGGGACCGAGGTGATGGCTCGAGAACTCCGGAGCTACAGAGGACATCAGCCGGGGGAAGTCATAGGGCGGACCCTGAAGACGCCATTCCCCTCTCGGGGCTGACCCCGAGCACCAAGAGGAGGATTGCCTCACCGACTCCACCTCCTCCGAAGAAACTGCAGATGACCCCGGCACACGAGGTATAACCATAAATGACTTCGTTATTTTCTGTGCGAATTTATCATAACAGCAAGTTCATGCAGGGGCAAGGAGTAGAAGTGTCGGCTACGGGGGCCGAACTAGAGAAGTTGTTGGAGCCAATCCGCGGACTGGTTGGCAAGCTGGAGAAGGAATCCTGCCAAGGCAGGATCGCCGAGCTGGAAGCCGAGGTGGCTAAGCTGAAGGCCGGCTTCGCGGATGCCAAAAAGGGGGTCCAAGCAGCTCGGGACCGGGCGGCGGTTGCTGAGAGAGAGGTGACGAGGCTGCGCGAGCAGGCCCTCGAGGTTGCCAGTTTAAGAGGCGACCTCTTTGCAGCCCGGGAGGAGCGGAATAATATCATCGCCGGTCAGGGAGCTGTGCTGGAAGCGTTTGCAGAGAGACTGATGCAAACAGGGACGTTTCTGCAGTTTCTTAGCTCCTTCGTGGCTGCAGGTGATACGGCCACTCGAAGTGAGCTGCTGGAACTCGTTCACGACAAATACCCGGAGGTGAACATCTACGATGAAAGCTTCGGGTACGACTACGATGCTGTCGGGAACGAAGACGGCGCTTATTTTGACGCGCTGACCAAGGCTCCAAAGTGGCCCCTGATCGAGGCTTTGGCGAAGAAGAACACTGTCCTTACCCCCGACATCATCAAACGGTGCAACGAGGACGAGGACAAGGACTTCTTGGGCTTCCGCAACGGGTTCTATATGCGGGAGATGAGGATCCGAACTCCCATCCCTCGTCCAGAGGGGGTGACTATTCCTCCTGTTCCAGCCGAAGGCCGCAGCCAAGCAGTGGAGGGCACAAGTGGTGTTGGGGAGGCCCCGGGAGGAGATGCAGGCAACCCTACCCCCGGAGAGGTCAGTGACCTCCCAACTCATGAGCAGAATATAGAGTAGATAAGCATGTATATAGGAGTTCATGTAATCGCTTGTGTTGTAAAGAAAAACCCGAGCTGTCTTCTTGTGTAATAAAAAATCTTCTTTTGTATGTATAATAAAGACTATTTACCTCTTATATACGCAATGTATTGGACAGTAATGAAGTCTGAAAAAACCGAGGTGTCTCCTTTGTCAGGAAAATATTGAAAACCCGCGCGAGGTAATAAAGCAACTCAACTCATCAATAGTTTGGTTGCAGAAAGAGCGGGATGTGTTGATGTTGCAGGAAGTTCCCCGGCTGTCAAGGACTCTTGCTTTAATGGAGAAAAGATATGCCAAGGTGGAGAGCGCCTGGAAAGAGTCCGCACATCAAAATAAGCAGTATAAGGCACACTGCATGGTGAAAGATCTAGAGCTAGAACAACTCCGTATCAACCAACAAGAGTGCGAGCATCTTCTTGTGGACAGTGGTCGAGTATCAACGAAAGATATTCGAGCTCGGCGGGCCGAAGTGCGGGAAGACATCCAAAACCGAAGTGAGCGAGGTGATTCGAATGACCCGGAGATCATAAGGAGCCGACTGGTGCTTGGATTTCTTGTAGAGCTTGAGAAGAAGATCAAGGCCCGGAATGAGGCTTTGAATATAGCCGAGCAAAGCGAACCAGAACCTATCCATAAGGGAGGACAACGGGGCAAGAAAGCAAAGCCAGATATCCCTCAAGAGCCGGAAAGGACTCACCCCGAAGAGCCTGAGGCTAGTGGTCCGGCAGTGACGGCGCTGGCCAAGGAGATCGATGACATGCCTGCCGAGGAGTGGGACGCTGAAGAATGGGCTAATACTCGGGAGAGGGGAGGGAGGAAAAGCTCAACTCCGCGAGAGTCATCAAATCCCACTCGGCACAAGTCAAGAGAAAGTACAAAGAAAACCCCCGAGGTGATGGATCCTCTGGCGCCATTAGAATGGGGCCATGCGGAATGGGCCAGCATGTCAGGGCCACGAACGAGAACTGAGCGCTCGGATGGTAACCGGGGTCACCATATGACGAGCCATCGCCGGAGCCAAAGTGAAGCCGGGCATCGTCGGAACGTGCAAGAGCCATCCCGGAGGACGGGGCATTCTCAACCAGAAACCAGACGGCGTGGTTTTGGGTATTGGCTTGGAGAAGACTCCGGGAAGAAGTAGATGTTAACGTAGTTAATCTCTTAGCAATATTTTTGTTGTTTTAGTTAGGAAAACTGTTTGATGTTGTATCATTTCGGAAATAATAAAACCGTTATAGTGTGTATATACGACCTTATGGAAAGGAATAAGTTATTAATAACCTTAATCGGGTGCTCGGGAACACGGTGAGAACTGTAAATGTCCCAATCGTTAATTAGTTAATTGAGTGTTCGGGAACACGGTATGCATAAATTGCTCCCCGGACGGATCAGGCAGGAGATAACACTTCTCCGATTAATCAGACGAGAAAGTGACATGAGTCCGGGGACTAAATGTGTATCCCCTCGGGCGGACCGAGGGATAATTGTAATGGTCCGGAGACTAATATGATATTATGATAGCGTTAGGGCGTCCCCGTAACGTAAAGAAAAACACAGCGGAGTGTATGAGCAGAAAAATTTTATTCAATGACAGGTGCCGGAGCAAATTGAAAGGTACAAAAAGAAATAACAACTATAAAGGAAATTAAAGGAAAGATAGTACTTGTGATTTAGCCTCTATAGATAGAATCGTCTCAAGCGTGTGACGTGCCAACTTCGGGGAATCGGGGTCCCGTTGAGATGTTCGAGCTGATAAGAGCCGGAGTCGTGCGCGGCAACGACTCGGTAGGGACCTTCCCAAGAAGCATGTAGTTTGCCCTCGGGGGCAGCTTTGCTGGCCGAGTTGAGCCGAAGAACCAAGTCCCCGACATTGAACTGAGTACCTCGGACCCGGCGGCTATAGTACTGTGCAGCTCGCTGTTTGCACTTAGCCTGCTGAATGAACGCTTGTTCCCTGCGATTCTCAAGCTCATCCAAATTCGCGCGAAGTGCCTCGTCATTATCATTCGGAACTAAGGTAAGTAGGCGAGGACTCGGCACACTGATTTCGGCTGGGATGACAGCTTCGGAGCCGTAGGTAAGGCTGTAAGGAGTTTCCCCGGTGGAGGTGTGCGGCGTTGTGCGGATGGCCCATAGAACTTGTGGAAGGTTTTCAGCCCAAAGGCCTTTGGCGCTGTCCAGGCGCTTTTTTATTCCCGTGAGGAGGGTCCGGTTGGTAACCTCTACCTGCCCGTTTGCTTGAGGGTGAGCGACCGAGGTGAATATCTGTTTGATGTGGAGTTCCTCACACCATGAGCGGAATGGATCATTGGCAAACTGTTTACCATTGTCTGAGATAATAGTGCTCGGGATACCGAAGCGGCAAATGATATTGCGCCATACGAACTTCAGAATATTCTGACCAGTGATAGCAGTAAGCGGTTCGGCTTCGACCCACTTAGTGAAGTAGTCTACGGCGACTACCAGGAATTTCAACCCCCCCGGAGCAACAGGGAAGGGTCCAACAATGTCAATTCCCCACTGAATGAACGGCCACGCACTCTGGATTCCCGTGAGTTCGGTTTGTGGTAGGTGCTTTACACGGGAGTGTAGTTGACACTTGCTGCATTTGGACACTAGGTCATGAGCGTCATTGAACAGAGTAGGCCAATAATATCCCCAGCGAAGGATTTTTTTGGCTAGCGTTCGGGAGCCGATGTGGCTAGCGCAGGCACCTTCATGAACCTCCCTCAAAACTTGAATGGCCTCGGTAGGTGGTAGGCACCGGAGGTTTGGTTGTAAGTACGATTGTCGATATAGGACTCCGTTATGAAAGGAGTATTTGGGGGCTTTGAGCACAATTTGCCGAGCTCGTAGCTTGTCAGTGGGCAGAGTTCCATCTCGAAGGTACTGAATGATCGGAGTCATCCAGTTCGGATCGCTGTCGGTCAATACCGAAACTGTAGCCTGATGAATTGACGGATGGGAGAGGTCTTCGACCATGATATCCGGGGATATATTAGTTTGGACCGCGGAGGCCAGCTTGCTTCGTGCGTCTGCCCTGGAATTCTGGGTCCGCGGGATTTTCTGCATAACAACTGTGTCAAAAGTTGAGATGAGCTTAAGCACTAGAGTGTGGTACCTGACCATGGTTTCTTCCCTGGCGACATAAGTCCCCTGAATTTGCTTAGACACGATCTCGGAGTCCGTGAAGAGCTCTGGGTGACGAACACCTAGAGATTGAGCGAGCCGGAGTCCGGCGAGGACTGCCTCGTACTCCGCTACATTGTTGGTTACCTTAAACTTGTACCTTATGACATATTTAAACTCAGCCTCCTCGGGGTCGATGAGGAGTAGTCCGGCGCCACTTCCTCGGACCGTGGATGCGCCGTCCACAAATAGCTGCCATTTCCGAGGTGAAGGGGCGAGTGTGTCATGGTGCTGTGCATCTTTGTCTGCGGGGGTCTCATGACTGTCCACCGGAGCTTCGGCCAGGAAATCGGCGAGTGCTTGACCCTTGATGGCTCGTCGGGGAAGGAACTGGATGTCATATTCTCCTAACTCGATGGCCCATTTGGCAAGGCGCCCAGACACCTCGGGTTTCACGAGGATCTGGCGTACAGGATGATTTGTCAAGACTCGTATTTCGCGGCCTTGGAAGTATGGTCGGAGGCGCCGAGCTGCCATAACGAGGGCCAAGGCGGTTTTTTCAAGCTCGGAGTATCGCGTCTCTGCTCCATGAAGCACCCGGCTTGCAAACTATACGGGGTGCTGAACCCCTTCCACTTCTCGCACAAGAGCGGCGCTAACAGCCTCCTCGGCAGAAGCCAGATATACGTACAACGGCTCTCCGGGGAGAGGAACTGACAAGGTGGGCAGCTGCTGTATATGTCGTTTCAAGGCCTCGAAGGCCTCAATACATTCTGGAGTCCACTCAAAGGACTTCGCTTGTCTGAGGATCTTAAAAAATGGTAGTTGGCGCTCCGCTGCTTTTGATAAGAATCTGTTTAAAGCTGCTAGGCCACCTGTAAGGCGTTGAACATCCCGGAATGTCTTTGGGGGCTGTAGGTCTAACACATCGCGAAGCTTAGCCGGGTTGGCTTGTAGGCCGCTTTGTGATACCATGTATCCGAGAAACTTCCCGGAGCCAACACCGAAAGTGCATTTTGTTGGGTTGAGGCGCAAATTATAGCGCCGCAGAGTGCGCAGGGTTTCGGCGATGTCCTGCACGCATGAAGGATGAGAGGAGCTTTTGATGACCAAGTCATCGACGTAAACCTCAACATTGCGACCTATCTGGTCATGGAAGACGGAGTCCATTAGACGCTGGTAGGTGGCTCCGGCATTCTTGAGCCCGAAGGGCAGTTTCTTGAAAGCGTAGCACCCAAAGGCGGTGATAAACGCCGTTTTGACGGCATCCTGTGGATCCATAAAGATCTGATGATAGCCTTTATATAGATCTAAGAAACAAAGTGCCACGTACCCCGTAATGGCCTCGGCCTTTTGGTCGATAGAGGGTAGAGGATAGCAGTCCTTCGGACAGTGCTTGTTGAGATCGGAGAAATCGACACACATCCGCCAGGCCCCACTGGTTTTTGTAACCATTACCGGATTGGATAACCAAGAGGGGTAGAATACCTCGAATAAGATGTCCGCGTCCAGGAGTTGTTTTACCTCAACTCGAATGGCCTCATTTCGCTCCGGGGCAAATTTTCTCTGTTTCTGTTGGATGGGCTTGACACTAGGATCGATATTTAGCTTGTGGGTAATCACCTCGGGAGAGACCCCGGGCATATCCAAAGGAGACCATGCGAAAACATCGGAATACTCCCGTAGGGTCTGAATAATGGCCTGATGTAGCCATGGCACATCCACGGCTCCTACTGTTACTGTCTGCTCCGGCTTAGACGGATCTAGCGGGATTTGGACAGTGGCATCTCCCAGTGGGGTACAGTCCCGGGGTTCCAGGACCTGTGATGTTACCTGAAGCTGCTGTTTGGGCGGAACCTTGGCAGTCTTTTTGAGTGCCACGTACATGCACTCTTTCGAAATCCGTTGGCTCCCGCGGACGGTTTCTTCACCATGCGAGGTGGGGAACTTCAGCGCGAGGTGATACGTGGAGCATATGGCTTTTGCCGGGGTGAGCCAGTCCCGGCCTAATATCATGTTATATGGTGAGGGGGAATTCACCACATAGAAATCCACGAAGATTGTTTTCACCTTCGGATAAGTTCCTAACGACGCTGGGAGGGTGAGGATACCTTCTGGCCGAACTTCACCCTGGGTGAAAGTCTGTAGTGGCCCGGGGGCCGGTTTGAGTTGATCTCGGGAAATCCCCATCCTCTCGAAACAGTCCGCAAATATGATGCTCACTGCGGCCCCATTGTCTACGAAGACCCGCCGTACTGTTATGTTAGCTACAGTCATGTCGATGACAATAGCGTCAGTGTGGGGTGTTATCTCAGGGACCGGATCCCTATCCGTGAAGCTGACAGTCTCGGACTGATGGAGACGTTTGTGACGTGGCTCTTCGGGAGGAGGACGTCGAGCTTCTGCTTTCAAAGCTTGTCGTGAAGCCCCGGTGGGTAGGGCTCCGTATATCACGTTTATCACGTGAGGGAGTGCGTCGTCTCTGGGTCCTCCCGGAGGAGGAGGAGGAGGTAGAAGTTGAAGATGTGGCGGCTGGCGATTGCCGGAATCTTGTCGTGCATGATTATTGGGCCCCTGCCGATTATTCTGCCAATGCGTCCGATTTTGTTGAGTATCTCGGTCATGGTAACCTTCGCGGGTATGAAACGAGCCTCCATTATGGCTTGCCCGAGGTCGGTCGCCAGTTCGCGCGACGTACTGCCGCAAGAATCCTTTCTTGAGACATTCCTCAATCTCCTTGCCGAGTTCCCGGCACTCATCCGTTTCGTGTCCATGATCTCGGTGGTACTCACACCATTTGCCACGATTTCTCTTTTCAGGAGGCGCAGTCATCCGTGGACAAGGTCGGAAGTCGTTTTTGTGGAGTGAAAGAATTTCAGCCCGTGACTTCGTCAGCGGAGTCAATTGCGGAATTTCACTCCGGGATTCCGAGCGCCCCGTTGTCAGACGGGAAAATGCACTAGCTCGGGTGCTCGGCCCAGTCTGAGCTTTGTCGGCCTGTCTCTTGGCCGCGTGCTTTTCACGCTTCTGTCGAGTCTGCTCCTCGGCCTTCGCAAATTTACACACTGTTTGGAACAGTGCTCGAGTTGTGACCGGTGTATTCCGAGCTAACTCGGTGTGCAGCGCTCCGGGATGGAGTCCATTCATGAAGGCGCCGATGGCCACATTGTCGGGGCAGTCTCCCACCTTGAGACTTACCGTTGTGAAACGGTCCAGAAATTGGGTAACAGATTCACCGTCCCGTTGTTCCATAGTCATGACGTCGGCCATGGTGGCTGCGGGCTTCACCCGGGCTTCAAATCTTGCCCAAAAGTGCTCGGCAAGTTCTCTGAACGAGGATATGCTGTTTCGAGGGAGAGAATCAAACCATACCCGAGCTTCATCCTGTAAATACTCCGGGAAAATCCTGCAGTACTGCAGAGATGTGATGTTGTCATGACTAAGCATGCTGTGCCTAAAGGCACCCAGAAAATTGGCCGGATCTCCAGTGCCATTGTAAGGAGGTATGGCTGGCCGTTTAAACCCTTCGGGAAGGGAAGTGTCCATGATTGCCTGGGAGAACGGTGTGATGATCTCTCCATTGGCATCCATGCCCAGGATCCTATCCAGTTCAACATTGCGTTTAACTCGCTCGTACTCTTGAAGGTTCAGAGTATGAGCATTTGCATAGCGAACTCTTTTAGCCGCATTGAGTGGGCGGCGGCGATCCACATCGGTGGGTTCCTCGTTGTGAGGTCGTGATCTATTTGAACTCCCAAGGTCCTCGGAAGAACCGGGTCGTTCCCTTCGTCGATCCTGATGTCCCCGGTATCCAGGGTTCCGCTGACCACGGGGACGGGGTAGAGGCACACCAGAATCGTCATTGTGGTTAGCGGGCTCTGCGACAGGCTCCGATGGATGTAGGCGGTTGGCTGCCCAATCTTGGAGAACATGTGCATGTTCTTCTAGGAAAGCCTGGAGCAATTCGGGGGTAATTTGGACGTTTACCGGTGGTTGAGCGGCAGCAATATTAGGGTTTTGCTGATCCTGAGGGGGTGGAGGGTTTTGATTACCCTGATGAGCGGAAGCGCTTCTTGCCGGCGATTGTCTCGGAGGCGCCACTTGATCCACGGGTGGATCCTGGTTAGATTGATCTCCGCGGCGGGATTGGTTCTGACGGGTTGTCACCATGATTTCAGAAGGCAATGGTATCACTGAATGCGATCTTGTCGTTCCCACAGACGGCGCCAATTTGTTAATGCGCAATCCGGAAAACACCCAATCAAACAGTAATTAATGCGAAGGGAATGTAAAAACACACAATATACGTGGTTCGATCCGGAGATCTACGTCCACGGGCAGAAAACGACAATCGCCGAGGTGTTTCTTTCACTTGATTATCGAGTTTACAAGGAGTACTACAGAATACAAAGTCCGAACCCTCATTCAGAGTTCTTTTCATCTACTTATACTACTAAACTCAAACCCTAACTCAAACCCTAACTAAATCCCTATAATCTTGCCTCCCAAATCTGCATGGCAGTTGGGAAAAGATCATGGCAGTTGGGATTTACGTAACAGATTCGCATTCGCTGGGCCGAATGCGTGTTGCTGGGCCTGTTGGGCCTGGGCCTTTACGGTTGCTGGCATGCTCGTTGAACTGGTGAGTGGGCTCAGGTTTAACCCGACCCGAGGTAACCCGGCCCGAGGTAACCGGGTCATCCCTATCAATTATCTATATGATTGTATCAACTTGATCACTTGATATTTGTCTACTTGCTTAACAATTCGACGTCCAACAGAAGAGTTTTGTTAATAGGGTTACAATGATATAGTGTCGGTACCAATAATCGTTCGAGATGAGTGAGGTCTTGTGTAGCCATCGGTTTAGGGAACCCTTGGGAGTCTTTCATATGATAGTTAGCCTGAGAGGGTGATTGTCCTTAATTGATCTACACGTTAGCATCGTCCGAGATGAGGGACAATTAAGAGTAGTGCGACCTAATAACAATAGAATCGGTTTAAAAGTCTAGATTAATAGGATAATCAAATATAGGAGATAATAACTTAAATCGGCTCCCTAGAATACATCTTTTATTTGGTTGTGTGAGGTGATGTTCAATTTCATCAAGTGAGCTATACTTTGCAATATGGTGTGTTGGGAATGTGGAACCGGAGTCAGGGAGTGAAGAACCGGAGGATTGAACTGGGTTTTAGCATCAAGAAGACAACTGGTCAGAACAAACCGGGTTCGAGGTAGTTTTGGGGTAACCGTCATTTGTGACGAAGCAGTTGCAGATTAGTGACGAAGAAAACCGTCACATTTGTCCGGTAGCTCAGCTTAACTTCTTTCAGTTAGAACTTCCTGTGCAGTTGCATTCGAGCCTCAATCCATATATCACTGTAAAGCTCTCATTGAGGAGAATATCACTACGTTGCATAATTTCCTTGTTCTTTAGATTAGAGAGAGTATTTAGAGATTGAGTGTTCGTGCCCTAATTTGTATCCAGAATTGGGCATTTCATTTCTTGAGCTTATTCTCTGTAATTGATTGATGTTCTTAGTGGATTGAGGTGTGCCTTGCCTCCGTGGATGTAGTTCATCTTGAACGAACCACGTTAAATCTGTGTTTGATTCATTTCTATTTCCTGTTCTGCGTAAGCTGAGTTCGGTTACATTCTGGCCGAATTGTGAGTGAGATTTCAGAGTGTTTTTCTTCGTACATTTTCAGATTCTTTGGAGTTGTGTGTTCTTGAGTTGTTTTCACTAACAGGTTGAGCTCTTCATGATTGTTTATTTCTTCTATTTCACTAACAAGTGGCGCCGTCTATGGGAAACAACTCTCACAGCTTGAAGAAGGGAAGGAATGGCTAGTATGAAGATGGACTTTGAGAAGTTTACAGGGAGAAATGACTTCACATTGTGGAAGATCAAGATGAATGCAGTTTTGGTTCACAATGGCCTTGATCTTGCTTTGATGCCTCTTGATTCGTGGGAAGAAAGTGAGAAACCCAAGTTTGCATCAGTGGATAAGAAGGCCCTTAGTCTTATCTTTCTGTGTTTGGGTGATAAACCGCTAAGAGAGGTCTCAAGATGCAAGAGTTCCTCAGAAGCATGGAAGAGATTGGAAGATCTGTATCAATCTAAGTCAGTTTCCAACAAGCTGTTCTTGAAGCAGAAGATGTTGGCCTTCAAGATCACTGAAGATAAGGTAATTTCTGATCAACTTGATGAGTTTATTAAGATGGTTGAGGAATTGGAAGACCTGGATGTGAAATTGGAGGAGGATGATAAAGCATTGATGGTGTTAAACATTCTTCCAAAATCCATGGAAAGCTTTAAGGATGCTTTGATGTATGGGAGAGATGAGCAGCTATCTTATGATGGGATAGTAAAGGCTCTGAGGTCTAAATGCTTCCAGACTCAAGGTGATAAAGGCATGGTGCAATCTGGAGAAGGTTTGAATGTTAAATTCAAGAAACCTTGGCAAGGGAAGAAGGGACAGAATGCTAAGGATCCCAAAGCAGGAGACTCTAATCAAAAGAAGGGGAATGAATGGGTTGAGAAAAGGAAATGCTTCAAGTGCAAGCAACCTGGTCACTTGAAGAAGGATTGTCCTAAGAGAAACAAGAAAGGTGGAAATCAAGGGGCAGAAGCTGCTGCCATTGACCATCAAGAAGATCCTCCAGAGGTATTAAATGTTACTGAATCAAGAATGGTGAAGGAATGGGTCTTGGACACAGGCTGCTCCTTCCATATGTGTCCACACCAGTCATGGTTTGATGAACTGAAGAGAGAAGATGGTGGAAATGTTCTCCTGGGAAATGACCAATCATGCAAAGTCAAAGGAATTGGATCAGTGAGCATAAGAATGTTTGATGGTGTGGTCAGAATCATCTCTAATGTAAGATATGTTCCTTGGCTTAAAAGAAATCTTCTATCTCTTGGTTCTTTGGTAACTAGTGGTTGTCAGTTTAGCTCAGTGGATGGTTTCTTGCATATCACAAAACATGATAAAGTGGTGATTAAAGGTAGACAGCATAATGGGTTGTTTATCTTGATTGGTTCACCTGTTGTTGGGAGTGCTGATATGGTCTTGAGCAGTTCTGAGCTTGTTAAGTGGCACAAGAGGCTTGGACACATAGGAGAGAAAGGGTTGAAAGAGTTGTCAAGAAGTGGTGTAATTGGAAACATGGGAAACCAAAACCTGGAGTTTTGTGATCAGTGTGCTTTGGGCAAGTCCAAGAAGCTGCCCTATGGAAAGGGTGTTCACACAACTCAAGAGCTATTAGATTATGTCCACTCTGACATATGGGGTCCTGCAAGGACAGAGCCTCATGGTGGAGCAAGGTATTTCATGTCTTTGATTGATGATTACAGTAGAAAGGTGTGGATCATGTTGATGAAGGTTTAAGGGTGTTTGGTTGTCTTGCTTTTGTCCATGTCAAGCAAGACAAGTTAGATGCAAGAGCTCTAAGATGTGTATTTCTTGGATATCCAGATGGAATAAAGGGCTACAGATTGTGGTGTCTAGAGAAGGGAAATCAGAAGATAATCACAAGTAGAGATGTAAAGTTTAATGAGAATGTCATGGCTTATACTTCTACAGGCTCTAAGGAAGAATTTGATGGTGCTAAAAAGACAGAAGAGATATCAATTCAGGTGGAGCATCCTGCTGAAGATGATCACACATCTCAACCACAAGAGAATCTACAAGATAGTGATTCATCATCTGAAGAAGAAGAACAAGCTGGATCCTCACAAAATGTTAGAGAATATAGCATTGGAAGGGACAGGCCTAGAAGAACAATCAATAGACCTGACTTCTATGGTCAAGCAGGGAGTGTTTATTATGCCTTGAGTGTTGCTGAAGACCTGGAACCACAAGAGCCTAGTAGTTTTAAAGAAGCACTAGATTGTGAAGAAGGTGAACACTGGATTCAGGCAATGATTGAAGAGATGGAGTCCCTGGAAAAGAATGAGACCTGGATATTGGTGGATAAACCAAAAGGTCAGAAACTTGTGAGTTCTAAATGGATATACAAGAAAAAGTTAGAGACTGCAGGATCCAAACAAGTGAGGTATAAAGCAAGATTGGTGGCCAGGGGCTTTACACAAAGAGAAGGGATTGATTTTAATGAAGTTTTCTCTCCAGTAGTAAAGCACTGCTCAATCAGGTTGCTTTTATCAAAGGTTACTCAAGAGGACATGGAATTACAACAACTAGATGTAAAAACAGCATTCTTACATGGAGAACTCAATGAGAAGATATATATGAAACAGCCAGAAGGCTTTGTTGTTCCTGAACAAGAAGACAAAGTTTGTTTACTGAGGAAGTCACTGTATGGACTCAAACAAAGTCCAAGACAGTGGAATAAGAGGTTCAATGACTTCATGATCAGTGTTGGCTTTGTAAGAAGTATGTATGATAGTTGTGTTTACTTCAACAAGGGTTCAAAGCAAGATAAAGTCTTTCTTCTGTTGTATGTGGATGATATGCTAATTGCCAGCAAGAACAAGAAGAGGGTACAATGGTTGAAGGACAGACTTAACACTGAATTTGACATGAAAGATCTTGGAGATGCCAAGAAGATTTTGGGCATGGATATTCTAAGGAACAGAGAAGCTGGAGTGCTTTGGTTATCTCAGATGCAATATCTACAGAAGGTGTTGGAGAGGTTCCATATGCATGAATCCAAACCTCTCTCCACTCCAGTTAATCTACAGAAGAAACTCTCCAAAGAACAATGCCCAAAGACTGAAGAGGAGGTCATACATATGAGCAATATTCCTTATGCAAGTGGAGTTGGAAGTCTCATGTATGGAATGATTTGTAGTAGGCCTGACTTGGCCTATGCTGTTTCTTTAGTAAGCAGGTTCATGTCAAACCCAGGAGTTGAGCATTGGGAAGCTTTGAAGCATGTGATGAGGTATTTGAAGGGTTCAGTGAACTTGTCACTGAAGTTTGAGAAGAAAGTGAATGGAAGTACTGTTGCATTAGAGGGGTTTGCTGATTCTGATTTTGCAGCAAACATAGACACGAGGAAATCTATTTCTGGATTTGTGTTTACCTTATTTGGAACAGCCATCAGCTGGAAAAGTGCACAACAATCAGTTGTGGCACTGTCAACAACAGAAGCAGAATATATCTCTCTCACTGAAGCTATCAAAGAAGCAATCTGGCTTAAAGGGATTTTGAGAGATTTGGACATCAAGCAAAAGTGTGTGGCAATTTACTGTGATAATCAAAGTGCTCTACACCTTGTGAAACACCAAGCATTTCATGAAAGGTCAAAACACATTGATGTTAGGTTGCATCTTTTATTTGGTTGTGTGAGGTGATGTTAAATTTCATCAAATGAGCTATACTTTGCAATATGGTGTGTTGGGAATGTGGAACCGGAGTCAGGGAGTGAAGAACCGGAGGACTGAACCGGGTTTTAGCATCAAGAAGACAACTGGTCAGAACAAACCGGGTTCGAGGTAGTTTTGGGGTAACCGTCATTTGTGACGAAGCAGTTGCAGATTAGTGCCGAAGAAAACCGTCACATTTGTCCGGTAGCTCAGCTTAACTTCTTTCAGTTAGAACTTCCTGTGCAGTTGCATTCGAGCCTCAATTCATATATCACTGTAAAGCTCTCATTAGGGAGAAGATCACTACGTTGCATAATTTCCTTGTTCTTTAGATTAGAGAGAGTATTTAGAGATTGAGTGTTTGTGCCCTAATTTGTATCCAGAATTGGGCATTTCATTTCTTGAGCTTATTCTCTGTAATTGATTAATGTTCTTAGTGGATTGAGGTGTGCCTTGCCTCCGTGGATGTAGTTCATCTTGAACGAACCACGTTAAATCTGTGTTTGATTCATTTCTATTTCCTGTTCTGCGTAAGCTGAGTTCGGTTACATTCTGGCCGAATTGTGAGTGAGATTTCAGAGTGTTTTTCTTCGTACATTTTCAGATTCTTTGGAGTTGTGTGTTCTTGAGTTGTTTTCACTAACAGGTTGAGCTCTTCATGATTGTTTATTTCTTCTATTTCAGCAATTGTTTCTTTCCTTTATTTTATTTTATGCAATTTAGTTTTAGGATAAAAATAAAATCTTCTATTCGAGAGTCTAGATCGGGTAGAATTATTAGAGATTAGGGTATAAAACTAAACATAGGAAACAGTCATTGTGGGATCGACTATGTTTGCCACTAGCTACACTACCACCGTACACTTGCGGTTCACTAGGTTAGAAATTAGTGCATCACTTCTGGGATACGACCTTGCTTGCCACTAGCTGCTACGACATTGTTCACTTGACGGGTAATATAAGAAGGCGCCAAGCTTGTTTGGAGAGCATGGCGTGGTTGAATGCTTTTAGATTCCGAAAACTAAGGCCTCCTTGGGATTGTGTTGTGTAAGAAAATTTCAAGACTTCCATCGTAGTTTCTTGGAAGGAAACCCATCACCCACCAAAAAAATCTACTG
This sequence comes from Ajuga chamaepitys, assembly GCA_958295605.1. Lineage (NCBI taxonomy): Eukaryota > Viridiplantae > Streptophyta > Magnoliopsida > Lamiales > Lamiaceae > Ajuga > Ajuga chamaepitys. The sequence goes on from OY282495.1 coordinate 37,648,079, forward strand.
TAATTTCACAAAATTGATTTAAATTAATTTTTATGGAAAAATTAGAATTATAGCCTAAAATCAGCTTGAAGTCTGGTAATACCAGCTTTTCACGGTCAGGTTTTAAGTAATTTTGAAAAGTAGAAAAAAGGAGTGCAAACACAAAAAAAAATCAATTTTACTTGTCAAGTAATTGTTTAAGCGTGATGTCATTGTTCACAAACACACACTTTGTAGTTGAGAGTTTAATAACTTTATTATAACAATGATAAAGATAAAGATGAAGATAAAGCTACAATAGCGCCTTAAGTTTTTAGCGATCCAGCTGATATATTACATACAATGTAATTATATTTATAGGGTAGACTTAACTACGCTCAAATTCTAAAATGTTGGTAAGTCATCCTCAATGGAAAATTCCTAGCACAATACTTGCTTATAATTAAAATGTTCGTGATAGCTCAAGTGACGAGCGCATTTATTACTTACATTTTTTATTTTGGGTTCGATTCACCCTGCAGATATAGGCGGATTTTTTCTTTATTTAAAAAATCAATCCATCAAATAACTTAAATGTATACACGAAGAATTTTTTTGAGTGTGTTTATTTAAGATTGAGAAGTGCTGGGTTAAAGTTGATCGAGGTAAATATAGTTGATGAAGTATGTTGAAGATGAAAAAAATTGAGCTAGAGTTTATTTATATTATTACTAAAATTGTGTTTAAATGATTAATGAGTTGAAGACAACAAAACTACTAAACATCCTTATATTGGGCCATCCTGAATGGATGGCAGCCAACACACCCTTTGGAAATATCAAATGCTTATCGAACTTTGGCAAGCAGCACATGTGGAATATAGTCCCACAAATCAACATCTGACTCGAATAAAGAATTTTACATGACTAGAGTTTCACGAAACTTTATTCACTTATTTTCAGCTAAACAGCACATGGTAGTCAGAATGAAATTGTTGTAAATTAAAATAAAATTCATTCTCAAAACAAAGGCCTCTATGTGTGCGCTTCCTATAACAAAATCATAAAGAAAAATCTGACCACATGAGGAAATTATTCTCTCTCACTCCAACTTGTAACAAAATAAGAAGCAGCAGCAGAATAGAATACAAGTACACAGTCAACAACAGTTAAATGTTGTGTCATCATCTGTGCCTTTTCATTGAAAAAACAGATCATTGATGCTTTAAAATGTTGTGCCAGCAGTTGGCGATCAAGAACGCGGTAGGTAATAAGAATAGACACTGTAAAAAGTTTGGACCAAGGTCAATGCCAACAAAACAGCAGCAGCAAAGAAGGAGATTATCGACCATGGATTATTGAAGTACCTATGCTTCAAGCTAGCCCTCCAAGCATTCCACCTATGCTCATAGTACCTATTCACCTGTTCAGACAACCTCGCCAGTGAGCTGTCATTTATATCAAACACCACTTCCTGGCATAACCGATTGAATAGATCAGCCACCTCCGCATCGCTCCCCAGCCAGTTCTCTATGATCCCGCAGTAATGCAGGTAGCTAACGTCGGCCGGCGAGTCGATCAGGTTGTCCATGAAGATCACGTAGGACGTTATGTCGTTGGTGCAGTCCAGGTGGCACTGTTCGTAAGCGATGAGATTGAGGAACAGTGATTTAGTGCCGTCGTGGATGAGGAGACGAGGGATTTTAAGGATGCCGTTGTCGAATTTGATATCCCAAAATCTATCTGTTTTTCTTTTCTTGAATTTGATGCCTGAATCTTTAAGCTCTGTTACACAGTGGATCAGTTGCTGCCTTCTTTTGTCGACAACCCGGCTTGTGTGGGACCACCGCTTGATCCAGACCCGCGGTGATGGTTTAGGCCCTGACCGGTTTGCCAGCAGGCTGCGCCGGAATACCTCCAGGCAGTGCAGCCCTCCCTGTTCCATTAACGGATCGAAAGTGGTGACAAGGGATGACTCGAGCTTGCTCCGGTCGCTCCTCGTTAACGGCGCATCCGTCGGAATTAAAGGGTCGAAGAACCGCAGGGCCAGCCGGGCTACGACGCCTTTTTGCTCCGGCTGCCCTGACTGGAGCCCGTGTAGTGTGTCTAGGATAAAGAGTGGGATTTGATTCTCCAGCATTATCATGTCCCGTTGGATGGAGTGCATGGTCCCACGCATAGCAAAAATGGGGTCGTTCCTGGAGTATCCCAGGCAGGTGAATCCAGCAGCCGCGCCGCGGAAGAGCTCGAGGACGAAACAAGCGTCGAGCACCATCATCTCGACGAACTCGTTGCTGCTGAGGCAGATCGGGCCTTCGTAACAGGCCCTTGCTTTGTCCTCGAGCTCCTTCACAGCATCGAGGTAAAGCTCGATTCGCTGATCGGCCCGCTTGAGCACGTGGTGAAGGGCACGCCATTTGTGGCGATCCATGCTGCGCAGGCGTTTCTTGCCGTGGTGGTAAGGCCCTAAGGATACAGTCTGAGGAATGTAGGCCTTGTCATCGTTATCTCTAAGGCATTGAGGGATCCTGTAAATGGAGAGCTTGGCCCATAAGCCCGCTGCGTCGTCATTTTGGGCCTGCTCGAGCTTATCTTTAATGCTGATCACCCACTCGGACTCTTGAGGCTTCACCTGTCCCGTTTCTTCTTCTTGTTTTTCAGGCTGTTCGGGTTCTGGGAAGTCGATGGATCTTGAATTTGCCTGAAGCCCAGTTTCTACAGCCTGATTGAGCTTTAGAGTGATGAGGTACCAGCTGAGGAGCTCTTTGTTGAACACGGCAACCATCTGTTTTTTGGGATTTCGGAGGTCTTCTTTATTCAGAACGAATAAAGGTATAAGACTTTGAGGGCATACTTGTTTAGCTTTACACTAAAGCTTAGAGGCTAGGCTGTGCCATACATCATTAGTATTATACATGATGTTCAACTTGATCTAATCAAACAGAGGATGGACCCGTCTCTGAAGTTATACTGTCTTGCACGTTCTTGCAATTAGGCAAGTGAATGAGAATAGGATTTTCTTTTTCCATCTAAAAAATAGTATTTTATCTTATATCAGTATGCATGAATAATATCCCAAGCCACTTTTCATATAAAAATTGGCATCTTTGAGCTACATTGAGTGCCCACATAAATTTCCATCAAATTTCATCAAATTCTGAAGTTGATTGCTAAAACAGCCTCTACTCCTTGCCCATAAGTCCAGTAACCAGATTTGAGCGTATATACTCCTTTTGACTCAAACTTCCAGTACCATAACTACAAGAAAAAGAGTTTTTTGAAACAAAAAAAGGTAGTTTCAAATAATGAGTATTTGCCACAACCTAGTGAAGTGGTCTCAAATAATGAGTATTTGTCACAACTTTAGAGCATTTGTCATAACTTTATTGTCGTCTCAATAACTCGGTCGCAAATAATATATTTGTGACCACAAATGTGGTCTCATATGCATCTCAAATATTTTTTGCAACAACTAGTTGTCTCTAAACACAGTCTTAAAGTGGTCTCAAATAATTTGTAGAAAGATTTGTGACAACAAGTGGTCACAAATAATTTATTATTAGTGACCACAATTGTGGTGTCAAAAAATGTCTTACAAAATACATCTTTTGTTGTAGTGCACGAATCTGGCCAAAGCGCCTTAGCAAGTGGTATTTTAATTATGGCATCAACCTCATAAGGGAGGAAGGCCTTCCGAATATAATCTCCATCCCGACTCTGATTCAGAACAATGAAATTATCAACAATCCATGCTTCTTTAAAAACATGAATCGTGTTTCCATCACCTATGAGCCACATCAAACCCTTCCTTAGTAGATCTTGTCTCCAACATAACGATCGCCACACATATGATGGAATCCCACCAACCTAGGCCTCCATCACATCCCAATGCTTATAGTAACGAGCCTTTAACACTTGAGTCAACAACCAGTCAAGGTTTTCAACTAACCGCCAAACCTACATTGCTAATAGCGTTTTATTAAGAGACACAAGTCTTCTAAAACTCAACCCCCCCCGCCCCCCCAGCCTTGGACTCAACTAAGGACTACCACAGTTTCTAATGCACCGTTGTTAGTTTCACTTGAACCCTGCCAAAACCTGGCTCAGTGTCGCTCAATCTCTTCACAGGTAGAGGTAGGTAACGAAAATATGACATGCCATAAAAAGGGGATCACCTGTAACACTGATTTGAGAAGCACTTCCTTCCCTCCTGATAATGCGCAATCTGGTATCCAGGAAACTTAACGGAAATTTACGTAAATAATATGAAAACACACAAGATTTACGTGGTTCGATCCGGAGATCTACGTCCACGGGCAGAAAATAACACTTGCCGAGGTGTTTCTTTTACTCGAGCTTTGAGTTTACACGTTAGTAATTCAGAATACAGAATGCGAACCCTAATTCAGAGTTCTTTTCCCATATTTATACTCAACTTTTCTAAACCCTAACTGAACCCTAACTAACTCCCTATTCTCACGCCTATTTCCCGCTGCATGGCGGTTGGGAACGGATCGTGCCTTGATTCGCGGAACAAACCATCTGTTGGGCCGACGCGTGTTTCTGGACCTACTGGGCCTACACGTGCTGGGCCGGTCAGTGGGCTCAGGTATTAACCCGACCCGAAGTGATCGGGCCATCCCTATCAAATGCCCCCCCCCCCCCCCAGCCGAAGCGAGGAAGGAGCTTCGGTTGTCACCGGAGTGGAATCGTAAGCAAGAAGGGCCGTGGTCGCGGGCGCGCCGAAGTGTTTATGGATGACTAAGTCTATCCGCGTCCCCGGGACTCCGCGGAGCAATCTGCGGAAGCGGAGTCGAACTAGGCCGAAGTGCACAGGACAGATAGCGAGATACCGAATTTCCCAGAAGCAAGAAACGTGTCGGAAGTATATAATGACCTGGCCGAGGTGGAGGGTACACCGGAGTGTAGTAGTCCGGCCAAAATGAAGGAAGTACCGGAGTGTGGTAGTATGACCGAGGTAAAGGAATCACCGGAGTGTAGTTTGAATCTTCCTGACAAAGGGTGAGGTTGATGTGATTGGCGGCGCCATCATGAGAGAGAGGGATGTGAAGTGACACGCTCTGCGATTTCCAAGAAACCTGTTCCCCACGCGCCTTGGGAACTGTAAAGCGCGTGAAGAGCACGTCTAAATCTCCATCACTGAATTTGAATAGGCTGCATCAGAGCCGTTGGTTTTTTGCGTATATATTCGGAATAACTGCACAGTAACTTTTCATCTTCTTCATTGCGATTTACCAGTTTAGAAAGCGGAAAAAAGAGGGATTCTGTGCTTGCGATCCATCTCAAATCAAAACTTCTCAAATCCAACCCAAGTAAGTATGTCTTCCTCTTCATCTTCTGCCTCATCTTCTGCCTCTATTCAAGAAGTAGGGACAGGGACTACGAGTGCCCCGTTAGATGTCCCCCCCCTTCGGTATCTCATTCCGGAAAGGAATGAGATTAGGACCGTAGACAGGGCCGATGGCCTGGAAAGCAATGTTATGATGGTCGCTTTCTATCAATGCGCGGAGGAAGATTTTGAGGTGGCCTCTGTAGCATTACGGATGTCGCGAGTACAGATTGAGAGAGAAATCCCTTCATTTTACTTTCCATTTAACTTAGAGTACATAATACCGAGCCCCGATGATAGGGCCTGCTGCCCGCCTCAGGGGTTTATTAGTGTGTACATAGATCCCCTTAAAATAGGCCTGAGACTGCCCCTGTGGGACATTGTGATCCGGTTGCTGAAATACTACGGTATTGCCTTGAGCCAACTAGCGCCGAACGCGGTTAGGCAGGTAGTGGGATTCACCATAGTGTGCAAGAACGCCGGGATAGAACCGACCGTAGAGCTTTTTAGGTTTTTTTACCAATTAAAAAACTTCGGGAAATCCAAGGGGTAGTACTCCTTCAGTCCCCGAGCCCGAGGTGGGTTCAAGGTTCAAAACCCAAGTAAGGTAGAGGGGTGGAAGGAGAGATTTATATTTGTTAAGAACAAAGTAGCTCTCCCGAAGTGGAGGAGGGATGAGGTACTTGATACTGCTCCGGTGGAGAGCCCGGAGGCCGAGGTCGTGCATGTATTCCGGTCAGTGGGGACTTTCAAAACCCTCTGTTCCGAGGAAGAACTGGAGGGGGCAGGACTGAGCCCGTATTATTCGGGCGATGCGGATGCCGAAGAGGGTAGGAGTTCTTCTGTCATGCTTTTTACAATTGTTGTTTTGCATAGGACTAACCATAACCTCTATATGCAGTGGGACGCTTCGGGAAGGAACCAGCCGGAAGCCCCGCGGCTGTTGCCGCAGCAAAAAAGAAGGGGAAGGCCACTGAGGTGTCTCCCCGGGGGAAGACGGTGCCCACCCCACGACCGTCTGCGGAGTCGGAAGAACGAGTTATGCCGGCGGGGTCAATTCCTGGAATGAAGAGGAGGCCGGAGCCTACCGGGACTCCGCTGGCACCATCCAAAAGACCCCGAGTAGGGGAGAGCACGGAGGTAAATTTGAAATGCTGCTCATAATTTTTACGTACACGAAGTGTGTACTATTAAGGCTGAGTTCGGTGTCATGTTTTGTGTAATTGTCCAGGTGGAACAAGTGGCCCCTGGTCTGCTGGGGTTGGAAGGCGCGGACGCTGAAGAACTTCTGCGCTTGGCGCGAGGTATCCTGGACCTCGGTCGTAAGAGCGAGAAGGAAGGGAAGGAGGAGCTGGCCGAAGTGGCCAGGGAGCTTCGGGCGCGCAACAACCGATTAACCCAGGACCTGACCGAGGCACGCAAGAGGGCTGCCTTGGTCGAAAATGAGATTGCGCGTCTGCGCGGTGTGGAAGCGGAGACCAATGTCCTCCGAGGTGAAGTGCTGCGGTTGCGGGCAGAGATGGAGGCTCGGGAAGCTGCCGTGGTCGAGGGGCAAGGAGCGATGCTGAAGGCATTCGCCGACAAATTATTCCAAACCAGCACGTTCCTCGACTTCCAGACGGAGTTCGTGGCAATAGGGGACCAGGCCACACGATCCGCGCTGCTGAAGCAGGTGAAGGAGGTCTACCCGAATGTGGATGTATATCGTCCAGAATTCGGGTATGACTTTGAGGCAGTGGCCGGAGTGGAAAAGGCCTACTACGCAGCTCTAGCGAATCTGCCGGAGTGGCCCCTGGTGAAGGCTCTAGGGGAGAAAAAACAACTGCTGACGGCCGTGGAGATCGCCAACTGCGAGGTGGACCAGGACCAAGAGTTCATGGCGTTCCGCCGGGGTGAGCTAGTCTCCGAGCCCCGAAACAAAGAACCCCCCCCCCCCCCCCACGGATGGAGGTCGAAGCCATAGCCGCGGACGAAGCTGCCGCCACGAATGAAGAGGGAGAAGCCGAAGTGTCAGAGGGCCGGCGAGAGGTGTTGCCCGAGGACATTGAGGGGACTGAGCGGGAGGTCAGTCGTTCCCCTCAAATTTAAAGTTGTAGATAATAGGAATATATGCGAATCATTGTACTGAGTCCGGGACATTGTACTTCCATTTTGTTGAATATAATTCTTTGTTTCTCAGACACGTCGTCTTCTCTTTGCTTGTATGATCAATTTATGTTTGTTTTCAAACTGAACTCCAACTCTTTACATACTTGAGATTGATCGATTTGGTTGACTCTTCTTTCTGTTTAGAATACCGCGGAACTACACGAAACAATAAAGAAACTCATGCGATCACTTGAGTGGTTCCGCGAAGAGAAGAACAACCTGCAAATGCACGTAGTGCCAAAGCTAGAAAAGCAGGTGGCCTCGGCAGAGAGGAAAGTGGTTGAAGCCGAAGAAAGAGCCAAAGATTACGAGCTGAAATACCGGACTACAGCTGCCGAAATGAGCCGTGTCCTCGTTCATCAAAGGGAGTATGATCGGATACTGTCAGAGTTCGGCCTTCTGACCTTTGAGGAAGTGGAGGAGCGGGTCATAGAGATCCAGGGCGAAATCTCGGCGCTTACAGCAAATAACCCCGCGGAGGCCTCGGAGCTTGTAAGAAAGCGAGAAGTTCTAGAGTTGCTTCTTAGCATGTACGAAGGGCTGAAGGGCCGAGGCAGGTGGAGGCCTTCTGCCGAGGAATTCATCGCGAGTTCAAGCCGGAGCCAAGGTACCCCAAAAGCTCCCCGGAAGGATAAAAAGAAGCCCTCTGGAAAGAGCCAAGGCATTGTTATTCGAGAGCCAGCTCCAGTGACCACGATCGAAGAAGAGCCCGTTGTGGTTGCCGAAGAAGTAGTCGAGGAGCTGGCCAGAGAAATTGAAGTGATGGCTCCGGAGGAGTGGGACCCTGTGCAGTGGGCCCAAACCCCGAGGTCCGCTCCACAACCAAGTAGCCGAGCTCGGACTAGAGACGAAGTCCCCAGGCAAACGCCCAGAGCAAGTCCTCGGCGTCAGGAAGCTCGCGGGGGAGAAAGAGCCGGAGCCCGAGGTCGAGGGTCTACAAGATCCCGGAGGACACAGCGCAGACCGAGGAGCAGGCCTCAACGCCGGAGCGCTGAATATTGGCTCGGGGGCCGTAGATAATAGCTTATCTCCTTTTTTTTTTTTTTTTTTTTGAAGTTTTATGTAAAAAACTTTTCGGTGTTATATCATTTAGAAGATAATAGAATCGATTTGATGTGCACAAATGTGTTAAGGAAAACAACAAGTTATTAACTGTTTTAGTTAGGTGTCCGGGAACACAATTCGAATAACTCTAATGTAAATCTCCCCGGACGGATCAGGCAGGAGTAAAATCTCCCCGGACGAATCAGGCGGGAGTAAAGTAAGTCTCCCCGGACAGATCAGGCGGGAGTAAACACTTCCCCGGTTAAACAGGCGAGATAGTGATATAAGTCCGGGGACGAAATGTGAATCTCCTCGAACGGACCGAGAGAGAGATTTAGTTGTCCGGGGACTAATAATGATAATACGATTGCGTTAGGGCGTCCCCGTAACGTAAAGGAAAACACAGCAAGATGCATAAACAAAGAATTTTTTTTCAACGATGAGTGCCGGAGCAAACTAAAGAGTACAAAGAGAGATAACAATCATGAAAGAAATGTACAATGAGCATAAAGATAAGATAGTACTTGTGATCTGGCATTCACAGATAGAAGCGCCTCAAGTTGGTAACGTGCCAGCTTCGGGGAATCGAGGTCCCATTGAGATGCTCTAACTGATAGGATCCGGAATCGTGCGCGGCAACGACGCGGTAGGGACCTTCCCAAGAAGCATGTAATTTCCCCTCGGGGGCAGCTTTGCTGGCTGAATTGAGCCTACGAACTAGGTCCCCGACATTGAACTGAGTGCCCCGGACCCGGAGGTTATGATACTGGGCTGCACGTTGTTTACACCTGGCCTGTTGAATGAATGATTGGTCACGACGATTTTCAAGCTCATCCAAATTTGCTCGGAGAGCCTCGTCATTATCCTCTGGAACCAATGTGATGAGGCGGGGGCTTGGTACACTGATTTCCGCAGGAATAACGGCTTCGGATCCATAAGTAAGGCTGTAAGGAGTCTCCCCGGTAGAGGTATGAGGTGTTGTGCGATAAGCCCATAGGACTTGCGGAAGGTTTTCAGCCCAAAGACCTTTGGCATTATCCAGGCGTTTCTTTATACCAGTGAGCAGTGTACGATTGGTGACTTCAACCTGACCGTTGGCTTGAGGGTGAGCAACCGAAGTGAAAATTTGTTTGATGTGAAGCTCTTCGCACCATGACCGAAAGGGATCATTGTTGTTTACCATTGTCCGAGATAATAGTACTCGGGATGCCGAAGCGACAAACGATATTGCGCCACACAAACTTCAAGATATTCTGACCAGTAATGGCCGTAAGAGGTTCGGCTTCGACCCACTTAGTGAAGTAGTCTACGGCAACGACCAGGAACTTCAATCCCCCTGGAGCAACTGGGAATGGGCCGACAATGTCGATTCCCCATTGAATAAACGGCCACGCACTCTGGATTCCAGTGAGCTCGGTCTGCGGCAAATGCTTTACACGGGAGTGCAGCTGACACTTGCTGCATTTGGTCACTAAGTCGTGGGCATCGTTGAACAGGGTTGGCCAATAATATCCCCAGCGGAGAACTTTCTTGGCTAACGTCCGGGAGCCGATATGGCTGGCACAGGCCCCTTCGTGAACCTCCCGTAGAACTTGATTAGCTTCGGCAGGAGCGAGACACCGGAGACTCGGTTGTAGGTATGACCGCCGGTACAAGACTCCATCATGAAAGGAGTATTTGGGGGCTTTGAGGATAATTTGCCGAGCTCGCAGTTTATCAGTAGGCAGGATTCCATCTCGGAGATATTGAATGATAGAGTCATCCAATTCGGATCACTATCGGTCAGTACCGAAACTGTGGCCTCATGAATTGCTGGATGAGATAGGTCTTCGACCATGATATCCGGAGATATATTAGTTCGGACCGCGGAGGCCAATTTGCTGAGCGCGTCTGCTCTTACATTCTGAGCACGCGGTATTTTCTGGATAACAATTGTATCAAGAGTTGACATTAGCTTGAGTGTTAGAGCACGATACCTGACCATTGTTTCATCCTTGGCGACATAAGTCCCCTGGATTTGCTTGGACACGATCTCTGAGTCCGTGAAGAGCTCAAGATGACGAACGTCTAAGGATTGAGCGAGCCGGAGCCCGGCGAGAACTGCCTCGTACTCCGCTTCATTATTGGTCACCTTGAATTTGAATCGGATGACGTATTTAACCTCAACCCCCTCGGGGTCAGTGAGAAGCACCCCGGCACCACTTCCTCGAGTCGTGGATGCTCCATCCACGAATAGTTGCCATTTCCGAGGTGAAGATACGAGGGTAGCGGGGTGATGTGTATCACTGTCTGCCAGAGACTCATGATTGTCTCCCGGGGTTTCAGCCAGAAAGTCGGCGAGTGCTTGGCCCTTGATTGCTCGGCGGGGAAGGTATTGAATATCATATTCGCCTAACTCGACAGCCCACTTTGCGAGGCGCCCAGACACCTCGGGTTTGACAAGAATCTGACGGATAGGATGATTGGTCAGAACCCGTATTTCACGCCCTTGGAAATATGGGCGCAGACGCCGAGTTGTCATGACGAGAGCCAGTACAGTTTTTTCCAGCATGGAGTATCGTGTCTCCGCCCCGTGGAGAACACGACTTGCGAAATACACGGGATGTTGAACCCCATTGACTTCACGCACAAGTGCAGCGCTAATAGCTTCCTCGGCGGAGGCTAGATACACATAAAGAGGCTCTCCGGAGAGAGGAACTGACAAAGTAGGCAGCTGTTGTATATGACGTTTCAAAGCCTCGAAAGCCTCGGTGCACGCCGGAGTCCATTCAAAGGACTTCGATTGTCGCAAGATTTTGAAGAATGGGAGTTGGCGCTCTGCCGCTTTGGACAGAAAACGATTTAAGGCCGCCAAATCGCCCGTGAGGCGCTGAACGTCTCTGAACGTCTTCGGTGGCTGCAGATCCAAAACATCCCAAAGTTTGGCTGGATTAGCCTGAAGACCGTGTTGTGAAACCATATAACCAAGGAACTTGCCGGAGCCAACGCCGAAAGTGCATTTTGCTGGATTAAGTCGCAAATTGTAACGCCGCAGAGTGCGCAACGTTTCGGCAATGTCCTGTACACATGAAGAATGGGTGGTGCTCTTTATAACAAGATCATCAACGTAAACCTCGACGTTGCGGCCGATCTGGTCGTGAAAAACACGGTCCATGAGACGTTGATATGTGGCTCCGGCGTTCTTGAGCCCGAAGGGCATTTTCTTAAAAGCAAAACACCCGAAAGCAGTGATGAATGCTGTCTTAATGGCATCTTGCGGATCCATAAAGATCTGGTGGTATCCCTTATACAGATCTAAGAAACAAAGTGCCACATACCCAGTAATGGCTTCGGCCTTTTGGTCTATGGAAGGTAGGGGATAACAGTCCTTCGGACAATGTTTATTGAGGTCGGAGAAATCGACGCACATCCGCCACGCCCCGCTGGACTTAATCACCATTACCGGATTGGATAGCCAGGAGGGGTAATATACTTCGAACAGGATGTCCGCATCCAAGAGTTGTTGCACCTCAATTCGAATTGCGTCATTTCGCTCCGGAGCGAATTTCCTTTGCTTCTGCTGTATAGGCTTTACGCTGGGATCGATGTTCAGCTTGTGTGTTATTATATCGGGAGAGACCCCGGGCATATCTAGAAGAGACCAGGCGAAGACATCGGAATATTCTCGCAAGGTCTGAATGATAGCCTGGTGTAGCCATGGCACATCCACGGCTCCGACGGTTACAGTCCGTTCCAGCTTGGACGGATCAAGCGGTACTTGGGCGGTGGCATCCCCCATTGAGGTACATTCCCGAGGTTCAAGAGCCGATGATGCTACCTGAAGCTGCTGTTTGGGAGGAACTTTAGCAGTCTTCTTGAGTGCCACGTACATACACTCCTTTGAAACCCGCTGACTTCCACGGATAGCCACTTCGCCATGCGAAGTGGGGAACTTTAGTGCGAGGTGATATGTGGAACATATGGCTTTGGCGGGGGTAAGCCAGTCCCGGCCCAAGATCATATTGTACGGTGATGGGGAGTTCACCACATAAAAATCCACGAAAATGGTTTTTATCGCCGGATAAGTCCCCAAAGACGCCGGGAGAGTGATGACACCCTCTGGCTGGACTTCACCCTGAGTGAAAGTCTGCAGTGGCCCGGGGGCCGGCCGAAGTTGTTCCCGAGGAATCCCCATCTTCTGGAAACAGTCGGCAAATATGACACTCACTGCGGCTCCATTGTCCACGAAGACCCGCTTTACTGTGATATTGGCCACAGTCATATCGATGACAATGGCATTAGTATGAGGCGTTATCTCTGGAACAGGGTCCCTGTCAGTGAAACTAACAGTTTCAGATTGATGGAGGCGCTTGTGACGTGGCTCCTCGGGAGGAGGACGGCGAGCCTCTGCCTTCAAGGCATTTCGTGAAGCTCCGGTGGGAAGGGCCCCGTATATCACGTTTATTACGTGAGTGGGTGCATTGTCTCCGGGTCCTCCCGGAGGAGGAGGTGGTGGCAAAAAACGAGGCTGTTGGCGATTGCCGGAGTCTTGCCGTGCATTATTGCTAGGTCCCGGCCGATTATTCTGCCACGGCGGTCGATTCTGTTATGCGCCCCGGTCATGATAACCTCCGCGGTTATGAGACGAACCCCCATTCTGGCTTGTCCGAGGTTTGTCATCGGTCCGCACGATGTATTGTCGCAGGAAACCTCTCCTCAAGCACTCCTCGATTTCCTTGCTGAGTTCTCGGCACTCCTCTGTCTCGTGCCCATGATCTCGGTGGTACGCACACCACTTTCCACGGTTCCTTTTTTCAGGCGGAGCAGTCATCCGCGGACAAGGCCGTAGATCGTTCTTGTGAACAGAAAGGATTTCGGCTCTTGACTTTGTCAACGGAGTAAGTTGTGGAATATCGCCTCGGGATTCTGAGCGCCCCGGTTTCAGGCGGGAAAAGGCACTAGGTCGCGTACTAGGTCCAGTTTGTGCTTTGTCGGACTGCCGCTTGCTAGCATGTTTCTCACGTTTCCGGCGAGTCTGCTCCTCGGCCTTAGCATATCTGCACACCGTTTTGAACAGTGCTCGGGTTGTGACCGGTGTGTTTCGAACCAACTCGGTGTAAAGTGTTCCAGGACGGAGTCCATTCATGAATGCGTTGATAACTACGTCTTCGGAGCAATTTCCCACCTTGAGGCTCTCCGCTGTAAAGCGGTCAAGGAATTAGGTAACGGTTTCACCGTCCCGCTGTTCCATATTCATGAGGTCGGCCAAGGTGGCCATGGGCTTCGCTCGTGCTTCGAAACGCGCCCAAAAGTGTTCGGCGAGTTCTCTAAAAGAAGATACGCTGTTGCGTGGGAGAGAATCAAACCAAACCCGAGCTTCATCCTGAAGGTACTCAGGGAAAATCTTACAGTAATGGAGGGATGTAGTGTGATCGCGGCTAAGCATGTTGTGCCGGAAAGCTCCAAGAAAATTGGCAGGATCTCCGGTGCCGTCGTAAGGTGGTATGGCTGGCCGTTTGAACCCTTCGGGAAGGGAGGTGGCCATGATCTCTTGGGAGAACGGCGTGATGATATCTCCATTGGCATCAAGGCCCAGGATTCTGTCCAGTTCGACATTGCGTTGGACTCGCTCATACTCTTGAAGATCTAGAGTATGAGGATTGGCATAGCGAACTCTCTTAGCCGCGTTGAGTGGACGGCGACGATCGACATCGGTAGGTTCATCGTTGCGTTGTCGTGATTCGTTAGAACTCCCATGGCCCTCGGAAGAACCAGGTCGTTCCCGTCGTCGATCCTGACGCCCGCGATGCCCCGGGTCTTGTTGATCACGCGAGTGCGGACGATGTGGAGGCACCGCGGGATTGGCATCATGTCCGGCAGGCCCCGCGGGATGTAGGCGATTAGCTGCCCAGTCTTGAAGAACATGGACATGCTCTTGTAAGAAAGCCTGGAGCAATTCTGGAGTGATTTGAATGTTAACCGGTGGTTGGGCAGCAGCAAGATTAGGGTTTTGCATGTCTTGAGGGGGTGGAGGTAAATACTGATTGTCTGGATTTGCAACCGGGCCTTGGTTGCCCTGATGATGAGACGCACCCCTTTCCGGCGACTGCCTCGGTGGCAAAACTTGATCCACGGGTGGATCTTGGTTGGATTGATCACCGTGGCGAGATTGATTCAAACGAGTCGTCACCATGATTCTTGAATACACTGCGAACGTCAAAAATTGCTTTACGTTTCCCACAGACGGCGCCAATTGATAATGCGCAATCTGGTATCCAGGAAACTTAACGGAAATTTACGTAAACAATATGAAAACACACAAGATTTACGTGGTTCGATCCGGAGATCTACGTCCACGGGCAGAAAATAACACTTGCCGAGGTGTTTCTTTTACTCGAGCTTTGAGTTTACACGTTAGTAATTCAGAATACAGAATGCGAACCCTAATTCAGAGTTCTTTTCCCATATTTATACTCAACTTTTCTAAACCCTAACTGAACCCTAACTAACTCCCTATTCTCACGCCTATTTCCCGCTGCATGGCGGTTGGGAACGGATCGTGCCTTGATTCGCGGAACAAACCATCTGTTGGGTCGACGGGTGTTTCTGGACCTACTGGGCCTACGCGTGCTGGGCCGGTCAGTGGGCTCAGGTATTAACCCGACCCGAAGTGATCAGGCCATCCCTATCACCTCCCACTGAAAAAAAAAAGAGAACCACCCCCAATGCGCTTACAAATTCGCTCTCTAAGGTACCAAAGCTGAATACACTTGTTTTTTAGAGGAAAAACAAGGAAGTCTAAAATAGACCTCATGCCCCCTGCACGTTTCTAGTAGATAATATGAGCTTTATCTCCTCTACCACACCGGTTAGAATAAATGAGATAAAACTCACAGCTTACTTATCATAGTTAATCAGCTGGCCTGATGCCACTCATACGCACGTAAACAAGACCAAACTTGCACATAATGAGCAACATCAGCAAAAAAAAATGTGTGAATTAGCAGGGCAATTTCACGCAATTCGAACCCCTTTAAACTTCTCTTGCACCGCATAAGCTGACAGGACTGATCAAAGACTCAGTGCACAAAGAACAAACAAATATGGTGACAACAAATCTCCTTGCCTAAGCCCTCGTGTACCATCCCATAATTCTTATTGTTGATACAAAATTTATACAAAAAAGTGGTCACACAGTGGATCAGTGATCTAATCCACCACCCCAAAAGCAAGCTTCTCAATAGCGCCTCCAAATAACCTCATTCCACTCTATCATAGCTTTTGCTCAAATATGTCATTTGAGCGATGCATAACTAGTCCTATCTTTGTTACTCTGTAGCCAATGCATACACTCATAGCCTAAATGCACATTATTCGGCATCTACCATCCTGGAACAAATGCACTATGATGCAGATCAATAATTTATGCTAAAATTAACCAAAAATGATTCATTATAGCCCAAGCCACTATCTTATAACAAACATTGCACTAACTTATGGGCCTATAATCTTTCATCAAACAAGCTTCCTTCACCCTAGGGATAAGCGTCACCATAGTACAGTTCTAACTTGATAAATCCTTTCCCTCATATAGCTCCTGAAATATCCTTCCCAATATGATCCGACATCTATTGAAAGAAAAGGGTCATAAATCCCATCTGGACCTAGCACCTTTCATGGACTCATGTGGAAAATAACGTTTCGAAATTTTTGAGTTGTAAATGAGCCGCATATAGGCATTCATACCATCCATGCCCACTGAGTTCATGTTGCAACACCTCAAGAACATGTTAAAATTTTAATAACCACTAAATACAATACTACCTCAATCTTATAATGAAAGTCATGTTTTAAGGAAACAAAAGATTTATCTGTGGACACCATTTGCATAATTCTTGGGAAAACTAGCTAGAAATAAGTTTAATCAATACCCGGATAGATCGCTACGATGTTAGACCGTTCCAGTGGCACGACCGTCATTTGGTTCAGATCGCGACAACCCTTGATCGTACATATTCGACCACTACACAAAGCCCGACCGTCGACCACGATAATCATTGCGACGCGAGCTATACACATGAAGGGTTTGCCAGCTCAACAAAAAGGTACCACGTGGCATTGTGCCACTTGGCCCAGACCAAGATACTTGTCAGGACACATGTCAATCATGCAAGAGCTACTTCCAATGGCTATAAATACCCCCTTACCCCCATTGTAATGGATCATGAAAAAAGAGGAAAGAAAAAAGAGAGAAGATCAGACTAGACTTAAATACTGAAGTAAATCAAATACTTGTAAACATGATCCAAATAATAATCAATAGCATATGCTGGTTATTTTCTTCAACTATTTTCTAGTTAAAATAGAAAAGGTGACTTTTTAATGATCGTCGAACCGGTCCAGATGGTTGTGGAAAAACGGTTCGAGCAAGACAACCACTCTCATTAATACACCAATTAAACTGATCCACACGATACACTTAAGACCGTTCATCTATAATTTCGGGCTAGAAGGAGGGGGTGGGCCCCGAACCTCCGATCTCCATAAAAGGTAAGACAAATCAGATGGCAAACGAATCCATATCCTCACATACCCCATCAAGACATGCGCTATCGAGGCGTCTCCTTGATGAGGCGACCGTCTCACAGCCGCCAAGAAGACAGTCCGCAACCACCGATAAATCAATCTGAGGCAGATTTGATTCGAGATATAACAACAAAGACCCAACAACTGGCTCAGTTGCAAAAAAGAAAGACGGTCCTAACAGACAAACCTTTTCGGGGGCACAAAAATGATGCCTCCCCACAAAGATCGCGGGGAAGGCCGTCGGAACGCCAACAACCGGCCATGATGGACTGTGATCAAAAGAAGAAGGGGATTTACCAATCCCCAACACTGTTGGCTAACGAGAATGACCAACGACATCGAAGCCCATTTGGCCCTGATCCCAAGGAAGTGCATGATAATCTGCTGCCAGAGAAAAATGTAGAAAAAAAAAGGATGCCAGTAAGGAAGGCCGCAACAATAGTGGAATCTCGGTCCCCACAAAGGACCGTCTTTGACATATTAGGTAGCTGGAGAGATCCTGTTCGAAGACCACAACGGCGAATCTCTCCGCGACAATAGGACCCTAACGAACAACCACCACGGGAGGAGTACCGGTGACGACGTGGATCAGAAGAACGATAGCTTGAAAGATGCCGGATCCAACATGTACAAGATCAAGTAGAGATAGCCAGGCTCAAAGATCGGTTGAGTCGGGTTGAGGGGCGATCAGGGATTCCACTATCACCCATGGAGGATAGTACGACATATAGATCTGATTCTCCGTTCGTACCCTCTATATTAACCGCTAAGATACCAAGAGAGATACAGATGCTGAACATCATGTCATACAATGGGGCGACCGACCTCTCGACCCATTTAAATACGTACCTATCTTGCATGGAGCTCTTGTCTCCAACCGACATATTCTTGTGTTGTGTATTCCCGGCAACTCTAGGGGATAGGGCACAACGCTGGTTTCGAGCACATCCACCCCACTCAATAACAGGTTGGAACCACATGGCCGATCGCTTCAAAGCCAATTTTATGAGTTTCAAGACACGCACAGCGCCGAAGGAGCGACTGCCAACAATTGTTCAAGGAAAAGACGAACGACTAAGTAAATACTTGGAAAGATTAAATAAACTAGTGTTAGAAACAGAGATAATGTGGGATGATGCGGTATTAATCGCTGCGACGCACGGCCTACGTACAGACACTCGCTTTTGGTGGGCTGCCCAGATTGAAGGCCCACGATCGTTCGTTGACCTTATGGTTAAAACGGACCAGTACATTGGGGCGGAAGAAACCTTGGACGCGTCCCCGAAAAAAGATGACTTTGCAAACAGAAATAGGACCGGTGGCGCAGGTCTGTAAGATGCAAAAAGTTTCCGTGCTATGGAAAACCAGGAACAAATGGATGAATTAAAATAAGTCTTAACCATTAGCTAGGAGGAGGTATATCTTCAGATAAAGGGATAGGGTCTCCTGAAGGAGCCACGAAAAATTCAGTCCGATCCCTCAAAGTTGAATCGACGAAAATACTATAAATATCATGAGTCTATCAGCCACAACATAAATGAATGCCGAGATTTGATGACTCAACTTTACACCTTGTATGAAATGGGAAGTTAGACTAGTTTATTACACAAAAATCGGTAGCCCGTAACCACCGACCATGGGTGGCAGACCCGCAATAGCCGAGACAACCGATGGACCAAACGATACCCCCACCGCGGAATTTAGTTGAACTTGAAGGAGATCCCCACTACGAAATTCTTATGATGGGGCAGATCAGCGAGCCCTTTGCACAACAAAGTAAAAGAGCGCGAAGAACGCAAATCAGAGCGGCCCAAAATAGTTATCAAACTGGGCCACCGATGTACGACTATCGAAGAGAGCACATATACCCGAATGAATATGAAAACCAAATGAGTCCTACTGGGATCCCTGCCAGCGATCCCCAAGAAGAAGCCCAAGGATCCACCAATCCCCCTGGGGAGGCCGCAGACCTTATTCTCGAAACTCAGAACCAGGTATTGACACAATCATGCGCAGGCACAACATGGATATGACCGGGCAATTAATGACTTCTTACCGACGAATCAGGAAATTCATTTTTCCAACGAGGATGCGACCGGTCTTGTGTTGCCCCATAATGATGTCTTGGTGATTGTTGTCAGAATAAGTGGAACACTGGTCAACCGAACGATGGTGGATACAAGAAGTTATGGGAACATATTGTTCCTAAGCACTTTCAAAAGATTAAGGCAGCTTCAGCCCTACTTGGAATCGTGTCCCGAAGTTATAAGGGGTTTTGGGTCTTATGAAGTACGCCCTATTGGACAAATAACGTTGCCCGTAAGGCTGGAGGAGAACGGACGAGGAGTCTCGCATAACTTGGTCTTCAAGGTGGTGGATCAACCGTCAATATACAATTGTATGCCCAGGCGACCATGTTTGATGGCCTATAGAGTGGCAGTATCGATTTACCATTGCTGTCTCAAATATCCAACCCCCGATGGAGAGGTAACAGTAAGAGGAGATCAAGTAAACACCCGGGAGTGTACATATAACATACAACCATATGAGCTAAACATGATGGATCGAGTGGCATTGGAGACCATTGCATGGCCTCACCCAACACCTAACTTTCCCGGGCTAGGTGACTTGGAATAGGAACATATTGATCTGCGCAAGGCCCTGAAAATAAAAAGGGACGAACCTGCGGAAGAGCTGTTAAATGTACCGATCGACCCAGACCGATCGAAGCTAGAAGTTGTGATCGGGGCAGAGCTCCTCGAGCCGGAGCGAACGTTGTTACTGGAATTCCTTCAGAAGAATCTCGATGTGTTCACTTGGTCACATTAGGACATGGTGGGTGTGGATCCCGAAGTAATAACCCATCGGTTAAACGTGAATCCTGAAGCACGACCAATCAAACAAAAGCGTCGATGTTTCAGTCCAGAGAAATACGAAGCCCTCGAGTGAGACGTACATAAGTTATTGGCTAATGGTCTTATACGCGAAGTTCTCTATCCAGAATGGATCGCAAATCCTATTCTGGTGATAAAGCCATATCTCACCTAGCGAATGTGTATAGACTTCACAGATTTAAATAATGCATGCCCAAAGGATAGCTTTCCATTGCCCCACATTGATCAATTGGTCGATGCGACCGCAGGACATGAGTTAATGTACTTTATGGATGCTTTCTCCGGGTACCATCAGATACCCATGCATCCGGATGATCAAGAAAATACCGCTTTCATTACTGATCGCGGACTATTCTGCTGGACCAAGATGCCTTTCGGTCTAAAGAATGCGGGAGCAACGTATCAACGCCTAGTGAACAAGATGTTTCCCAAGCAAATTCGAAAAATGCCTAGTGAACAAGATGACTGGTGCACGTGGTAGTGCACACACTTTTAGGTCAATTTAAGTGTCTTTTTACGGACTTTTGTGTGCATTTTCATGTGTGTTTTGTGCGTTTATTTCTCATTGGGCAATTTGACGTGTCTGTTTCATTTTCATGTCAAGACAGGTGAATTAAGGCCGAAAAACAGGTTCGAAAATCTCAAATTGACAAATCGAGCTAAAAGGAAGAAGAAAACAAGGAAAAACAGGGGATCATGCCCGAGGTGGCGAGGCCACGCCCGTGGCCCAAGCCACGGCCGAGGTAGTACAACGCCACGGCCGTGGCCATTCCTCCAGAGAAGGCCACATTTCAGCATCATTTGCCACGAACGAGGCAAACAAACACCACGCCCGTGGTGATCCAAACCCCACGACCGCGGTCTGTATACACCGCGGCCGTGGAAATTCCTCCAGAAGTAAAGGCAAATTCAGTCCAAGAAAGACCACGGCCGAGGCAGGAGATATACCACGGCCGCGGCCCCAAATTGGGCCCAAAACCCTTGTTTCACCACGCCCGCGGACATCTTTATGCCACGGCCGCGGCGGGGTTCCCTGTTTTAAAAACCCAAACACGTTTTTGCCTAAATTGGAGCTAGCACTTTCTCTCCTTATATATATATCATCCCATTCGAATTTAACCTAACTTAGAACAACCTAGAACCCATCCCCCACACATAATCAGCCACTTTTCTCCATTGGAAGCAAGGAAATGGAAGGGGGTTGAAGATCTTGATCTTCAACCCCTAACCTTTGGTTCTTTCTATCCTATTTTCATGTTTTCTTTAATTTTCTGTTATTTTATCTTTGTATTAGGTAAAATGGGTGGCTAGCACCCTTAGTTCACTCTTGATTATTGTGGAACCTTGAGTCCAAGACATTTATGTGATTATTACGGTTAATGTTACCGAAAATATTGTGTATTCAAGTGTTTTGTGTTATTTGCTGTTATTGACTCACATTTATGAATTTATTATTGGATTGATCACCCTTTAAGGGATTTGTGAATGTGTTGCTAGAATAGGAGGTCACTATCCGTAATTGTAGGATTTCCGATTCCCGAGTAGCAAACAATAATTATTTATTGGTGATAACACAAAGTTTAACCTCTAAAACCGAGCTTGCGAGTTTTATGTTGAATTTATCTCGTTGTCCTAGTGTTTAATGCATTTGGTGATTGAATCTAAGAGAGCTTGTTCGAGGATTCGGTTAAACTGAATAGGGTTAGTCGAAGAGCTTGTTTTGATTAACTAAGATTAAGGGATAACAAGGCTATTAGAGCTTGTTAATAGCCTTGAGATAAGGGCTAGAATCACAATTGAATAGGGCATTGACAATAGTTACATAAATCGTCCATGACCTCGGTGAAACATGATCAAGGGTGAATCGTTTTGTTATTTAAAAACCAAAAACCTATAAAAATCTCTTTATTTGTCTTTGTTTATTTAGGTGTAGTTGTTATTTCATTGACCCCCCCACTTCTTTATTGTTTTCTAGCTTATATACATTATATTTCTCGATAATAATAGCTTAATACATAAAAGCAAAATTTGTTCGACCGTTCCTCGTGGGATCGACCCTTGCTTGCCACTCTACTAGTTAGAGTAGTCGGTAAGGTTTAAGTGTATCTTCATACACGATTTAATTTGGTAGTCGGAAACGACGCTACCAAATTTTGGCGCCGTTGCCGGGGAATGGTTTAGAACGATTTTGTTTTATGTGTTAAGTGTTTGTTTTAGTTACATAGCTAGTTGTTTGTTTTGTTTATTTAAAGAGCATCCGTCGAGCCAACGACGTTAAACAAAGGCGCTTGTCGGGAGGCAACCCGACGTTTATTGCTTTTCGTATTTTAAATTCATAGTTTAGTTGCTTTACTAATATTTTAGTGTTTTAAATTGTTTTGTTTAAATGTGTGTAGGTGCCCAACAATCCACTCAAAGAGATAGTGTGAAATGGGGGTGAAGGAGCCCAAAATGGAGGAATTACCCAGAAAAAATCACCACGGCCGTGTCACACAATCCACCTCGGCCGTGGCCTCCAACAAAGAAAAATTCAAGCCATTCTGGACAACTCACCTCGGCCATGGCCTTTCAATAGCCACGACCGTGGCCAAATAAGGCCGCGACCGAGGTCAAGTGTTGCCGCGCCCGAGGTCAAGCTCGTGAAGAATTCGAATCATTCTGGACAAAAGGCCACGGCCGCGGTTGCTATAGGCCACGCCCGCGGTGAAGCAACGCCTCGGCCGTCTTATTTCTTGACCACGCCCGAGGTCACTTATGCCCAAAAATCCTGAATTGCACTAGAAGGATTGCCACGGCCGCGTCAGTTTATTGCCACGCCCGCGGTGAGACTTCTCTTCCGCCACGCCCGCGGCAGTTTTTATGCCTCGGCCGCGGCATACTCCCAGGTATAAAAAGACAGACGCGGGCGAGGTAGGGCATTTCACCCTCCTCCTCGCGA
The DNA here is from genome assembly GCA_958295605.1 of Ajuga chamaepitys. Lineage (NCBI taxonomy): Eukaryota > Viridiplantae > Streptophyta > Magnoliopsida > Lamiales > Lamiaceae > Ajuga > Ajuga chamaepitys. The sequence continues at coordinate 37,670,975 of OY282495.1, forward strand.
AAATTGGCGAAAACACACTCACACACACACGAAATCCGCCATTGTTACTCAATTTTCTTCCCCTCAAATTCACACCACACCTCACCCACATCATCATAAACATTTCTATCCGAAAAAATTCGGATTTGGAGCAAAGTCGGAGTCGGGTCGAAAAGGGCGCGAAAAATCAAACTTCAAATTTTTCGATTAAACTCGACCGGTAAGTATGGCTATCCTTTCCCCTCAATCTTTATTTGTTATTATGAACTTTGTTGTTAAGATTTGGGGCAAATTTGTTGTTGGATTAGTTGATATATTGATATTGGTTGTGCACACGTATTTTGTGAATTTTTGCCAATGTTGAATGTTTTTAAGTAATCTAACACTAAATTTGTAGTGATAGCCTTTGTTTTTGCATGATTTGTTGATGATGGATGAGGATTAGTTTGGGAATCATTGAAAATTGAGGATTGAAGTTGATTTTTGCTATATCACCAGCCACTTGACATGCATTCCCTTTTGTTACCCTTTTTGCTATTTGATTCTATTATTATGTTCGATTGTTAGGTTGATTAGTGAATTTGTGTGAATAGTAGACACTTTTAGACTCTTGATAATAATGAAACAAAAATCAACCTATTTTTGTTGAGCATTAATAGAATTTTCTTGCAATAGGATAATAATTAGACATGTTTGCCATTTATGCACAATTAATCAAGTCAACTAAGTCATCTAGATTGCGAATTCACTTGTGATTTTCTGTGATTAGTTGAACATGAGTGATTGAAACATGGGTGATTGGCATTCTATTTGATTAGAGTTAATGTTTCAATTGGTGATAAGTGTTAAAACTCGGAATTTAAGTGTGTGTTTGTCTTGTAGGACAAATGGGACCATCAAAAAAGACATCAAAGAAAAATGTTGGCACAAGTAAAGGCACACCAAGTATAGGAAAGGAGAAGGGCAAGTTGGTGATCCGGGAGCCCCTCCCAGAGGAACCGGAGATCGAAACCCCGGAGGTCCCAACGTCCACAGGGCCAGACAATCGGCTTTTCGACATCATTTTGGACGACCCGGTTCACCAACAAAGATTTGCCCGATTAATGAAGCGTCAGATTGTTGCCACCCGTTATTTCAAAACCGAGTGTTTGACTGATATGGGAATCAAGGATAATATCGATGAGTTTTTGAAATGCATAAAATGCATTTGGTGATTGAATCTAAGAGAGCTTTTTCCAGGATTCGGTTAAACTGAATAGGGTTAGTCGAAGAGCTTGTTTTGATTAACTAAGATTAAGGGATAACAAGGCTATTAGAGCTTGTTAATAGTCTTGAGATAAGGGCTAGAATCACAATTGAATAGGGCATTGACAATAGTTACATAAATCGTCCAAGACCTCGGTGAAACATGATCAAGGATAATATCGATGAGTTTTTGAGAGCATCGGGCCTCATTGGATTGTTCACTCCAAGGCCCACCTACCAAGGATTCGTCCTTGAATTCTTCAGCACACTGACTGTCCGATCCAACTCTGAAAAATGTGGAAACAAAATCTACAGCATTTCATTCCACCTGCTGAACAAAAAGATGACACTCACAGCAGCGGAGTTGAGGAAGATTTACGGTTTCAAAGAAAATCCCTCCACCACAGACTTGGAAAGCATCGATGAGTTCAATGTCGGGCAGTTCTAGGGGCAAATAACTGTTGTTCCCGGCTTGGTTGAACCGCAAGCCTTCGATTCTAAGAGCTCCAAAACTAGCTGGATCAGAAATCCAGTCGTAAAGGTTTTACAAAGGCTCCTGGCATTGACACTTTTTGGGAGGAAGGAGACGGGGGCAGCAAGGATGGCCGAGCTCAGTATCCTATGGTCCATTCTCAAACGGACCGATAGGAGATATGAAGAGGTGCTGATTGAGTCTTTTGAGAGGACAATGAAGGAACTAACGGCGACCAGAAAGAAAGAGCCTAAGCAATATGACTCAATATTCAGCGGAGCTCTTGTCACACCAATTCTAGAGCATTGTGGAGTTCCGTTGATTGACTTCAAGGCTGTTTCAGATTCGTTCCTTCTGGGTTGGGAAGATTTAGCCAACATGAGGATTGCTGCTATGGGACTAGAAGATGGAGTCTCCGTTCCCTACGTGATCCAAAATGTAGGGCCAATGCTACGCCTTCCTAACCCAGACCTCACCCGCATCCGAGACCTCAAATCCACAGCCAACTTGGCCTTGAGCTCAGCTGCACACCGGGCAGCCTCGAGGGAACCCAGTGACCTCGAGTTCCGGAAATATCAGAGAGGCCAAGTATCGGAACCTGCTGCAGAAGGGATAGACCTCACAGGCGAGGGTGTGAGCAGCCGTCATTCACGAAAGAGACCCGTATCCGCTGTTCAGTCCCAGACCGAGTTTCAACAACAAGTGGATGAAAGATTAAGCACGATGGAGGGGGACATCCGAGAGATGAAGTCGGACATTAGGGAGATCAAAGGAAACCAGAGCAAGATCCTCGAGGCACTCAACAGCCTTCGAGCATGTTTTGGTGGCCAAAGCTCCCGATCTTCACGACCGTCCAAATCTTTGTGAGTAGGAGTACCAAGAATATCCTTCTTCTTTTTCAAAAACTTAGTTTTCAACTAAGTTTGGGGGAGAAAAGTAAGAAGTAGGATGTTCTTGGCCACCCCGGTGTTACAATCTCTCATATTTCATTTCCATATCTTACTGATTGTTGACTATTTAGGCCTGTGTGCCCCTTCTGTTTTGCCTATACTTGGGATTCACGGCGTGTGGGCCGTTTGATTGTTATTTTTGCCTTTGTAAACTTGCTTGCACTATTTCATTGAATGATGTATCGGATTTTCTTGTAGGATGTTTTGTCTTGATTGGCCTGTGTGCCATTTTCTACTATCATCTTTGTTTGGTTAAGATAAATTGAGTTTTGTTATTTATATGATGAAGTTTTGGGCACTTACATGCATAGTCGTAATAAGTTGGTATTTTTTTTTTTTAGTCGATTGGGATGGGTGTTTTGAATAAATGGTTGAGTTAGTTAAGCACCAATCCGTATCCTTTCTTTCCACAAACTTTGATTTTCAATCAAGTTTGGGGAGGGGGTGGTAGGTGTACGGATTTTGGCCGCTTGGAAAAGTTGATTTGACCAAATTTGAGTGAAAATGTGGCAAACGGTTAATGATGAATAAATTTTCCATAAAAATTGAAAACTTGGCTAATGATAGAGCATGATAGGCTATGAGACGAAATTGAGCTTACACTCAAAACTTTTGATCAAAAATTGCAACCGAGTGAGTTTTTGAGCTTTAGAAGATACTCCCGCCTTTGGAGTAACGTAAACTTTCTTTCGGTGTGAAATTCATTGAGTACATTTAGTTGTCTCTAGAACTTGCCTTGATTCTCTATTTTGCATGAGTCGGTACATTGTGTGACATTGAAAATGATTTTAGGCAATCCTTGATTTGAGCCTACTTTCAAGCTTGAAAACACATCCTTTTTACCTAATTTGATATTGTCTCTAGTTGAGCCCCTTGAGCTTTTAGCCTTTTGTTTGACAGCCCAATTCTACAAGCCGAAACCCTTTCGATTAGCCTTTGAACCTAATTGGACTATTTGAGTATGAGGGAGGTGGTTGGAAGGTAGTCGGATAATTTGGGATTTAAAAGGGTGAACTATTGGGAGTATTGAAAGGTGAAACAAATTGAAACAATAGGAAAAGAATCGAGAATACTAGTCCTCTGCAATTTTTGTTTGTGTTAAAAAAAAAAAAACGAAAATCGAAAAAAGTCGAAAAATCAGAAAAACAAAAGAAAAAGTTAGTTGTATATACTCATTGTTGCTTTTGATTTGGAGAGGCTAGTAATATAAATGTCTTTTAATAGATGTTCTCAAAGTTGTAAGAATTCAAAAGAAAATACACTCCAAAGGAGAATTAAGAAAGCATTTAGGTTGTGGACTTTGTGGTAAGGAGAAGAAATCAATTTTTGGGATTAGTTTACTAAGGAAGTAAAGAGTGAGGTTGAGTGACCGTTGTTTGAGGGGTAGATGGGTAGTGCACGACTCATTTAGTCCGTTTTATAGTCACTTATACCCAAAATTATCCCACCTTACCCCAAGCCAACATTACAACCCGTTAAAGACCTTTTTGATTCTTTGTCACACATGTCGGGTACACATCGAAGTTTAGATGATTGGCAAGCCTATGGTAGATACTATTTGCATTTCAATGTGAGCGTATATACTACCTATTCAATACACTTGAGAGTCGAGGGATACACTCATCCGGTAAGGATTTCAAGTTGAGAGTGTCAAGTCTTGAAAGTAGTTGATATGCTCTATCTCTTATGCTCAATGTTATCATGATTGCCTAACTTTTGAAAATTTCTTCTGAAATTGATTTTGCCACTTAAATCTGCCCTAAAAAGTGTCCTTTCTTCTTTTTCTTTATTTGTTCGGGACGAACAAAGGTTTAAGTTTGGGGAGATTTGGTGCACGTGGTAGTGCACACACTTTTAGGTCAATTTAAGTGTCTTTTTACGGACTTTTGTGTGCATTTTCATGTGTGTTTTGTGTGTTTATTTCTCATTGGGCAATTTGACGTGTCTGTTTCATTTTCATGTCAAGACAGGTGAATTAAGGCCGAAAAACAGGTTCGAAAATCTCAAATTGACAAATCGAGCTAAAAGGAAGAAGAAAACAAGGAAAAACAGGGGATCATGCCCGAGGTGGCGAGGCCACGCCCGTGGCCCAAGCCACGGCCGAGGTAGTACAACGCCACGGCCGTGGCCATTCCTCCAGAGAAGGCCACATTTCAGCATCATTTGCCACGACCGAGGCAAACAAACACCACGCCCGTGGTGATCCAAACCCCACGACCGCGGTCTGTATACACCGCGGCCGTGGAAATTCCTCCAGAAGTAAAGGCAAATTCAGTCCAAGAAAGACCACGACCGAGGCAGGAGATATACCACGGCCGCGGCCCCAAATTGGGCCCAAAACCCTTGTTTCACCACGCCCGCGGCCATCTTTATGCCACGGCCGCGGCGGGGTTCCCTGTTTTAAAAACCCAAACACGTTTTTGCCTAAATTGGAGCTAGCACTTTCTCTCCTTATATATATATCATCCCATTCGAATTTAACCTAACTTAGAACAACCTAGAACCCATCCCCCACACATAATCAGCCACTTTTCTCCATTGGAAGCAAGGAAATGGAAGGGGGTTGAAGATCTTGATCTTCAACCCCTAACCTTTGGTTCTTTCTATCCTATTTTCATGTTTTCTTTAATTTTCTGTTATTTTATCTTTGTATTAGGTAAAATGGGTGGCTAGCACCCTTAGTTCACTCTTGATTATTGTGGAACCTTGAGTCCAAGACATTTATGTGATTATTACGGTTAATGTTACCGAAAATATTGTGTATTCAAGTGTTTTGTGTTATTTGCTGTTATTGACTCACATTTATGAATTTATTATTGGATTGATCACCCTTTAAGGGATTTGTGAATGTGTTGCTAGAATAGGAGGTCACTATCCGTAATTGTAGGATTTCCGATTCCCGAGTAGCAAACAATAATTATTTATTGGTGATAACACAAAGTTTAACCTCTAAAACCGAGCTTGCGAGTTTTATGTTGAATTTATCTCGTTGTCCTAGTGTTTAATGCATTTGGTGATTGAATCTAAGAGAGCTTGTTCGAGGATTCGGTTAAACTGAATAGGGTTAGTCGAAGAGCTTGTTTTGATTAACTAAGATTAAGGGATAACAAGGCTATTAGAGCTTGTTAATAGCCTTGAGATAAGGGCTAGAATCACAATTGAATAGGGCATTGACAATAGTTACATAAATCGTCCAAGACCTCGGTGAAACATGATCAAGGGTGAATCGTTTTGTTATTTAAAAACCAAAAACCTATAAAAATCTCTTTATTTGTCTTTGTTTATTTAGGTGTAGTTGTTATTTCATTGACCCCCCCACTTCTTTATTGTTTTCTAGCTTATATACATTATATTTCTCGATAATAATAGCTTAATACATAAAAGCAAAATTTGTTCGACCGTTCCTCGTGGGATCGACCCTTGCTTGCCACTCTACTAGTTAGAGTAGTCGGTAAGGTTTAAGTGTATCTTCATACACGATTTAATTTCGTAGTCGGAAACGACGCTACCAATGACTCCCAAGCAAATTGGCAAAACCATGGAAGTCTACGTTGATGACATGCTAGTTAAAAGTCGACATCGAAGCGACCACGTAGCCCATTTAGTGGAAGCCTTCACGATCCTATGACAATTTTCAATGAAACTCAACCCAAAGAAATGTGCCTTTGGTGTTGCTTCCGAGAAGTTCCTAGGGTTCATGGTACATGAACGAGGGATCGAAGTTAATCCCCCAAAAGATTCAAGCAATATTAGATCTACAGCCACCACAAAAAATTAAGGACAACCAGTACTTAGAAGGCAAAGTGGCGGCTCTAGCCCGGTTTATTTCTAAATCGTTCGACAGATGCAAACCCTTCTTTCAAGCTATAAAAAAGGGGAAGACATTTGAATGGGACGATCAATGTGTCAAGGCACTGGAAAAAAATGAAAGATTTCCTCCTTACACCGCCACTTTTATCTAAAGCCCTTGATGGAGAGAAGCTCTATCTATACCTAGCCGTTGCGGATGAAACAATAAGTGTAGTTCTTGTCCAAAACCAAGAAGAGCAACAACCTCCAGTATATTACATATGCCAGCTTTGCATGAGGCCCAAGTCCACTATACTGTGGTTGAGAAGTTAGCATATGTATTGGTGATAGCTGCTCGAAAGCTGCGACCCTACTTTTACGAGCACACAATCGAGGTCCTTACTAATTATCTGCTATGGCAGATCTTGTAGACGCTGGATGCAGCTAGAAGATTGTTAAAATGGGTGGTGGAACTAGGACAATTTGATATAACATACGCCCTGCATACAACGATAAAAGGCCAAGCTTTGGCCGATTTCGTTCTAGAATTCACCCCCGGTGGAAATGCAAACATCTGAAGACACTCCTTGGGAAATATTTGTCTATGGATCCTCGATCACTCAATGTGCTAGAGCCGGGGTCGTACTTCTGAGCCCCGACAAACAATATTTAAACTCAATAGTACAGTTCGACTTCAAAGCGACTATCAACGAAGCAGAATATGAAGCAATCCTATGTGGGCTAACGACTGCCAAGTCACTAGGCATCAATAGGGTCAAACTCTATAATGATTCTCAGCTAGTGATTCACCAGATAAATGGCGATTACGAAGCAAAAGAGGAAAACATGGCGAAATATCTGAAAATGGTCAGAGATAAAACAAAGAATTTCAAGGCGGTCGAATTCCAACAAATTCCAAGAACCAAGAATGCGAAAGCGGACGGTCTAGCTCGGTTGGAAACCTCCGAGGGCGTAGTAAATCTCACATTCGTTCCCTTTATTCAACAGGATGATTTGATGCAGATCGAGGTAAACCAAGGTAGGTGGATGACCCCAATAGAGCAGTATCTCAAGACCGACAAACTTCCTCAGAACCCGCTGGAGGCTCATCAACTTTGAATATGATCGGCGCGCTATACTTTAATTGATGGAGTACTATATAAAAGAGGATACACAATGCCGTTTGGTACACGTGTTCGTGCACACACTTTAGGACGCTTTAAGTGTCATTTTAGTGTTGTTTTTGTGCAATTTCACGTGTACTTCGTGCATATTATTCTCATTGGGCAAAATAATGTGTTTGGTTCATTTTTGTGTTAAAACAGGTGCAAAGGGATCAAAAAAGAGCATCAAATGATCGCGGACTCGGTGGATCGATCGAGGCAACAAAGGACAGGGCTAAAGGATGATCTCGACCGAGACAGGATGTAAATCTCAGCCAAGATGACTCCTTAGGGGAATCCTGAAGTTTCGAGAAGCTGAAGATCTCGGCCGAGACAGTATATGCATCTCGGTCGAGATGACCCTCCAGGGAAAGTCCAGAAATTCAAGAAATCAAGATCTCGGCCGAGATGAAACCCAATCTCGGCCGAGATAAGCCAAACCCTAAAAAGTCCTAAAATCCTCTTTCTCACATCTCGGCCGAGACACATTTGCATCTCGGCCGAGATCAGCCCTCGATTCACTAGCAGAAAAAATCCATTTTTCACGTCTCGGCCTAGACACACTTGCATCTCGGCCGAGATCTTCTACTCTGTTTTAAAATTATGAATGCGATTTCGCCTAAAACTGAAGTGATTCCCTTATATATATAAGTTTCATTTCGAATTTAACCTATCTTGGGACATCCAATAACACATTTTCCAGCCTCCATCATCCTCAAGGGCTACATTGGGAAGAAGATTGAAGGCCTTTCATTCCTCAACCCAAGATCTTGGTTTATTCTATAATTTTATCATGTCTTCTTGTATTTCTTTCTATTTGCTAATTGTATTAGGTGTAATGGGTGGCTAGCACCCTTATTTCAGCCCTTCATCATTAGTTGAACCTTAGATTAAGAATGTTTATGTAATTTCTACGGTTGTTAACCGATTGGATTATATTTTTGGAATGTTCTATATTATTTGGGATTTTTTATTCACACTTATGAATTGAATTGTGGTTTGATCGCCCATTTGGATATTTGTTAGTGTGTTGCTAGAATTGGGTTTATAACCCGTAATTGTTATGAATCTGATTCCCGTGTAGCAATAGATTTATTTTATTGGGGATAACATAGAGTTCGACCACTAGAACCGAACTTACGAGTTTTATGTTAAATCTACTCTGTTGTCTTAATTCTTAATGCACTCGACTATTGATTCTTAAAGAGCTTGTTTTAGGATTTGATAAATTGAGTAGGATTAATTGAAGAGCTTATTTTGATTAATCATACTTAAGAGACAACAAGATTGATAGAGCTTGTTATCAATCTTGGAGTAGGAGTTCTAAGGCTAACCAATGGGGTTATGACATTAATTACATTGATTGTTTGAAACAAGGGGATACTTGATCAAGGGTTGAATACTTTAATCATACTTTAAAAACCCAAAAATCAATCTACTTATCTTGTCAAATTGAATCTTAAGTTTAGTTGATCATAGTTTAAATAGTTGTTCTTGGTAGTTATTGGTAGTTTATAGTTTGACAAAGAAAACCCCCCACCTTTATTGCTTTCATTATTTGTTTCTGTTCTTATTTGAATTTTACAATTGCTTGACCTATCGAAATAACACTAGATTGTCATTCCTCATGGGATCGACCCTTACTTATCACTCTACTAGTTAGAGTTGTAGGCTAAGGTTTACTATATATATTCATCTATATATACAATTTAATTTGGTGTGATACTTCGGCAGAACACCACCGCTACTGAAATGCGTTAGAGAATTCGAACAATAGTATGTCATCGTGGAGGTTCCTGAAGGGATCTGCAGAAATCATACAGGGGGGCAGGCCCTCGCACAAAAAATCAAAAGGCAGGTCTATTTCTGGCCGTCATTAAAAAAGGATGCGATTTAGTACGCAAAATCGTGTCTAAATTGCAAAAAGTATGCACCTTTCATCCGTCTAAAGCGGGAGGTAATTACTTCAGACCGAAGCCCATGGCCTTTCCCCAAATGGAGGATCGATCTTGTAGGACCCTTCCCAAAGGCCAAGGCAGGGTATACACAAGCCACAGTGGCGGTTGACTACTTTACAAAGTGGGCGGAAGCTGAAGCATTGACAGGGATTACCCACAAAAAAGTAGAGGATTTCATCTAGAAAAACCTAATATGCCGATTTGGGGTCCCAACTTCATTCGTAACAGATAACGACAAACAACTCGACAATCAGCAATTCAAAAACTTTTGTGCCGGTCTCAACATCAAAGCTCACTTCACCACTCCCTATCACCCACAATCAAACGGCCAGGTGGAAGCTGTCAATAAGGTCTTAAAACATACATTAAAAACCCGCGGAGAAAAAAGGTTATTGGGCAGAAAAAAAATTGGGCGTTCTATGGTCGTACCGAACAACACATAGATCATCTACTGGAGAAACCCTCTTTAGCCTGGTGTATGGGACAGAAGTAGTCATACCGGTGGAGATAGGATCCCCTACCTTCAGGATCGCCCAATTTAACAACCGCACTAATGATGAAAAGTTGCCAATACAGTTGGATCTCCTTGAAGAATGACGGTTGGAAGCAGAAGGACGAAATATTACTTATAAACGATGTTTGGAAAGGTACCCATAACAAACAAGTTAAAATTCAAAAATTCTAAGTGAGTGATCTCGTCCTGAGAAAAATCCTGCCACAAGCTCAAACAGTCATTTTTTGTCCAAACTGGGAAGGACCGTACAAAGTAAGTCGATGCATCGTCAACGGGGCATATGAATTAGAAGACGTTGATGGCAAGAAACCGCCTCACCCCTGGAATGCACAACACTTAAAGAAATACCAGTAGGATTATCATTGTAAAATAGTTTGTATAGGATAAACGGTTTCTATAAATAATATTATCTTAAAAATTCATGACCGGCCCCGCGAACGAACAAGCAAGGATAAAGACTTATCTATTGAAAAGCACGGAAAGTCTCGTCAAAGAGCGAGCAAAAAAGTCTAAAAAACGATCAAGCACGATCAGACTTTTCTATTGACAAGCACAAAAAGTCTCGAAAATGATCGACATGATTAGACTCGTCTATTGACACCACGAAAAAGTCTCGATAGAATGCGAGCATGATAAATGAACGAATGAATAGGACCTGGTCATACCAACAAACACGGCCGTTAAAGATGCATAATAATCTTACAAAAAAAAAAAAAAAAAAAAAAAAACCTTTAAAAGATAGGTATAGAGATTGAAAAATTAATGAAATGGACAATACAAAAGGCTTCATTAATACAGATTTTTCTTACAAAAATAAACCCATAAAACCCAAGGTACAAACATGTTAAGAGGCCATCGTAGGACCACCGAACATCATCTAGTCATCATCATCCAAGCTAAGTCCCTTCTAAGGAAAGAGACATCTATTCCGCGTTTAAACATCACATTAGCCGCTTCAAGGTAAGCCTGGATATAACCAGAGTTGGCCCATGCTTGTCCTTCTCCCTTAGCATACGCCTCAACTGCGCTTTCTATAGCTCTTTCTCTAGTCGACCGCTCCTCCCACCAGGCTTCCTCAATCTTGGTAGCCAAATCCAACTCTTTCTTCCTCAGAGCTCATGCATATCGATCTTGATAGCAGTTGCAGATGCTGAAGCACGGTTCTTTTCCTCTTTGGTCTCCTTCAGTATTTGTTTGAGACGGACCACCTCAGCCTTTGAGCCACCCGCTTTACTTTTTCTGCAGTAAACAACTCCTGAGCCTTCGCCACAGCAGGGTTGATGAATAGATTCCTGGAGGTTTCATCCTATGCGGACATTAACAGGTTTAAGGACCGCCCTAAGTGCACCGCGACCACCTCCATCTTCGCTTCAAAAGAGAGCGTCTTCTCAATATCGGCAAGCCCGATCATCCAGCTCTTTGATGGGGCTTTCATGGTTGACCTTATATAAGACGGCATGCCCTCAATGTTGGAACGATCTAGAGAACACGAACGTTGGAAATTCTTCATAAATGTTGGGGGATGATTTTTGCTAGCAGCGGCTCGTTTCTCCAATGCCGCAACTTTCTTTGAATCCCAACCTAAAAAAGATTGGTCTGGGCGGAAAATGATGTTGTTCGTATGCACAGCAACAGTTGACCGCGACGCTTAGACGAATGAGCGGTCAGGGCAGTGGTAGAAGACCTCTTCTTATGAGAAAACTTCGGAGCAGATGGCGAAGCTGTCTTTTCAGCAGCCGGTTGAACAGAAGGATCGCCTGATGATGGAACAACAGGAGGAACGGGACCTTCTTGCGGAGGAGCTCCAACACTGGCGTAGGCTTGAAACTTCTTCCATTCCTTCTGCTTTGACCTCCAAAAGCTCTTCTCAAGCACCGTGAGCTCGGCCTAAGGCTTTGGAGGAACTGGCTCCTCCATTTGAGCTGGAATAGAATGACCGCCAGCAGTAACAACAAAAATCAGAGCGATGTCCAGCAGAGCTTCATGTCCGAACCCCCCAGCCGAAGGTTGTTCGTAAGCCATAGGGGTTGGAAAGTGAAATTCTACAACAAGCAAATTAAGGTTAAAGGATATATAATGCAAATAAAAAAAAAAAAGAAAAATAATCTGCTCTCAAGAAACATACTTAAATTTGGAGATAGAGTTTGATCAAAAGCCCAAAGTGATGAAGCATTTTCTTCGTGAGGTATTCCTTAACGTCGTAAGGCTTGTTATGATTATCTTAGCGGAGCTTCTTAACTTGATCTTTAAACTCCCTCGAGGGCACCGCCAAGTTGCTCCGATCTACAAAGCAAAGGGAGGGGGAAGGAGTAAGATCAACAAAATTTTGAAAATGTAAAAATAAAAGAACATACCACGACAAACATCATAATCGGTAGGAAGTAGAATACGGTCGAGATGACCGCCTTGATCTTCAGGGGCTGGCGATGTCCAATCCCCTCCAACATAAAACCATTTTTCTTTCCACCCTGGAAGCGAATCCCTCAAGCTACTGAACAATTTCCAGCCCCTTCGAGAGTGACATAATACCACCCCGGGAGAGATCAGTCGCGCTCCAGCAACGTATACAGATATCTAAACTCCTCAGGGGTTAGAGCAGGATACCCCTTGGACCAAGGCAAACTAATAGTGGGATAGATTACGTGCAAGCTATTTGCGACTAGCTGGGAAGGAGCAAACCCCCAATACCGCAAATAAGCGCTAATGATCGGCGAGAGTGGAAACCGCACACCGTCTTTGAGGGACCACATGGTGATTCCCACACAACCATTAGGTAGACGATCGGCGTTTTCTGTCACATCCAGGATATGGAAACGAACATTCCCAGGAACGTCCGCCTCGTTGGCAGCGTCGAAAAGCTCGTCTGCAGTCACTGAGCCGGGGAATTGGGCCGCACCAAATTCCGACTCTTCATCAATGACCCTCATCGGCGGCCGATGCGTCGAGTCAAACTCGAAACTGGGTATAGGGAATCCCTCGCCCACCGCAAGATCTTTGGGATATCTCCAGAAACTGATACACTAAGATCAATCCCTCGATAGGCCACTCTGTCATCCCAGGGACCAGATGGTTGCGAAGAAGGTCCCGCAACATGATCAACAGGAAAATTTAATCCTAAGGTCCTCTCTAGGTCGACGGCGAATGCCTCCACTTCCTCTTCATTTATGGGAACCTTAGACGGTGTTTCTAAGAGTTGATTCGCACGACGAATTGCATCGGTGTCGTCCCCTTGCAAGACCGCTTTGATAGTTTCGATCGGATAACTCGATTCTTTCAAATCCTCTATCAGTTTCTTTTGACTTACATACACCTCCCCTCCCAGATCAATGTTATCAGAAGAACTTTGAACTTCGGCACTCTCTGAATCTGAGCCATGTTGAACATCAGGCTCCGGGAAAGCACCCATAAATTCCCTCTCACTCATAGTCGTTGATGAAGAAGAAGAACTGGAATTCGACGAAGCCGACTGAGACATGGAAACCACAAATATGAAAATAAAATAAAAATTACATGAGGCAACTATCACTACGAGCGATCTCCAACACTCAAACTTGACTAACAAAAGGCTCGAGAAGAGTTACCAGCAGTAAAAGAAATTTCAGAAGATGAAAAGTAAAAAATGAACCATAAATTTGGCTTTTATAGTAAGAGAAAGTCTTATGAATGAATGACCACGATTGAAGAAGTTAAACGACCACGATGTAACCACAAATCAGGCCAATAAAAGTAAAACACGTGTCCACACATATAACTGACGCGCGCATATGAAACGACGCAACCTAACAGCCAAACACCTGTCCCTCCACGTCACGCGATCTAAGCCCGCTTAAGAGCACGCGATCGATGAGGTGTCACCAAATTCCCCCAAAGAAAACGTTTAAATTTTCAAAAGTAAACCTTACTCCCGCCCCAAAAAAAAAAAAAAAAAAAAAAAAAAAAAAATTCGTGAGTTAGAAGACCCTCGCAGCATGCTCCGATCTCCCAACTCAAGGGAAACCTTGTGGACACCGTTCGTATAATTCTTGGGAAAACTTACTAGAAAGAAGTTTAATCAACACCCAGATAGACCGCTACGATGTTAGACCATTCCAGTAGCACAACCGTCATTTGGTTCAGATCGACTAAGACACTTGTCAGGACACATGTCAATCATGCAAGAGTTGCTTCCAATGGCTATAAATACCCCCTCACCCCCATTGTAGTGGATCATGAAAAAAGAGGAGAAAAAAAAGAGAGAATATCAAACTAGACTTAAATATTGAAGTAAATCAAACACTTGTAAACATTATTTAAATAATAATCAATAGCATACATTGGTTATTTTCTTCAACTATTTTCTTGTTGAAATAGAAAATATGACTTTTTAAACCGTCGAACCGGTCCAGATGGTTGTGAAAAAACGGTTCAAACAAGACAACCACTCTCATTAATACACCAATTAAATCGATCCACACGATACACTTAAGACCGTTCGTCCACATTATCAAAAAATGAAAGTCGTATTTTAAAAGTTAATGTTAGTGTTGTTATAACTGAACCGATAATCGAACCGGCATTGCTATCAGTTAGCGGTCTAACTAGTCGAATCGATTCAACCGACGGTCCAACCATTTTAATAAAAAATAACAAATATTTAATATTTTCTATTATATTATGTAATATATATATATATATATATATATATTTTATGATTATGAATGACTGACAAGATAAATAATTAATAAAAAATAAATAAAGTTAGAAAGACAATTTAAGTTAATAGATAGAAAACAAAAAACAAAAAACTTTGAGTTTAAACCCCCTAAGCCCCAACCACGATTATGATTAAAAAAATATATATATTTACACACACTATTGACTATTCCTCATTACTGACACGATCCACCATCAGTTATCTTCCCGCCATTTCTCACACACTAAAATATCATGTGAGCTCCTCTATCTTACTTTTATCATGTTTTAATTGTGTACCGCTTTAAAATCAAGTCACTTATGATTAGAATTTTGCGATTTGTAAAATTAAAGATCATAATTTAGGTTCAGGATTATGATTCGTATTTAGATTTCATGTTTAAGGTCTTGGATTCAATTTTTCTGGGTTAGAGTATATTTTCTATTCTAAACTTACGATTTCATGATACATGATTCATGATTTAATGGTTCATATGTTTATAATTCAATATTTCATAGTTTAGGGTTAATCATTCATGTGTTCGGAATTCAAGATTCATGTTGTATGGCTCGATTTTTGAGTGAGACACGGCTGTGATAGGATAAATGTGGAATAGAGTATCTGAACTGCTAAAATACACAAAGCAACCCCATTCCCTGTTTTTTCTTCCTTTCCCATTTCTCTCTCTCACACACGAATACACGTAACAGATGAGTTTTGCTATCACTAATCGACTTGCCTCTCTCACAAATGTGATTTCCAGATGCAGCGTTGTTGCATTTTAGTGCACTGTCTCCGTTGCTTGTTGTCGCTATGGGAGTTGATAGATATGAGATCTGAAATATTTTTTCTTTTGTTTTTCTACAAAACCGGTTACTCATTCCCGTTTCTTCCAGTTTTGGTAGTTCGTTTCAGTTGCATCCGGGTTTTGCCGATCTAACCGGAAATCTAGTCATACTACCTTTTTCGGAGCGAATAAGTGATTGGTTTCCCGTTAAATCTGTCGGTGTGATTCAATTACAATAACACTGGTCATCAATATTTCATTTTATTAGTTAAAATAAATATTAATTTTTTACTTCATGAAAAGTTACATATAATTAAATAGGTCACACCAATAACTGAACAAGTCATATAAATGCACATAAATAACTTTTAAATAATGGTAACTTCGTTTAATTAAACAAAAGTAATTAAAAAATAGTTGTGAAACATGACAGGATGAGCACCCAGTAATGATCATCTGTGTCCGTGACAATGTTGCCATATTGCAGATTCAATTAGGAAGATGATAAGACTTAAACAAATATAAAATTAATAAGGACAATGACACATTTCCTACACATTTTCTCAGGCCTGATTTATTATATTAAAGTAAGATATGTTTTGAGTTGGGATGGATTTAGAATTTGGTTCTAAAGAAAGCAACTTTTTTAACTATGTTGAGTGTCGGATGAAATCTTTTATTTGAAATGGTGTTTTATCTTATATTTCAAAACATTCACTAAATGTGATGTGTACAAAATGACATCATAAATGTACACATGATAATTATTGGAGATTATAAAATATAAGATGAAACATAATTTAGAATAGAAAATCCTAAGTAGTTGAGTATAGAGACAAAATTTCTGAATTAAAGAGGTAAAATGAAAAAGGTAGAAAGATGAACTCTTATATTTATTATGTAAAAAGTATTGATGAAAATCATTAGATAAAATTATATATAAAAAAATTATGCCCTAGAGTCCCGCTAAATCCATCGCTATCTTGAGTCGTTCAAGACCATCTCCAATCACACACAAAAACTCTATTTTTTTTCGGAGGGGGAGGGGATTTTAGAGTTTATCACCCCAACCACACTCTAAAACAACCCTCTATATTTGGGGGATGAACAGTGTCCCCCAATAAATAAAGGGACATTGTTCATCCACACAAAAAGTGTATTTATACATTATATTCTCAAAATATCCTTAAATTCAGTTTTAACTACATAAATGTTATATTTGTATTATTATTTTTATTTAATAATTTATCTAATTCAATTAAATTTAATTACGAAAAAATTTTGATTAATTTTTTTTATTAATCTTGCATATTTAAAAATAATTAAACAATAATAAGATAAATTACTAGTTATTTCAAATTGCAAGATAATTAGCACAATGGAAACTTCATTACAACAATATAAAAGATAACAATGTTGGAAATACTAATTGCATAAATTGAAAAAAATTAAAAGATAACAATGTTGGAAATACTAATTACCATTTCTCCATTACCTTTTTTGTGGGACGAACATAGCAATGCTCTAAATTTGTTTGTTATGTAGAATTATTAATATTAATGTTTTATGTAATTTTTATTTTATTTTCATGGTGTTGAGTGCAATGTTTTATTTTTAAGTGTGAAATTATTAATAAATTTTAACTAAAATAAATAGTGTTGATTTTTTATAATAAGTAAAACGTAAATAATTATTTATAAATAAAGTTAGAAGTAAGTAATCTTATTGTGTAAAATTTAGTGGAATAAAGTTGGGTTGGAGATAGTTTACACAAAACTGTAAATTTAATGGGATAGAGTTGGGTTGAAGATGGTTACACAAAACTGTAAATATAATGAGATAGAGTTGAGTTGGAAATAGTGTATACAAAAACTGTATTTTTAGTGCGAAATTCACACTATAATAAATGGTGGGTTGGAGATGCTCTCACGCCGTTGTTAGGTGGCATTTAAGTTTAGATTGGATTTGTTGATAAAAATATCATTTCAATAATTGATATGCATGTGCAACATTAATTTCTTGCCTTTTCAAAATGTTTATTCTAACTAGGAAAAGTTTCATGCGCATCGGTTGTACGGTATAATTTGAGATGAGTATTATTATTTATAAATATATTATTTATTTTAAACAAAAAAATTATAATACATTTTTCTAGAACAATACATTTGAGCATAAATATTATTACCTTTTCATCATGTTATTTTCATCCAGAACATGTAATACATTTAGATATAAATACCAATATTTTTACACTCATGACCCGAATTACATCGATGTCAGATCCATGCAATTGGTGTCCAAGAGACCTCCTTTTTCAACTAAAGATAAGATTGAGGGGCTTATGTTCCAATCTTGATCATTTGTTACACTGCTTATTTCATCTTCTATTATACAATTTTAAATCGTAAAATTTAGCAAGCATTGTGAAACACATTTGAAACACATAAATGAAACATGTGATTTCATGAACTTACGTTCGGCTACAAATAATTTTTTTTCATATATATTACCAAGTCACTTCAAGGACTTCAAAAAAAAAAAATCCTTCTTAATATTATGGCAAAATAACAAGTTTCTTAAATTACTGTAACCAAATAATACTAATTGAGAAGAAATAGTTGAAACAACATAAGGAGTTTCTCCCTTCGTCCCGGTCTAATTGGTCTATTTTCCTTTTTTGTTTGTCCCAACTAAATTGATCTAGCTCATAAATGACAAATTCTCTCACAATCTTCACCTTCAAAATCTCCACTCTTAATCTCCATCTTTGAAAAAGTCAAAGATATCACAAAATCTGTTTTTTCTTAGTTTCCGTGTGTAACGACCCGATTTTCATAAAATAATTTAATCTTAATTAAATTTCAATAAATCAAATCATGGAACCTTTTTTTCTATATATATATACACACACACATATATATAAAAGCCAATTCTTAGTCGGGCCGTTAAGGGAACCACATAAACACACAAATACTAATCTTCCTATCACATGTAGGAGCGGAATAACACTAGCATCCTCAAATTATAACCGAAACGTTTATTAACTAATAAATTATCATGAAATATTACTTATATATAATCAGATAGGCAAAATTATTTCTAAACATGCTTCTAACAAAACTAATGTAAAACTAACAAACTTCCATATTATAGTTTCATATTAACCTAAAGATTATAAGAGAATAGATCATGCATAGCAGCGGAACTTACTAAATACATACGCCACAGTATCACAAATAAATTATATTTTTAATCTCCTCAAAGCTAACATCCTAAGAAATCCATGAAATACTTCAATGATCAACTTATAAATAACTATTTATATAACAAGCTTAAGTATTATTCCATGCTTCAAGATAAATATATAATACTCCTTCTAATCATGCAACTAGTGAAATAGGCTTCCCCATTAAACTCACAACATAGAAAATATTTTCGAATCCATGTCAAAGATTTCATTTGACTTATAACTTAACAACAACACTCCTTAAAAATTAATTAATCAAATAACATAAACAAGTAACAACACATTATCATTTAAATAGTCATCTTGTATAAAATTGCACCGAAGTAGTCATGTTGTCATATGCTTCGGCTCCCCTCGTACTCCCCGCTCGCTCCAAGCTAACCTGGCTCAAATAAGGGTTGGGGTGAGCTTCCTTCAGCTCGTGGAGGATCACAATTCATAACAATTATAAACAAAATCAAAAGCATAAAATATAAACAATTATAACTTGTAACTTGTAATATTATATTCAATAAATTGAATATAAACTTGTAACTTGTAACTTGTAATCCATGTACTCACGGAAATCTTGAATTTGTATATCAAATAAATTGAATATAAACTTGTAACTTGTAAATATAACAGTTATAAATCACACAATTAATTAAGCATATAATTGGCATAAAAAGTAAACCCCCACCTGAATTGTGATGCAACTCGGAATGTAGATGCAATTACTCTATTATTTGTAGCACTCAGTAGTCTCGTCTCCTTCCTACTTAAGGATGCATGACTCTATCTTGATCTCCAATTAATATATGAGATTTGGAATTTTGGAATTTAGGGTTTGGTTGATGATTTAGGAAATTTTGAAAATAGATTTGAAAGAAATAGAGAACTTCTAAGAATGGATTTGCTGCGCAGCAGAAGATAAATAATTTATTTTTCATAAACGGTAAGAGATAAAACTTTGAAAACTTTATAGAAGGAAATAAACTTTCTTGAAAGTATCATACTAAAATTTCATGATTTTACAAGAAGTTTAACTATGAGTTTTGAATTTTTGAAACCGAATAAGTCGAAACTGTAAATTCTGCACAGCAGTGGAAAAACTTTAATAACTCGAACATTACTGAAGGGATCACTTTGAAAATTTACATAATAATATAAGACATGTATATGTTGTACATATCCAAAAATCATAATTTTTCAACATGTATAAATATGTGTTTCGAATTTCTCAAATAAGAAAGTAGAATATTTCAGATCATGTGTAGACGTAATAGAAAGATTATATAAAATAAAATATAAGTTGGATGGATTTGAAACTTTTATATAAAATATATAACATACTGGGGAACAACATATTCAAAAATAATAAGATTTGAAGACATATAAATATATATCACGAATTTTCTAGATGGAATAACATAATATTTACAATCTGGATCAGCGGAGATAGAAAATTTGTATAAAATAAAATACGACTCATATCGATTTGAAATTTTTACTGTAACTTGAGAACATATCATGGAATGACATAATAAAAATTCATTGAAACATAATGTGTATAGATATAGTTTTCGAATTTTTCAAAGAAGATACCTGAAAATAGAGTGAAAGAGGAAAATGAGGTTGACGGCTCTCGGAAGGGCTTCTAGGGCTTATGCACGAAATTCTTAAGAAAAACAGATGATTTGGATTATGACTTTGATTTATGACATGAATCCCTTATTTATAGATTATATTTCTAGGTTTAGAACTCCTATTTCTTGGTCCCTAAGTAAAAATCATGGGCTAACTTGGGCTTGACTAATGCATTGGGCTAGGATCCAAATTAAATATTTAAAAGTCGAATAACATAAAATATACTTTCAGCCATAACTTAAAATAATTTTCATAGTTTACGAAATATAAAAAAATTCTCATAGGACAAAAATAGATAATGAAATATAATAATAATTAAATAATCTATGGGGCGTTACACCGTGTCCGGCCAAGGTAGGCCAATTAGACCAGGACGGAGAGAGTATAAAATAATAGAAGCACAAAACTACTACATTTGAATCTAAACATAATAAACCATACAATTCGTTATTCCGCTGAATAAATCGCGTATCAATAAATTTAATCTCGAATTTATCACTAATTTTGTGGTGAGAACCTGCAAATAAATGTTTCAAAACTTGACAAGTAATGAGATTGAAAAATTTAAACAATAAGGTCTATATCATGAGAGGCTTTCCAATCGTGATAGGTATGCAATGCAATATCCGTCAAGCGGTGACAATCCCATGTACTAAAGGTGAGAAGTGTCAAATATGGCCGGGTTACCCGACCAGTTATCAAAACTAGCCTCCCCATCTTTGACCAGTAAATAAGAAAATCATAAATAGAAAATAAAATAATAAACAAATATCATATTAATTGAAAATTGGAAAGAAAGAAAACATACGGGTTTTGAAAACTCTTTCCCCTTCCCTCTTCTTCTCCTTCCCTCTTCTTCTCCTTCCCTCTTCTTCTCGTTCCCTCTTCTCCTTTCTTCATTCCACCATTGAAGCTCGCACCATGCACTCGGAGTATGAGGCCCGAACCCTTATCGATTTCTGAGGCTCGAAGTTCAGTCCCGATTTGGAGAAGCATTTTCAAACCCTAGTCGAGCTCTCTTCTCCGCTTCCTCTCCAAATCTTCTGATAAGTCTTCTGGTCCTTCAAGACAGGTAAGGTCTCGATCAAAATCATCTTTTTACTGCTTATTGTTCACCAAAAGTATGAGGGTTTAGATAAGTAGTAGTGCAGATTATTAGAAGCTTTAGCCTTTGGATTCCTAGATTATTGTTTTTTGTTTAGTACTTCCATTTTTGTATGTAAAAAGAATGAATATAGCACAAGAATTCTGAATTATATGAGAAGTATGATTTTCAGTTCTATCATTTTTGTATGTGAAAAGTATGATTTTCAGTTTTATGAATTCCATGGGAGAAGAATGAATATTTAGCAAAATAACTTTTTTGATTTTTTTTTTTTTGGGTTTTGACACTGTGGAAAGTATCATTTCAGTTCTACGATGTCAATGATTAAAACGATGATAGCAGTATATTTTTTACAGTTTATGAACGCTGTCAATTTTATGAATTTTAGTTGAAATATCTTTCAATACTGAACTGATAAAATTTCAGATAGTAATGTACATTAACAGAGTATAGAAATCATGCGTATATTGATTCATGGTCAAGCTTCAGAACATATATACAATCTAAAGTTCACCTTTTACTGCCTCTGCTTGTGTATTTGCAAAACTGGTGTGGGAACACAATCATGTTTGACAGCTTATACAATCTCATTAGTACAATTTTTCAATTCTTGTAAAATTTCTACCAAACTTCTTGTATTTATGGAGAATTATTATCGGGCACTTGGTAAAACACTTTGTAACTCACTCCTTTCTAATTAGGAATGTACTAAAGTTAAAATAGAAGTGAACAAAAACGAATTAAAATAGAGTAATGTGCACCACCAACTCAATGATGAATATAGTGGAGATTTAGTCTTCTTATGCATACAATCCAAGCAAATTTTGCCATCCCAAATGTTTTGGTATGGACGAAGCTAAATTTTGCCTAGCTTGAGCTACTATATTTTCGTTTACAATATGTGCTTAATACCAGATTGTACATTAGTTACTTTGGGGCTGTTTCAAATTAAAAAACTGGGTTGTTTAAGTTGTTTTAAGTAAACAACTCGGTTGTCTAAGTTGTTTTAAGTAAACAACTGGGTTGTTTTAAGTAAACAACTGGGTTGTTTAAGTTGTTTTAAGTAAACAACTGGGTTGTTTTAAGTTGTTTAGATTTGCACCAGAAATTGGATTACTTTTAAACTTTGTGTTGATATAGTTGATCTCTATGTAGTATGGAGTCTTTGGAGTATGTTATCCCCGAAGCAGAGTGGTTTGACTCAAAAGCGTTTTCTCGTAGTACACCGTCAATAGTTCAGAAAGTATATGCCAAGTTGGATGATGAACATCAAAGGAAGTTAGAAGGATCATGCTTTGGCAAATTTTTAGACATGAGAGAAATTACTTTATCGGGGAAGCTAATCCACAGTCTGCTACTAAGAAGGACTGTACCGCGAAGGGATCGTGCAAACATTAGGAAAAAATATGAGGAGATATGGTTTGGGGGCTTGGGTAGTGAGGCCGTGTGTTTTACCTTGCAAGATTTTATAGTCATTACGGGACTGAATCCAGGTAGTGAAGATGAGTTTAGAATACCGAGTGAAAATAGGTAGTTAGAGGAGTACTTTCCTGGTGCTAGATCAGTTACGCCTAAAACTCTAATGAAAGCATTTGAAGATGAAGTTGAAGATCCAGAGGATAGATATAAATTGGGACTAGTTCTTATTTATGGGACTTTGTTAAGAGCCAAGGAACAAGGAACATCAATTGAGTTGGAGAACTTGGCTCTCATTGATGATCTAGAATTGTTCAACAAATATCTGTGGAGAACAAAGTCTTATGGTTACACGATCCATCGATTTGTTAAGAAACTAACAAAACCTGTAGAGCAATACTCTTTTTGGGGATTTCCAATTGCAGTGCAGGTAAATGGCCAATTTTAAGTTTAAATGGTACTTTTCTATTTGCAATAAATGTGACTAACTTATATTATTTTATTTTGTTAGGTTTGGACGTTTGAATGTTTTCCTCACGTTGCTAAGTTTTTTTGGTGCATCAAAGATATCGGACAAAATTCCAAGGATGTGTTGCTGGAAATCACTACTCACACCTTGTTATACCGATTTAGAGGAAACCTTGACGGATCAAGAGGTAAGAAGATCATAATAACTATCACGGATGTATACATAATAATTTATATGTGTATGTAAACAATCTTCTATATTGATTTAATTATTTTTATATCTTGATAATGTTCTCTTGTATCCTAATTGTTAGGTCGAAGTAATCTCGTTGATACCCACGGAGAAAGAGCTAGCAGCGGATTACATGATAAAATTCTATGAAGAGCCGAGCCATAGAAGAGTTACAAGAAATGTGCCTCCACGCAATGAACCGATGGAGACCGAAAGAGTATCAGCTCAAAGAGTGGAGGAGGCGAAGACAAATAGAGTGGAGGGAGAAACAAGAGATGTATGTATACCGGAAATAACCTTTGTCTTTCTTACTTTATATTTACAGGTTATGATTTATTTATTATTTCCTTGCAGGATATGCATCATCCTTTATCTCCTCCAAACTTGACAGTTACTTCCCCACAACGACCATCTCACCCCTCCATTTGGAAACAGATATTAGATGTTATAGGCACACTTGACAAGAAGGTTGATGCATTCAACAGCAAGGTTGATGCACTTGATAAGAAGGTTGATATGCTCAACAATATGGTTGATGCACTTGATAAGAAGGTTCATGCCCTTGGCCGAAAGGTTGAGGATACATTGATGACATCAATGGGAGATAGTGTGATGACGCCAACGGTTGAGGATAGAGATGGTGGAGGGCTTACAGAGTACCGAGCTACGGTTACACCATTCGTCGATGATTTGGTAGCATCAGTTACACCATTTGATAATGATTTGGCAACAGTTGCTAAAGAGAATGAAAATCACGAAGCAATAGTACCGAGTTGCGCTGACATGGAGGAGATTCAATGGACACCTAAAAAGGCTGTTGTAAAATACACAAGAAGGAAAAGAGGTGAGGTGTCACTTGATGATAAGCTGGTGGAAGGGAAAAGGGTAAGACCACTTTCGCGTTCAAATCTACCCCCATACACAAATGAGATGAAACGTAGAAAGTTCTTAGACAAGACAACTCCTAATCTGTTCCAAAAAGTCGATCCAGCGAAGGAGAAGTCATTTAACACATGGTACACGTCGTCCTCCAACAGGTACTTGTGTTTAGAGCAGTATCCATTTTGTTCATATGAAAGGTTGGCTCATCTTCTAACTATTATTATTTTCACAGCATTCCATTTGAATTTCATGGAAAGCGCATTGAGAGAGCTAAAGAATGGTTTCGTAACATTAGGACTTGTGGAAAATTTCTTGATGCAAATGTAAGTTGATATGATATTTTTATTGTATTCTTGAATAAGGTTGTTTTGGTATTTATATGTTGCTATTTTAGGTTGTTGATATGGCAATGCTATTATTACGAGAGAGGCAAACAAAGTATATAGCATCATTTGGCCACTTTCCTAGAGTTATAGTGGACTCTAGTTTCCATGAGCAGCTTCGATTGGAGTATTGTGATGCAGTGCACAAACTCCTCCTTCCTTATGTTAAAGGGACATGGTCGCTCTATGTCAAAGAATGGAAAGGTTGTACACATCTCCACTATCCTGTCCTCATTGATAGACACTGGATCGCGATTGAGGTGGATTTTAGCAAATCAACAATGATAGTCTATGACTTCGATAGTGAATGCATAACACAAGCTGAGCTAGATCAAGCCTTGCAATTAGACTCTATTATGATCCCAAAGCTTGCAAAAGAAGTTGATCTTAGCTTGGAAGAGCCCCTAACCATCAGAAGATTTGACGGAATATTAAAGAAGGGAGCACCGTAAGTGTTACTTATTTTATTACATTGAAATTTTAAATGTTAAATTATTATTGATTCGAATTGATACCGAGTTATGATTTCTAATTTTGTGCTAGGGGTGATTGTGGAGTTTATGCCATCAAATATATTGAGTTCTTGAGCATCGAACCGGGGGTGCAGCGTATAGATGACTCTCATATTGAGAAGTGGAGGGAGAAGCTAGCTGTCGATATATTTACTCAAGACTTTGACCCATAGATATTATGTAACACTTGAAAAGTCTAGACTGATGTAATATTTTGGGCTTTTTGAGCTACTGAGCGTAACTCCTATATTCTTGTTCCATTTTATTAAAAGTCTTTTGTGTTTGGTCGTTCTACAGGTGAACAACTGAAAAACAACTATGCATTTTAAGACTAATTAGCATGTAAACGTGTAAACAACTGGTAAACAACGGGTGAACAACTGAAAAACAACCATGGACTTTAAGTGAATTTGCAAACAACCGATTACCAACAGATGAACAACTGAAAAACAACACGTGAATAATAGGATTGTTCAAGACTAATATTGAACAACTACTAAACAAAGTGAAAACAACTTCTAAACAACACGGGAACAACTAATAAACAACAATAAACACTGGGGGTTGTTTAAGACATACAGAGAACAACTACTAAACAATATCTAAACAACCGCTACACAACTAAGAAACAACACTAAACATTGGGGTTGTTTATCAACAACACTAAACAACACTATATGATTCAACCTAATTCTTAAGTGAAAACACTCTGAGAAAGACTTGTAAGACTCTAACATGGCATCTCGAGAGTTATAAGTGTTTCTTTCGATCTGGATTATGAGTTTCGGTCAAATAGAGCATATTTAGTTACTTCTTAAGTGAAAACACTCTGAGAAAGACTTGTAAGACTCTAACATGGCATCTCGAGAGTTATAAGTGTTTCTTTCGATCTGGATTACGAGTTTCGGTCAAATAGAGCATATTTAGTTACTTCTTAAGTGAAAACACTCTGAAAAAGACTTGTAAGACTCTAACATGGCATCTCGAGAGTTATAAGTGTTTCTTTCGATCTGGATTACGAGTTTCGGTCAAATAGAGCATATTTAGTTACTTCTTAAGTGAAAACACTCAGAGAAAGGCTTGTAAGACTCTAACATGGCATCTCGAGAGTTATAAGTGTTTCTTTCGATCTGGATTACGAGTTTCAGTCAAATAGAGCATATTTAGTTACTTCTTAAGTGAAAACACTCTGAGAAAGACTTGTAAGACTCTAACATGGCATCTCGAGTGTTATAAGTGTTTCTTTCGATCTGGATTACGAGTTTCGGTCAAATAGAGCATAGTTCATTACTTCTTAAGTGAAAACACTCTGAGAAAGACTTGTAAGACTCTAACATGGCATCTCGAGAGTTATAAGTGTTTCTTTCGATTTGGATTACGAGTTTCGGTCAAATAGAGCATATTTAGTTACTTCTTAAGTGAAAACACTCTGAGAAAGACTTGTAAGACTCTAACATGACATCTCGAGAGTAAAAAGTGTTTCTTTCGATCTGGATTACGAGTTTCGGTCAAATAGAGCATAGTTCATTACTTCTTAAGTGAAAACACTCTGAGAAAGACTTGTAAGACACTTTAATACGTTAAAAACTAACTAAGTTGCTTAAAACAACTGTTAAACAACTCTATTGTTTAAATACTAAGTAGGTTGTTTAAACAACTTCGTTGGTTAAAACAGCAGAGTTGTTTATTAAATAACAATTGGGTTGTTTCTGTTGTTTAATCTTTGGTTCCTAAAACAACATAAGTTTTTTTACATACAAAGTAACTTAACACAGAAATAAAGTTTCACAACTAAGTTGTTTGACACGTGCTGCATGATTTTTTCAGCATTACACTTACAAAACAACATAAGGTTTTTCACCACTAAGTTACACTAACTTTGTGATTGTCTCTCAGACAATGGTACTGGATCTCGGCAAGTCAATCGATTATGCCCACTTTGTCCACACCTACTGCATGATTTTTTCTTGGAAAATTCCCCAGTTGACTTAGCCCTTTCTGTCTTCGGACGGCCAGGTTGTTTTTGTGCTTTTGGTTGAAAAACCTCCATCTCCTTAATCTCATCAGTAACTACCCACTCAGATTCATTTGGTGCCGGAAGAATAACATTATTATACGCTTCTCTCCAAAAAGCAGTCGCATAGTAATCTGAGCACCACAAATATACTGAATACTTCCTTTGCCTTGCTGCTGATATTGCATGTTCACACGGAAAATGATCTAATTGGAACTTTCTCCATGTGCAAGTGCTTTCCTCAAAGTTAACAATAAAATTGGTGGTGTCGCTCCTGACTACATACCTCATTTGATCAATTGGCTCAACTTTCAACCTTTTTCCCTTGTCAAGAGAAATGTGCAACTATTCTTCCATCTTCGGGGTTAAGCGGGTGGTGCAACTTTGTGATTCCTCTCGCCTTTGATGAAACCATTTTTGCAACTTCTTTCCAATAGGTTCAATCAATGAAAGAATAGGGCCTTGTCGCTCCTTTTTCAGCAAGGAGTTCAGAGACTCCGCATTGTTTGAGGTCATGATGTTGTAACGATACCCCAGAAAGTGTGATCTGGCCCATGCCTCGTAGTCTATGTCATGAAGATATGTCCAACCAACACTATCTATGCTTTGAATCTGAAGCATAAAGTTGTTGAATTCTTCTACAGTATATGTTTCTGCCGCCCTCATAAAAAGTGAGTAAGTGTCACTTTTTCTAGTTTTGGTCCTCAAGTTGCCTTTGATGTGATAGATGCAATGCCCCTGGCGCGCATATTTATAAACTCCTGCAACTGCATCGATAAGACTTTGATTGCGATCAGAGACAATGACAAGATCTTCTCTATCACCGGTTATTTTGATCAAATTTTCGAAAAACCAAACCCATGAATCATCATTTTCGGAATCAACAACACCCCATGCAAGAGGATAGATTTGCTTATTTCCATCTTGACAAGTAGCAACAATCAAAGTACCCTTGTATTTTCCACTCAAGAACGTCCCATCCATAATAACTACCGGTCTCATACAAGAATGAAATCCACGGATACATGGCCCGAATGCCAAAAAGAAGTACTTGAAGCGACTTTGACTTCCAGTTACCAAATGGTACACAGTATCGGGATTAGAAAGAAACAAGTTGTAAGCATATGCGGGTAACTTAGCATAACTATCCTCATGTGAACCCCTCAAACTTTCTAAAGCGGACTCTCTACACCTTCTTGCCTTTTGATAGCTCATTTTTACCCCAAATTCCTTACGAATATCATCTATGATATCTACAGGTCTATAAACTTTCTTTAGATCCTCGAAGTTATCCCTGATGTGCTTTCTAATTACCCACGATCTTGCTTGTCTATGGGCATTGTGAGTCTCAATTACAGAACAAGTATGTTCAGAGTCATACTTCCGAATTTGAAAATAGTCACATTGATTGAACTTTGTTACTCGCAATTGCCACTTGCAATTATCATCAACACACACAACTGTGTAAACTTCCTTGTTCGATTTTTTTACCTTGAATTCAAAGTTGTATCCCAAAGTAAGAAGGTGCAAGTCTGACTGAAGATGTTTCTTGGTTTCGTATACTTGACCTTGTTGCAAGCTGAAATCCACGAGCATGTGTGATTTACAACCATTTGAAGAAGAAGCAAGATGCTCGCTTGAGAAGTGATCTTTTTCTACACTGTGATGTACAAACTCTTGGCGAGTTGTGAAAGCATCATCATGGGCGGAGCGTTGGTATGTGGAAGAATCACCAACGTATCCCAGTCCACACCTTGGGCTATCTCATTGACTTGATTTTCCTGCGTCTCAGGGTTATGATCATCCTCTTCTTGCTGCATGTTATGGATAGGGACATCATTTTTCACTCCAGCTTTCATAAGACGGAACATTTGTTTCAACCGCATAAAGATGCTCAGATGAATGTTTATTCACAAGGGTCACACAAATTGGACAATTTTGTCCTTGTTTGTTGAGGCCTAATAACCAATGCAACTGCCTGTTAGAAGTGATTTTGATTGGAACTTGGAACTGTCTATTGTCAGGGAGAAGAAATCGCATCTCCACATCATGCAATGAAGAATCAACATTGCAAAGACTTTGCACTTCAGAGTGGAGCTCTTCATATGACATATTTGAAGATATAGGAAGTCCTGTTACATTAGCACCATCGTCACCCTCGCACTTTTTCCATTCCCACCGACCCTCTTCATTGATAAACTCACCAAAGTAAAATATGGTGATCCAAGGGGAAGATGATTCCATATCTACAATTTAATGAAAGAATTATAAATTATTAGGAGATAAAAAAGACTATGGCTTAGGTGGCACCAAGCTACAAAAAAATTAAGATAATGTTCACTAACTTGAAATTTACTTAAACAACAAGCTAAACAACTCAACCATTAAAACGGTATAAAGAATTGCTAAAACAACATAAACAATAAATAAAACAACATAAATGAATCTGTTGTTATATTATCATTGACTTTGTACAACTAGTTGCGTAATGAGGTTACTTAAACAACTAAACAACATAACTTTGTACAACTAAACACCATTGTGTATTTCTGAAAGTTGTTTGAACAACTAAACGACCAAAACAACCTAAACAACAAATACAACACAAAACAACATAAACACATTAAAACAACTTAAACAACTTAAACACCTTAAACAACTTAAACAACATCTAAACAACGGCGACGAGTAGGGCAGCAAAAACAGTACCAGCATCAAACTATAAGTTCTGCACATTTTCTTGATCCAAAATAAAACTAACAACTAGCAACATAACTCAAACTTAAAACATATATACCAAAAAAAAAATCTTTTACCTTCAAGACTTCAACTCAACTTTTAATTTGTAGGATCATGATGAAGAAGTGTTGAGTAGAGAGAGTGAAAATAACTCTTCAAAGGTGGCATATACAAAATATATGATGAAAGGGTAATAAGGATATTTATGTAATTTTATAAATATAATTTTCCTTTTATTTAAAGAAATAAGGCCTTTTTTGATTGTTTTGAATAAGTAAGGTCTTTTTTTATAAATCATACTTTGACTAGGCCGTTTTTAAAAATACCCCTGTACTAAAGGCAGGTGAAGAAGGTTTGGAAGAATTCGACATACCCGACCCTATTTTATAATGGGTTAATATATAAAAATATATCGGACTTTAATATTCTTGTCTATTTCAGTCTAATCTTTATTATATGGCCAAATTTTTAAAATTTAAATTCAAGTTAAAATTTAAATATGGATTTAAAAATTCCATTTCAGACATTTTAAAAATAAAAAAATTACGAAAAAACGGAAGAAGAAAAATTACAAATAAAGATTTTAGAAATATAAAAGTTAAAGAAAAAAAAAACTTAAATAAAAAAATCGAAAATATAAATCAAGAATGAAAAGAAAATTTGAAATAATTAGAGAAAACTAAAAGAACCAAAAAAAAAGTCTTTAGTAACATTAAAGATCTAATATTTGAGCAAAATTCAACACATTGGAATTGAAAGCACGACTATACATTTCGAATAACAGAAACAGAAACGTGTGATCTCTATTCTCGAAAATTATGTATAAAACTTGGAAGAGAGTAAATACACATTCCGCCAAGCACCAAATTGTGACATAACTCTACCACACCCACTACTTACCGAAAAATAAACCAAAAAAAGAAAAGGAAATATTTCATATTATATAAAGTCTCTAATTATCAGCAGCATGCTTCGTGGAAGCATGCTCATCCAACACTTTGGCGCTATGCTTTCTCTTTCTAGAACTGCGTTTTCTTCTTGATCCACTCTTGGTTGGGCGTTTTTCTGTGTTCTCTGGGATGCCCGACGTCACTTTTTCAGTTGTAGCTGGGAGCTCAGGAGGAGCATCCGGCCATGGAGTCCGTTTTGCAGGGACGGTGATATCCAACGGGGGATCGATTATCCATCTGCGTGGAGAGAAATAAGGTGTTTTCAGCGAAGCTCATCAATCTACACTTTGGGTTTATCCTAATAACAAAACATCAATGCACATAAGTTTGTCAAAGGAAGTGCAAGAAAGCAAACTAGTATGTCGAGGAGCCTTTGCTATTAGGGGTTATTTGTAAGAAACTAAACTTAAAATTGATGGTTTAACCAAGTACGCTAAAACTGTAGTCTAATTTTGTGTAGACAAATTTTACAGATTGCTGTGCAAACCTTTTATGTTTTACGCACTTCGCCATATACTTTTTTTGTTGCCATTTACCATCTCAAGGTAATTTATTGCAACTTATCAACACACATTAATCAATGGTTGAGATTTGTTGGAGATGACAATTTGCAACAACTTCTAAGTTTGGATGGCAAATTGCAACAAAATGAAGTTTGTATGGCAAACTACTAAAAACATGCAAAGTCGGGATGGTAAACTGTAATGTGCCTTTTTATGTATCATACTAAACATCTTCACAATATAAACCTCAATTCGGTAGCATTGCCATTGCCAAGAAAAGACGAAACAGATTGGTGGGGAAATAGCTGGGTTTTGTTGACCTCTATGAGAGAGTGAAAAATGAAATCTTGTGGTTCTGAATATTATTTTATATATCACTCAAAACATATCAAAACCATAAGCTTGATATCAAGCTAGTAAAATCAGTAGCAACCGAAAGGAAACACAAGGTAACAAAGCTTCATTACTTTCTTAAGTCAAGAATCAGGCTTTGGTGAAACTGGGCTTATCATTACATCAATAATGCGAAAGAATACAGTCAAGGCAGTATTGACGCTTAGGAATAAACTAACGGTGAAAAAATTCACATCAAAGGTTAGGCTGTAAATGGTAGAACTACTTGAAAAATGCTTGGAGAGGGGATACCTAGGACCACTACCTTTTGGTTCTAAGGAATCTGCAGTTTGCAATCAGTTTTGAGCTTATTGTTGTAATATTGTGTCCACATGACATTCATGTCCGAAATGTCAAATGGGACAACAATTCGCCTTTTTAGTTGCATGTGAGCCTTTACATTCAAAGACGATAAGTATCACCTTATCGATTTGATCTCTATAACAACCATCAGACAACTCACCTGTCCATGCTTAGTTACTTGCACCCAATACCCGGCCATTAGATTCAAGAAACATTGTTCCTCTTGCTGGAGCATAAATTATTTATATCATTTAGTAGATAATTATGTAGGAGTTTTACAGGGACAAGTAACCTCAAAACTCACCAAGTCAGCAATAGGATATACTGAAACGAACCAACAGCGGTCTATAAGACCTCAGCAAAAACGAGAAGGCATATGATATCTCAGTTTCTAGAATTCAGGAAACAGACCCAAAAGCTTCAGCACAATAAATACGGGCCTCTGTTTTAGTGTGTCCGGTCCATTCTTCCAGTAAGAAATCAAATATAGGAACACACTACCCAAAGCTATTTCAGGAGGAACACCAGATACTATTCAACTTAAGAATTATTTCTATGCTGAAGATGCATTAACCTCAAACAAGATTGCCAATTATAAAACTTGAGATCTTCAGAAATTGATACTTCAACAAATTAGGCGTCATGAAGAAAATCACAAGAAGAAATGTCCAAAAAAATTTAGCATTTGACAATGAAACAAGCATCAAAGATGTAAGATCATATACATCTAAAGAGTTAACATAAGGAACCACTACATGAGATTATGAATGCAAGCTGTGACAGAAGACTAACCTAGCAGGAAATTTGCTGTCTGCCCTTGCCTCTACACGAAGCCACCAAAGCAAAACTTTACGCCCACAGTTACCAAGAGGCTCCACAACTGATGTATCCTTTAAAAAGGCTAGCGGGCATTCAACATCCTCCCCATCCCCACTAACCTCTTCCCACTCCTTAACCCAATCCGGTTTCTCTAATCTGTCCTCCCACACCAATCTTGAATTCAATACAAACCCAGCCCACTCCAGCTTCCGTGGCAGGACAATGGCTCGATCTCCAATATACCTAGCACTCTGCTCCACAAACGGCAGCGTATTGAAGGTGTGCCACCCCACCAAATGGTTCGAAGAATTACAGGCCGGGCCTTGAACTGGAACTTGAGATCTTTTTTCATTGTTTTCGTTATCATCTTTTTGAGCAATTGGTAATTCTCCTTCTGAACCTGCTGAATGTGCAAGAATTCCAACTGAAACTGCACCCACCCATTTCACATTCTGGATCTCATCAAACAACTCCATACTATGCATGTTACTATCATCAGCAAACATCACAATCCCATCTAATTTCTTTTCTCTAACTATTCTGCGAATTTAAAAACACCTTAATCATAAACATTCTGCAATACTAATATCATACTGTAGGAACAACAAAATTCATGGAAATAATTGGGGAGAAAAAGGGAGAGAGAATATCAGGATACCTTAAAGCATGGAGTCTCATCTTTGATTCAATTTTATGTCGATCCTCCCACAATAAAGGCATTTTTCCATCAAATCCGATGTGGATAGTTTTCAATCCAGATTTTTCAATCAGGGACGCGGTTTCGTTGGTTGTTCTGCCAGCTTCAACTACGATCCAGATTAGATCATAGGGCACATTCATCAAAGAATGCATCACACCAGTAAGATGCAGCGTCTGGAAAGTTCGTACATAAGTCGGCGTAATTGCAATCACAGTTCTAGGATTCTTAACTCCGTACTGTGACCTCTGCTCTGCCTGAACCCTCTCAATTATACTGTGCGCCTTCATCACCTCCGCCGGATCCGGATGTGGCCACGGCCTTATCAGTATCCCATGCCTCCCCACCACAACTCTACTTCCACCGCCGGCGGCGGAAGAAGTATTCCTTTCCGGCGGCAACGTTGTTTGAAGAGCGGTGTAGATACTGGTGCTGGGAGGGGATGGAGAAGTAGAAAAGAGTAGAAAAAACACGAGGCGCGAGAATCGGAAGCCGAGGACTAAGCTAATTAAACAGCAGATACCATGGAGGACTAACCAAAAAATCGTTGCCGGAGACTTGATTGCGCCGTCGACGGTGGCGTCGGAGACGTTGCGGAAGCTGTTGCTCCGGCGGCCTTGCTGCTGCAACGCCGTCAGCTGCTTCATATTGGCCTCTCCTCCTCCGTCAACAACTCAAAATCTGCAACTACTTACAAAGGCAAGCGAAATTGGGGAGAAGAAAGGTCTGAGAGTAGCTTCAAAGAAATGGTGTTGGGTGAGGAATTTAATCGAGGAGATATCTTTGAATTCACGATTCAATTGTCAGCTTGCTGTTAGCTACCATTTCCATCTCAGCAACTAGTTTCGTATTTTCTCAAAACCCCACATAAATCGCGGTGTTGTACAGAAAATGATAAAACAAAAATATATGTCTAAAATAAGTGAAATTTCGGACATACACGGAAGAATTGGAGGAGAAGATCTAGGGTGAATTAGTTATGGGAATACATTTGTCCAGGTGAGATGAAGGCAAGTTCAGAAAAAGAAACAAAAAAATAAATAAATTATCAGGGGTAGTTTGGGGATTGCAAGGTGGGTTAATCATCAACCTTGCTTATATTAGGTTAATGGTCACTCATCACTTAAGTTGAGACGTCAGATTTTCTTTGAATAATATATAGAGTATATATGTGTGTATATGGAAGCATATGATACCATGTAATGTAAATAAGTGCATACGCCTCAACTTTCATTACTTACCGGCCATAACAACATTCTAGAAATGTTGGAGCATTTATTACCATGTAATGTAAGTAGGTTTAATAGTTTTTCTTTCAACTGGCTTTAAATTAATTAATTTTTTTTCTTCTATCTTATATGAATAGGGCTCAAAATACAAAATCTACTTAATTCGAGATCGTTTGTTAAAAATTCGATTAAATTATATTTAATAAAAGATATTAAATAAGCTTAAGCATGCGTTTATGTTTAATCAAATTTGAACTCCTCTCAAGAGAGCATAGTGATCCTTAAGATTAGGGGTTTGTTATTGTTTTTTTTTTTTAACAAACACCCGTCTAGGTCTAGGGTAGGGACTTGAGGCTCGGTCTCCAACCTGTGCATACAAAACAAAGTGATGAAGTCCAATCAAACGTACAAGGATTTGGGCCAAAAGTGACCAGAATCCCAAATCAATAGGGAGTTAGGCCCAAAGTGCCCAAACACCCAAACTAGAGGAAATATATAACATGTTTCCTCCCAACCCAACCAACTGACCACTCAAGACGGTCGGAAAGAGAGGAAGAAACAGAGGGAGATAACAAGGGGCTCAAAAAGGCACAGGAGCCACATAAACAAAAACAAGAGTACTATAAGAAACAACATAAGTAAAAGAAATAAAAGTTAACGGGTCCGGAAGCTAGGGTAACCCAACTGATTCATGCGAACCAATGAGAGGAGATAAGCAGACGCTTTAGCCGGAGTATACATGATGAGGGGCTCGGTGTGGTGCCCAAGCTCGGCGAGGTGGTCCGCCGGACGATTACCCTCTCGGTGGATGTGGGTAATCCGGACAGTCTTGTCTCTCAGCAAACGTCGCACCCGTGTAAGTGAGTGGGAGAACTGCCAAGATCCAAGCTTGGCTGAGGTGAGGAGCGTGACCACCGCCTCTGTATCCATCTCGATCCAGATGCGGGTGATATTGTCGTCAAGGAGGGTGAGTCAGTTTGAGGCATCTTGTTGTTTGTTAGTGCTATTTGCCAAATCTATTCCCTAGTTCCGTTTTCTCCTCTCGTTTTTCCCATTTTTTCGTTATTGGTTTTGTTAGAAAATTTATGTTTTTTTTATTATGCAAAACCACTCTATAAAGTATGAACTAGTGTCCTCAAAATTTTGTAATCATCTCTAATAGATATATTTGTTTTACTTAGGCAAAAGTCATTGTTAGTGGTTCTGAACTCAAACACTTAAATAAATCTTCTATTGTAAGGCCGAATAAATACACATTTAAAATTGACTAACAAATTACATGGACATAAGTGCAATAATACAAGAAGTTGAAGACTTGGTCATAGTTGTTGAGAAGAGGACGGTGATGACTTGGTCTCCAACAAATTGGACCAAATCTCACTTACTCAAGCCGCAATCTTTGTGGAAGTGCAGCAACGAACCGTTAACTTCCTCAATTGTAGGAAGTGATGGTTATGAGAGAGTGCTCTCCAAGCAACTCAGTGATCCATAAATAGGACTTCAACTAACAACCTGAAGTGTCCAACTTTAGTATTATTCAGATTCCTCACGAATCTAAATCTCTTTTAATAGGATACGTGTTAGGATAGTTTTGATAGGTTATTTAAGTGCTCTGGAAATTGTTTATCCGTTCTTTGAGACGTTAGGATTTGTGCAGTGTAAATCGAAGACTGTCTCGATTTACCCTCTGAGCCTTTTTGTAATTCACAAGTGTATAGTGAGTTATTTTGCCCTGAAGGATCCACAAGTGGTTTAAGACTTGTGGAAGAATTTTTACTGTGATTATCTTTTTATTTTTACGATGTGTTTAACTCTAGGTTGGGTAAACCACGTACCCAACCTCCGTTCATTTTCAGGTAACACACACTTTCAATGGGCACAAAGCCATCGCTTGGCATACTAAGCGTGATCCTGACAGTGTGTTGTCATAATAGATACAACCATTATAACAAGACTACTAGTTTTGGACGGTTCCAATTATGATTATTGGAAGGTTTGTTTGAGGAATCATAACAAGTTGATTGATGTGAGAGCTTGGAGGATTGTCGTAGAAGGATAGAAGCTCTCCATGATCACTGATCGTGATGGTGAAAGAGTAAAAAAAAAAAAAAAAACCTGAAGACCAGTGGACACGAGATGAGGTCGATGCTTCCAACTACAACGAACGAGCTCTAAATGCAATCACCCTTGCAATCAACATGAATATGTTCAGGTTGATTAAATCGTGTAAAATGGCGAAAGATGACTGGGATAATCTATAATGTCACTGTGAAGGAGATGATAGCGTGAGAGAGTCACGTTTAAGGGTGGTCACGAATCGTTTTGAGAACCTTCGAAAGGAGAAAAATGAGTCCATTCAAGGCTATTTCAACGAGATTCTTGATATAGATAATGAGGCCTGGGACATGGGTGATCCCATTAGTAACAAGAACCTTGTTTCTAAAGCCATTCGGTTTCTTCTGCATCGCTTCAACATCAAGGTATTTGCCATTGAAGAGGTCACCACCAGTGTTGACTCCACCAATTTGAAGAGATTTTTCAGATCAACATGGGTACGAATCTAGGAATATGGATTTAGTTCAATGTGATACATGCAAAGGGTATGGATATTACACAAATGTATGTGCTAATATTCTTTGCAGATACAACAAAGCCAACTGGATCTCCTTGAGTGATGATGATGAGTGATACACGTTGCCTATGCATGCATTTAGGTCGATTTAGATGTCCATTTAGAAGAAGTTCGGAGAAGAAACAAGTCAAATAGGGGCAGAAACAGACGAAAAGGGAGTTAAAAAAGCAAAAGGGTCGACCACGACTATGATCACAAGACGCAGCCGTGTCAAAAGGGGCTTAGAAAGTGAATAACACGCTGACAACCCAACCCGGTCGAGACACACTACGCCGCGGCCGTGACAAAGGTACACCCTAAAATGAAGTTTTTTGTCAGCTTGACACACCTCTAATGTTTTGATCATGATAGGGATGGCCCGATCACTTCGGGTCGGGTTCATACTTTGGCCCACCGACCAGTCCAGGAGCACGCGTCGGCCCAGAAGCATGCGTCGGCCCAACTTGTGGTTTGTTCCGCAATTCAAGGCCCACGATTCGTTCCCAACCGCCACGCAACGGAAAATAGGCGTGATAATAGGGAATTAGTTAGGGTTTGTTAGGGTTTAGTATAAATTGAAGAAAAGAACTCTGAATTAGGGTTCGCATTCTGTATTCTGAATTATTACGTGTAAACTCAAAGTTCGAGTGAAAGAAACACCTTGGCAGGTGCTATTTTGTGCCCGTGGACGTAGATCTCCGGATTGAACCACGTAAATCTTGTATTTTTTCATATTGCTTACGTAGGTTTTCGTTAAGTTTCTTGGATATCAGATTGCGCATTATCAATTGGCGCCATCTGTGGGAACCGTAAGCAATTTCTGACGTTAACAGTGCATTCAAATATCATGGTGATGACTCGACTGAATCAATCTCGCCACGGTGATCAATCCAATCAAGATCCACCCGTGGATCAAGTTTTGCCGCCGAGGCAATCGCCAATAAGAGGTACGTCTCATCATCAGGGCAACCAAGGCCCGGTTATAAATCCGGACAACCAGTTCTTACCTCCACCCCCACAAGACATGCAAAACCCTAATCTCGTTGCTGCCCAGCGACCGGTTAACATTCAAATCACTCCAGAATTGCTCCAGGCTTTCCTACAAGAGCATGCCCATGTTCTTCAAGACTGGGCGGCCAACCGCCTAAATCACGAGGGACCTGCCGGACAGGATGCCAATCCCGCGGTGCCTCCACATCGTCAGCACTCGCGTGATCGACAAGACCCGGGGCATCGCGGGCGTCAGGATCGGCGAGGGGAACGACCTGGTTCTCCCGAGGACCATGGGAGTTCTAACGAATCACGACAGTGCAACGATGAACCTACCGATGTCGATCGCCGCAGTCCACTCAACGCGGCTAAAAGAGTTCGTTATGCCAATCCTCATACTCTAGATCTTCAAGAGTATGAGCGAGTCCAACGCAATGTCGAACTGGACAGAATCCTGGGCCTTGATGCCAATGGAGATATCATCACACCGTTCTCCCAAGAAATCATGCCCACCTCCCTTCCCGAAGGGTTCAAACGGCCGGCCATACCACCTTACGACGGCACCGGAGATCCAGCCAATTTTCTTGGAGCTTTCAGGCACAACATGCTTAGCCGCGATCATACTACGTCTCTCCCATGCAACAGCGTATCCTCTTTTAGAGAACTCGCCGAACACTTTTGGGCGCGTTTCGAAGCACGTGCGAAGCCCATGGCCACCCTGGCCGACCTCATGAATATGGAACAGCGAGACGGTGAAACCGTTACCCAATTTCTTGACCGCTTTACAGCGGAGAGCCTCAAGGTGGGAAATTGCTCTGATGACGTAGTCATCAACGCATTCATGAATGGACTTCGTCCCGGACCACTTTACACCGAGTTGGTTCGAAATCCACCGGTCACAACCCGAGCACTGTTCAAAACGGTGTGCAGATATGCTAAGGCCGAGGAGCAGACTCGTCGGAAACGTGAGAAACATGCTAGCAAGCGGTAGTCCGACAGGGCACAAGCTGGGCCTAGCACGCAACCTAGTGCCTTTTCTCATCTGAACCCGGGGCGTTCAGAATCCCGAGGTGATATTCCACAATTTACTCCGTTGACAAAGTCACGAGCTGAAATTCTTTCTGTTCACAAGAACGATCTACGGCCTTGTCCGCGGATGACTGCTCTGCCTGAAAAGAGGAACCGTGGAAAGTGGTGTGCGTACCACCGAGATCATGGGCACGAGACAGAGGAGTGCCGAGAGCTCAGCAAGGAAATTGAGGAGTGTCTGAGGAAAGGTCTCTTGCGACAATACATTGCGCGGACCGATGACAAACCTCGGACAAGCCAGAATGGGGGTTCGTCTCATAACCGCGGAGGTTATCATGACTGGGGCACACAACAAAATCGGCCGCCGTGGTAGAATAATCGGCCGGGACCTAGCAATAATGCACGGCAAGACTCTGGCAATCGCCAACAGCCTCGTTTTCTGCCACCACCTCCTCCTCCGGGAGGACCCGGAGACAATGCTCCCACTCACGTAATAAACGTGATATATGGGGCCCTCCCCACCGGGGCTTCACGAAATGCCTTGAAGGTAGAGGCTCGCCGTCCTCCTCCCGAGGAGCCACGTCATAAGCGCCTCCATCAATCCGAAACTGTTAGTTTCACAGATAGGGACCCGGTTCCAGAGATAACACCTCATACTGATGCCATTGTCATCGACATGACTGTGGCCAATATTACAATAAAGCGGGTCTTCGTGGACAATGGAGCTGCAGTGAGTGTTATATTCGCCGACTATTTCTAAAAGATGGGAATTCCTCGGGAACAACTTCGGCCGGCCCCCGGGCCATTGCAGACTTTCACTCAGGGTGAAGTCCAACTAGAAGGTGTCATCACTCTCCCGGCGTCTCTGGGGACATATCCGGCAATAAAAACCATTTTCGTGGATTTTTATGTGGTGAATTCCCCGTCACCGTACAACATGATCTTGGGTCGGGACTGGCTTACTCCCGCCAAAGCCATATGCTCCACATACCACCTCGCTTTAAAATTCCCCACCTCGCATGGCGAAGTGGCTATCCGCGGTAGTCAGCGGGTTTCTAAGGAGTGTATGTACGTGGCACTCAAAAAGACTGCCAAAGTTCCTCCCAAACAGCAGCTTCAGGTAGCATCATCGGCTCTTGAACCTCGGGTATGTACCTCATTGGGGGATACCACCATCCAGGTACCGCTTGATCCGTCCAAGCCAGAACAGATTGTAACTGTCAGTGCCGTGGATGTGCCATGGTTGCACCAGGCCATCATTCAGACCTTGCGAGAGTATTCCGATGTCTTTGCATGGTCCCCTTTGGATATGCCCGGGGTCTCTCCCGATATAATAACCCACAAGCTGAACATCGATCCCAGCGTAAAGCCTATACAGCAAAAGCAAAGGAAGTTCGCTCCGGAGCGAAATGCAGCAATTCGAATCGAGGTGCAACAACTCTTGGATGCGGACATCTTGTTCGAAGTGTATTACCCCTCTTGGCTATCCAATCCAGTGATGGTGATAAAGTCCAGCGGGGCATGGCGGATGTGTGTCGATTTCTCCGACCTCAATAAACATTGTCCGAAGGACTGTTATCCCCTACCTTCCATTGACCAAAAGGCCGAAGCCATTACTGGGTACGTGGCACTTTGTTTCTTAGATCTGTATAAGGGATACCACCAGATCTTTATGGATCCACAGGATGCCCTCAAGACAGCATTCATCACTGCTTTCGGGTGTTTTGCTTTTAAGAAAATGCCCTTCGGGCTCAAGAACGCTGGAGCCACATACCAACGTCTCATGGACCGCGTTTTCCACGACCAGATTGGCCGCAACGTCGAGGTTTACGTTGATGATCTTGTTATAAAGAGTACCTCTCATTCTTCATGTGTGCAAGACATTGCCGAAACGTTGCGTACCCTGCGGCGTTACAATTTGCGACTTAATTCAGCAAAATGCACCTTCGGCGTTGGCTCCGGCAAATTTCTTGGTTATATGGTTTCACAACATGGTCTTCAGGCCAATCCGGCCAAACTTCGGGATGTTTTGGATCTGCAGCCACCGAAGACGTTCAGAGACGTTCAACGTCTCACAGGTGGTTTGGCAGCCTTAAATCGCTTTTTATCTAAAGCGGCAGAGCGCCAACTCCCATTCTTCAAAATTTTGAGACAAGCGAAGTCATTTGAATGGACCCCGGGGTGTACTGAGGCTTTCGAGGCTTTAAAGCATCACATTCAGCAGTTGCCCACTTTGTCAGTTCCTCTCTCCGGAGAGCCTCTCTATGTGTATTTAGCTTCCGCCGAGGAAGCAATTAGCACCGCACTTGTGCGCGAAGTCAATGGTGTTCAACATCCCGTATATTTCGCGAGTCACGTACTCCACGAGGCGGAGACACGATACTCTGCATTGGAAAAAACCGTGCTGGCTCTTGTCATGGCGGCTCGGCATCTGCGGCCATACTTCCAAGGACGTGAAATACGAGTTCTGACCAATCATCCTATCCATCAGATTCTTGTAAAGCCCGAGGTGTCCGGGCGCCTCGCCAAGTGGGCTGTCGAATTAGGCGAATATGATATTCAATTTCTTCCCCGCCGAGCTATCAAGGGTCAAGCACTTGCTGACTTTTTGGCTGAAACCCCGGGAGATAATCATGAGTCTTCGGCAGACAGTGTTACCCATCATCCCGCTACCCTCGTATCCTCACCTCGCAAGTGGCAATTATATGTGGATGGTGCATCCACGACTCGAGGAAGTGGTGCCGGGGTGCTCCTCATTGACCCCGAGGGAGTTGAAGTTAAATACGTCATCCGATTCAAATTTAAGGTGAC
Source organism: Ajuga chamaepitys (assembly GCA_958295605.1). NCBI lineage: Eukaryota > Viridiplantae > Streptophyta > Magnoliopsida > Lamiales > Lamiaceae > Ajuga > Ajuga chamaepitys. Next base: position 37,713,463 of record OY282495.1, read on the forward strand.
TAATAATGAAGCAGAATACGAGGCAGTCCTCGCCGGGCTCCGGCTCGCAAAATCCTTAGCCATTCGCCATCTTGAGCTCTTCACGGACTCCGAGGTCGTGTCCAAGAAAATCCAGGGGACTTATGTCGCCAAGGATGAAACAATGATCAGGTACCGTGCTTTAACACTTAAGCTTATGTCAACTCTTGATACAGTTGTTATCCAGAAAATACCACGTACTCAGAATGCAAGAGCAGATGCGCTCAACAAATTGGCCTCCGCGGTCCAAACTAATATATCTCCGGATATCATGGTCGAAGACTTGTCTCATCCGACAATTCATGAGGCAACGGTTTCGGTACTGACTGATAGTGATCCGAATTGGATGACCCCTATCATTCAATATCTCCGAGATGGAATTCTGCCCAATGATAAGCTGCGAGCTCGGCAAGTAGTCCTCAAAGCCCCCCAAATACTCCTTCATGATGGAGTCTTGTATCGACGGTCGTACCTACAACCGAGTCTCCGGTGCCTTGCTCTTACCGAGGCTAACCAAGTTCTACGGGAGGTTCAAGAAGGGGCTTGTGCCAGTCATATCGGCTCCCGGACATTGGCCAAGAAAGTTCTCCGCTGGGGATATTATTGGCCAACTTTGTTTAACGATGCCCACGACTTAGTGACAAAATGCAGCAAGTGTCAGCTACATTCTCGTGTGAAACACCTACCTCAAACCGAACTCACTGGAATCCAAAGTGCGTGGCCATTTATTCAATGGGGAATTGATATTGTCGGCCCGTTTCCGGTCGCTCCGGGTGGGTTGAAGTTTCTGGTGGTCGCCGTGGATTACTTCACCAAATGGGTAGAAGCAGAACCTCTTACTGCAATCACTGGTCATAATATCTTGAAGTTCGTCTGGCGAAATATTGTATGTCGCTTCGGCATACCGAGCACCATTATCTCGGATAATGGCAAGCAATTTGCCAACGATCCCTTCCGGTCATGGTGCGAGGAGCTTCATATCAAACAAATTTTCACCTCGGTAGCTCACCCTCAAGCCAACGGTCAGGTTGAAGTCACCAACCGAACACTGCTCACGGGTATAAAGAAACGCCTGGATAATGCCATGGGTCTTTGGGCCGAAAACCTTCCACAAGTACTATGGGCTTATCGCACGACGCCGCATACCTCTACCGGAGAGACTCCTTACAGCCTTACTTATGGCTTCGAAGCCGTTATTCCTGCGGAAATCAGTGTACCGAGTCCCCGCCTCGTAACACTGATTCCCGAGGATAATGACGAAGCTCTTCGTACAAATCTGGATGAGCTCGAATATCGTCGCGATCAATCGTTCATTCAGCAGGCCAGGTGTAAACAACGTGCAGCTAAGTATCACCACCTCCGGGTCCGAGGCACTCAGTTCAATGTCGGGGACCTAGTACTTCGACTCAATTCAGCCAGCAAAGCTGCCCCCGAGGGGAAATTACATGCTTCTTGGGAAGGTCCGTACCGCATCGTTGCCGCGCACGATTCCGGATCCTATCAGTTAGAGCATCTCAATGGAACCCAAATTCCTCGAAGCTGGCATGTTACCAACTTGAGGCGCTTCTATCTGTGAATGCCAAATGACAAGTACCATCTTATCTTTATGCTCATTGTACGTTTCTTTTATGTTGTTATCTCTCTTTGTATTCTTTAATTTGCTCCGGCACTCTTCATTGAATAAAAACTCTTTGTTTATGCATCTCGCTGTGTTCTCTTTTACGTTACGGGGACGCCCTAACGCATTCATATTATTATTATTCGTCTCCGGACAATTAAATCTATCTCTCGGTCCGTCCGAGGAGATTCACATTTCGTCCCCGGACTCATATCACTTTCTCGCCTGTTAAATCGGAGAAGTGGTTACTCCCGCCTGATCCGTCCGGGGAGATTTTACTCCCGCCCGATCCGTCCGGGGAGATGTGCATTGGATTTATTCATATTGTGTTCCCGAACACCCGATTAAAACAGTTATTACTTTAACACATCCATGCACACCAAAACGATTTTATTATCTTCCGAATTATACGGCACAAGGAATTTTTTACATAAGACTTAAAAAAAAAAAAAAAACAACAAACAATCATCTACGGCCCCCGAGCCAGTATTCAGCGCTCCGGCGTTGAGGCCTACTCCTAGACCTACGCTGTGTCCTCCGGGATCTGGTCGTCCTTCGGCCGCGGGCTCCGGCTCTTTCCCCCCCGCGGGCTTCCCGACGCCGTGGACTTGTTCTTGGCGCTTGTCTAGGAATTTCGTCTCTTGTACGAGCGCAGCTACTTGGCTGCGGAGCAGACCTCGGGGTTTGGGCCCATTGCACAGGGTCCCATTCCTCCAGAGCCATCACTTCGATTTCTTTGGCCAGTTCTTCGACCACCTCTTCGGCAACAACAGCGGGCTCTTCTTCAATCGTGGTCACTGGAGCTGGCTCTCGGATAACAATGCCTTTGCTCTTTCCAGCGGGTTTCTTTTTATCCTTCCGGGGAGCTTTTGGAGTACCTTGGCTCCGGCTTGAACTCGCAATGAATTCCTCGGCAGAAGGCCTCCACCTGCCTCGGGCCTTCAGTCCTTCGTACATGCTGAGAAGCAACTCCAAAACTCTCGCTTTCTTACAAGCTCTGAGGACTCCGCTGGGTCATTTGCCATAAGCGCCGAGATTTCGCCTTGAATCTCTACGACCCGCTCCTCCACTTCCTCAAAGGTCAGAAGGCCGAACTCAGACAGTATCCGGTCATACTCCCTTTGATGAACGAGGACACGGCTCATTTCAGCAGCTTTAGCGCGATACTTCAGTTCGAAATCTTTGGCTCTTTCTTCGGCTTCCTCCGCTCTCTTTTCTACAACGGATAACCGCTTTTCTAGCCTTGGAACCACGTGCATTTGCAGGTTGTTCTTTTCTTCGCGGAACCACTCAAGTGATCGCATGAGTTTCTTTATTGTTTCGTGCAGTTCCGCGGTATTCTAAACAGGCAAACGAGTCAACAAGATCGATCAATCTCAAGCATATAAGGAAAAGTTCAGCTCGAAAGCAGAATTTATATTCAATCAAGACAAAGTACATTATCCAAGTTTCGGTACACAGTTTACATCTACTCCTATTATCTACAACTTTAAATTTGAGGGGAACGACTGACCTCCCGATCAGTCCCCTCAATCACCTCGGGCAACACCTCTTGCCGGCCCTCCGACACTTCGGCTTCTTCCTCCTCGTTAGCTGCGGCGGCTTCATCCGCAGCTATGGCATCAACCTCCATCCGAGGGGGGGGGGGGTTCTTTGTTTCGGGGCTGGGAGACCAATTCACCCCGGTGGAATGCCAGAAATTCTTGGTCCTGGTCCACCGCACAATTAGCAATCTCCTCGGCCGTCAGAAGTTGTTTCTTCTCCGCTAAGGCCTTCAACAGCGGCCACTCCGGCAGATTTGCTAATGCTGTGTAATAGGCCCTCTCCACCCCGGCCACTGCGTCAAAATCGTACCCAAATTCTGGACGATATACGTCCACACTCGGGTAGACTTCCTTGATCTGCTCCAGCAGCACAGATCGGGTGGCCTGGTCCCCTATTGCCACAAAATCAGTCTGGAAGTCAAGGAACGTGCTGGTTTGGAACAGTTTTTCAGCGAATGCCTTCAGCATCGCTCCTTGACCTTCGACCATGGCAGCTTCCCGAGCCTCCATCTCTGCCCGCAGCTGCAATACTTCCCCTCGGAGGACATTGGTTTCTGCCTCCACCCCGCGCAGACGCGCAACCTCCTTTTCGACCAAGGCAGCCCTCTTACGCGCCTCGGTCAGGTCTTGGGTTAACCTGTCATTGCGCGCCCGAAGCTCCCTAGCCACTTCGGCCAGCTCCTCCTTGCCTTCCTTCTTGCTCTTACGACCGAGGTCCATGATTCCTCGCGCCAAGCGCAGAAGTTCTTCGGCATCGGCCCCCTCCAACCCCAACAGACTTGAGGGCCCCTGCTCCTTCAACTGCAACCAATCACAGCACACAAAAATTAGCACAGATAAACATGCACTGCATTTGAGTTAACAGTAATTACCACGCATCTTGGATTTACCTCCGTGCTCTCCCCAGTGCAGAGTCTTTTCGCTGTCGCTGGAGGTGTCCCCGAGGGCTCCGGCCTCTTCTTAGATCCGGGGATAGGCCTTGCCAATCCTACTTGTTCCTCAAACCCAGCGCTAGGCCGCGCACTGGGTGACGTCTTCCCCCGGGGAGACACTTCAACAGCTTTCCCTTTTTTTTTGGCTGCGGCGGGCTTCCGGCTGGTTCTTTTCCGAAGCGTCCCACTGCATACAGAGGTTATAGTTAGTCCTATGCAAGACAACAGTTTGTAAAAAGCAAGACAGAAGAACTCCTACCCTCTTCGGCAACCGCATCGCTCGAATAATACGGGCTCAGTCCTGCCCCCTCCAGTTCTTCCTCGGTACAGAGGGTTTTGAAAGTCCCCACTGACCGGAATACATGTATGACTTCGGCCTCCGGGTTCTCCACCGGAGCGGTATCAAGTACCTCATCCCTCCTCCACTTCGGGAGAGCTACTTTGTTTTTCACAAATATAAACATCTCCTTCCATCCCTCCACCTTACTCGGATTTTGAACCTTGAACCCACCTCGGGCTCGGGGACTGAAGGAGTACCACCCCTTGGATTTCCCGAAGGCTTTTAATTGGTAAAAAAACCTAAAAAGCTCTACGGTCGGTTCTATCCCTGCATTCTTGCATACTACGGTGAATCCCACTACTTGCCTAACCGCGTTCGGCGCTAGTTGGCTTAAGGCAATGCCGTAGTATTTCAGTAACTGGACCACAATGTCCCACAGGGGCAGTCTCAAGCCTATTCTCAGGGGATCTATATACACACTAATAAAACCCTGCGGCGGGCAGCAGGCCCTATCATCGGGGTTCGGTACTATATATTCTAAGTTAAACGGAAAGTAAAATGAGGGGATTTCTCTCTCAATCTACACTCGCGTCATCCGTAACGCTACAGTGGCCACTTCGAAATCCTCCTCCGCGCATTCATAGAAACCGACCATCATAACGTTGCTTTCCAGGCCGTCGGCCCTGTCTACCGTCCTAATCTCATTCCTTTCCGGAATAATATATCGAAGGGGGGGCACATCTAACGGGGCACTCGTAGTCCCTACTTCTTGAACAAAGGAAGAAGATGAAGAAGAAGGCATACTTACTTGGGTTGAGTTTGAGAAGTTTTGATTTGAGATGAATCACAAGTACAGAATTCCCCTTTTTTTCCCGCTTTCTAAACTGGCAAATCGCAATGAAGAAGATGAAGAGTTATTGTGCAATTATTCCAAATATATACGCAAAAAACCAACGGCTCTGATACAGCCTATTCAAATTCAGTGATGGAGATTTAGACGTGCTATTCACGCGCTTTACGGTTCCCAAGGCGCGTGGGGAACAGGTTTATTGGAAATCGCAGAGCGTGTCACTTCACATCCCTCTCTCTCATGATGGCGCCGCCAATCACATCAACCTCACTCTTCGCCAGGAAGATTCAAACTACACTCCGGTGATCCTTTCACCTCGGCCATACTACCACATTTCGGTGCTCCCTTCATTGTGGCCAGACTACTACACTCCGGTGATCCCTTTACCTTGGCCAGGTCATTATGTACTTCCGATACGTTTCTTGCTTTTGGGAAACTCGGTATCTCGCTATCTGCCCCGTGCACTTCGGCCTAGTTCGATTCCGCTTCCGTAGACTGCGCCGCGGGGTCCCTTAGACGTGGATAGACTTAGTCATGCACAAACACTTCGGCGCGCCCGCGACCACGACCCATCTTGCTTATGGTTCCACCCCGGTGACAACCGAAGCTCCTTCCTCGCTTCGGCTGAGGGGGGGGCATCTGATAGGGATGGCCCGATCACTTCGGGTCGGGTTCATACTTTGGCCCACCGACCAGTTCAGGAGCACGCGTCGGCCCAGAAGCATGCGTCGGCCCAACTTGTGGTTTGTTCCGCAATTCAAGGCCCACGATTCGTTCCCAACCACCACGCAATGGAAAATAGGCGTGATAATAGGGAATTAGTTAGGGTTTGTTAGGGTTTAGTATAAATTGAAGAAAAGAACTCTGAATTAGGGTTCGCATTCTGTATTCTGAATTATTACGTGTAAACTCAAAGTTCGAGTGAAAGAAACACCTCGGCAGGTGCTATTTTGTGCCCGTGGACGTAGATCTCCGGATCGAACTACGTAAATCTTGTGTTTTTTCATATTGCTTACGTAGGTTTTCGTTAAGTTTCTTGGATATCAGATTGCGCATTATCATATCATATATTGAGATCTACAACTCCGATTATGCTGAAATTTATGGCATTAGAAACCTAATACAAAGACGTGAAACTCTTTCAGAAAGTAACAAATCCCAATTCGGACTGGAAGACCCTCAAAAATTTCTTTGAAGTTGAAATATCAGTGCAGATTCGACCCATTACTTGGCCCCCAAATCCATAAACGCGTTTTTGTCGAGATTTTCCTATCACACATCATATTTTCTTCCTCTTTGTCCTAGGGATGTACTACTATAAATATCCCAAGGCTATAGACAAGTTAGATGATATATCATACTTTTACTTGGAGAAACACTTGGAAGCAAGGGTTGAAAAGAAAGCCATGACAAGACGAAGATCGAGATCAAGATTCGGAGTTTATTCCTTCCTTATTTATTTTATTGTTAAACAATCTTTGTCTATGAACTATCGTTTGCTTTAATTATAGTCATGAGTAGCTAAGCACCATTTTGTTTTAGGGTTAGAGAGTAGGTTATTTTCTAACTATGTTTTGATTATTCGTACTTTATTCTAGACGTTGTTCTTACATTGATTATCTATATGCTTTGTTTTATTTTATGAATTGTTTAATATGGACAATTAATTAATTCTACTTTATTAATATTTTCGTTTCGTGAGAAGGGAATTATTAATAGGCATACACGACCATATAGCGTAGGCACCAATAATCATCCGAGAAGAGTGAGGTTTTACGTAGGCATGGGTTTTAGGAGCCCTTGGGAGTTATGAATGTGATCAATAGCCCAAGAGGATAATTATTCATATGTAATCTACACATTGACATCATCCGAGAGGAGGGTTAATATAGAGTACCGTCGTCTAATATTGATAAGAATTTGTTTATAAGTCTAGAATAATCGATTAATCATATATATGAAGTAGTAACTGGAATTGGATCCCTAGAATATGTTCTTATCCATCTGAGTTTCCTTGCTATTCGATTACTTGTCTGTTAGGTGATTCTTTGTTAATTAGTTATCAACATGCACTTTAGTATTAGGTTTCACAAAAAAATTTACAATCTAAGAGTTAAGTTAGGGTAGTTATATTATAATTAGGGTAACAAACTAGGCACTAAAACCAGTCTCTGTGGGATCAACCTTGACTGCTATCAGTAGCTACAGTAGCATCGTACTTGAAGTAACACTAGGTTAGAAATAGTTCTACAAGTTTTTTGCGCTGTTTTCGGGGATTTATAATTATGTCTTAGTTTATATTCTGATAAATAGAACAATACTAGACTTGACATTGAATTTAGTTATTTATTTTTGTTTATTTTTTGTTATTTTTTGTTTTACGTGGTATTTCTTTGTCGTTGTTCTCAGGTAGTATATGCACACTAGATCAAAAGGGAAAGCTCATCTTGTCCCCTTTGATCTGGAAATTGAAGCAACTGCCATAAGGAATCAAGCAAAGAAAAAGCTGATATAAGAGATGACTGACCTTCCACATAATTTGACACAAGAAGTGATGATGACATGCCTGTTCGGAGTCATAACTAATCTGGATAACCGAATAACTGCGTTGCAACAACAGCAACTACAGTCGCAGCAACAACAGCAATCACCACAAGACGATCCAGACAAAAATGTGACACCGATTAGCGATTGTCTTTGGCCTTTACCAAATCAGACCACCAGAGGAGTCCAACCACCACCTCTTAATGCTAATAGCTTTGAACTCAAATCAGCCTTGATAAACATAGTCCAGCAGAATCAGTTTGGTAGAGAGGCACAAGGAAATCCCAATGTTCATCTGAACAAATTCTGAAGATTGTCTGAAACAATAAAGGTAAATCATGTGCCACACGAGCAAGTCAAGTTGAGGTTGTTTTCATTCTCGTTGAGCGATAAAGCACTCCAGTGGCTTAATTCGTTGGAGGATGTGACTGCGTGGGAAGAACTGAGCATAAAATTTCTACTAAAATATTTCCCACCAGGAAAGATGTCGGAGTTGTAGAAAAAGATCAATCAGTTTAAGCAGTTAGAGGGAGAGTTGTTTGGCGAAGCATGTGAGCGATTCCGGGATCTTCTCCGGAGTTGCCCTCAACATGGGTTCACTAAGAAGCAGCAAGTTTGTAAGTTCTATAATTGGTTACTTGCACCTACAAAGGACCACGTAGATGCAACAGTGGGGGGCAATTTGATTGAAAAAAGTGTAAAAGTTGCATTTTCTATATTAGATGCAATGGCCATGACGAGTTACCAATGGCCAAACGAGAGAAATCAGCCAAGAAGAGTGGCTAGCATCACCGACTCTAAGTCGATCGAGGCGCTTACTACTCAAATGGCTGCTTTGACAAATCAAGTAAGTCTCCTAACAAAGATAATTTTGGCCCATCACACCGAGCCTAATTCGCAGCAGCCACCCATGCCAGAAGGAGTTGAAGATATAAAAATTTTTAATCAAAGAAACTTCAACAACTTCCAAGGCGAGCAGTATAATTAGTACCCACAAGGTAATAGGAATCATCCTAACCCCTCGTACGAAAACCCAGATAGTTCACTTCAACCGCCACTCAGATTTGTGGTTACAAATGGTATGATTCATGATGGACGAAATCCAACTCAAGAGAAGTTAGCACATATACATTATGCCAAATATGATGATAAGTTAGTTCAATTCAAGAGGGAAATAGAAGGTAAACTTATAGAGTTGAACAAGAACATGACTAGTCAAGGTGTAGATTTGAAGGAATTAGTCAAGACTGCATCCCAACTCATACAAATTGTGGGGGCACAACATAAGCAAGGGCAATTTCGCAACGACACCATAGTTAACCCAAAGGAGTAGTGCAATGCCATTTAAATGACGGATGAGACCAGGAGAGTGTTTGCAAACCCATTCAACACCCAAAATCACTTTATAGAATCTATTCTCCCACCAGGGAGTGTTTGCAAGCCCCTAAATGTGGTCCAAAATCACTTCCCAAAAGCTATTAAAATCAGATTTTTAGAAGTTGCTTTTACCCAGATTTTGAGATTCTAATGACAATTTTGTAATTATTGCTTACTTTTGATGTGATAAAAGTGATTTTGTTTTGCAAACACCCACACAAAAAAAAAAAAAAATAATAATAATAATAATACTAATAAATAAAACCACTTATAATTGGTTTAAAAATCACTTTTTTCCAAGCACTACCAAATTCTGATTTTACACCAAAAATCAATTTAAATCACTTTAATCACCTTTGTTTGCAAACACTCCCTAGATATGAGAACCAAAAGCCACTTGAAGCTGAAGATTGGATAGAGCAAAATCAAGATGAGGAAGTCACCTTTGAAGATGCTTATGAGTTGGCGAAAAAGCTCACAAAGCCAAGAGAGATTAAAATCGAAGAAGGTCCTAGATACATTCCACCTATTCCTTTCCCTCAGGCACTCCATAGAAGGAGAATGAGCCCAATTGCACAAATGGTACTAAGATTGCTGAGGAGCTTGAAGTGAAGACGAAGCAAGAACAATTTGAGGTTGCTAAGCAAAACAAGGAAGGAAAAACAAACGTAGCTAAAGAAGTTTTCTCTTCCTTTAATGATAATCCTTTTGAATTCGTTTACATGATACATTCTTTGTTGACCTTAATCCTGTAGTTTATGCTAGTACATTATATTTGACGTAAGACGAATCTAAGGAAAACAATGATGATAAGGGGGTGAGGAAGGAGGTACCAGACCAACGTAAAGAGAAATCTGATTGTGCACAAGAAGCGAAGAAGACAACGAACAAAAAGAAAGAGGCAAAGAAGAAGAAAGTAGCAAGTCCCAAAAAGAGCACTAACACAAGCACACAACCAAGAAGAACAACAAAAATGAACAACCCAGGGAGTTTTTCTATCTCATGCTCTATTGGCGGTCATAAATTTCGAAACATGCTATATGATTTAGGATCGAGTATTAATTTAATGCCTCTTAAGATATATAGACAATTAGGACTAGGGGTAGTAAAACAAGTCTTTTTCAATTGGCGGATGGATAGTTATTAACGCCATTTGGAGTAGTACATGACATATTGGTTAGAGTTGCTAATTTTGAAGTTCCCAACGATTTCTTAATTGGTGATATGTGAAGAAATACTGATGTTCCTTTTATATTAGGTCGACCTTTCGTAGAAACTAGCGAAGCAGTTATAGATATATAAAAAAAGGAAAGTTGATTTTTCGTGTTCAAAACGATATAGTCACCTTTCCAATTTACAATAGGTCGGGTCTAGGAGGTAAACTTAAGTGTTGCATCATTTATAATTTTAAGCTAAGAGACCAAGCTGCTGTAGTGAATCCAAAAAAGTCAAATAGGTTCTTAATCGATCAAAATGCATCTTAATCTGATTAGTTGGAATTCGGTTAATAAAAATACCACGAGGGTCGTCTAGTTGAAGACATAAAACTTAACGCTTGTCTGTAGGCAACACAAATGTTTACTATTTTCTTTAATTTTCAGTACCTATGTTTATTTTTATGATTTTTATGTTAGTTAGTTGTTTTTTATATTTTAGGAACTGATACAACACGAAATCAATGAAGCAATGAAACATGGTCGAGAGGATGAAAAATACACTTGAGATCGAATTCAAAGTAACACGACCGCGCCACATAACGACGCGGTTGGGTAAAAAATAGCCCTGAAGCAAGAATTTGAACAGTGTTGAATGCGATTGCGCCAAAAAAAGACTTGGTAATTGCACTTTTAAGTTCGAACCAACGCGGCCGCGTTGGTTACTTGACGAGGTCGTGCTAGGCCCAAATTCGGGTTATATTAAAATGGGTGAGGTAAGTCCACTTAACCAAGTCAAGGCCAGGAGTGACGGAGATAGCAATAAGACATCCGGTGGAGCGCGATAGCTCAATATTGGGCCAACATGGTTTTAACCACCGTCTGAGCCATAGTCTATAGGTTAGCACTAAGGCGTACGACTCTTTTCCAACAAATATTGATCTTTTTTTTTTTTTGTTCGGAACGAACAATTGTTTAATTTTGGGGACGTTGTGTATGCATGCATTTAGGTCGATTTAGATGCCTATTTTATATCATTTGCATGCATATTTGACCGAGAATTGCTTGTATTTGTTACTTTGTGGAATTTTATGTGTATACGCTTGTTTTGAGGTTATTTAGGTTATTAAATGCCAAAAAATCCATTGGAAAGAAGTTCAGGAAGAAACAAGTCAAATAGGGGCAAAAAACGGACGGAAAAGGGAGTTAAAAGAGCAAAAGGCGACCACGACCGCGACCACAAGACACGGCCGCATCAAAAGGGGCTTAGAAAGTAAAAAACCGCTAACATCCCAACCCGTTCACGACACACTACGTCGTGGCTGCGGCAAAAGTACTCCCGAAAGTGAAGTTTTCTGCTAGCTTGACACACTTCTAGTATTTTGACCATATCCTGAGATCTACAACTCCGATTGAGGTGTAATTAAAGGCATAGGAAAAAGAATTCAAAGACCTACAACTTTGTCAAAAAGAGACAAATCCCAATTCAGAATGGAAGACCCTCAAACAGAACTTTGAAGTTGGAATATCAGTCAAGATTCGACCCATTACTTGCCCCTCAAGTCTATAAACGCGTTTTTGGCGAGATTTTCCTATCCCACATCATATTTTCTTCCTATTTATCCTTGGGATGTACTCCTATAAATACCCCAAGGATATAGACAAGTTGGATGATATATCATACTTTTACTTGGAGAAACACTTGGAAGCAAGGATTGAGGAACAAGACGTGACAAGATGAAGATCGAGACTAAGATTCGGAGTTTATTCCTTCCTTATTTATTTTTATTGTTAAAAAATGTTTGTCTATGAACTATTATTTGCTTTAATTATAGTCATGAGTACATAAGCCCCATTGTGTTCTAAGGTTAGAGAGTAGGTCGTTTTCTAACTATGTTTTGATCATTCATGTTTTATTCTAGACGCGTTCTTACATTGATGATCTATATGCATTGTTTTATTACATGAATTGTTTAATATGGCCAATTCATTAATTCTAATTGCTTAATAGTTTTGTTTTGAGAGAAGGGGATTATTAATATGCATACGAGCATATAGCCTAGGCACCAATAGTCGTCTGAGAGGAGTGAGGTTTTACGTAAGCATTGGTTTTATGAGCCCTTAGGGGTTACGTATATTCTTATCCATCTAAGTTTCCTTGCTATTTGATTACTTATCTATTAGGTGATTCTTTGTTAATTTTTTATCTACATGCACTTTAGTTTTAGGTTTCACCACAACTTTTAAATTCGAGAGTTTAGTTAGGGTAGTTCTATTACGGGTAGTTACGAAAATGTGTTGTTCCTAAACACTTTAAAGAGGTTGGGACGATTGTAGTCCTACTTAGAGCCTTGCCAAGAGGTGATTGTGGGGTTTGGTTCGAGCGAAGTTTGCCCCATAGGGAAAATTACCCTACTCGTCCATTTAGAAGAAAATAGATGAGGAGTCACACACAATTTGGTTTTTAATGTGGTGAGTCAGGCTTCTATCTACAATTGCATGATTGTTCACCGCTGTTTGATGGCTTACAAAGTGATGGTTTCCATATACCACTATTGCCTCAAATACCCATCACCAGAGGGAACAATCACTATGAGAGGCGATTGGCTAAATGCACGAGAATGCCAGTACAACATCTGACCGACAAGCTGAATGTGTTAGACGAATGACCAGAGTAGTCAAGGCCAACTAGAGATACGTTTACCATCCCTCATTGCCCAGGAGTTAGGGATCTGGAGTGGGATCATATCGATCCCTGGAAGGACTTGAAGAGAAAAGGACGAGCCAGTGAATGAGATAACTGGGGTCCACCATGACCCAGACAAGCTGGAGGTCGAACTTATGATCGGTGTTGAGCTCGCAACGCCATTGCAGATCCTCTTATTAGAATTTTTGAAGAAGAATCTTGACGTTTTTACTTGGTCACACACAGATATGATCGGGATTAAACCCGAGCGTTATTTCACACTACTTAAACATCAATAACGAAGTGCTGCCTATCCATCAGAAACGATGGCGCTTCAATCCAGAAAAGTACGATGCCTTAGAATGTGAGGTGAGAAAATTGCTCGCAAAATGTCTAATCCCTGAGGTCTTCTACCCAGACTGGATCGCTAACCCAGTCCTGGTAATAAAGTCGAATGGCACGTGGAGAATGTGCATCGGCTTCACGGATCTCAATAAAGCATGTCCGAAGGATAATTTCTCATTGCCGCACATTGATCAGCTAGTGGATGCGACTGCAGGGCAAGAATTGATGAGTTTCATGGACGCATACTCGGGGTACCATCAAATCCCAATGCACCCAGGCGATGAGGAACAAGCCGCATTCGTTACGGATCACGGTCTATTCTGTTGGACCAAAATGACCTTCAGGGTTATAAAATGCCGAAACTATAAATGTTTGGTTAAATAAGATGTTCTCCAAGTAAATAGGCAAAATGATGGACGTTTATGTCGATGACATGGTGAAAACGAGCGACGAGAGGACCATGTGGTCCATCTCGATGAAGCTTCAACGTTCTGCAAGAGTTTCGAATGAAGTTAAATCTAAAGAAATGTGCATTTGGGGTCAGCTTAGGAAAATTCTTAAGTTCATGTTAAAGTCAGCGAGGGATTGAAGCCAACCATCGAAAGATTCAAGCGATCCTTGATCTTCAACCGCTGTTGTGAAGTGTTCGAAAAATTGAAGGATTTTCTCCTATCACCACCATTGCTATCTAAACCAGTCCAGGGAGAAAAGTTGCATCTCTATTTGGCAGTCTTGATGGAGGCATTAAGTGCAGTGCTCATCCGAGAAGAAGACGGAGTACAAAATCCAATATACTATGTAAGCCAGACGTTACACGAAGCGGAAGTTCGTTATACCATGATGGAGAAGCTTGCATATTCATTGGTGATAGCAGCCCGAAAGTTGCAACCATATTTCTTTCAACATTCGATTGAGGTCTTGACAAATCATCCTCTACGACAGGTGTTGCAGTGACCGGACACAGCAGGGAGGCCACTCAAACGGGTAGTACGCGAATGGTGATCAAAGCCCAAGCTTTGGCCAACTTTGTTCTGGAGTTCACCCTGCCCATTGAGTTCCAAAGTCTTGCGGTCTCCCCATGGGAAATGTATGTCGATGGGTCCTCAACGACCCTTAGAGCAGGAGCAGATATCATCTTATAGAGCCCCAATAAATAATATTTGAGTTCAATAATTCAATTTAATTTTCAGGCAACAAACAATGAGGAAGAATATGAGGTCATACTCCCGGGAATGACAACATTAAGGTCGTTGGGGATCAAACACTTAATCGTGCACAATGATTCCCCGTTAGTAGTGTACTAAATAAATGGAGGACATGAAGCCAATGAGGAAAATATGGTCTAGTATTAAGGAATGTTCAGGGAAGCAACAAAGGGGTTTGACAAGATCGAGTTTGTGCAAATCCCAAGAATGAAGAACTCTCAGGTGAACGCCTTAGCTCATCTAGCAGTGTTTGAAGGATCGAAAAATCTTACATTTGTCACTCTCATACGAGCGACTGCCCTTCCGATCCAGCAAGAAGAAGCCATGCAAGTGGATTCAGACGAAGAAAGTTGGATGACACTGATTGTACGCTCTCTTACAGATATTGAACTTTCCCAAATGCCCTCGCGGCACACCAACTCAGGATGCAATCAGCTCATTGTACAATCATTGATGAAACACTTTATATGAGAGAATACTCGACCCCAATACTAAAATGTGTTAAGGAAATGAACAGAGGTATGCTATGGCAGAGATACACAAAGGAGTTTGTGGAAATCACATTGGGGGGCAAGCATTGGCACAAAAGATCTTGAGGCATGGTTACTTTTGGCCAACACTGACGAAGACTGTGTGCTAATTTAATTATTATTAGCCAGTTATGCGGTGATGATCTATAGGTAAAGTTCACCGGAAGCTCACGTGATGTCTTTGATCGATCAAACATATGTGTTATGACTGATCGAAGACCAGCTGATAATTGTTAACTTCTAGGCGAATTGAGATGCAATCGAACCTAAATCGATGATACGATATTGTGGCATCAGAAGATGGGACATGTGAACTTCAGAAACTTAGACAAAATTGTAAATTTTAAAGTTGTAAAAGGTATTCCTAAACTCCAGAAGAAACAGAATTATGTATGTGGTGATTGCCAAAAGGGCAAACATATAAGGGTTAGTCATGAAGTTGTCCAACACCCAAGTCAACCTGCCAACACCACTCATTGTTTTGAGCTACTGCGCAGGGATCTCATGAGTCCTGTTAAGATAGGAAGTTTAGGAGGTAAAAGGTACTCATATGTTATTGTTGATGGTTTCTCACGATTTACTTGGGTGTTTTTCTTACGTAAAAAATCAAATGCCTTTGATACTATTACAGTCTTGTTTTCTAGATTTAAAAACATGCACAGTGCCACGATTGCTCGCATAAGATCTGATCACGGAAAGGAATTCGAAAACTCATCCTTCACTAAGTTTTGTGATAGAAAGGATATTTTTCAAGAATTTTCTTCTGCGAAAACTCCTCAACAAAACGGCGTTGCTGAGGGGAAAAATCATGCCTTGCAAGAAATGCCACGTGTCATCCTTAGTTCAAAGAAGCTTGCAAAGCATTTTTGGGCTGAAGCATAAACACTGTGTGTCATATTATAAATCACGTGTACTTAAGACCAGGCACTACCATGACCCCTTATGAGATCTTGAAGGGTAGAAAGCCTAATCTTAACTTTTTCACGTATTTGGGTGTATATGCTTTATCTTGAACAATCTTGAAAATCTTTCAAAATTTGATTCTAGAAGTGATAAGGATATATTTCTTGGGTATGCCACAAATAGTCATGCATATAGAATTCACAATCTAAGGACCAGGTTCATCCAAGAATCTGTTAAGATTGTCTTCGATGACTATGTTGATGCTATAGGGAAGAATGAACAAGATGATACATAAGATCTGATTGGTGATCCGAAAGGAATTAAAAGTGAAACTGAAGTTGGCCCAGCGGTCGACTCAACCTCTCAACCAACTCCTATCGCTCAAATAGAAATCAGCAAGGAAAGTGATGGTGAGCCTGATCAAAATCTTCAAGTGACTAGCCGTCGTGATCCACCTGCTCGAGTTAGGAATGGCCATCCATTGTCTCAAGTAATTGGACAAGTCGGAGAAGTACAGAAACATGATGAGGTTGGTTTGCATGTCATCCACGTGCAATGAGGTATATCTTTCTTTTTTTTTTCTTTTTTTTTATGACTAAACCTAAGAATGTAGCTGAAGCCCTTAAAGATCATTTTTGGGTTAATGCCATGCACGAGGAACTTGAACAGTTCAGTCAAAATTATATTTTGTATCTAGTGCCTAGGCCCTCAGATATCTATGTCATTGGTACCCAATGGATCTTAAAAAGCAAAACTAATGAATCAGGAAAAGTGATTCGTAATAAGACACGCTTAGTAGCTTAAGGCTACACACAGGTTGAGTGGGTGGATTTTGATGAAACCTTTGAACCTGCATCAAGGATTGAGTCTATTAAACTACTCCTTACAATTGCTTGTCATATTAGAATAACATTGAAGCATATAGATGTAAGGCAACATTCTTGAATTGAAGGTTAATGAAGAAGTCTATGTTGAGAAACCAAAAGACTTCGAGGATCCTACCAAATCAAACCATGTATAGAGGCTAAAAAATGCTCTATACGGTTTGAAACAAGCACCTCGAGCTTGGCATGGCCTCTTACCAAAATACCTCATTGCTTTTGGATTTGTAAAAAGAGAGGTTGATAAAACTTTGTTCATTAAATATTCAAACGCTTCCTCATTGTAGTTCAAATCTATGTAGATGACATAGGGTTTGGTTCAACTTCACAAACTCTTCTTGATGAGTTTGTGAAAGCTATGTCTTCCATATTTCAAATGAGCATGGTTGGTGAACTTTCGTTTTTCCTAGCGTACAGATAAAACAAATGTTTGATGGTATCTTCATGTCACAAAGTAAGTATGCTGGGAATTCGATAAAATAGTTCAATTTATATGGATTTAAGCACATGAAAACTGTTATGGGTACTAGTAAAAAAGTCTACAAGGACAATGTTGGAGAGAAGGTCGATCCAATCTTGTGCTGATCACTGATTGACGGTTTACTCTATTTAACAGCAAGTCATCCTGATATCATGTACAATGTATGTTTATGTGCATGCTATCAAGCCTATCGAAAAGATTCTCATCTGAAGGCAGTGAAGCGAATCATAAGGTATGTTGCAGGAACGATTGATTTGGGAATTTGGTACTCCAAGGATACAAACACCAATCTTGTTGGCTACACTGATGCTAACTGGGCAGGTGATCTGGATAAGAAAATGCACCAATAGTGGTTGCTCCTATCTTAGTAATAATCTTGTATCATGGTATAGTCGAAAACAAAATTGTGTATCTCTCTCCACTGCTGAATCCGAATCCGTAGCAGCTGGAAGTTCTTGCATAATTATTGTGGTTAAACCAAATGTTGGATGACTACGGGTTTGAAAGTAGTGTTTTAACTTTGTATTGTGACAATTCAAGTGTCATAGATATCTAAAAAAATCATATACAACACTCTAGAACTAAGCATATTGATATAAGGCATAATTTTATTAGAGACTTAGTGGAGAAGCATATTATCTGCATTGATCATATTTCAATTGAAAATCAGCTTGCTGATATTTTTACTAAGGCTCTAGATCATGAGAGATTTTCTAACTTACGGAAGTCTCTCGGTGTTTGTTTAATTCAGTAAGGGTTGTATTGGAGGTTGCCCCAACCTGTGAGGCAATCCTAGTCTTTTGCATATATGTATTGTTCTGTGATATATCTCTTTTTTTCACATAGTAGTTTGTACTGTTAACCAACAACTAGATTGGCATGTAGTTCTATTTTATTCTTCCTAAGTCAGCAAAAGAATATAATGTTGATACAAAGAATGATATTTCTTCGAGTAACTCGGGACATGGTAATGGCTATATCGTGATTTTCGTGCTAAAAGAAGACATGAAAAAAGTTTGAGTGATGAAGTAAACTAAGGGAACGACACTCACAATGAAGTGTACTCTATGCCGAAAAATCACTCCTACTGGTTCTTTTAATCTTAAGCCATTGAGTAACTCAAGTCATGGTACTGGCAATATTGTGATCTCTTGTTAAAAGATGATTGTAGATTAAAAAAACTCATTGAATCAAAATTATATTCTCGAGACTTGGAAAAAAAAGATGAACTTAGTCAGGCTTAGTTGGAGGTTAACTTAATCCCTGCTCGTATCTTTTTAACGGTCATAATCTGTTCCGTTTATTCTTCCTATTTAAGGGATGAGATGGTTGTTGCGTGTTTATCTGTCTTATCAGTAATTTTTAAATTTTCAATTCAAATTTTACAACGGCTAAAGAAAGGGGAAGAATCTATTCCTATTAACTAGGGATATGATTCAATATATATAACCCTTTCATCTCATTCGTTTTTTACACTAGCGAAAATTACTCTCTCTCTCTCTCTCTCTCTCTCTCTCTTCCCTCGCATTCTGAGTTCGCTATAGGAACTTACAAACCCTCTCCTTCCCTACGCCAAAATTTCAAAAATCAAAGATTGAGTCAAGAATCTTACAAATATCATCAGCATAATCATTATTAAAGTTGTAAATCGGCTAGCCTCACTGATGACTGTTCTCCCACCATCGACGATCACCCCTATTTCCACTCCGATGAAAATTTTGCCAGAACTTGTTCATCCTACAACCACATGTTCCTCTATTATTATGGGGGTTGGCTCACAGGTTGGGACACCCATGGACACATCCCCTGTACATGGGGTCATGATCAACCTGATTTAAAATATCCCCATTCGACTGAAACAATGGCTTTTCCCACTCCAATAATGATCATGTCGCTTGCTAGCTTTGCGACATCTCACATTGAGACCATACCATCATCTTCCAAGATTCCACCACCAGTTTCGGCAACACGGGATTTCCTCCATATAATCCCGACGGCTTATTCATAGGGGGACATGCGATCATCCCTACTTCGATCACCACTCTGTTTCTGGGAGACCCAGGTTATCCATGTAATCCAGAAGCTCCCGATGGTGCTGATATGGGATTTTTAGGCTCAAGGAAGTGGAGCTGAAAGTAGCGAACAACATAGACGATCATCTAGGTTATCAAAACGTGTCTTGGATGCTACTGGCTTGAAATCAAGCAAGAAGAAGAAAGATGTTACTTCTTGGGATGCTCCTCCTTTCAAAAGGGAGAAAAAGGCAAAAATTCCTCAGCCCATGAGACTGATCGACGAGTCCTCCAAGACTGAAGAGGATTATATTTTTAAGATCATTGATGAACATACTGAAGAGGCTGAGAAAGGAGTTCCCCAATCCTCCTAATCAATCGAACTTGACGATGAGAGTGACAAGGATTACAATGCTGCCAAAGTAGCTGTCCTTGAAGAAAATTTGAGCTCTGAAAATTCTTCCAACCATCAAGCCCAATGATTGTCAGACAGTATGTGAAGAAGATGCCGAAGAAGAAAAGCAAAAGGAAGGTCGATCTTGATAGTGCTTGCAATGAAGGCCCACTATTGAAGAGGATGCTGAGGAATAATCACTTGAAACTGGGTATGATCTTAGTAGTGCTTGCAATGAAATTTTTTAATTTTACTCTCGTTCAGTTCCTGGCCTAACTTCAAACGCTTAAATATTTGACTGGAGAGAAGAAATTAACATCAGCCAGTTTCGTAAGCTTGGTATGTACCAACTACTTGAGAATGTTTTCTATTATGATCTCTCTCTCCTTATCATGAGGAGATGGTAACATATTTCTATGACAACCTGCTAAAGAATATATTCGATCAAGAATTTTTCTTCTAGGGCGAAGTGTTTGTTCATGGGAAAATATACAATATCAGTCCTCATATTATAAATAAGTAACCGGGAACTCGAAGTAATCCGAAAAGTGCGACTCATGATGACTTAAACGAAGTAGCCACTGTGCTCACTGGAAGCAAGATCACTACATGGCCCAACACTCTAAAGATTTTGTCGCTTTCAAAATTATACTACGGCCTTCAGAAAATAGTCGTACACAATTAGTGTCCCTCAACTAACATCTCTAAAGTCACAATAGATCAAGGAATATTGTTCTACAAGATTGGTACATGGTGTCATGTTAACTTCGGAGAGTTAGCCTTCAAGTATGTCATGAGCCACGCTGAACAAAAGCAATAATTCAAGCTTCCATTCACATCTCTCATCTATGGTATTCTTAGTTCTCAAGGTCTTCTAGAGGCTACGGGATATGATCTAGTCATGCCTCCTACTCTGAATGTTCAACCCACAATCACCTCCACAGACCAGTTTATAGATTTGTCATGGATTGATGAAGAAACTGATCAACAACCTGAGGTTGACCCACAGGTTGAGACAACTACTGAGCCAATCCTGAACCAGTCGCTCATCCTTCATCAAGGTCGGATGCTCACTGCTCAATTAATGCCTTCAGAAAGATTCATGACAACCTACTTGCTTCTATTTTTACGCATAAGGGAAGGTAGTACAATAGTTGCGGCCAAGGGTGGGGCTGATCCTTAGGTCAACCCTAGTGCGCATATTAGGATTCAGGAGGAGTACATCCAGTTTGAAGATGTTGTGCGCCGAGGAGAGGCAAACGATGCTGATATCATTACTGAAACCTAACTTCCTGATGTAAAGAAGATGAAGAGGAGAGAGAGATGGACAAATCTAGAGATGCCAAGGAAGAGAAGATGAGGATGAGGATTGATTTTATGATCATTAAATTTGCTTTATAGGGTTGATTGTTTTAAAAAAATTATTTTGATTTGGTTATTTCTATTCTGTTTCTAATATCCTTAACATAAAATCGTGTTTGAATGACATTTTATTTTTGAATTGTTCTTTTCATTTGTAGCACAGATCTGGATCTAGATCCACATCTCTGTATTTAAGCGATAGCTCTTCAACAGACCCCTTTTGGGGTCTATAGCATTTCGATTCAGATATAAGGATTGGGGCTTGCCACCATTGACACGTCATTTTGGATCTCGATTCACTATTCTAAGGTCGCGCCCATGGCGACGGTTGAAGATTTGAAGGTGTCGCCGATTTGCGACCTTCTATTTGACGAGGCCCGTACTAGTGTCTCGATTTGGGATCCAGGGGAGAGTCCAGTTTTTGCGTTCTTGACATCATCAACGTGACGGCAGTAGCCATCGCCGCGTTTATGGGTTACTTCTTGAGGTCGTGCTTCAAGGCGAGACTGGATCTGGTTTTGGACAGCACATCTTCGCTCAGAGGTCAAGACATTTTCGTCGTTCTTCTTAGACGATGGTCATGGTCGGCGCCTGGAGATGTAGTGCAGATTTGGGCTCACTGAGTCAGCCTTTGCTGAGTCAACTCAGTGAGTCGAATACCGGGTTGCTTCCACTGCGCTGAGTTATCTTGCTGTGACCTGGGGCATCTCGGATTCTCGATGTCGGTCTGTCTTCCCCGACCCTCTCGCCGGATTCTGGGGTGGGGCAGTTTTGACATGGTTTTATTTCTCGCCTTCAACCTTGCAGATTTGTATCTTCAGCTTGATTTGTTGAGTTCGAATTTTGTAGCTTGAAGATTCTGCAGGTTTTATCATTTTTCAGTTTGCTATGTGCTTTTGTTCAATTTTGACAATGACCACGGTGCTCCGCTTATGGAGACTTTTCAGCACAGCAGCTATACTATCATATAGGTGTCGGACCTTCTTTGATTTCGATTTGATAAAGCATTTGAGTGTTTGTTAGTGAATTCAACTCCTTTACACACAACTAGACAGAATATGGAATTCGCACAAAGATCAATCAGAAAAACACACACTCAGTTCGGCCAAAGTTATGGTCGAATTGAACTTACGCAACACAGGAACTGAAATTGAATCACACACAGGTTTTACGTGGTTCGTTCAAGATGAACTACATCCACGGAGGCAAGACACACCCCAATCCACTAAGAAATTCAACCAATTACAGAGAATACACCCAATAAACGAAATGCCCAATTCTGGTTACAAATTAGGGCAGAAACGTTCTATCTCAAAATACTCTCTCTAATCTAAGAAACAAGGAAATTGCTCGACGTAGTGATCTTCTCTTTGATGAGAGCTTTACAATGATATAAGAATTGGAGCTCGAATGTAACCGTACAGAAAGTTCTAACTGAATCAAGTTGAGCTCAGCTACCGGACAAAAACGACGGTTTTCTTCGTCACAAACTCTGAAACTAATCTGTCACAAATGACGGTTATTCACAACTGCCACGAACCCGGCTCATTCTGAACAGTTTGACTTCTTGATACTCAAACCCGGTTCAAACCTCCGGTTCTTCACTTCCTGATCCCGGTTCCACATTCCCAACACACCATACTACAAAGTATAGCTCACTTGATGAGATTGAACACCACCTCACAAATCTCCACCTCAATGAATCAAGTGTGCCTCTTCCTGCCTCATCACTGCCTTTCTGTTACTGCTCTTCATGACATTGCTCAAGCTGCAGCAAGCTCGAACAATGCTCCACTTTGTTCCCAGGTACACCCTTAGTAAGAAAATCAGCAGGGTTATGCAGTGTGTGTACCTTCTTCACCTCCACAGAACCAGAATCAATGATATCTCTAGCAAAATGCAACCTAACATCAATGTGTTTTGACCTTTCATGAAATGCTTGGTGTTTCACAAGGTGTAGAGCACTTTGATTATCACAGTAGATTGCCACACACTTCTGCTTGATATCCAAATCTCTCAAAATCCCTTTCAGCCACATTGCTTCTTTGATAGCTTCAGTTAAGGAAATATATTATGCTTCTGTTGTTGACAGTGCTACAACTGATTGTTGTACACTTCTCCAGCTGATGGCTGTTCCAAATAAGGTAAACACAAATCCAGAAATAGATTTCCTTGTGTCTATGTTTGCTGCAAAATCAGAATCAGCAAACCCCTCCAATGCAACAGTACTTCCATCCACTCTCTTTTCAAACTTCAGTGACAAGTTCACTGATCCTTTCAAATACCTCATCACATGTTTCAAAGCTTCCCAATGCTCAACTCCTGGGTTTGACATGAACCTGCTTACTAAAGACACAGCATAGGCCAAGTCAGGCCTGCTACAAATCATTCCATACATAAGACTTCCAACTCCACTTGCATAAGGGATATTGCTCATATGTATGATTTCCTCTTCAGTCTTTGGGCATTATTTTTTGGAGAGTTTCTTCTGTAGATTAACTGGAGTGGAGAGAGGTTTGGCTTCATGCATATGAAACCTCTCCAACACCTTCTGTAAATATTGCCTCTGAGATAACCAAAGCACTCCAGCTTCTCTGTTTCTTAGAATGTTCATACCCAAAATCTTCTTGGCCTCTCCCAGATCTTTCATGTCAAATTCAGTGTTAAGTTTATCCTTCAACCATTGTACCCTCTTCTTGTTCCTGCTTGCAATTAGCATATCATCCACATACAATAGAAGGAAGACTTTATCTTGCTTTGAACCTTTGTTGAAGTAAACACAACTATAATAAAGACTTCTTACAAAGCCAACACTGATCATGAAGTCATTGAACCTCTTATTCCACTGTCTTGGACTTTGTTTGAGTCCATATAGTGATTCTTCAGCAAACAAACTTTGTCTTCTTGTTTAGGAACAACAAAGCCTTCTGGCTGTTTCATATATATCTTCTCATTGAGTTCTCCATGTAAGAATGCTGTCTTTACATCCAGTTGTTGTAATTCCATGTCCTCTTATGTAACTTTTGATAAAAGCAACCTGATTGAGCAATGCTTTACCACTGGAGAGAAAACTTCATTAAAATCAATTCCTTCTCTTTCTGTAAAGCCCCTAGCCACCAATCTTGCTTTAAACCTCACCTGTTTGGATCCTGCTGTCTCTAGTTTCTTCTTGTATACCCATTTAGAGCTTACAAGTTTCTGACCTTTTGGTTTATTCACCAATATCCAGGTCTCATTCTTTTCCAGGGACTCCATCTCTTCAATCATTGCCTGTATCCAGTGTTCACCTTCTCCACAGTCTAGTGCTTCTTTAAAACTACTAGGCTCTTGTGGTTCCAGGTCTTCAGCAACACTCAAGGCATAGTAAACACTCCCTGCTTGACCATAGAAATCAGGTCTGTTGATCGTTCTTCTAGGCCTGTCCCTTCCAATGCTGTATTCTCTGACATTTTGTGAAGGTCCAGTTTGTTCTTCTTCTTCAGATGATGAATCACTATCTTGTAGATTTTCTTGTGGTTGAGGTGTGTGATTATCTTCAGCAGGATGCTCCACCTGAATTGATATCTCTTCTGTCTCTTTAGCACCATCAAATTCTTCCTTAGAGCCTGTAGAAGTGTAAGCCATCACATTCTCATTAAACTTTACATCTCTACTTGTGATTATCTTCTGATTTCCCTTCTCTAAGCACCACAATCTGTAGCCCTTTATTCCATCCGGATATCCAAGAAATACACATCTTAGAGCTCTTGCATCTAACTTGTCTTGCTTGACATGGACAAAAGCAAGACACCCAAACACCCTTAACCCTTCATAACTTGGTTTCTGTCCACTCCACACCTCTTCAGGTGTTTTGAACCCAATCACTGATGAGGGTGACCTGTTAATGAGATAACATGCTGTAGCAATGGTTTCTCCCCAAAATACCTTTTGCAACCCAGCATCCAACAGCATACACCTAACTCTTTCAAGGAGAGTCCTATTAAACCTCTCAGCAACTCCATTCTGTTGAGGATTCATTGGTACAGTCCTGTGTCTCTTGATTGCTCTTTCTTCACAGAAGTTTGTAAACTCAGTAGAGAGATATTCCAGTCCATTATCAGTCCTAAGGTGCTTCAGCTTCTTCCCTTTGACATTTTCCAGTTAAATCAACCATGATTTGAACTTATGAAAAGCATCACTCTTATTCTTCATCAACATGATCCACACCTTTCTGCTGTAATCATCAATTAAGGACATGAAATACCTTGCACCACCATGAGACTCTGTCCTTGCAGGACCCCATATGTCAGAGTGAACATAATCTAATGGCTCTTGAGTTGTGTGAACACCCTTTCCATAGGGCAGCTTCTTGGATTTGCCCAAAGCACACTGATCACAGAACTCCAGATCTTGATTTCCCATATTTCCAATTACTCCACTTCTTGAAAGTTCCTTCAACCCTTTCTCTCCTATGTGTCCAAGTCTCTTGTGCCATTTAACAAGCTCAGACTGCTCAAGACCATATCTACACTCCCAACAACAGGTGAACCAATCAAGATAAACAACCCATTATGCTGTCTACCTTTTATCACCATTTTTCCATGTTTTGTGATATGCAAGAAGCCATCTACTGAGCTAAACTGACAACCACTAGTTACTAAAGAACCAAGAGATAGAAGATTTCTTTTAAGGCCAGGAACATATCTTACATTTGAGATGACTCTGACCACACCATCAAACATCCTTATGCTCACTGATCCAACTCCTTTGACCTTACATGATTGGTCATTTCCTAGGAGAACATTTCCACCATCTTCTCTTTTCAGTTCATCAAACCATGACTGGTTTGGACACATATGAAAGGAGCAGCCTGTGTCCAAGACCCATTCCTTTACCATTCTTGATTCAGTAACATTTAATACCTCTGGAGGATCTTCTTGATGATCAATGGCAGCAGATTCTGCCCCTTGATTTCCACCTTTCTTATTTCTCTTAGGACAGTCCTTCTTCAGGTGACCAGGCTGCTTGCACTTGCAGCATTTCCTCTTCTCAACCCATTCATTCCCCTTCTTAGGATTAGAGTCTCCTGCCTTTGGATCCTTAGCATTCTGTCCCTTCTTGCCTTGCCAAGGTTTCTTGAATTTGACATTCAAACCTTCTCCAGATTGCATCATGCCTTTATCACCTTGAGTCTGGAAACATTTAGACCTCAGAGCCTTCACTATCCCATCATAAGATAGCTGCTCATCTCTCCCATACATCAAGGCATCCTTAAAGCTTTCCATGGATTTTGGAAGAATGTTTAACACCATCAATGCTTTGTCATCCTCCTCCAATTTCACATCCAGGTCTTCCAATTCTTCAACCATCTTAATGAACTCATCAAGCTGATCAGAAATTACCTTATCTTCAGTGATCTTGAAGGCCAACATCTTCTGCTTCAAGAACAGCTTGTTGGAAACTGACTTAGATTGATACAGATCTTCCAATCTCTTCCATGCTTCTGAGGAACTCTTGCATCTTGAGACCTCTCTCAAAGGTTTATCACCCAAACACAGAAAGATAAGACTGAGGGCCTTCTTATCTACTGATGCAAACTTGGGTTTCTCATTGTCTTCCCACGAATCCAGAGGTATCAATGCAAGATCAAGGCTATTGTGAACCAATACTGCATTCATCTTGATCTTCCACAGTGTGAAATCATTCCTTCCTGTAAACTTCTCAAAATCCATCTTCATACCAGCCATTCCTTCTCTTCTTCAAGCTGTGAGAGTTGCTTCCCACAGACGGCGCCACTTGTTAGTGAATTCAACTCCTTTACACACAACTAGACAGAATATGGAATTCACACAAAGATCAATCTGAAAAACACACACTCAGTTCGGCCAAAGTTATGGTCGAATTGAACTTACGCAACACAGGAACTGAAATTGAATCACACACAGGTTTTACGTGGTTCGTTCAAGATGAACTACATCCACGGAGGCAAGACACACCCCAATCCACTAAGAAATTCAACCAATTACAGAGAATACACCCAATAAACGAAATGCCCAATTCTGGTTACAAATTAGGGCAGAAACGTTCCATCTCAAAATACTCTCTCTAATCTAAGAAACAAGGAAATTGCTCGACTTAGTGATCTTCTCTTTGATGAGAGCTTTACAATGATATAAGAATTGGAGCTCGAATGTAACCGTACAGAAAGTTCTAACTGAATCAAGTTGAGCTCAGCTACCGGACAAAAACGACGGTTTTCTTCGTCACAAACTCTGAAACTAATCCGTCACAAATGACGGTTATTCACAACTGCCACGAACCCGGCTCATTCTGAACAGTTTGACTTCTTGATACTCAAACCCGGTTCAAACCTCCGGTTCTTCACTTCCTGATCCCGGTTCCACATTCCCAACACACCATACTACAAAGTATAGCTCACTTGATGAGATTGAACACCACCTCACAGTGTTGGACCTTCTTTGATTTTTGAGATTTGACACCAATGTGCTTCTGCACCAGCAGCTGTCAGCCTAATGACTATTCTGCACCAGCAGTTGTTTTGCTTTGGATATTGCTGCTTCGGATATTGCTGCTAGGACTTTGGTTTTTTGGTTAGAGTTTGGACACACGTTTTGGAATTTGTCAGCGGATCATCCTCATTGATTTGATAGCTCTGAGCTTAGACATTGAAATTCTCCCAGGGATATTGGACTCACGCCGTTGTGAGGAGCGATGGTTCTCCCCCATGCTCGAGTTTTGTGTCATAGTGCCTTGATTGGGAGCTCGACTTCTTGAGTCGATTCGACGACAACTCCAAACTAGTTTTCTCTCTAGCCGATCTGCCTAGTTCCAGTCTTCATTGCACTAAATTGGCTTTGATTTGTAATTGCTTAGATTTTCTTTAGCCAATTTTAGTATTACTCTGAACACCTTTAACTGCTGGTTTGTGGCATGAAAAGGCTTTTAGTTTGTCTCTTGTGAGTGACCGTTCTGTGCTCTCCACATTTTTCGTACTTTCGTTTGTTTTTTTTTTCTTTATTTATAATACTACCTATTTATATACTTATCATTTATTTCGGGATTTGTTTTTATTTTGGGTATCTCATATAGGGGGAGTTTTACGTTTTTTAATCATATTATTTGGTTGTTTGTTGGTCTTGTGTAGAAAAGACAAAAAGGGGAAGATTGTTAGTGGTTGTGAACTTAAACACTTAAATAAATCTTCTATTGTTTTTGTTTTGCCCTTTATACACAATCACAAAACATCACAGTGGATTAATCGCAAAAAAATTATCCTAATTGTCTACAAAATGTTTCAAGTGTTGATGATGAAATAAAACAAAGCTCCCCTGGGTTCAACAATACTGGAAATATTACTTCTCGAGTTTATTTCTCCTTTGCATCATGTTATGCTCAACGTAAACTAGTCTAGTGTGCACCTTTACACTAACCTTTTAGCATGCTTCTCTTATGTTTAGAATATAATTCTTAACTGAGAACTTGTAATTGATTAACTAGCAGCTCATCGGCACTTATAATCACTTTGATGAGTAGCATCCTCAAAATTCCGAACCACCTAATAGGCACGATCGACTTTTAGATGCCCCCCACTTAACTGGAACATACTAGACTCTAACTTAAACTTTTGTTGATCACAAAGAAGACTTGGATTACCAACCTTTGATTGGTGATGGTAAAGATACCAAACTTCCACTCTAATATCCCCTGATATCCTGAGTTATAATATTTTCTCATTAAAAGAAAATTATTACCAAAAACAAAGTTAGTTGCACATCCAAGATTTTGTTGGTAGAGGAATCACCTTCAATTCTGTACTACTAGAACCACTCCTCATTCTTTCTCTGGTCGTAGACTGACACCTTCCTAGTAATCATATGATTCGGTCGATGCCATTCAAGACTATCTCTAAGTCAAGTATATATCAAATTATTATGACCTCCCAGTCATAATAGTCTTGTCACCTACACAACACTACAAATAAGATTAACTTAGAAGCAACTAACCTATTGTTTTTTATGCCATGGTCTACGTGTAAGGTAGGTGAATGCACATGTATGTGTTTCTTAAAACTATATGTACACAAGATTTTGTTCTTAGAATTAACATTATGATAACTTAACAGAATGTATGACCTTGAAAGTGCACTATATTCCCAATCATCACCCACATCCAACTGTCTCATTACCACAACTTAATCCTAAAAGAGAACAAAATCTTCAACTATTTTGGGTGAGAATTCAAAGATTCTTCCAACCTATAACCCCACTCAAGTAACCAAATCATGTTCTCAACATTATTTTACTATATTAATCACACTCACGTTGTATCGACAATAAGTTGATCACACATTATGTGGGGTTCAACACACAGTTGAGAGTCAAGGATCTCAATGCATGCACCGTCTATATACATGGAAATGTAGTTCCAAAGCAAATTAATTCTCTTAAGTCAATTCCATTTATGATAGATGACCTTTCCATTACATGCTTACGAATCATCTTTCAACTCTAAAGTCACTAATATCAGCATCGTAATAAGATCTATCTTCATCCATTGGAAGACCTAACATCCCTTCAAATATTTACTTAGCCCTGTGATCTCTTTTGATCTAAGCTTAGACAACTTGAAGGCATATAACAAAACTCATTTATGTCGACCAATAGATGTAAGGGATAGATTACACATATTCAATCAATAGCCTTTATAAACTTATTCAGAACATTCACTGAGGAACATGGCTAATAGTCCTATGTGATTCATTGCTCATTAGTTCCTATTGAATATTCTAATAAGCTTATGGTAAGGTACGCACTTCACTGATTTCTCTAGGAAATTATTGTATTGTTCTCACACCCTAACCTAATTTTCTAGACTTCAATTAAATTTTGAAACGAATTCAAATTTCTGAAATTCGGAATCTATCAAAAATGATTAAAATCACAGAAAAATAGGACGGTGATAGAACGCTATCAAAAAAACTTTCCAAGCAGAAAATTAATGAAGCACGACCTCTTATGCACGTCTAGAAGCAGCACATGCTCCGTCACGCATCACCATGTTTCCGTTGCATATCAACACTCACCTTCACATGCTCACATGTATGGACACGCGCCTGTACACACACTCCACACATGAACACGTACATATACGTGCAAAACACATGCCTCACGTGCCTCAACACGCTCGTACGTGCCAAAAAAGCAAACCACATCCCTAGACGCACTTTACGAGCCAGCACGCGTTGCCCACGCGCTCCCACGTACCACCATACGCTAGAGTAGTTCCTAAAGGTACTGGCGATGCTGTGGTGGTACACAGGTGGCCCAATGGCAGCGGATCGGTGGTCTGGCTGCGGCGCAGTAGTGGTTTGATGATAGCAAAGTGGTGGCCCAGCAACTGGTCGACAGTGAGCCGACCCGAACCATTTCAAGTCGATGGCGGTCTAACTTTGAACCGATCTGACCTATACCTACTGATGTGGCACCTATGCCATGTGTCTTCAGATTATCAGTAGATGTGGCTTACGTGTCACCACATGTTGCCACTGGTTGTGCTGATGATGCTAGCTGATTTTGCATTGACGTGGTACATGTGCCATAATCTTATTTGCCGACGCATGTTGACGAGGCATTAGTATGTCAGCCTTTGACCAAGAAAGGCCTGCACTCACTGGCCGGAGAGTGAACAACATGCGCCACATTTCTAACGTTTTCGGCCGACGGCGCTCCAACTATCCCCCATTCTCGGCCATTCTGAGTTTGATGATGCAATTCATTTTTTGATCCGATTAACTATGTGTTTGGATAAAAAAGTTTGTTCTTGTAGAGTGAAGTTCCTTGTTTTTCATGTTCTACATCAAGAACATCTCAAGAACACAATTTGATCTATTTCGAATTTACTAAGCATGTTATGTCAATGAATACAAGTCCAATTTACACATGTGATACATCAAATTGAAGCATATGCGAAAAGGAACGCATACATACCACATAAATGAGTTAAATAAGATTATAACAATGCTTAAAATTAGCTTTTAAAAGATCATGAACATCGTCAAGTTTCTTGAAAAAATTCTAGGAAATCACAATTTTTGTCCAATCTTTTGAATCATATATCTCACTCATTTTAAAACGAAAAATTGCGAATAATATGTCAATTAAAGGCTCATTCAACAAAGAATCCAAAAATACTTATACCACGAAAAAATAGTATAATAATAGGACAAAAAGCGCACCCCAGTTAGATTGAAAAAGCTAGTTTTCGTCAGAATTTTCAGATATACAGGTCTAACTTAAAAAAATCATATAAAATCCGTTTCATAACGGAATTAGATGATTCAAATTGGAGATATACGCTATAAATGAATATGATAAAATCATATTAATAGCGTGTAAAAATTGAAAATAAAAGTGACGAAACTGGGCCAGGAAGCCACTGCAGATTTTTCAATTACAAGAAAACATCGCATATCTCACTCGATTAGTTTTTGATGAATTTCTTGATGTTTTCTTTTGATTAAAAATCATTTAGTGAATTTCTGGCCATTTTCGTCAATTTATTTTTTTAGTTAAGGCATGCTATTGGTATGATCTCATAACACTCGTTTAAAGCTTCAATCTCCAATTTGAATAACCTAATGTTGTTAATAAGCGGATTTTACATGATTTTTTAAATTAGGCATGTTAATCTGGAAATTCTTTACTCTTCAAGAATAAACTTTCTTATCCAAATGCATAGTGAGGAGTGTCGGATTGAGAAACTTATCCAATTGTCGAACTCATAAT
Source organism: Ajuga chamaepitys (assembly GCA_958295605.1). NCBI lineage: Eukaryota > Viridiplantae > Streptophyta > Magnoliopsida > Lamiales > Lamiaceae > Ajuga > Ajuga chamaepitys. The sequence goes on from OY282495.1 coordinate 37,745,363, forward strand.
GGTCGAGAATGGGGGAGTAGTCAGAGCACCGCCTATTGGAAAGCGGCGCGTGTAACTCACTCTCCGGGCAATGAAAATGAGCTTGTTTTGGTCAAAGGGTCACACATCAGTGCCCTGTCAGCAAACATGGACAAATAAGATTGCGCCGCGTGTGCATCATTGAGTTAGCAAGTACAGTCAGTTCCACGTAGGGCCACATTACCACACGTGGCGAGTAATATCGTGCCACGTGTGGTGATACGTTGCGACACGTCGGCAACCAGACACCAATACCTTGCAGACCATTCACTACATTGCGACGCGTCACCACGTGGCTAAAATCGAACAAGGCCAGTTCGCCGCCGGTCCACCATCAGTTGAACTACTACCGGTTCAAGGGCAGCGCACTGCCACTGGACTGCCATCACTCTACTTCTGACCAGTCACCGGGGTAAGGAAGAAGAATGGGTCATCTCCTGGGCACAATGTAGAGACATTGCTGAACTGACCTCCAAGGACTTCGATGACCACATTCGAGCAACAAGAATGGTTTGCCTAAATGAGAAGACAACCTTGAAATGCCCTGCTGACGATAATGATTTTGATGTTGAAGATGAAACTAATGATAAAGTGCTTCAACAAGTACTCAGGCACAACAAGCACGACACCAATCGGAGGCACAAGGTTCCAGTGGTAAGGCGACTAGGAAGCTCTTCATATTAACCTGCTGATGATTTCACCACAACACAGCTAATTGCTGCAAAAAAGCTCTGAGGTAGACAAAATTCCACTATCTACTATTTTCAGAGCTAGGCAGGATGCCAATGAATCTGTTTTAACAGAGGTCACAGTAAACAAGGCAGCAATAACCTCTCAGGATGCCCATGAGCTATCGAAAGCGCAGAACAAGTAGCTGAGGCAGATGTTACAAATGTCAATGAATCTGTTATTGATGAAGTGGCATCAGACAAGGCAAAAAACATTTCACAATTTTCCGATGAACCTACTATAGGAGAGATTGCAATAGACGAGGCAAAATCTCACACATACCAAGAGTACAGGCACTAGGAAGTACACAAGGTTGGATCTTAGAGGTAGTAGGAGATGTAGAAACTACTTTGCAACATCAGGCAACTGAAGTAAGTAAGGAACAGTTTCAGATACCCAGTAACCTCGCTGAAGTTGCAACACTACTACTGAAGATCCAGTTCATTCTGTTGTGGAAGTACTCATTCTTGAAGATGCTCCAGACTCACAGACAGTTGAACAACACGAAGATGCGCAACTATTAAACTACAATGGTACCCCTTCCCAGAATAATGCAAATGAGGAGGAAGATTATCTACTGGAAGATGAGGATTTGGAAACTGATCTAGTTGTTGATGATATTATTTTCAAGCTAAGCAATAAAATGCCAACTATTATGGAAGATATAGTAGAAAAATTGAAGGCTATAGTGATAGAACAAGAAGCGGAAGAGGCAGTGGCAAAGAAGAAGACTGATGCAGCTTGTACTGAAGCAAGATTGGCAAGTGAAGCAGCAACTCAAGCTATAAAGAAAAGATTGGCTACGGAGCAAGCATATGCTACATGATGCAGGACCAGCAGACGATGCAGTAGCTCAACCAATAGATGTGAAAGAAGGTTTGTCAAAGAAGTCAGCTAATGCAGTTTGTACTGATGCAAACCCCACAAGTGAAGCTAAGACTCAAGCTACTAACTAGCACACATGACCAGTTGAAGAGGAATTGCAGCTAGTTGTGTCAAGACAACAACATGAGAAGGCACTACTAATGGTGAGCCTATTGGAGAATACCATGGAGCAACAAAAGAAGCTGCTGCTAGAATGTCACATTTAGAAGAGATAAGGAGACCACAAGCTCCAACTGCAACAACCCCAACTGGCAGTTCTGATGATGACATGGATATTCGAGGGAGTAATGAACCATCATCTACTGAAGAATTCCATTTACAAAAGCACCCAGACACCTTTCTGATACAGCACAGATGGCAACCAAAAGACAAATTAGACGAGTGGAGAAGTCTCTTGAGCGTGACAACGAATTTTGATCGCACACTGTAAGCAACCAAATTCTCAGTATAGTAGCTATGAAGAGCAATGACGCTTCTAGGGTACTTAAAGCTGTTGGATGTGTTTGGAAAGTAGTATCCTTGGTTCCAAAAAGCATAAGAGACCTAAAGTTCCAATTCATGAATGAAGCATGAGCTAAAATGCAGCGGATGGAGAGAAAATTCAACAACTACATTACCAGTCAAGTTACTGGCCTCACATCAAAAAGGGGGAAGAAGAGGCAAGGGAAAGGTGTGTTAAGCAATTGGAAAGGGAACAGCAAGAGCAATTCATTGCTGAACCACAAAGATAAGAACATGAAACTAAAGTGAGAGTAAAATAATGGAAAACTCACGAATATTAAGATTTTGAAAGATCATTGCAGGAATCAGAAGCAAGGGTGAGACATATCCTTGGAAAGGAAGAAGCTGAACTCCACGAGATCTATCTTGCTACTGGGATAGTTCATGATCCACCTGTTCAAAGAAAGCAGTCTGCTACCTCAAATGAAAGAAAGCAGGATGCCCCTCCTGTTAGTGAAAACAACTCAAGAACACACAACTCCAAAGAATCTAAAAAAAATGTACGAAGAAAAACACTCTGAAATCTCACTCACAATTCGGCCAGAATGTAACCGAACTCAGTTTACGCAGAACAGGAAATAGAAATGGATCAAACACAGATTTAACGTGGTTTGTTCAAGATGAACTACATCCACAGAGGCAAGGCACACCTCAATCCACTAAGAACATCAATCAATTACAGAGAATACGCTCAAGAAATGAAATGCCCAATTCTGAGTACAAATTAGGGCACGAACACTCAATCTCTAAATACTCTCTCTAATCTAAAGAACAAAGAAATTATGTGACGTAGTGATCTTCTCCTCAATGAGAGCTTTACAGTGATATATGGATTGAAGCTCGAATGCAACTACACAGGAAGTTCTAACTGAAAGAAGTTGAGCTGAGCTACCGGACAAATGTGACGGTTTTCTTCGTCACTAATCTGCAACTGCTTCGTCACAAATGACGGTTATCCCAAAACTACCTCGAACCCGGTTTGTTCTGACCAGTTGTCTTCTTGATGCTAAAACCCGGTTCAATCCTCCGGTTCTTCACTCCCTGACTCCGGTTCCACATTCCCAACACACCATATTGCAAAGTATAGCTCACTTGATGAAATTGAACATCACCTCACAAATCTCCACCTCAATGAATCATGTGTGCCTCTTCCTGCCTCACCACTGCCTTGTCTTGTTAATGCTCTTCATGACATTGCTCAAGCTGCAGCAGGCTCGAGCAATGCTCCACTTTATTCCCAGGTACACCCTTAGTAAGAAAATCAGCAGGGTTATGCAATGTGTGTACCTTCTTCACTTCCACAGAACCAGAATCAATGATATCCCTAGCAAAATGCAACCTAACATCAATGTGTTTTGACCTTTCATGAAATGCTTGGTGTTTCACAAGGTGTAGAGCACTTTGATTATCACAGTAAATTGCCACACACTTTTGCTTGATGTCCAAATCTCTCAAAATCCCTTTAAGCCAGATTGCTTCTTTGATAGCTTCAGTAAGAGAGATATATTCTGCTTCTGTTGTTGAGAGTGCTACAACTGATTGTTGTACACTTCTCCAGCTGATGGCTGTTCCAAATAAGGTAAACACAAATCCAGAAATAGATTTCCTCGTGTCTATGTTTGCTGCAAAATCAGAATCAGCAAACCCCTCCAGTGCAACAGTGCTTCCATTCACTTTCTTCCCAAACTTCAGTGACAAGTTCACTGAACCCTTCAAATACCTCATCACATGCTTCAAAGCTTCCCAATGCTCAACTCCTGGGTTTGACATGAACCTGCTTACTAAAGAAACAGCATAGGCCAAGTCAGGCCTGCTACAAATCATTCCATACATGAGACTTCCAACTCCACTTGCATAAGGAATATTGCTCATATGTATGACTTCTTCTTCAGTCTTTGGGCATTGTTCTTTGGAGAGTTTCTTCTGTAGATTAACTGGAGTGGAGAGAGGTTTGGATTCATGCATATGGAACCTCTCCAAAACCTTCTGTAGATATTGCCTCTGAGATAACCAAAGCACTCCAGCTTCTCCGTTCCTTAGAATGTCCATGCCCAAAATCTTCTTGGCATCTCCAAGATCTTTCATGTCAAATTCAGTGTTAAGTCTGTCCTTCAACCATTGTACCCTCTTCTTGTTCTTGCTGGCAATTAGCATATCATCCACATACAACAGAAGAAAGACTTTATCTTGCTTTGAACCCTTGTTGAAGTAAACACAACTATCATACAGACTTCTTACAAAGCCAACACTGATCATGAAGTCATTGAACCTCTTATTCCACTGCCTTGGACTTTGTTTGAGTCCATACAGTGGCTTCTTCAGTAAACAAACTTTGTCTTCTTGTTCAGGAACAACAAAGCCTTCTGGCTGTTTCATATATATCTTCTCATTGAGTTCTCCATGTAAGAATGTTGTTTTTACATCTATTTGTTGTAGTTCCATGTCCTCTTGAGTAACCTTTGATAAAAGCAACCTGATTGAGCAATGCTTTACTACTGGAGAGAAAACTTCATTAAAATCAATCCCTTCCCTTTGTGTAAAGCCCCTAGCCACCAATCTTGCTTTAAACCTCACCTGTTTGGATCCTGCAGTCTCTAGTTTCTTCTTGTATATCCATTTAGAACTCACAAGTTTCTGACCTCTTGGTTTATCCACCAATATCCAGGTCTCATTCTTTTCCGGAGACTCCATCTCTTAAATCATTGCCTGAATCCAGTGTTCACCTTCTTCACAATCTAGTGCTTCTTTAAAACTACTAGGCTCTTGTGATTCCAGGTCTTCAGCAACACTCAAGGCATAATAAACACTCCCTGCTTGACCATAGAAGTCAGGTCTATTGATTGTTCTTCTAGGCCTGTCCCTTCCAATGCTATATTCTCTAACATTTTGTGAAGGTCCAGCTTGTTCTTCTTCTTCAGATGATGAATCACTATCTTGTAGATTCTCTTGTGGTTGAGATGTGTGATCATCTTCAGCAGGATGCTCCACCTGAATTGATATCTCTTATGTCTCTTTAGCTCCATCAAATTCTTCCTTAGAGCCTGTTGAAGTGTAAGCCATCACATTCTCATTAAACTTTACATCTCTACTTGTTATTATCTTCTGATTTCCCTTCTCTAGACACCACAATCTGTAGCCCTTTATTCCATCTGGATATCCAAGAAATACACATCTTAGAGCTCTTGCATCTAACTTGTCTTGCTTGACATGGACAAAAGCAAGACAACCAAACACCCTTAAACCTTCATAACTTGGTTTCTGTCCACTCCACACCTCTTCAAGTGTTTTGAACCCAATCACTGATGAGGGTGACCTGTTAATGAGATAACATGCTGTAGCAATGGTTTCACCCCAAAATACCTTTGGCAACCCAGCATCCAACAGCATACACCTTACTCTTTCAAGAAGAGTCCGATTAAGCCTCTCAGCAACCCCATTCTGTTGAGGATTCATTGGGACAGTCCTATGTCTCTTGATTCCTCTTTCTTCACAAAGGTTTGTGAACTCAGTAGAGAGATATTCCAGTCCATTATCAGTCCTAAGGTGCTTCAGCTTCTTCCCTTTGACATTTTCCAGTTGAATCAACCATGTTTTGAACTTATGAAAAGTATCACTCTTATTCTTCATCAACATGATCCACACCTTTCTGCTGTAATCATCAATCAAAGACATGAAATACCTTGCTCCACCATGAGTCTCTGTCCTTGCAGGACCCCATATGTCAGAGTGGACATAATCTAATGGCTCTTGAGTTGTGTGAACACCCTTTCCATAGGGCAGCTTCTTGGACTTGCCCAAAGCACACTGATCACAAAACTCCAGGTTTTGGTTTCCCATGTTTCCAATTACACCACTTCTTGACAACTCTTTCAACCCTTTCTCTCCTATGTGTCCAAGCCTCTTGTGTCACTTAACAAGCTCAGAACTGCTCAAGACCATATCAACACTCCCAACAACAGGTGAACTAATCAAGATAAACAACCCATTATGATGTCTACCTTTAATCACCACTTTATCATGTTTAGTGATATGCAAGAAACCATCAACTGAGCTAAACTGACAACCACTAGTTACCAAAGAACCAAGAGATAGAAGATTTCTTTTGAGGCCAGGAACATATCTTACATTTGAGATGATTCTGACCACACCATCAAACATTCTTATGCTCACTGATCCAACTCCTTTGACCTTGCATAATTGGTCATTTCCCAGGAGAACATTTCCACCATCTTCTCTCTTCAGTTCATCAAACCATGACTGGTGTGGACACATATGGAAGGAGCAGCCTGTGTCCAGGACCCATTCTTTCACCATTCTTGATTCAGTAACATTTAATACCTCTGGAGGATCTTCTTGATGGTCAATGGCAGCAGCTTCTGCCCCTTGATTTCCTCCTTTCTTGTTTCTTTTAGGACAATCCTTCTTCAAGTGACCAGGCTGCTTGCACTTGAAGCATTTCCTCTTCTCAACCCATTCATTCCCCTTCTTTAGATTAGAGTCTCCTGCCTTGGGATCCTTAGCATTCTGTCCCTTCTTCCCTTGCCAAGGTTTCTTGAATTTAACATTCAAACCTTCTCCAGATTGCACCATGCCTTTATCACCTTGAGTCTGGAAGCATTTAGACCTCAGAGCCTTCACTATCCCATCATAAGATAGCTGCTCATCTCTCCCATACATCAAGGCATCCTTAAAGCTTTCCATGGATTTTGGAAGAATGTTTAACACCATCAATGCTTTATCATCCTCCTCCAATTTCACATCCAGGTCTTCCAATTCCTCAACCATCTTAATAAACTCATCAAGTTGATCAGAAATTACCTTATCTTCAGTGATCTTGAAGGCCAACATCTTCTGCTTCAAGAACAGCTTGTTGGAAACTGACTTAGATTGATACAGATCTTCCAATCTCTTCCACGCTTCTGAGGAACTCTTGCATCTTGAGACCTCTCTTAGCGGTTTATCACCCAAACACAGGAAGATAAGACTGAGGGCCTTCTTATCCACTGATGCAAACTTGGGTTTCTCACTTTCTTCCCACGAATCAAGAGGTATCAAAGCAAGATCAAGGCCATTGTGAACCAAAACTGCATTCATCTTGATCTTCCACAATGTGAAGTCATTTCTCCCTGTAAATTTCTCAAAGTCCATCTTCATACCAGCCATTCCTTCCCTTCTTCAAGCTGTGTGAGTTGATTCCCACAGACGGCGCCACTTGTTAGTGAAAACAACTCAAGAACACACAACTCCAAAGAATCTAAAAAAAATGTACGAAGAAAAACACTCTGAAATCTCACTCACAATTCGGCCAGAATGTAACCGAACTCAGTTTACGCAGAACAGGAAATAGAAATGGATCAAACACAGATTTAACGTGGTTCGTTCAAGATGAACTACATCCACGGAGGGAAGGCACACCTCAATCCACTAAGAACATCAATCAATTACAGAGAATACGCTCAAGAAATGAAATGCCCAATTCTGGATACAAATTAGGGCACGAACACTCAATCTCTAAATACTCTCTCTAATCTAAAGAACAAAGAAATTATGCGACGTAGTGATCTTCTCCTCAATGAGAGCTTTACAGTGATATATGGATTGAAGCTCGAATGCAACTGCACATGAAGTTCTAACTGAAAGAAGTTGAGCTGAGCTACCGGACAAATGTGACGGTTTTCTTCATCACTAATCTGCAACTGCTTCGTCACAAATGACGGTTATCCCAAAACTACCTCGAACCCGGTTTGTTCTGACCAGTTGTCTTCTTGATGCTAAAACCCAGTTCAATCCTCCGGTTCTTCACTCCCTGACTCCGGTTCCACATTCCCAACACACCATATTGCAAAGTATAGCTCACTTGATGAAATTGAACATCACCTCACACCTCCAAACATATCAATCCTCTCTAAGTACAAGTATTCGTTTCTACACAATTGCACAAATGAACAAGTAGATGATCTTCGTACCAACAAAGAGTAATTCTATTAAAGAGGAAATTGATCACTGAAGGATGGCTAAAATTCTCAGATACTTTGAGTACCTACTAAGTGAAGGCACGTACAACAATGTCGAAGGTTCCACTGGATACTAGCTGAAAGAATATGGAAAGAAATTACATGCAGGAGTAGTTCCATTTGAGGGTGAGCTTAAAGGCTTGAAGATAGAATGATACAAGATCTCCCCTCTAGATGAATGGTGGTTGATGGAAGAACTCACTCCTTAAGTACAACTTGAATACATGGACTTTGAGCAAAAGATGTATAGTGAATGTTGGAGATATAATGAGAATGATCCTTATAGATCCAGAAGGAGTAGGGATCTAAAAGAAGAAGACAGAGCGAGACACAGAGACAGAAAGCATGCTAAGCAGCACTTCACAAAGTGTCACTAGAAGAAGAATAGACATCGAATTGCTGCTGGGTAATTTCTTTCTTGTCTAAAGCTCTGTATGTAAGATTATTTTGACTTGGCACATGCTTTCTGTAACTATAATAGATAAGTACATCTAATGAAAACAATGACCATTATTTCCAAATGATTACAGCTCGTAATCTGGCATCATGCATGTTGCATTTTAAGAACCTTTTGATGAATAACTGTTTATTTTAACAGTTTGTTGTTTTGCGACTTTTAAGTACGCTTTGCTTAGAGTTTTGACATCATCAGAAAAGGGTAAATTTTTAGGAAATTTATATTTAGTTTTAATGATGGAAAAACCTCCTGTAAGGTAAGAACTAGTGCCCCTAGAAATTTTGTAAATCTTTGTAATAGATAGGGCTAATTCTACTTAGGCAGAATTTGCAGCATGTAGCAAGATCATCAAGGTTATTTAAACAAATAAGTCCGCTATCGCAGCAAGGAATAGAGACGGCAGTGAGCACGCAACACGGTTGCTTATGCCCATCTAGCATACAACATTACTTGCAACAAGAAAGGCACAACCAACAAGCAAGCAGGAGTCTTGTCCACAGTGTCAAAATCAAAGTCAGGGTGTTCGAATTAAAAAATATAGGCAGTGGAGACAAGTTTAAAACCTTGTACTGAACAATAGTGTGGGGACACGTCACCTAACATAAAGCAAAAGAAACTCTGGACATTGACACCAAGAGCCAACCACTCCAACCAACTCCCTATGAGAAAGGACCAACAACTCTTTGTTGTACGAGAAGTATTAAATGTGAAAGAGATTATTTCTCTGTCTTCAACAAGAAGGAATCCCAACTGCTATAAATAAGTTGTACTGTGTGTAAACTTCTTAGTGAATTTTCTCACTGTGTGAGAGAAGAGTGACTTTAGAAGGATTAACCCCACCTTCGAACCACTACGAACATCATGTCTTTTTTTTATAATACTTTTATTATTGTTGTTGGCATACTACATATCTACTACATAGATTTGTAATAAAACGTCTTAGCATATTCCATTGCACGTAAAACTCCCTTGAGCATTGCTTACTTTAAGTTTCATAAGCCCAGTCTGCTTTATGCCTACTGCCTTTAGTAAGCTTATTGTATTGGCTTTGCTGCACGAACAAGTTTCTTGCAGTAAGCAATAATCTTGTGCTCAAAGTATTTGAAAAAGAGAAAATTGAGTTAGAGATTTATTCACTCACTCTAAACCTTTACCACTTGGGATCAACATATATTATCTTTTCATCACCAAATTGTTTATTACATTTGTATGTATTATATAATACTTAAATTTAATTTAATATGACATAGAAACAAGGTTGACTCTTACTAAAAATCATGATGGAGCAAAATAATAACTAGAGCAAGTGCAACTCAGGTGATGCTGATCCGGAGTTTCCCAATGAAATTTCAGCGTTGGTAGTTTCTTATGATAATTAAGGCTAATCATTGAATAACGTCGGCATATGCTTGCGCAAGTTCGTCTTTAGTATTTTCTCTATGAAAGGACCCATTTTATTTTATTTATTTCTTTTTTTTTCTAAATCTAACTGGTAGCAAATGTATTATAAATAAAAATTCGTATTAGGTCAATGTGCATTGCAGTAGCAACATGGTCCATGATTAGTTTTTTTCTACGAAGTCGACGGTTCTATACTTGGACAGCGCAAGTTCTTAAATTTTTTTATTTTTATGAACTATTAGTCTATTACCAGTAAACATAAGTTACTTCATTATTATTATGTTTTAACAAATAGAAGCTTAACTCACTGAAACCTGAATATAGAATTCCACCATGTTTATTACTAAATTCTTAGATTATATCAAATTGTTATGTTAACTAACATAATTTTTTTCCCTCACTAAAACTACTTTGATATATTTATTTCTTTCTTTCCAAACTACTTTTTTATTTAACTTCTACTAAAGACCACAGTTGATTATGAATTGTAAATCTAGAAACTTCTATCACTCACTTCCTAATAATTCATTCTCTTATTGTTATCATCACTTTTTTTCATTAATCCTTAATTATTTACTTTAGTTTCAAAGTCGAAAGTAAAAAAAAATTGTATTTAATTAATCCATAAAGAAAATTTAAATTGCATAGTTTTTAATTAAAATATGTTAAATTTACTATGATGTGATCACACACAAAAAAACTAACATATAACATTTTTTATCATCATTTACCAATTATCATCTTTCAATAACAAACATGGACGAAAAAACATCCCGCACAAGGCCTATCAGAGCATTAGATCGGCTCAGCTCTAGAGTCACAAATTGGAAGGATTTTACAGTTCTAATTGTGACAAGAAGAAAAAAAAAAGATAAACACAAATGCTAATCGTGAAGTGTTATAAAAATAATAATTTTGTGGACGGGTCTTTTTGTGTTGCTTAGTTAATTATGATTAGTGATAGATTATACTGGCTGTTTAAGATGTAGACCGCTCTCGTCGGTCTTGTAAGGTTATAACCTTTGGAAGCTGCTCTCGCATGACTGACACGTGTTCGCCAGGTGTCATTGTCGGTACCAGGTGGCCGGTGTCTACGTGGAACTTCCTTGCTGAGTTGGAACATCATCCTGGCCATGTGTTATCCTGACGTTATAATGATGATAGTGGTCAACGATCGCGGTGTGAGGATTCCCGGGCGGAGAGCTGTAGCGGAGAGGCGGAGAGCTTGTGGGTAGAGGTGCCCATCCGGTTCCGGGAACCGGGAACCGAACCGGTTGGAACCGGCGGTCAACGGTTCCGCGGTTCGGAACCGGAACCGGAACCGGAATCGGCTTTTACGAATCGAATACGGTTCCTGATTTTCGCTAACCGGGAACCGGCGGTTCCAGAACCGGCAGTTAGAACCGGCGGTTCCCGGTGTTTTTTTTTTTTTTTTACCCCGAAAATTTAAATTTAAATTTCTACTTCTACCGAATCCGAATTTGTATTGTTTTAATTTGTTATTCATAAATATTTCTTGTCTATTGTTCAATATTATTAAGTTCCGTTTTATTTTTTAAAAATTGGAGAAATAAATTTATGCATGATATATTTAAAAAAAAAAATATATATATATATATGGTTCTAACTGGGAACCGAAACTGGAATCGGGAACCGAGAACCGGGAACCGGGGAACCGGAACCGTGTAGACACGGTTCGAATACGGTTCCCCCTACCCACAGTTCCATCCGAACCGGGCCGGAACCGAGAACCAAATGGGCACCTCTACTTGTGGGGTGCTTGCTTGGCGGTCGAGAGCTCGACCGTTCGGGTTGACGGTCGATCTCACATGGGCCTGGTTTAAGGGCCCTTACTTCCGATCTTTGATTTATTTTGGGTTGGCATCCACAAGTGCCCCCCTAAGTTTGGGGAGCGGAATGTATCCTGATGATCCCTTAACTTACCCGGTCTTCTCTAATCTTCTTTTCCCTTTTTTTTTTTTTGGCCGGGAAAACGGTCCTCCTTTCGAATTCAAAATGAAAATTTTACTGACCGTTTGCATCGTGGAGTGATTTGACATTAAGTTTCTTTTAAGCACTCCACTTGGTAAAACATCAAGCATTTCATGAGAGGTCAAAGCACATTGATGTTAGACTACATTTTGTGAGGGATGTAATTGATTAAGGGACGGTGGAGGTGAAGAAAGTGCATACAACAATGCATCAAATTTCTTAACTAAGGCTGTATCAGGTAACAAGTTGAGACATTTCTCGAGCTTAATTAGGCTTGAACAATGTGTTTGAAACATAAAAGTGAAGGGCAGGATGAGGTGATGACACACACTTGATTTCATTGAGGTGGAGATTTGTGGGGATGTGTTCAATATCATAAAGGTGGTGCCTATATGGAATGTGGTGTGTTGGGAATTCAGAACCGGATTCACAAGTCTAATAATCGTACTAGAAGAACCGTATTTGATCGAGTCAAGAGAAGGGTGTAAATTGAACCGGGTTTTTGGCGGAAAGTGACATGTGTACAAAAGGACAAACACAACGGTTTTGAGCTAACAGAAACCGTTGTGACTCAACCGTTGTTAACAAACTTGCAGCTCGCAACTTACAGCAGTTGTAACTCACTCCTCGAGAAGATTCAAGACACATTACTGATATAGGCTTGAAGCTCTTGTAAATGAGAACACAATTATCACATTTTCCCTTTGTATACAATACAGTAGAGAGAGAACTAGTAATCTAGGGTTGTAAAACCTAATTCGGTTTGTGAATTGAGCTTTACTAGATTTTGATTAATTTTTGTAATTTATGCTTGAGTGAAGTGAATTGAGGTGTGTAGAACCTCCGTGGATGTAGATCACATTGGATTGAACCACGTAATACCTTCTTGTGTGATTTTGGGTTCTTGTTTCTGCGTCTGTGCATGTTCGGCCGTTCTTGAGTGTTTGTGTCCGAACATTCATCATCAGTTCGTTCATTCTTGTGTGATTTTCATCCGAACGTGTTCTAGGTTATTTTATGTGAGGTGATTTTCACAACACTCTGCTCCCACTATTTGCCTTGACCTTCTTACCCTTTCGCCACTTTTTCTTGTTTCCACCTTTCGATGGAACAGTGGGCCCATTGCTAGTGATCAGAGCCTGTGCACCCCTTCCAATAACCCCTTCTGTTGTAACTTGATCATTGAGTAACTCATTAAGAGTATACTCTTTCTTGGCCATAACAACATTGAGACGGAAGTTCTCAAAGGATTTGGGAAGTGTATTAAGAATGATATCGACCTTGGCCTCGCCTCAATACCTCCTCCTATCAAGTCAAGCTTGTCCATGAGGTTAATCATTTGCATGACATGAGTGTGCAAAGAGCTATCCTCGGTCATCCGACTATCCATGATTTGCCTCATTAAGTCAAACCGAGCAGCTCGGTCCGACTCCCCATAGACCTCTTGAAGGTTTAACATGATGTCAGCGACATCGTTTATGGCCTGATGCTACTGCAAAGTTGATGACTTAGTGTTCATAATATAGCATTTAGCCACATTATTAGACTTGTACCACTTCTTATGCGTTTCCCGCTTCTCATCAGTGGAAAGATTAGGAAGGGGAGCCGGAAGAGGAGTAACTAGTACAAAGTAGTGTTCCTCAGCGATAAGAATATATTCCAGATTACGTTTTCATTCTTTGAAATTAGGACCGGTTAAAGGATGTTGTGCAAGAATGTTGATAACAGATGACAAAGACATATCTGAAATGTTTGAACAATAAAACATGTAAGAACATAATCACATATAATTTTACAACAACAATATTGTAACCTTTTGATAAAATAATATTGATTGAAACCTCCAACAGCCTAAGAGATTCTACACATAAGCCAAGCGAATGGACGTTTATATGTTAACCCCTTGACCAGACTAAAAACACCTAGTCTTTTAATTTCAATCCATGTCAACTTAACCTTTTGACAAATGAAATTAATAATTGGACTTTTAATCAAGACCATATTATTATTAAGAAGGGACACCGCGGGGAGTTGTACTTAAAATAATATCTAAGCATTGACCACAAACTAACTCTAGTAAATAAATTCTTGGATTTGACATACTCACTCGGACCATGTCGCTTCTAACTTATTTTTCCTTTGTTATCTCATTTATTTCCATCTTCTAGAAAACTCGTGAAAATTGCACGTGTAAGCCATGCGTGTGGACGTTTACCCGTGTAACTCCCACTTCTCTTATGGAATTAAAACGTTTTATTTAGAAGTCTCAACTGGCAAACTTATGAAATAATAAATATTAGTAAGCCACGTGTGTGGACGTTTATTAACATTATTACTTACTTTACCATGAGGACGGTTGTGGAGGTCTTTGACAATTTTTAAAAATTATCATTAAAAACGTCGGGTGATGCTTAGTGTCTTTTACGTCAAAATGTTTGTCCATGCAAACCACGTAATCCTAATCATAAAAACTAAACTCAACATGTAAAACATACTCGCAGAATTTAATTATGCATATAAACGTGATAAACCTAGCATGCTTGTCTAAGTGCAATTAATAAAACACATAGACATGTCGAACAAAAATTAAACATTAATCATCCATAAAGCGAGAATAAAGATAAAAATAAACAAAACTCGTTCTTCGTGGCTCATCATGGATAAAACTTCCTAAATTATTACATAATTTGGAAAAATACAAGTCTTTTGGACCGTCACATCTGGCCTCGCGTACTCGGGTATGAACCGGGTTAAAAACGAAATATAAGGCTGAAGACGAGCGGTGTGGGCCGATGGGCTGTCGGGCCGAAACCCTAGCCAACGCCCACACCACGACCGAGGGTGCCGAGCCGCCTAGAGCCGCCGGGGTCCGCTGGGCCGGAGCAGGCGCCTTGCGCGCACCCGGGTCCATGCACGGCAACGATCTGCTAGGGTTTGCAAACCCTAGCCGCTGCTGATACCAGTCTTTTGATTTGGAAAGATACAAGTCTTTTAAAAAAATGCACATTATTATCAAACGTGAATTATATCTGATAGAGCCAAGAAATCCGAACCAGACTCTGATACCAATTGTAGGAATTTTGAATTTCCCTAGGCTCTTCTTGGATTATCATAATTCACCATACATTGATTAATCCTAAAATACATCTATTTAATCTAATTGCAACACTTTGATGTTTAGAATTAACCTGAGAATTGGGTACACAACAAACTGATGATCAACTCCAGCTTTGATCTTCTAGGTTGTATCCCTGCTCAATTTCCAATGCCGGATGCACGACAAACTTTGAGAAATTCCAAGCCTGAGAATTTTTCTACAGGCGCCGCCTCCCCTTTTCTATTTCTCTCTTTTTTGAGATTTTATGGTAGGTTAATTAAAATCACGTATCAAGACTTATGTATTTAAACTTAATACATTGAGTCTGGGCCTCGCCTGATAGATTAATTCCCTCTTGGGCTAGGAGCCAGATGGACCAGCCCAGGGATCAAATACAAGGAATACAGATGGTCCTAACTATGAATTAATTTTTCTATGTTCAACTCAGAATATAATTAATTCATAAATATTAATTCATTCCACTAGAGAATATTGACTTACCCCTTTATTTTCGAATCGAGTCGGACTTGAATTAGACTTAATTAATCCCCGGATTTAAGATATCAAATATCCATTACTTAATTAAAACATCTGACAACTTAAATTAACTAATTGCTTATTAATTTCTTAAGTAGTGCCACTAAACTTCATTATTGTACCTGAATTTAATCAACCTACAAGGTTTAGTACAATAAACCTTTTGAGCTCCTTAAGGGGATATCATCATACTAAACGGATATGGTTACCTTAATACAAATTACCAGTTATCATATGCAAAGTGCTATCACCCAAGATGCGGAGTATATTGAGTTATCGCTTAACTCTCACTTATGGTAAGACAAAATGATACACAGACACGCATACACAACTGTAATCTTATTAGGGTTTAGATTACAATAAGTCACCGAGATCTCTTATTATTCACTAAGGCTAGGTAGAAGAACTTATCTTACAGTGATCCTATCAATACGTAAAGATGTACCACTATAAGTAAATAGTCAAGATAAACTATTTCTACATAATACTGCAGCCTACACCAACAAATCATTATTAAGTCATCTCGGCTGTGATTTATATATTATTTCTCATTAAGGTTAACCAATTATATGATCCTCTGTGATCTACAACACACCATATGATCTACTTATAGTAAAAGATACAAGGACATATATAGTGATTAATGTAAACAGAGTCAGATAGGAGATTAATAATGAATAACTGGAAACATTGTATACAACATAAAAGCATTGCTTTCAGTATACAAACCCAACAGAGTCACTCGTACATTTTGGGTATTCAAGGCGCATCTAGTACATTGGGTACATCTGGTGTCTTTGAATTGTTTGGGAATATTCTGTTTGAATTCGTGAGAGGATTTGAATTGAGGTAGAGCTTTTAGAAGACGTGTCGTTTGTGGATTCAAGTCAAGGTGGAGATTATTGATATTGTTCATTGAATCTGTTTATTGTTGGAATTTCGCGGCCGCAAAAAATTATGCATGGAAAAGAAGATTTGCTCTGTGGAGTCAGCATCCATGGCAAGAAGCGGGCGCGGGCGCGGGCGCGGCGTTTGGTCGTGGCCGCGACGTGTCGAGGAGGTGCAATTTTTGTGCTTCGCATTTAAGGCCCAGTTTGGGGGCTTATAAATAGTTCCATTGGAGCATTTTGAGTAGAGATTAGTTTTGGTTAGTATTGGTTTGGGTTTTAGTCATTAGAGTGTGGAGAATTGGGTTTGGTCGAGTGTCAATTAAGTGGTACTCAATTTTTCTCCGTTTGATAGGATAGAATAGTCCTATATTGTTACGCTCTTTGATATTGAATTTGAGTTCCTCTCGTTTGATCATGGATGTAGCTAACAAGTTGTTAGCGAACCACGTTAAATACGGTGAGTTTTTGGCATTGTCGATTGTCTTGTTTATTAATCGTTGTTTTGTGTTTGTTCTTTCCCAACAAGAATCTGTTATAGTTATGGCGCGGGGACCAATACTGCCAAATTGCATCCCATAAGACAATGGCCCATGTGCATGAGAGATGGCGACGGTAAGAGGCTGCTCCTTGTGAGAAAAGGTAGGGAGGGTTCTGACTACGAAGTAGAATCCATTAGATGTCGTCGAAGCTGGGGATCATGTGGAGGCATGGATGCTGAGTTTTATGTAAACCCTAGGGCAAGCCGAATTCCTAGGTCAGCGAATCTTTGGGACGCAAAGAGGACCGAGGCAGGAGGCCAAAAAACGCCGATGGAGGCAGCAACGTAAAGCATGTGAGATGGCAGTGTACCAAGAACTCTGACGGAGGCCATGAGAGATGGCGACACCTCATGAGGATGCAAAACCCTAGCCATGGCGTAAGGGAGTAACCATGGATAGGTTTTCATTATGTCCATATAAACCTGATAATAAGACTGATTCGGATTCATATTTGAAACCATGATATAAAATAAAGTCGGAGTTGAGGAATCAACGGCGAGACACCAATGAGGGAGAAGCCATCATCGAGCAGTCGTTATCGCGCGAGAGAGGATTGATGTAGATAGTATGAGGTAGATGAGATGGACAATTCGGATGACCGATTCATAAAGTAAAATAAAAATGAATTGGTCCATTTCCAATCCTGATCGCCCCACGCCAGCCCAAATATACCCTATAAGTTAGTTATTGTTTAATCCTATAGTAAAAATTTGATTAGAATTATGAAATATGCATGACGCAGGCCTCCTCGACCCTAGACCCGGAGCACAACTCCGGGTGTCTATTTCTTCACCACGTATCCCTTGTGCCCCACCATCTTTTTCCTTTCTTTTGCATTTTGCCTCTGTTTGTATTTCCTGACACAAGCCTCAATATTTAATTATTAACATAATTATAAATTATTTTTGTATTATATTTTTAATTTACAATGTAATTATATAATAAGTGGATCATTATTGGTTAAGTTGTAAGAAATTGTTGCCTTAATGTGATTCATAATATATATACACACCTATGTAAGTTTATATAATTGTATGTTAGTTAATTTTATAATAAATATAAAAATAATTTTATATTAAATTTCAAATATATTATTATTAAAAATACAAATTTATTACTCCCTCCCATAAAAAGAAGTCATGTCTAAAGAAATTAAAGTCTCGTTTTAGTAGTTCAAATAAAGTAGCATTAAATTTTATTGTTTTCACCAATTAGTTAGACATGATTGAATAAGTCAAATAAAAAAAATAAATTGGATATGTGCATATCATTGATTTTTGGAGAATTGTACTTTCATTAAATTAACTAAAAACAAAAAGTTATTCAATTAGGACATTTTTATGTGATGGAGGGACAATAATTTTTACAAGATTAAAAATTGATGCAAAATTCTTAGGAGATTTATATATTGTTTACAAAATTTAACAAGTATCGAAGAGATAGTATATAAATTTCCAAGAAAATTGTTATAGAAATTTAACAAAAAATATAAAAAAATTAGTATAAATCTCCTAAAAAAATTTGTATCAACTTTTAATCTTGTAACAATTATAGCTCTTTCTATGAGACAAAGGTAATAAATTTATATTTTCATAATAATAAATTTGAAATTTAATATAAAATTATTTTATATTTATTATAAAATTAACTAACATACGATGATATAAATTTACATACGTGTGTGTATATATTACCAATCACATTAAGTCAATATTATATAAGTACATTGTAAATTAAAATATAATAGAAAAAGTAATTTATAATTATTTTAATAATTTAAATTTTGGGGCCAGGAAATACAAACAGAGGCGAAAGACAAAAGATGAATGGGGCACGTGGCGAAGAAATAGACAGTCGGAGTTGTGTAGGGTGGAGGAGGGCCATGACACATTAAAGTGGACCAATCTTATTCGCACCTAGATTTGACTAGCCAGGGATACTGTTTACTACTTTTTGTGTTTAACCTCGCAGTGCAGTCCCTACTATTCATTTTGACTCTCAATCTTGGTAAAAACAAAAATACATCGGCCATGGCAGTGGAGCTTATGATGAATTACAGCTTTGTTTCAGAGTGCGCGGCCGCGGAAGCTGCTTGTGGTGTTGAGAGTGTGAAAAAGCTCATCAGATTGTTCTCTTGTGAAGAGCAGAAGCAGAATGAGTCAGATTACGTGACGGTGGACAGTTTTAAGAAAGTTATATCCCTCCTCGGCCACGCCCGCTTCAGGAGGAACCCTAATTCTGTGATTCCAACCGTCTCAACTCCAATTCAACAACTTCCACCTCGTCTATCCGATTTGAAAACGATTAGCTTCTCCAAGCAGCCCTCCGCGTTTCAGATAATTACCGGAAAGCCTCCTTCTTCCTCCTTCAAGACTAAGTGTACTTCCGCATCCGGCATGTGCAGCGGCTCCTCCACCGGCTGCCACTGTTCAAAGAGAAGGTAAATATCAAACTCTAAATAGATAGTATTATAAAAGATGAAGGAAAACAAAAGAAATTGCGAAAAATGTGGAGACCACAGGACGGTCACTCACAAGAGACAAACCTTAAACCTTTTCGTGCCACAAGCCGGCAGATTAAGGTGCCCAGAAAATCTAAAATTGGCATTAATTACGACAGCACAGCATAGTCTTATGATTGCAATTATACAGAAAGGTTCGAGTGAAGAGGGTGGTTACTGTTCCGGCAATAAGCATGAAGATAGCAGACATCCCACCTGATGATTATTCATGGAGAAAGTACGGACAGAAGCCCATCAAAGGTTCCCCACATCCTAGGTATACTTGTACTTGCATTTCCCTGCAAATCTACATCTGCTTTTAAATCTGGATTGCAACAGGGGGTACTACAAGTGCAGTAGCGTACGAGGTTGCCCAGCCCGGAAGCATGTCGAGAGGGCTGCCCACGATCCAACCATGCTCATCGTCACCTACGAAGGAGACCACAATCATACGCTCTCCCTTGCAGACACCCCCGCCACTTTAATTTTGGAATCTTCTTAATAACTCTACATACTTGTGTAATTTAAACTAATTATCTCAAAGGAGATGTTACTTGACTTGGACTCCATCTTTATCTTCTTGCTTTCCTTCCATAGTCTATTTTTCTATATTCACATCGGCCGTGTTTTGACCCTACACATCACTCTCTCCATTAAAGATGACCTCTACCTCTCCTTCCTACTTTCATCATTAATCAATCTATCTTCTAATAATCTCTTACACATATTTGTCTTAACCAATTTTACAATCCCATTGCTCAAAATAAATTTGACCAAAAAAGAAAAAGGGCGTGGTGGATTTTGTGCTCTCTGTTATTATAATGTTTGCTTTTGCTTTTTGCTCTGGCCTTCCTTCTTTCGGGATTTGCAATGGCTCGGCTCTCTATAGATTTGCCTCTCTAATCGTTAAATTATAAATCCTACCCGCACAACGATAACCTTAAAAATTAGATGCACACATCACAATCTGGATTGTTCTCTCTCCGTTCCGAATGAACTTGCATACTTCCTAATTAGAATGTCCATCCTTTCTGCACACTTTTCATTTTAGAAAATAAAATTTTACATTTTTACCCCACATTAATCACATAATTACAAATATGTCATTACATAAAGGCAAAAACAGATTTTACTAAGTCAATATTTATCCAAAAATAAGTTTTCTTAATATATATGGTGGGGACAGTGCAAGTTCATTTGGGACGGAAGGAGTATCATTTTAGAGCCCGTTTACTTTGGGTTGTTGATAATAAATCGTATAACATTATAGTGTATTAGAATGAGGGGTTGATATAAATTGGATTATCTCATCCAATATTTACTACGACTGATTATGTTCTATTATTTATACAAGACAACTTGGACGTGTTTTTCGACTTCTAGATTGACTTGAAGAGGCTGTTTTTCTTTAGTTTTGAAGGATTTTGTGAATAGAGTGAGATAAAGATCTGAATATTTTCAAAAAATAGGACTTATTTTGGGGATATAGCAATGTTCTGAAACTCGGCCTAAGCGATCGCGTAGGCGTTAGGCGCCCTGAGGCCGAGCCGATTAACCTAAAATCAGCCAAGAAACTCGGTCCCTGTATTAGGCAGCGACTAGGACAATTAGTCGGCACCTAATCAGCCTAGGCACCGACTAATCCGCCTAACTGCCCAAATTTTATTATTTTAATTTATATATTTTTTTTTACCTTGTTAGTGTATTTGATTTTAGATGAGTCCTTTAAAATTTAATTTATTCTCACCCCTCTAATTTAGTAATTTTCCTTCATCTACTGTAAATTATTTTAAAATTTGAAGGTTATGGTATTTATTTTATTATTTTTAATATTTTTCTATGTATTATTTATTTATTAAATAATTAAATTATTCTTGTAAGGTGGTGTCGTCTAGGCGCTAGGCTTCAGTGAACCAACCGACTAGCGACTAGCGATCTTTAGAATACTAGTATATAGGGTAATTGAACTAAATCCTGAACATGAGATTAATAAACCCACCTCAATAGGTGAAATAAGCAATGCGGGCAGGGCCGGGCAAATGTTTCAAGTGGCCCGGTGCGAAAAAGAAAAGTGAGTCCCTTTAAAATATTGGTTGATAATATTTTATAAAAGAAAACTATAAAAGTAGCACTAGAGAGGCAGGTGTGGAAAATAAAATGAGGCCCTTTAAAATATTGGTTGGTAATATTTTATAAAAAAACTATAAAAAGTAGTGGTAGAGAGGCATCGAACTAGAGACCTCATCTAATCTAATCTAAATGTGAGAATTTCCCCTACCAAGGCCAACCAAATAAGCTACATCACTTATTAATATAATTATTCATCTGTAATTGATATACGACTTCTCTATACATGTGTATATATATATACTACTAAAAAAAATTCGGGGGCCCTGGCCGGCGGGGGGCCTGGTGCGACGGCACCGCCTCGACCGCCCCAGTACCGGCCCTGAATGCGGGTAAAATGCCTCGAAAAGTGTGTTATTCCGGGTATTTGGGATAATCCGATTTTAAAATAGCAATGAGGTAAACGTTGAATTATCCTGAATTATCTATCCTTATCTAACCTAATCACATGAAGTAAATGAGGCCTTAGTGTAGTCACTTGCGAAATTCGTAATGGTAAATCCTCAGCTTTGAATTGTCTACCATCTAACATTTTAGAATAACTACGTTAGGTATTATAGAATACCACGTACACCACAATAGAATCTTGTCATTGTAAATTTAAATTGGAATCCTTTATTCTAAATTGTATTCAATTTAATACCTAATACATATCAAGAGTTAATTAATGATGTCATTATATACACATGGTCTATCGTTCTTATTTCGAAATATAAAATTTAATACATAATGAAATAGAGGATGTCATGTGTTTGTATAAATCGACCCATTTTTTATTCCGTAATGAAGAAAACTGATAGCTATAGTAAAAATAATGAATTAGGAAAATTTAGGAGGGTTGACGGAAGAGTCGTTGGGACGGCTGAAGAGTTGTTGGTTTGGCCATGGAATGTGGCAAAAGTGTTTGGTTGGTGTAGAAAGGCCATTGAATTTTGCAGTTTATGTGGGAAAAATGAGGGTTGCAAAGTCCAAATATGCAGCTGGGTCGATTCATAAGTCGCAGCTCTGTTCATTATGGGACTTAATCAATAGGGGTACGTTTGGTTTACGTTGTGAAATTCTAATGTTTATTTGGATAGTTGTACAAGTAGTTGTACTACAGAATATTTTATTTAATTGTAAAAGATTATGTAGTTATTATTGATGTTTGATTTAATGATTAAAATAAGTAGTATTGAGATTTGTGATTGATTGATTGTTTGATTGTTTGTGGAAGTGGTTGTAGTGTTGGATATATTAATTAATAGTAAAAGGTAATGTGATATGTGTAAAATGTTGTTAATTGATTATTATTTTAATGATTAAAATAATATTGAAAATTGTGATTGATTAATTAAGGTAGAAGGGATTGGGAGGATCGGGAAAACCGACCAAACAAACATGAATTTAGATTTGGGTCAATCTTTTTGAATTTATCACAAACTCAATCAAACACAGTCTAGCTGGATTTCTTCTATTTATTATTTAATTCTTATTAGTAAAACTACAATTAGTCGTGTGCGATGCATCGAAATATGCTAGTAAAACGGAGTAATATTTTCACTAAAATGGATGTTATGTATACTTTTTATTATTTAAAAATGTAAAATATTATATACTTGATAAAATAAATATTTTAAAATTTAAATTATATAGAATAAAATTTTAAGTATCATAAATATCCGTTTCTCTAGTACAATTTTTGATTGAATATACGTTTTTTGCTTATATATAAATTATTGTTTTAGATAAAATTAAAAAAAAATATATTATATATATAACAAATAAAAATACCTATTTTAAAATTCATTTTTAGAACTCATACATACCTTATCTTTTTTAATATATGTGAATAACCACAAATAGGTCAATTAATTATATATGTTAAAAAAAATTAACACAAATATAATGACACACAACTTATTAGAAAAATAGGAATAAGTATTAATAAAATATATTGAATAATTTATAAGAAAATTAAATTTTTCTTTTTAAATAATGCAATAGTTTTTATTCTTAAAAATAGTCATGAATTCATTTCATAAATAGTCTAATCCAAAAAAAATTTGAAAACTTAAGTCAACTTAAAGAAGGTGAAACGATTATTGATTTGATTCATTATATGTAAATATAGATTAGAAACAAAAAATATTGCCAGTAACTTAAAAAAAAGAGTTGTTGGCAAAAAAATAAAGTGACATAATGTTGACAATAAAACAATATATCTTTAGAGACATGATAGGTATGGGCCAACATACCCGGGTCGGCCCAGTCCGCCACCCGTGTTACTTGGGCCTGGAAACACAAGCCCACGGAGAAGCCCATACATGGGCGCGCACAAGCCTATGCGGCCCAAATAAGAGAAGAACAAGTCAAATAAATATTCCTCAACCGCCATGCAGACGTGGCCCATGATCTCCTCAGTCACCCATGCACGATTGTAAGCGCCAGGGTAGTGGGTAGCTCACAACGGGACTCCGGAGAAGTAGGAGATGTATGTATAAATTAAGGGAGAGAATTAATTGGAGGGGGACTGAGGCCATTTTTTGTATCTGAACTGGAATAGTAAAAGAAAAAGAGAGTGATTACTCTTTCCAGTTGACGTAGATCTCCGTGACGAACCACGTAAATCGTGGAGTTATTTACATTCTTGCTATTTTCATTATCCCCGTAGATTATCTTAATTGTGGATCAGTTGATATTCGGGTCTCCATTTTATCAATTGGCGCCGTTTGTGGGAATTAGTAAAGAAGAAAATCCTAGTATCCTTTATCATCGTACTGAATTAACATAGTGGACACACACCGATCCGTTGATCCGAACACTTCTCGCCGGAATGCTCCTATCGACCCACTCCATTCGCGACAGCAGCCACCACTTCAGGATGTGCTCCCGGAGGAGCTTACGCGTGTACCAACTCCAGCACCTGCGGATTCACCGGCGCCGGCTAACTCCAAACAAGCTCCAGCATTGACTCACGCCCATGAAGAGTTTCTCCGGGAACACTCCGCTCTCTTCCAGCAGTGGGCTCGTCGTCGCACGGACTCCGGTGTGCGCGTTGGCGAAGAAGAGGATCAAGTGGTAAGGCACCAACACCGTCGCCGTCGATCATTGTCACCCAGAGACACCCGAAGCTCTGCAGGTTCTAAGGTGCGCCGCGCTGATCACGCCGATGTTGACCGACGCCGACCTGTCAATTTTGCAAAACGGCCTTGCTTAGAAAATTCCCGTCTGTTAGACCCATATGAGCAAGAGCAAGCCCAGATGGAGGCCGAACTTGACAAAGTGTTAGGCCTCGATCCCTATGGAGAAATAGTCACCCCTTTCTCTCCGGAGATTGCCAACACGCCACTCCCTGCAAGATTCAAGCTTCCTCCTGTAGCCTTATATACCGGCACTATGGACCCCGGCAACTTTTTAAATGCATTCAAGTACGCTATGGTTAACCGCGGCTGTAACCAGAAGCACTTGTGCAAGGTATTTCCCGAATACCTTCAAGCCGAGGCCCGACTTTGGTTCGATGCCTTGCCTCGAAACAGTATACAGTCCTTCCGAGACCTCGCCGGGCAGTTTTGGACCCGATTTTATACACAAGCAAAACCAATAGCTACCTTAGCCGGTCTGATGAATATTGAACAAAGGGAGGGGGAGACAATCTCTCAGTTTCTTGAGCGTTTCACAGCGGAGAGCTTAAAAGTGGGCAATCGGTCAGACGATGTTATTGTCACTGCGTTCATCAGCGGCCTCCGGGTTGGACCGCTTTACACTGAACTTGCCCGGAACCCTCCGGCCACTGCCCGAGCCCTCTTCGGAATTGTAACCAAGTTTGCTAAAGCAGATGAGCAAACTCCGCGCAAAAGGGAGAAGCTCGCCGCCAAAAAACAACCAGAGAAAATGCAAACGGGGACCAGCACCCGGACCAGCGCCTTTAACCGTCTGGGAAAGGGCAAATTAGAGCCCCCGAGTGACCGGACTCCACTCACACCTCTCACTCGATCGAGGGCAGAAATATACGTTGTGCACAAAAACGAACTGCGACCATGCCCGCCGATGACCGCCCCCGCTGAAAAACGAGATAGAGACAAGTGGTGTGCTTATCACCATGACCATGTACACGACACCGAAGAGTGTCGAGAGCTTATTAAGGAAATTGAAGATTGCTTGAAGCGCGGATCCCTTCGGAAATATGTCGCCAGGACGGAAGACATGCCTCGGGAGGCCCGAGATGGTGGTTTTTCTCGAGGAAGGGGAGGTTACAATAATAGAGGTCAGGAACGTTCCCGACCGCAATAGCGAAATAATGGGCCTAGGCATAACGACTACCCGCGGCAGGATCAACGCAGAAGCCAGTCAAACCTACCACCGCAACCTCAGCTATTGCCACCTCCACTGCCTCGTGGAGGTCCCAGAGAGAATCCACCAAATCAAATCGTTCACGGCATAATTAATGTAATATATGGTGCCATGCTATTGGGGGCTTCCTGAAGCGCCTTGAAGGCCGAAGCGCGTAGGCCTCCTCACGAGGAGGCTCATCATAAACGTCTTCATAAGACTGAGGCGGTGGCTTTTACTGAGGATGACCCTGTTCCAGAGATCACTCCTCAAACAGATGTCATCATTATTGACATGGTGGTTGCCAATATCACAATCAAGCGCATCTACGTCGATAACGGCGCCGCGGTTAGCATCATCTTTTCTGATTGTTTCCACAAAATGGGCATATCCCACGAACGACTCCGGCCTGCCCCGGGACCACTCCAGACTTTTACTCAAGGGGAGGTCCAGCCTGAAGGAATTATCACCCTTCCTACTTCACTCGGCACTTATCTCGTGATAAAGACCATCTTTGTGGACTTTTACGTTGTGTCCAGTTGATCTCCTTACAATATGATCCTCGGTCGAGACTGGCTCACTCCGGCCAAGGCCATTTGCTCCACGTACCATCTGACATTGAAATTTCCTACATCCTATGGGATAGTAGCTATACGCGGGAATCAAAAAGTATCAAAGGAGTGCATGCGCGCGTGTTGCACTCAAAACGACAGTTGCTACTCCCCCATAGCCTCAGTTTCAAATCACTAACCCGGAATCCGTTCCGAACATCTCCGAGTCACTTGGAACTGATGTGGCCGAAGTGCCACTAGATCCTGCAAACAAAGGTCGGTGTTGTTTGTGTACCCTCACTACACGAAGCGATCATTCAAACATTGCGAGAGTACTCCGATGTCTTCGCTTGGTCTCCCCTGGACATGCCAGGGGTATCTCCAGACCTCATTATTCACAAACTGAATGTGGATCCTAGTGTAAAACCTATACAGCAAAAATAAAGGAAGTTCGCCCCGGAGCGAAATGCAGCCATTCGAAGAGAAGGCCAACAACTCTTGGACGCGGATATCCTTTTCGAAGTCCACTATCCGTCCTGGCTCTCTAACCCAGTAATGGTAAAGAAATTCACTAGAGCTTGGAGAATGTGTGTTGACTTTTCCGACCTCAACAAGCACTGTCCGAAGGACTGCTACCCTCTTCCACCAATTGACCAGAAGGCGGAGGCTGTCACAGGGTACAAGGTCCTCAGTTTCTTAGATTTATATAAGGGGTATCATCAGGTTTACATGGATCGCCAGGATGCCCTTAAAACCGCTTTCATTACTGACTTCAGCATTTTCGCATTTAAGAAGATGCCCTTTGGACTAAAAAATGCTGGTGCAACATATCCACGCCTCATGGACTACGTCTTCCGAGACCAAATAGGCCGTAATGTTGAGGTCTACGTTGATGACCTCGTCGTTAAAAGTCTTTTCAAAATTTTGCGCCAAGCCAAGAACTTTCAGTGGATATCGCAATGCGACGAGGCCTTCATAGCTTTGAAGAAGCATCTCAAGCAACTACCCACCATGTCAGTACCTCTCCCCGGAGAGCCTCTCCTCATATACTTAGCCACCGCCGACGAAGCAATTAGTGCGGCCCTCGTCCGCGAGGACCATGGCACACAACGACCTATTTACTTCATCAGCCGAGCCCTCCAGGGGGCAGAAGCTCGCTACTCCGTAGCAGAGAAAACAGTTTTGGCCCTTGTCATGGCAGCCCGTCGCCTACGTCCTTATTTTCAAGGACATACAATCCACGTCCTCACTAATCAACCAGTTCGCCAAGTTCTCTTTAAACCCGATATGTCGGGACACTTTGCCAAGTGGGCGATCGAGCTCGGAGAACACGACATACAGTTTCAACCTCACCGTGCCATTAAAGGACAAACCCTCGCGGACTTTCTTGCCGAAGTCCCATTCAATGGACCCGATTCAACTACGTCTCCTAGAGATGTACCTGAACCAAACCTTGCTGACGAAGCGAATATGTGGCACGTTTACGTTGACAGTGCCTCGGCCGCTAGAGGGAGTGATGCTGGGGTTCTCCTCACGAAACCCGACGAAGAGAATATCAAGTATGTCCTCCGCTTCAATTTCAAAGTGACAAATAACGAAGCAGAGTATGAAGCAGTAATTGCCGGCCTGCGACTCGCCCAAGCCTTGGGAGCCACACATGTACGTTTATATACCGACTCCGAAGTGGTGTCCAGCCAGATCAGAGGATCGTACAACGCAAATGAAGATATGATGAAACGGTGCTTGCCCTAACTCAACAACTTTTGCTAACTTTTGTCTCCATTGAAGTTTTACAGATTCCTCGAGGAGAAAACACTAAGGCTGACACCCTTAGCAAACTAGCCTCCGCGGACTCGTCAAACATTTCTGCTGATATACTTGTCGAAGAGGCTGTGCATCCGGCAATACAGGAACAGATCATATCCGTAGTGACCGATGCTGAACCATCATGGATGACCCCAATCATCCAATACCTCCGGGATGGCATTTTGCCCGCTGACAAGGTACTTGCTCGTCAGATCACACTGAAGGCGCCTAAGTATACACTTCATGATGGAGTTCTATACCGTCGCTCATACTTGCAACCGAGCCTCCGTTGTCTCGGTCCGGCCCAGGCCGACTACGTTCTTCGAGAACTCCATGAAGGCTCATGCTCAAGTCACATCGGATCTCGCACCCTCGCCAAGAAAGCACTCCGGTGGGGCTACTATTGGCCTACCCTGTTTAATGACGCACACAATCTTATGTCGCAATGCGATAAGTATCAGCGCCATTCTCGGGTGAAACATCTACCGCAGACCGACCTCATCGGCATCCAAAGCGCCTAGTCGTTCATCCAATGGGGCATTGACCTCGTTGGTCCATTCCTCGTCGCTCCGGGTGGGCTTAAATTTTTGGTTGTCGCCGTCGATTATTTCACCAAGTGGGTAGAAGCTGAACCACTTACTGCTATCACTGGCCAGAATATCCTCAAGTTTGTTTGGAGAAACATTGTTTGCCGCGTCGGCATCCCGAGCGCAATAATATCTGACAACGGAAAGCAGTTTGCCAACGACCCTTTTCGCTCCTGGTGCGCCGAATTACATCTCAAATAGATTTTCACTTCGGTAGCGCATCCTCAGGCCAACGGCCAAGTTGAAGTAACAAATCGCACTATCATCAACGGCCTCAAGAAAAGACTAGATCAGGCCAAGGGTCTTTGGGCCGAGAACCTTCCACAGGTTCTTTGGGCTTACCACACAACACCTTATACTTCAACCAATGAAACACATTACAGCCTTACCTACGGCTGCGAAGCGGTCATTCCCGCTGAAATCGGCATACCCAGTCACAGACTGCTCAACTACGACCCCGAGAACAATGAGGATAACCTTCCCGCTAACCTTGACGCGCTTGAACATCGCCGTGAACAAGCATTTATCCGACAAGCTAAATGTAAGCAGCAAGCAGCCATATATTACAATAATCGAGTTCGCGGGACTCAATTTCAAGTCGGAGACTTGGTGCTTCGGCTGAATTCTGCTAGTAAAGCCGCACCGAGGGCAAGCTACATGCGACTCGGGAAGGACCGTATCGTGTTACCGCTGCCTATGCCTCCGGAAGCTATCAGCTGGCACATCAGAATGGTACTCCGGTGCTCCGCACATGGCACGTCAGCAACTTGCGACATTTTTTCCTCTGACCTACTTGGTTCGACAAATGTTTTTCTCTTCTTTATATTCTGCAATATTTTTCACTTCGGCAGTATCTTAGTTCTGTAGTCTCTCAGTTTTAAATTGCATTGTACTCCTGTTTCTCCCGACAATGGATATTAATGCAATGTTTCCTTTACACATATGTTACTCCCTATGCGCGCCGCGGGGACGCCCCGGCCCACTCTAATATACACTTAATGGTGTTAATTTACTACTTGTCTCCGGACTAGATTGACCTCTCGCTTGATCCGTCCGGGGAGGTCTCAAACCTTGTCTACGGACAAGATTTGTCTCCTGCCTGATTCATCCGAGGAGGTCTTTCAACTTGTCTCCGGACACGTCTCTATATATTACGTCCTCCCGAGGGCTGGGACAGCTACATCACATTACATACTTGCACATTTAAAAACATTTTTACATACACATACACTTTCGTTCCAAAAATGTATCAAAATAGTTTCCTTTATACAAATATATTTCATACATACAATTTCATCTTTTACCAATCTTATACATTTTTATTATATCATGCTATCTAGTTTTGCCTCCTAGCTAAGACTTGGCACTCCGGTGCCCTGGTAAGCTTTGCCTCGTGCCTGAACTCCTCCGGGACCTGTAAGCACCCCGGGGTACTCCTCTGCTCCTTGTGCCCCCTTGGCTGCTTTGCCATCCACGGCTCGGCTGGCTTGCCCTCTTGGCTGGCCCCGCTTTATTTGCCCATTCTACTGGGTCCCAATCCGCCGGGGCCATTTCTTCGACTTCTTGGGCAAACTCCCGGACTTGATCCGTGGACTCCAGGCTTCGCTCCGGCTCCGCATCTCGCCGCACTATCGGTCTTCTTTCGGGCCTTGACCTCTCCTTGCTGGCCCTACTTGCCACAGCGGAGCTCGGTTCCTCAATTATGATTCCTCCAGCCCGCGCCGTACGAGTTGGCCTTTTTCTGTGCATTTTAGAGGCCCTTGCCCGGCTGCAGCTTGCGACGTTCTCTTCTGGAGTGCGCCGCCATCTCATCCGGCCTTCCAGGTTTTGATACATTCCGAGGAGGAGCTCCAACACCAGGCGCTTCCTATACACCTCGGCCGAGTTCGGATCCCCGAGGTCCATTAATTCTTTTATTTCAACTTGAACTTCAACAATTCGAGCCTCGAGGTCCTCAAATGTTAACAGACCAAATTCTGTAAACATACGCTCGTATTCCTTGTGGTGCACGTACATCCGCTCCATCTCGGCATCTTTTGATAGAGCGTTGAGCTTGAAGTGCATCGCACTCTCCTTAGCCTCGGTGCGAGCCTTCTCTGCCTCGGCCAGATTCTTCTTGGTGGCCGCTAGTTTTCTTTCTAGTCGGGGCACAACGTGCTTCTGCAGGTTGTCTCTTTCACCCCGGAACCAGTCTAACGACCGCATAAGCTGCTTTATCACGCTATGCAGCTCCTCGGTGCTCTCTTGTTAGCAGCTAAACATTCAGTACTATGCACAACAAGACTCCTGGCCGTACACATACAACTCAATGAATTTGTTCAACATCCATTATAAATTTTCACTTCAACAGTTCAATAAAAAATACAGAGTCATGGTGTTGGAATACATCAACAAAATTGTACATACATCCGTTGTACTATGTAAATTGATACATCAATTACAATTTATACAGATGCGGGGGGACTGACCTCCCCTTGCCCTGGTTCAGTCCCCGACGCTGTTGCCGGTGCCGATGTCCCCTCGGTTGCTGCTGTTGCTAGCTGCTCTCTCTCCTGCAGCAAAGTCTGGCCGTCCCCGGAGCTTTGCTCCGACGCTTCTGCTGGAGGCTCCATCCTTGGAGGCGGGGCCTGTTTTTGTAGCTCCGGCACGAATAACCCCCTTCTGAAGGCCATGAACTCCTCGTCCTGGTCGGCGTCGCAGCTGGCGACCTCCTCGGCGGTCAGCACAGTGCGCTTCTCTGCCAAAGCCTCCACCAAGGGCCATTCGGGGACCTGAGCAAGGGCCTCGTAGTAGGCCTCCTCCACGGCGCCGACAGAATTGTAGTCGTACCCGAACTCTGGACGATACACGTCCACGTCCGGATAGACATCCTTCACTTTCTCCAGCAGCGCGGAGCGGGTGGCAGTATCACCGATGGCCACGAAACTCATCTGATAGTCCAAGATCGTGCCCGTCTGGAGGAGCTTCTCCGCAAAAGTATTCAGAAGGGCCCTTTGGCCCTTAATCACCGCCGCATCTTTGCCCTTAGCTCAGCGCGGAGCTCTGCCACTTCTCCTTGGAGCAACCCCAGTTCTGCCTCCACGCCCCGAAGTCGGGCGACTTCCTTCTCTACTTCGGCAGTCCTTTTCCGGGCCTCGGTCAGGTCGTGGGACAGTTTGTCATTATGGGAACGGAGTTCCCGTAGCTCCACGGCCAGTTCCTCCTTCGCCTCCTTTTCGCTCCTTCGCCCGAGCTCCATAATTCCTCGTGCTAGCTGCAGCAGCTCCTTCTCCTCCGGTCCTTTCAGACCCAGAGTGCTCATTTGCCCCTGTGGACAAGCAGTCCGTCAGTCTATTACAACTAAAACGAAAATTACCAATTATACGTACCTGGAGGGCAGCGTCCGCGCGCATCCTCTTTGCCTCCGAGGGTGGCGTCAAGGATGGCTCCGACCTCTTTCTTGACCTCGGCGTCAAGCCGGTTACCACCATGTCTTCTTCAGTCCCTTGAGACCGAACTTGTCCCGGGGACGCCCCTCTTTTCGATGCCACCTTCCCAGCAACCGCTTTCCTTTTCAATGCCGGTGGCATTTTTGGGCTCCCAGAAACGTCCTTCCCGAATCGACCCACTGCGAACACAACACAAATGTTAGTCACTATTACAGTATATACGCACACAACACAATAAAAAGTCCTACCCTCCTCAGAGGCCCCAGCAGACGAGCCCTGGCCCCGGATCGGATTTTCCTCCGGCACTTTCAAGTAGTAGAGGCTCAACCCCGCCTCCTCCAACTCCTTTTCCGAGCAAACTTGTTTAAATACACCCACAGAGCGGAAATCTTCCACTGACTCCGGCTCCGCCATCGGGGGCACTATCTCTTCCCGTCTCCACCTCGGGAGAGTCTCGTTCACCCTTACAAATAAATTTTTTTCCTTCCAGCTATCCACTTTACTAGGGTTTTTTTACTCTAAATCCACCCCAGGCCTCGGACTAAATGAGTACCACCCCTTTACTTTCCCGAAAGCTTTTAGCTGGAAGAAAAACCTAAATGTACCTATGTCGGACTCTAAACCGACACTCTTACAAACTACCAAAAACCCTACTACCTGCCTAATGGCATTGGGCGCTAACTGGCATAAGGCGATTCCGTAATACCTCAAAAGGTGTACTACGAAGTCCCACAGGGGAAATCTTAAACCCACCTTCAGCTCGTCTATATACACCCCAACAAACCCCTTCGGTGGGCAACAAACTCGGTCGCTGGGCTCCGGCACTATGTATTCTAAATTATAGGGAAAGTAAAATGACGGAATCAGCGCTTCTAGCACCCGAGTCATTCGGGGCGCCTCCGAGGCCACCTCGAAATCCTCCTCGAGGTAGTCGCTGAAGTCTACGGCTCGGGTCAAAATTTCCCTAAAATTCGCCCGGAATACAGTCCTAATTTCCCTCTTCTCAGGGAATATACTTCGTATCGTCGCTGTATCAATCGGCCGTTTCGCCGTTCCCACTTCCCTAATAGAGGACGAAGACGAAGAAGAAGACATACTTACTTGTTTCAAATGAAAGTTGCTCTGAAATTCGCAAGGTGATTCTCCTTTTCTCCCGCTCTCTGTTTGTCGCGATTTACAAATGAAATGGTAAAGTGAATCATTATGTTCACGCTTTATATATATATATCAAAAAATCAACGGTCTAGATTGCGACCTTTCGCATTCAACGCATGTGATGCAAGCGTGTTTTTCACGCGCTTTCTAGATAACCATGCGCGTGGGGAATCATGCGCCTTAGGGTTTTGGTCAACATTGGTTGACTACCTCACCCCGGGGGTATTTTATTTCGACTCCGGTTGATTACCTCACCCCGGGGGTATTTTATTTCGACTCCGGTTGATTACCTCACCCCGGGGGTATTTTATTTTAACTCCGGTTGATTACCTCACCCCGAGGGTATTTTATTTCAACTCCAGTTGACTAGCTCACCTCAGGGGCACACTATTTCTACTCCTAGGGACTACCTAACCCCGGGGATTCATCAATTCACCTCGGAAACCACCTCACACCCACACCATTCTCGAAACACTTCAAACCGAAGCTCGTATCTCGCTTCGGCTGGTGGGGGAGCATATGATAGGTATGATCCAACCTACCCGGGTCGGCCCAGTCCGCCACCCGCGTTACTTGGGCCTGGAAACACAAGCCCACAGAGAAGCCTATACATGGGGGCACACAAGCCTATGCGGCCCAAACAAGAGAATAACAAGTCAAATAAATATTCCTCAACCGCCATGCAGACTTGGCCCATGATCTCCTCATCTTCCCATGCACGATTGTAGGCGCCAGGGTAGTGGGTAGCTCACAACGGGCCTCCGAAGAAGTAGGAGATGTATGTATAGATTAAGGGAGAGAATTAATTGGAGGGGGACTGAGGCCATTTTTTGTATCTGAACTAGAATAGTAAAAGAAAAAGAGAGTGATTACTCTTTCCGGTGGACGTAGATCTCCGTGATCGAACCACGTAAATCTTGGAGTTATTTACATTCTTGCTATTTTCATTATCCCGGTAGATTGTCTTAATTGTGGTTCAGTTGATATTCGGGTCTCCGTTTTATCAAGACATATACATAAATAAAATCCTTGCAAATGTCGGGTTTGCAATTGGAGGAAAAAAATATTTTTTACATATTTACCTCCATTTTATTTTATTACACGCACATATATATTTATAGTATATCAATATAGATTAAGATTAATTTTTATAGTAAAAGATAGAAAAGTAAATGCAATAACTTAATTAATTAAATTATTTAAAAAATAAAATAATTTTGTAGAAAAAATTATTTAACTCATTCTTATTTGCTACCTAAACATAACGCTAGTAAACATCCACACTAAGTACTCAAATCTAACCAAATAACAAACTAATAAATAATTTTGTTTTATGTAATATATTATCACACTTTTATATATGTTATATTGTGTCGAATTAAAAATCATGAAATGATGATTAATTTGATATATATAATGTGCAAAAAAATGGTTAGGATACAAAAATTTATTTGTATTTAAAAAAAGGCAAAAGAGATATTTTTTTTTAAAAAGAAGGGCAAAAGAAAAGAACAAACAAAAAAAAACTTGCACTACAAGAGATTTGAGTTTTCGTGATGATAAAATTTGTCATATAAAAGTCATATTTCGTCATTGTAAGTATTTCATGATGAAATTTTAGCGTCACAACGATCGTCGTGGTATGTCCGTGGTATTAGGTATATATGACAATATTTGAATTCGTCACCAAAAGGATGTCTTTTTATAACGTTAATGTCATCATCACCATATATTATAATTTATAGTGACGCCTAATTTGTTACTTTTAGCATCCAAATTTTGTCATCTTATAATGTATTTCGTCATTGAAAGTAAACATATCATATGACGAAAGCTGGATTTGTCATCAAAACATCAAATTTTGGTGACGAAAATTAATGTATTACCTAACTCATTGAAATTTAGTGACGCTTTTATCGTCCCAACTGTATTCATGATTTCGTCATGTTTATAAATAAATCGTAATAAAATAATTACTTTATAGTTACAAAATAACTATCGTCATTTTATCAATACCTATAATGACAATGCATTATGTCACTAAAGACTTTAATTAGTAACAAAATTTCAGTCACTAAATACGCACAAGTGGCGATGAAGTGTTTTGCCACAATAAAATTGCATGGTATCGAAAATTGTATTTGTCACTAAAAACTTGGATATGCCGACGATATATTTTGTCATTGTAAAATGACATCCAGTGACAAAAAAATTAATGTCACTAAATGAGTACAAGTGGTGATGACTTAAATGTGTCACCATATAATTATATAAACAACAGTAATATAAACCGTCACTAAAGACAGCTATAGTGAAGATATATTTTGTCATTATAAAATGCCTTTGGTGACAAGATATTTTTCGTCATAATATAAATATGTACGTTGACACAATAATTGTCACGAATGGTTAACTTTTAGAGATAATTTTTTCAAACTGTCATATAGTAAATGACGTAAGACAAATTTATAGATAGTGATGCAGTTCGTCATGGAAGTTTAATTTTGACGACATAAATGAAAAACATCACTAAATGGATCTTATGGTGAGATCCAGATTTATAATGAAATTTTTTAGTGACAAAATATTATTTTACTTTATAAAATCATAAGTGCATTAAACAAAACAATTCAAAAAGAAAAAAAAAATTAAATAAGCAAGAATACTAAGTAGAATGAGATTATTTAACATGATAAAGTAGTTCAAAACATAATATCCGAAATAGATAGAATCTTTTAGAACATAAGAAATGACTTGCTAGTAATCATCACTTAAATAAAGAAACATAACTGCCTAGGAGAAAAAAAAAGAATTTGAAATCCTAAATCTATTTTCAAACTTCACTTACTCTAAAATGCTAATGATCGAAGCCTTCTCGTGCTTTAACTTCTTCACTAGTGTATCAAATCTAAAAAGGTAAAAAAAATGGACAAAAAGAAATATCAAATTGATTGTTCAATATGAAATGATATGGAAAAAAATATCGTTATTTCAGTGAGAGTGAGCTAACCTTAAAGATGTTTCAGAGTTGTGCTCCAATACTTCCAAATTCTACATAACCCATCCAAAATTCATCAGAAAATAAGGGAACACTAACCTAGACATAGCAATAATTACATCCTTTGGAAACATTATATAGTACAAGGGTTCATCACCAGCAGCCTACTAACCAATTCCATAGCCACTACCTGTATCAAGTACATATAATGTTAGCTCCATCTTCGACATCTGATTTAACAATAATATAACTATAATATATTTAAATATGAATAAACAAATAGTTATAGTAACCTGAACTTAAGTAGTGATTACATAATTACAAATAAATAAAAGTTTTATCTAAGATACATAAACCAATTTGTCATCAAAGTGGATTACTACATATTCTTTACTTCTATAAGAACCTTCTGTTCCCCAACTTTTGGTTTAATTGGAGACTAATATGTATGAAGAGCCAAAAGGAACTAACAAATTCAACATTATGTCACCGAACATTTTTCCAATGGTTTTACTTTTCATACGCAACAAATTTACAAACTTATGCCCAACACTCTTAGCTAAGTGCGACTCACCACATGACAATTCAATAGTTCACAATTGATACTATTTATTTTTTATCTAAATATTCAAACAGAAGAACAAAATTTAAACAAAAGGTTTATCAAAGCTATATTCTACTATAATACAGACTTATAAAATTTAATCACCATATTCCACCCATCAAATTCTTCTGAAATGTTATTTTCTTTTCTTTCTCGACTATGTTGGACAAATTGGAAAGAGACATGATATAGAGAAACCAGAAGCACTTCACTACTTGTCATTCATAACATCGATTAGTAATGCCTCACCGAAGAACAAATGTTCACATGTAAATGCCAATATGGATTCAAATATAGCAATTCTTTAGTTTATCAACAAAGACTTAGTTGCTACAATTGTGCAAATTAAAACGTAAAGCAAAGAAACAGAGGAAGAATATCGCGAAGACATGTCATGTGTGATAATATGAACACAAAATGGACCAAAACAAAAAAGTTCCTTAACTAACATTTTCAAGTAGGTTCCAACACCACACTTCAAATACCATTGTTCTTTAACAAAGGATACATGTTTCCATAAGATAACAAATACAAACTAATTTAATCGTAGCAAAGAAACCAATAATCTAAAAACTGGACAGGTCGCATGAACATAAAACAAAAAATAAAACACAATGCTGACATTTTAGAAACTACTAATAATAAATAACAATCAACGTAATACTTACAATGCTAAAGAAGAATATAACAACCAACATAATACTAAAAGTGGCATAGAACTATTAATTATACTTCTATGTTTTGTAATTTCCATTAAAGTACTTCGTGAGATATACTTGTTTTTCTAATTAACAAGTAATTATCTTATACACCAAGATTCTCTAACTTATGTAATTAGCATGTTTTCATCCTAGTGACGGAATATTCCGTCATTGTATGGAGATGAAACTATTCCATCACTAATTAGCTAGAGACTGTCATATGTCACAAAACAAAAATCACAATAATAGTTAATCAGAATTGAATTAAAACTGATAGTCATATATATAGAAAGGTATTTTGGCCGAAAAACCAACAATTACTATTGGCAGACGGTTCCATTTTACTATTGAGTAAGATTACCATTACTATCGTTATATATATTAAATGAGAAAACCATCATTCAATCTTTTAGCTAGCTAAGTTGGTGGGATGGTCATTTTGGTTCGCGTATGTCCTGAGTTTGATGCTTTGGAAGGGCAGAATACTCTTTTTTTAATTACCATTACCATTCTGATATATATTATATATTTTATGAAACAATAATCAAGTTTTAGGTATCATTGGCTTTAACCAAAGTGGTAGAAGTTTGGTTTTGTTTAGGTAAAGATATTGGGTTCGATTCTTTCCAATGTTTTTTTTTTTTTTTTTTTTTTTACTTTTATCCAGTTGTACAATTTATAAATGTATAAGGAGAATTAGTTAGTTTGTATTGTTAAAAGTGGCAGAGGCCTAGTGGAAATTATTCAAGATCATAAGTTCCACTGTACAATAGAGCAATTTCTTTAGGCTTTAATTATGATTAGAGTAATCTTATTATTTATTTTCTAATTATTTCGATACTAAAAGCTATATTTCTGATAGTAAATTTACATTCATATTAGATTGTGACGAAATAGTTTACACTGTCACCAAATATTTTATTTGTGACGAAATAATTTTTGTTGTCCATACTTTTAATAAAAAAAGTGATGAATTGGTGCCTGTACGTCTTCACTAAATATGAACATCTATGATGGAAGAATGTTGTCACTTAATCTTTTAAAATGTTAGTGACAAAATTCAATATTGTCACAAATTAAACTATGACGGACTATTGTCCATCGTCACCAAATTTAATTAAATAAGACGAAATAATTTTGTCACCTATTCATACAACTAATTAATAATGAAATAATATTTTGTCACATAAAAATAAGTATTTGTGACGATAAACATCGTCGTAAGTTAATAATTTTTTTTGTCTTTAAATAAAATGCTGACAAATTGATTCACATCGTCAAAATATAAGTATTGGTGACAAAAAATGTCTTATCATTAATATCTTTAAATAATTAATGACAATATATATCACTGTCATGAAAGAAAGCAATTAGTGACACTAAATGTCGTCAGTAGTTATTATGTGGTTGTCATCAAAAGGTTTTCCTCCAAAAATTTGATGCGAAATTCTATCTTTAAAACTTATTTTGACGCATTTCTGGTCATCGTCATGATATGTGCAAATTAGTGACGATAAAAATGATTTACAATGACAAAAATAAAAGTTGTCACAAAAATGAATATTTTTACGACGAAAATTAAATTCGTTGCTATTAAGCAACAAAAAATGACAAAAGTTTGTGCGTCAAAAAGAAATCCGTCACAAAACGTGTGATTTCTTGTAGTGTTGGCACTTGTACAAATAACCATAAATAACACAAAATATTTTAGTGAAAAAAATGCAATTTATAATTTTAACTCTCTTATAATTTTTATATATGTATAGATTTCTTAATATATCTAAATAAATTTTCAAGTTCTAACTATAAATATTCAACCATATCTTTCTAAAATTAGATTCTCATTTGCAACTTTCAACAATTCATTTGGTAATTTCAGATATACTCAAATATATATATATATTTTTAAAATGGATCTTAACATTAACGAAATAAAATCCAAAGTTATTCCATAATTAAAATGATAATTTAAAGTTTGTAAGTTTAGATATTTGAACATTTTCACATTTTATCTAAATTATATTCCCTCCATCCTGAATGAACTTGCACTGGCCCCCCGGTGTATATATTACGAAAAGTTGTTTTTTGATAAATGTTGACTTAGTCAAATCTATTTTTACCTTTATGTGATGACAAATTTGTAATTATGTAATTAATGTGGGGTAAAGATGTAAAGTTTTGTTTCCTGAAATGAAAAGTATGCAAAAAGGGAGGGACACCCTGATTAGGGAAATATGCAAGTTCATTTGGAACGGAAGGAGTATATTTTTTATGTAAATATGACATTTATTTAAAGATAAAATTTTATTAATGCGACCAATATTGATTAGGTTGCAAGGAGTCAAAATAACATAATTGAAGTTAATTAGTGTGACAAAGTATTTTTTAGATTACAACGTGTAAAAAATACATAGTTGAGGGTTAGCATTAAAGAAAATACTTAAAAGTGTAACAATTGTCATAATTTAAGTTCCAAAAGTGTAAAAAATATATAGTTGAGAGTTCACGTTAAAGAAAATACTTAAAGTGTAACAAGTGTCATAATTTAAGTTGCAAAGTGTAAAAAATATATAGTTGAGGGTTCACGTTAAAGAAAATATTTAAAAATAACAAGTGTCATAATTTAAGTTGCAAAGTGTATACTTATTTAATAAAGCAATTTTAACAAAATACATTATATAAAAATACGAATAAGTAACAAAAATTTCTCAATAATAATTATGATATATATATATATATATTATATAAAAATACGAATAGGTAGTTAATACACGTTGTGTATGCATGCATTTAGGTCGATTTAAGTGTGTATTTTATAACATTTGCATATCTAATTGGTCAAGAATCGTTCATATTTGACATATTGGACCATTTGAAATGTATTGACTTGTTTTGTGGAGTTTTAGTGATTTTCAGGCTTAAAAGAATAGTTTATGAGGTTACACAAACAAATAAGCCGAAGAAGGAAAAAGATGGGCCACATTGGGCCAAAAGTCAAGCCCAACGCATTGAAGAAACGATGCGACCACACCAATATTGGACGCGGGCACGTAAAAAATGTCGTCCAAAGTGAGAGAGCAACAACAAGTGGCGCGATCGCACCAAGAGACAACGCGGTCGCACAAAAAGCAGGCTGGATCAGCGTTTGAAACTGTTTAGGCGCGGTCGTGCCAAAATCGTTCCCTAAAGAAAATCCGGAGTTTGGTTGGATTTTTATCCTAATCTCTTGAGGATTTTGACCCCAAATTATAAATAGAGGCCTAAAGCTCGAGTTTTTTTATCATCACATCATTGTTTCTCATATTTTTGCATACTTGAAGTAGAAGAGTGAGAGCAAGGATCGACGTGCCAGACAAGACGAAGATCGACGAGTCGAACAACCGGGTTTAATTATTTCTTGCTTAGTTGTTATTTTCTTTACAATGTATACGTTGAATTATTGTATTGACTTGATACTAGGCATGAGTAGCTAAACAACCCGTGTCCTATGGTTAGAAAGTAAGGTTTTACAACAATGGTTGAATTCTTCTTTTAATTTATAGACTCCAATTTTATTATCTATCTATGTGTTTGTTCTTAATTCATGATTAAACATAATTTGACCAATTAGATTTAGTCTAATCGTTTAACAATTCCGCTTCGAGAGAACGGAGTTGTTAATAGATGTACAATATATAGCATAGTTATCTATGACTGCATAGGCAAAGGTTAAGGGTGTTTTGAGAGTTGTTAGGATCAATTGACTCGAGAGAGTAATTGTTCGAATCAATCCACGACTTCTTCGCTTCGAGATAAGAGTTAAGTTATTTAAGTG
The DNA here is from genome assembly GCA_958295605.1 of Ajuga chamaepitys. NCBI lineage: Eukaryota > Viridiplantae > Streptophyta > Magnoliopsida > Lamiales > Lamiaceae > Ajuga > Ajuga chamaepitys. The sequence goes on from OY282495.1 coordinate 37,787,005, forward strand.
CCATCTAATAGATAGTAACATTAGTTTAAGAGTTTATAAATTATAGATTAATCATCATTAACGTAATTCTTGAAATTGATACCCTAGGTTACATTCTCGTTCATCGGAATCCCTTTTATTACTTAATTCAGTTTCATAGTTTATATGCAATATTAGTTAAATAATTAGTCAATCATCCACCAATTCTGTGGATCGACCTTGACTTCCACTATATATATGTACACTCGTATACTTGAGGTATTTTAGGGTTAGAATTAGAGTCTGTCAGTATTATTGAAAATTATGATTAATTATGATCAGATTAATGGATGATATGATCAGGGGCGGATCCAGAACTTACTAGAACCTTCAACATAAACTGGCAAGACAATGTCACTTGACCACCAAGGCCTGGGCAACAACTCACAAACATTAGTATATACGTAACAATAAATATTAAGTAGATTAAATTAATATTTAAATAGAATATCAACAATATTTATTATTAAATACGTCGAACTATATCATTAGTTACCTAAAATGTAGAGTGTTTTTATTGTATATTATGAAAATTATTTAAATTTCTCCTAGTACATCATAATTTTGAGTGAGCAAATTCTTCAAACAGACAAATTTAATTAAGTGATGTACTGTTCACAACAACATTAATATTATAAGTGAGAATTTTATTTATTTACCAAATTACGTGAACTCGCCATATAGCAAATTTATCAGGTTGTTGGAAGTATTTAAAAATATATTTGAAACATCGTGTATCCGCTACTCAGTAGTTAGGGATACAGAAGAGCTACTCGGAAGGACTGCTGGGATTTCTGTATAGCCATGAACTGGGAGACCTCACTACCTTAGAAACTAGAGTTTCCTTCCACCTATAGTCTTCAGAGGATTCAAAAGATTCCTGACCATATCACATTCAGGTTAAGGAATAGGCCTTTCAGTCTATCAATGGCTCAGCTAAGGGACTGCTTTACATTCTCAAATGATGAAGTAGATGATGTTGACTAGTCAACAAAGGACATTGGGACAGAATTGCCACCTCTACTACTCATACAATGTGTCGTAGGAGTACTCCAAATAACCAGAGGAAGTCAATTGCCATCCGGAACCCAGTGATTTGTTATGTGCAGAAAGTACTAGCACTGACGATATTTGGACGGTGAGAGATGAGGCTAGAAAGTAGATGGAGCACACTACTTTCCAAACACCATTGAGAGAGTTGTCAAGTGCTAGAAGGACGCTGTTTTCATAAGTGGCCTGAACACAACGATCGCACCGGGTTGAGAGCCCGTGGATGGATCTTGAGAGCGTACGATGCGAGATCTGCAGAGCATGTGTATTTTGGAGGTAAATGGAGATCAGATACTCTTAACACAATAGTATGGAGACTTGGTCCATTTGCCAAAAACTTCACTGACTACCCTCTTACCTTTGGGGAACAAGAGGAATTTATTGATGGATGCACCTCGTTCACCGAGCATTGAGCATCATTCGTCATCCACCACCACTATAAGCTGATCATGAACCAGTGGCGGATAAGGAGCGTCCAACACCAGTAGGGCATGACACTTCTTTGGGTAGACTGGCGAGGCAGTTTGAGGTATTCGATATATCGACCTGCGAGCACTTAGCCAGCCTTGATTGGGAGAGGAAAGAGATAGGAGCGGAGACGGGAAGAAAAGGAGAGTTACTAGTAATATATTTACACAAATCATATCACTTTTTTCTCACATTTTACACTAAAAACAAATTTTGAATCCACTCTCCAACCAATAAAGCCAAACACCCCCTTATTTAATCCAACTTTCTATTTTCACTTTATTTCGTCCAACTTAGAGTACTCCAGCCTCCGATTAGTTTCCCGCAGCAACATAATGATATTCATTTCATTTTTTAGTTCTCAAGGTTAGCATCATTACCAATGAATCGGGTGAAAGATTAAAAGTAAATAGGAGATTGGGATTTGGTTCAGGTTCCAGTTGTTCTTTGTTGTCTTGCTTGCTTTTGAAGTAGAGAAATGTTGAAAAATTCCACCTGGACGTAATATAAATTACTCGACTGTTTTTAAGAAGAATTTTATTAGTTTAAGGTTGGCATGTGATGGAGTTGAACATCAATATTTTATGGTAGATTGAATGTTAATGTCCATTTATAGGTGGTCATCATGTATGAGGTTAAATGTAGAAAGCTAATTTTATGCCTTGTTATTTTTATAAATTACTTTCTTTTTATTGGTTTTCAACTAATTACGTAATTGTTATGTGCCATGTTTCATAATTTGAAGTTTTATCAGTGAGGTAACGACTCTCATTTTACTTGGTTTCTAGTAATCCCTGATTTGGCTTTTACACATTTGACTTTCTAGTAAATACTATATCTGTTCCTTGTCAAGCTTTCAAAATTCTAGATATATACATGAGTGCCCTGTAGCATTGTTGACTATTTTTGTTTCTTGACATGATTGTCTTTCTGATGGGTTTTAATTTATTATTTATTTTTAACTTGTACATTTTCCATTTGCTCAAGATTTACAAACCTAATTAACCTCAAGATTTTGCTGGTCAGGGGCACAATTAGATACATTGAGCAGGTAACTAAGGATAAGATCAATGAAGGAAAATTGAACATATTTTTATTAATTAAAAGAGATTCTGAGTTTGATGATATCTGCAGAGATGAACAGATATACTCTTTTTCTTGTTTCTATGGCATTTCTCCAATGCTGTTCTTTGCTTCTTTGTGCAAAGCCCTTTTCTGCTTATGTTTTGAGAGCAATAAATATAAATTTTGATAGGATCATTGCAATGTGCTTAAATTGGCAGCTATTTCTCTTACATTCTTCACTGCATGAAAGTCCCTTAGCTGAATAAATTACTGGATAAAAACTTATGAATTGTTTTGTAAATATACATATAGTAAATTAATGTTGATTTTACTACTGTGCAGGAATGATGAAAAAAGGTGGTTACAGTTGAGACTTGGAAACAATGACCATTGATGCACTAGGTGCAGTAGTGCAATTCATCGTTAAAAAGACACATAGATATTTAACTTTTTTTGTAATTTTAGTACTAGTTTTTCATGTATAATTTCTCGATGATTTACATTTAGATTTAGTTGTAATTGTGATTGTAGATGTTTCGAGATATTAGAATTATATAATTAGTATAAAATTATAGTTTCAGTTATTTTTAAATGTACACTAATTTCAATAATAGAATTAAAAAACATAAATTACAATTGTGAAAGAGCACCAACTATCTTTTTTTTTTTTAATAGAGCAATATCTACGACAACAGTTGTAAGTCGTTATCTTTCTTTTTAATAACTACGGTTTACACCGTTGTCAAATAACGTCACCAACTGTGGTCATACGTACCGTAGTCTTAGATGTTAAATAAATGACAACAATTATCCGTCGTAGTCTTTATTGTTAACTACTACGGCGGCATCTACTACTACGACTGCAGTATTCCTTTATCTACGGTTAACAACCATAGTCTTTTAATTTTTTTGTAGTAAGAAGTCATGATCATCTTTTTTATTGGGAAAGGTTAGAGTAAATATTAGATGAGTTTGGTGACCCAGAAAAACGAGATTGCTATGTTGGGAGGGGTATAGAACATTACACTTTCGCCCCCTATATTGTAATTTTCATAAAGAAATAACTAAGGTAATAAAAAAAGTCTAATAAGGATTGTTTTCATTAGAAAGATGGTTAGCGAGAAATTCCTAACAAGATTAGGCATATTGTTTGGGTAGTAGTGTAGTATCCAAGGGGTGAAGAAAACTATTCTTAGAGTATTTTGTAACGTCCCGTAAATTATTTAATTATTATTATATTTAAATATTTATTTTTTTTCAATGAAAATTGTTTATTGTCGTAAACTACGTCAATTATTTTAAGTTATGGCTAAAAGTATATTTCATGTTATTAGACTTTTAAATATTTAATTAGGATATTAGTCCAATGCATTATTCAAGCCCAAACCCATTAATTTTACTTAGGGAATAAGAAAACATATTCCTAGTCTAATTAGGAGTCCTAAAAACCTAGGATTATAAGCTATAAATATGAGATTCATGTCATAACTCAAAATTACAGCCCAAATACTCTGATTTTATCTCAAAAAATCGTCCATATTATTTTAGAAATTTTTATTGTGCCGGTTTCATCTTTCAATCCTTTTCTTGCTGATAGACAAGTATTCTTTTTTAAAAATTTGTTTACCTATTTAGATATTTCGAAAAATCACCAACTTTTAGTATGCTATATATGAATATGTCTATGGTGATCTGTAAAAATATCAAATCCATCAAATGTATATTTTATTTTATGTGATTATATTTTATTTTATGTGATTTTTATATTACTCATCTGCATGATTTGTAATATTCTGCTTTCTAATTTTTAAAATTCGAGAAACATATTTATACTAGTTCAAAATTATGTTTTTAGTTATGTATTATATATACATGTCTTCTATCATTCTATAAAATTTCAAAGTGATCGATCTAATAGTTTTCGATTTATTAAGAATTTTCTATTGCTGCGCAGAATTTATAGTTTCACAATATTCGGTTTTAAAAATTCAAAACCCATAGTTAAGCTTTTTTAAAAATTATGTAATTTTAGTATGATACTTCCTCATGAATCTATTTATTACAGTTAAAATTTCGGATTTTCATTCCTTATATTTATTTAAAATAAAAATTATGTATTCACTACTGCGCAATGAATCAATACCTAAAAAATTTATATTTCTTTCGAATTGTTCTAATGTCTCTACCAAACCCTAATTTCCGAATCGGCATATCCCATATATTAATGGAAGATCAAGATAGATTCATGCATGCCTAAGTAGGAAGGAGATGAGACTAGCGAATGCTACGAACAATAGGACAATTTGCATCTACATATCGATCTGCATCACAATTTAGGTGGGGGTTTACTTTATATTCAATTATGTGCTTAATTAATTATATTATTATAACTGTTATATTTCAAGTTACAAGTGTATATTTCATTTATTGGATATACAAATTCAAGCTCCATGACTAGATGAATTACAAGTTACAAGCACTGAAACACTATTCATCCTTGTTAATTCCATTACCTTTAAGGGATAAAAAGAAAGACTATTTCTCTCTCTCAAGGTGACAAGAACTCAAAGGTATTAATCTAAATTAATGGCAGTGTTCTAACCATTTAACCTAGCTCACTTTATCATTTTTGAATTGACATTCTGCATATATATTGTTAACAATAGATGCAAACATCAATAAACAATTTTGAGATGGAACTCCGACACACTATTTCATGACCTAGTATTACCACAAGTGAACGGTGCTAGTACAGCTAGTAGTGAGTAAGGTTGATTCCACATAAACTGTTCCATGTGTTCAGTTTAATACCCTAGTTGTAGTAGACCAACCCTATCTACTCTTGAGTAAGAGTGATTGATTATTAACTAAAGCGTAAAGCAATAAAGTAAAATAGACACTCAAATAAACAGACAAAAAATCACAAATGAATAAATCAAATAAATGAACGTATCTTAGGGTTCGATTTCAGTTGCAATCTCTTATGTACTATTATCTTATTATTCTAGACATTTAAACCGATTTCAAATGTTTATTAGGCGGCACTACTCTAGTTAGCCCTCCTCGTGGACAACGGTAACGTGTTTATCACGTATGAATAATTAGCCTCTCGGGCTAACTATCGGATACGCAACTCCAAAGAGATCCTAAAACCAATACCTATACAAATATATCACTCCTCTCGGACGACTATTGATATTTATGCTATACGTGGTATACTAATTAATAATCCTCCCCTCTCGAGCATCGAATTATTAAGCAATTAGCATATAATCAATTGGCCAGATCAATTAATTCATAAAATTAGAATAAGCGTGAAAGATAAACATAAAGAACTGTATCTAGAATAAATAAAATAAATCAAAACACAATTAATTGCAACCTACTTTGTATCCCTAGAACACATACGTGTTTAGCTAATAATGGTTATAATTAAAACAAAAATAAAATCATAAACATTCTTAAGTAATAAAAATAAGCGAAACAACAGAACCCGGAGTCTTCGATCGTGATTGTCTTTGTCTCGCGCTTCTTGCTCTTTGATTTAAGCCTCCAAAGTGCTTCGTCTGATATAAAGAGCAGGTAGGGCCAGATAGCTCTGCTCGGGTCACGAGAAAGGGGTACACAGGCAACCTTTGAAAGAGAGCCAAATGTTGCCAATCAAGGAGATCCATGAAAGAAAGAGGCAACCTTCAACATTTTACTTACAGAAAGCTCATCCCCGCCAACTCTTTCTCAAGCCCGGATGCTATTGGAGCACCATTTCGAACTCCATTTGGCTCTTACCACGCTACTGGATTCCTCTTAAAGGAACAAGTAGAGGATTAGTGTGTTCACCAGTTCTGGTGCTTCTCTTATTATTAGAGAAAGGAGAAAGGGGTGCTAGTTAACAGTTTCCTTTGTACAGGACGGGCCATCGAAAGCGAAACATCAAACTTTGCTTTGACCGAAGTCTAGCTAATAGTTGTGAATAGGTGTCATAGGGCTAATAAAACTGATGATTATTTTTTGACTTGGGAACCTCTATTTATAAGTTGGGAAGGGTTGGGGTTGAAACGGGCCGAAAATAGGCCAAAACGAGTGGAAAAAGCGTGAACCGATAGTGCCCACTCGCCAGAGTGATTTTAGTGTAACGGTTGGGTATGACACAAAATCTGGTCACTCGAGTGAGTTCAGTATACTCGATCGAGTGACACCTTCAACCTTTTTTCTCCAACTTCAAGATAATATTTAGAGGTCTTTTGATCATAATTTGGCTTTGGCTATTTCTGACAAAGTTGTAGCCCTTTAAGTTAGCTCTCCAAAGCCACAAATTGTACCTCATTTGAACATGTAGAAGTCAAGAGATGAGCAAAATACTAACTGTGTGCCAGGCTGGAATTCTGCACTAGTGTCTTTTTCTGTCGTTTCACCTCGTCTCTTGCTCGTTTCTCCTCCTCCTAATGGGATTTGAAGCCTAAAACAGTGCATTTTAATCACAAACATGAGCAAACACATGACAACTTAATAATCAAATATAACACAAAACCACCGAATTAATATGCAAACACTACCAAAATACTCGTATAAATCGCCTTAAATGCATGCATACTCTACGTGTATCAAAATCTCCCAAACTTAAATTGTTGTTCGTCCCCCTACAATAAAAGTATGTAAAGAAAGAACTCACCCATTTTGGGCCCATTTAGGCCTCGAGATATGGGCCGAAGTATGAAAATGGATGCGAACGATCTTCTAAATTTCTTCGAATTTTCTAACCTTCAAAATATGACTCAAAAACACCCAAAAGCGAATCAAATCATACTAAAAAGAAAAATCAACCTGATAATACAATAAAGCACAAAATCGTACATGAACATATCAATTACACGTAATTCCCTAAAAATATGAACGTGAAAATTGCAAGAAAAACGATAATTTTTATGTTCATCACTAGTCAAATGGGATTAACTAGAATTGCATGTGCACTAGTAATTATCGCAAGACAGGAAATTATAAACACGCTTTTGATTTACAATTGTATCTGTTTTCTTCCATCATTTAAATATGGCCTAATAGCCAAACAGATTCAAAACCATTACAAGTTTTTTTCATTTGAATTAATTTTTTTAGTTTTGTCAAATAATGTACAACCTTTCAAAATATTTGTTACTTTAGCCAATTATTAAAATCCAATCAAATATGTTTGATGTGGCTCCCACATGAATCACACTATCACTTTAACGTAACTGGAGCTATTAGAACTTAATTAACTTTACCCTTTCTCTTTAACTTTACCGACAAACGAACTTGGATACTTTTAACGTACCAAAAAACAAACTACGACCTATTAAGCAAATAAATAAATTGTTTAAATAAATAAAATAAAATAACAAAAAAAATCAACATTGTCATTCAACTTAGTTGGAGTTCTTGGGAATACATTAAAATATTTTAAAGACAAAAGGTATAATTTAGTTAAAATAAATAACCAAGTTAATTAAAGGAGAGATGACTGGTAATTTGGGATGAGATGTAATCCATGTAGCAAACACATCATATGATTTTTATTAGATTATAGAAGTTGGCTAAAATAACAACTATTTTAAAAGGTTGTGCATTTTTTGACAAATTAAAAGGATTGACTAACATGACAAAAACTTGAAAAGGTTTGGATTTTTTTGCATGTTAGGCCATTAAATAATTGCACATTATGAAGTCTAAGTTGAAATCTACTTCTATTTTAAAAGTGTGAGTGATTTCTTGTAAAATTTGTTTTGCCCATAATATCCTTAAAATAAACCTTTTACAAGGACATTGTTGTAAAATAGCCTTCATTACCAAAAAGCCAATTGTTTCTTTTTTCTTTTAAGACCAATACTAAATTTATGTAGCACTTAATTATCTGCCTTTTATTTCTTTTTCATTTTTCCCTTATTTATTTATGTTTTTTTCCTATTTTTTTCTATTTCTTATTTTTCTTTTATTACTTTCTTTCGGACATATTTTTTATATTTGTTATGTTCTCTTTGTTAGAATGATAAAATAAGACAAAAACTAATATGTGGCGGTCACACGGATCTCATTCTGTGTGACGGAGCTCTAATTTCCCAGATCCGTTACCCACATATATTATCCTATTAACATGTAAATTAAATCAGAAAAAAGAACGGGAAATGGGATATCATATTAGAAAGAGAGAGAACGTGGAGACCCTGAATCCTTCCTCCATCTCTCTGCGATTTCTTCTTTGATCGAAGCCTTCATCACTCATTTCAATTGGATATATGCCCTAACTAGTTCGTTATTATCATTTTTTTGTATTCCGATACTCTGTGATTCGAACCCTTCCTCTGTCTCCCTCTTCCAACGGTGATCATACCACCACTGATTCCGATTTATACCAGCTTCTACAATTGTTTTTTTTAGGGACAAGTACAAATTCACGGTAAAATCGAATCTCATGCTCATGTTTTCTAAGCATTCATCGAAATACCACCCATGAGCTGTGCATCTCTTAGTATCGGAAGATAACAGAAATCCTAGTTTTCTGATTGAAAGATACTAGTTTTTACTATTCTTGCACTTTTGAGTGGCTGGGGGTTGATCGTGGATTGTCATTTGAATTTGGTGTCATTGTCTTAAATACATTATTTACACAGTTATTTTGGTGGCTATTAACTTGCTCATTGGTGCTAAACTAACTTTAAGCTTTTCTCTGTTTAGTTACGCTGAAATATGAAACAATACACATCTGTATAAGAATCGAGGTTGAAATTATTGTTTGTGGATTGAACTCATGGAAGCTTATTTTTCGAATTTCATCATGTTTGTATTTATCATGTCCTTGAAGTAATTTTGTAGACTGTAGCTTATTTTAATAACTTTTGTATATTTTTTATTGATGAATTGTTTTGTTCATTTCAATAAGTAGAATTTTTACTAGAATAGTTGGATTTGAAGTGATGAATTTTTTTTTTCTTTTAGAGAAAAGAATAGTGATGATGGTTAATGTAGGTGGAACGTGAAGTAGTAATGCAGCTCAATTTTGAGGCGACTCACCATGAGTTGAAACTTGTTTTCGTAGTTCTCTTATTGTATAGGGAGCAAGTGAAAAGTGTTGTATATAAATGCAATGAATTTGAGTCATTGTATGTTACTTAGACAGGTTGTATCGTTTTAAATAGATTTTTGGGTGGAAGTAATCTATGGCTTTTGACGAATGTATTGTAAAAGTATCAAACTTTTCTCTAAGAAAATATCAATAATTCTTGTAAAAGTATTACAAATTTTCGCATGTTCAACTTTATATTTATTTTTTAAATTCAAAATTTGAAAAGGTATCAACTTTTTCTAAAAAAGTATCAATAATTCATGTAAAAGTATTACCGTTTCTCGTTTGTTAATTTTTATATTTATATTTATATTTTACTTTTCAAAATTTGAAAAGGTATCAACTTTTTCTAAGAAAGTGTCAATAATTCTGGTAAAAGTATTACAAGTTTTCACTAGGTTAAACTCTATATTTATATTTTAATTTCTAAATTTGAAACAAGAGAGTATGAACAATTCTTGTAAAACTATTACAAGTTTTCATTATGTTAAACTTAATATAAATATATATTTAAATTTCAAATTTTGAAAAGGTATCTACTTTTTCCAAGAAAGTATCAATAATTCTTGTAAGAGTATTACAGTTTTTCAATATGTTAATTTTTGTTTCAAAATTTGAAAAGGTATCAAACTTTTTTAAAGAAAGTATCAGTAATTCTTGTAAAAAGTATTCAAAGTTTCAGTATCTTAAACTTCATATTTATTTTTTTATTTCAAAATTTGAAAAGGTATCAACTTTTTTAAAGAAAGTATCAATAATTTTTATAAAAGTATTACAAGTTTTCAGTAGGTTAAATTTTATATTTATATTTTAGTTTCAAAATTTAAAAATGAATTGATTTTTTTCAAAATTCCGGATTAATTGGCACGGAAGTGCTAGATATACGGGGGCACGCCATTTCACTGGAACTGGATAAATGACATTGAGGTTGTAGGTTGCTTTTTGCAAGTCGCTGAACTATTTGTGTGCGCACCGACCATTTATTCACCCAACAACATGGGTTAATTAAAACCCAAATGGTATTACAAATTGTGCTGCGGTACTAATGGAAAATGGATCTCCGTCACAAAAAAAAAAAATTGTGTGCCTACCACACACAAGACTTACTCATAAAATAAGGTTAAATAAGTGCCGACAAGTAAAAGTTAAAATAATAGTAACATCATATTTTTTTGGTGAGTTATACTTTGTTGATAAAACAACTTAAGACCATAGAGACATGCATATTCATTAACACTTCGTGGCTCCTATCTCAAAGATAACGAGAGCGAAAAAGAAAATATATGCCTTACTAAAATTTTAATTCGTAGGTTGTTTTTAAAGGTTTTATGTTAGCTTTCGACATCATATAAATATTCTCATAAATGTTGATTTGATAATCTTATCATATGTATTCAATTACTAATTTTCCTAAAAAACTATATCTAATAATATTATCAATTTGTCAAACTGCTTCTATAAAATATATTAATCATGTTTGATGTACCTATTTTTTTGACGTACAAGATTCTCAATCCAAAAAGGGAAGATCTGGCCCAACCAAAAAAGATTGATTGATAGAAGTTTATATATAAAAAAACCACGCCAAGCAATGGACAACAAACAAGGAATCCATAAAGTCGCACCTTCATATCCGAAAAATCCATAGGAAATCGGAGAAGACCAAAAAGACCCATCCAAAAATAGAGATCAGATGTTGCACAAGGTATGGAAAGCTGCACAAAGGCGTGGAAAAATCTCACAAAGGCAAAACTGAGGAAGACGAAACAAAACAAAATCAAAATACAATAACATATTAGAAGTATTTCCCCATCCTCCTATAACTGAAGATGATGAAAGAAGAAGGAAGAGATCTAAACTTTCAGGAGACAGAGAAGGTGGAGGAAGAATGAGGCTAGGGTTTTTTTTACTGATAAAAAATGAAGGGAGCATGTACAATGTACCTATTACGTACATAAACATCCTACTTAATATAAAAAATTACATATGTCTGTAAATAGAAATCTTAAATTTTTCCCGCCTAAATAATCATCTAAAATAGATTGATTTAAATTAAAGTAAAATATGTATTTAAGTTGTTTTGACTTATATATTGATAGTTATAAATAACTCCTTGAATTCTGCCATAGATATAAATTAACACCAATCACAATAATCAAGAGATATAATGAATATGTTTCTTATATAAGTGAGCACTCTATTAGTGAAAACTTAACAATTATTTATATTGATAAAAATTGTGATCGAAAAATGTAAACATTTGTTGGTTAATTTTTTGCGTTGGATTCGAGATATTGATATATTATATCTTTGTTAGATTAATATTTTTTTAATATCATAAATTTAATTAATATATATGAAAAATTATTAATCTTCCATTGACATGTCAAATTTTAATCTTAATATATAATTAATTGGAGCTACCAATATATAACGAAATGACACATTTTATTTTTTATTATATATGTTGTCATATATTGGAACTTTTTTTTTTTTTTGGAAAATTTGCTACAAAAATAATGACGCGTGTGCAACACTTCCCTCATATAGCAGAAGGATTCTTCGCAGGCTTTACATAGATGATAAAATGCCGCATCTATTAATTATTATATGTTACTAGCATTTTTTTTTTCCAATTTCTTAATAAATTATTATTTTTATTCATAATTTGTTTATAGTTTCTCATATTAATCATTTTTACATGATTTTTAATTTCACACTCAGTTGAATATAATTAAAAGATAAATCATATTAGAATAATGTATTTTATATTGGTTATTACTTGAGTTAGACTTTAGTATTTATTGTAGGCAGATTTACATTTTATATTGTGACTAACTGCAAATAAAATTAATAATCAAATAAATATACTTTATATTTTTATTTACATTTCTTTAAAATTTATATCAGATATTTTTTGTTAGGCTAATTGTGATATATTTTTATATAAAAAAAATGTGAGATTAATCAAGAAAAATAAAAATTTTGGACAAAATAAAATAGATTGGTGGTTGTAACACATCGCGCCATATATATGTGACTAGAATTTTTTTTTTCCATTTTCTTAATAAATTATTATTTTTATTCATAATTTGTTTATAGTTTCTCATATTAATCATTTTTTCATGATTTTTAATTTCACACTCAGTTGAATATAATTAAAAGATAAATCATATTAGAATAATGTATTTTATATTGGTTATTACTTGAGTTAGACTTTAGTATTTATTGTAGGCAGATTTACATTTTATATTGTGACTAACTGCAAATAAAATTAATAATCAAATAAATATACTTTATATTTTTATTTACGTTTCTTTAAAATTTATATCAGATATTTTTTGTTAGGCTAATTGTGATATATTTTTATATAAAAAAAAATGTAAGATTAATCAAGAAAAAAAATTTTTTTGGACAAAATAAAATAGATTGGAGGTTGTAACACATCGCGCCATATATGACGAAGTAGGTCTCAACAGTTGTTCTAAAGACGATTGATATTGATAGTGTAAATTGGCTTATTTAGGAATTTTTTTTTGAATTTCTATAAAACATAATATATTTTTTCTTAGTACATTTCAAATTCTAAGATTAATCTTTTTTTCACGATCTTTGATCAATCACCATCTTGCATATATTAAAATAAATATTATATTAAAAAAATTTACATTTATATATGTGATTTTTTGTATGTTAGACTTAAGTATTTATAGTGATTGAAAAATTGTATTATATTTGGGAAATAAAATTACTAAGACATTGATAATCAAATATATCAAGTGGTGCTTAATTTTGAAAAAAACAACTTTTATTAGCTTAACCGTTACATGTTTTGATGTTTAAAATATCATTACAAAAAGTGATATTATTAAATATATATATATATATATATATATATATATATTCTAGAGGAAATAAGGTTATTAGTGTGCTTTACTTTCTGGTATCTAAATATGTTAAAAATAAATTAGAAAAAATATTAAAATCCAGTTTATATTAATATCGAATGAAAATGATAGTGAAATTTGTCAAGTGATTTGTTAATCAATTTTTTTCTTTTTACTTTTTTCTTTTTTCTTTTTTCTTTGTCTTTTTTTAGTTTTCCAGCCAATAACTATTTCAAGGTAACAACATCATTTAATCCTTCGATTATCCACGGATATTTGTTAATGTTCCTCACTTACCCAAAAAATTCATAAGGTCCTGCAGTTCTAAAAAATATTTGTAAACCATGTATATCGGTGGGTTTCAAAGTGACAGTTTCGTGTAGTTCAGACACTGAAGTATTATTGAAAAATATCTTTTGTATCACATGTTAGGCACGTGATATACTTTTGGCCCAAAAAGTCACTGACGGATTGCGAATGTCAGATTCATATTGTTCAGGCACTGAAGTGATAGTAAAAAAAGTTTAGGAGCCAAATTGATAATTCTGCCATAGTTTAGATTGAAATTTTTTATCCCTTAATTTTAATGGTATTTGAATACTATGATACTATTTATTTTGTTAATATAATGGAACAATCTCATAATTATAATTCTTAATAAGTATTGTTCTTTATTAGCATGTCTTATACTAGATTCTTATTAAATCGGCATTCTATATTGCTTTCGAATTATGTTATTTCTTTAAAAAACAATTTTTTAAGTCCAAAGGCCATATAATTTTCTATTTATCTTTATGTATTATTGTCGATTATTTCAAATATATACTTTAAAAATATAATTAAAATTTATTTTACTAGAAAAATTCATTATTTTAATAATTATCCTTATTTTCACAAATTTCTACAATATATTACTATGAAATTAAAAACTACAAAATTATATATAAAGAAATGTTGGGTATTAATCTATTAAATATGCGCATAAATAAACACAATTTTACATTTTGCGGGAATTATGTGGATACTATTCTCAAAATATTCGTAAATGTTGGGTATTAATCTATTAAATATGCGCATAAATAAATGAGAAATTAGAAAATTGGAGAAATTTAATTTGGCACTGTAATTTTATCAACACAAAATAATTATATACTCATAATATATATATATATATATATATATATATATATATATATTAACTTTGTTTAAGTTTATTGCATTGAGTATTTTCTTGAGTTTAAAAATGTTAAATTGTTTATTTCATATGGCTCTCTAATATTGTGTTTATTTTAAAATATTACTCCCTCCGTCCCGGCCTAATTGTCAAAGTTGTCATATTTGTTTGTCCGAAGCTAATTGTCCAACCCCGTAAATGACAAATTCTCTCACAATCTCCACCCTCAAAATATCTACTTTTAATCTCCACCTTTGAAAAAGTCAAAGATTCCACAAAATTTATTTTTTCTAAATCTCCGTGCCCGGCTAAGGTTGGCCAATTAGGCCAGGACGGAGGGAGTACATGATATACTATGTTTTTTTAATAGTAAATAATGATATATTATTTCGTAGTGTTTGAAAAAAATAATTAATATTGATATTATTTAGGATATAATTGCTGTTTTTTGGTGATTTATTTTTATTTAACGGAGATTTTATTTTACATAATATTATTTTTTATTTTTAAAAGTATACTTATTTTTTTCTTATAATATATTGTTTATATTATTAAATCTTATTATTAGTATTTAAATTGTTTATATTGTTTGCATTTATTTCTTAAATATTATTATGTTCATTTTCTTATAATATATTGTTTAGTTAAATAATTTTTATTATTATTATTATTATTATTATTATTATTATTATTATTATTATTATTATTATTATTATTATTATTATTATTATTATTATTATTATTATTATTATTACTACTACTACTATTATTACTATTATTATTATTATTATTATTATTATTATTGTTAGTATTATTATATTTTTAACAATAAAAATATATATAAATTTAATTTATAATTTTTATTATACACCTATTATTATATTTACAACTCATGCATTGTACGAGTATATTACTAATTTTTTTAACAAATAGTTTGTTAAGTTCCGAAAAAAACTAATAGATAAGTATCTACAACGATGTTAAAGGTAATTTTGATTGTTTAAGAAAAATGAGATAACCAACGTTTTTAACTTAGTTCATATGATTTTAAATAATAAACTTGAAATTAATTACATTAAATTATATCATGAATGTCGAAGAAGTCATAAATTCAAACATTCATATATTGCACATATTTATATTATTACTTAAAATTTAATTCTTTGTTGGAGTAATGTGTATTATATTATAGTTGCACTCTAAAAAAATCAATAGTTGTTCAATATGAAAGGACTAAAAAAAAAAATGTTTAATACGATTATGATTTCTTTATAATAATAACTAAATATCAACAATTGAGAAAAAAAATGTTGAAAATATATAACATAACTTTTTAAAAATATTCTACATTAAGCTTTCTTTTGGTTATATTTTCTTTATTGGAAGCAAAAGACGCAAGAACAATAAGAGCCAACACAAAAGAACTACTTACTCCGTCCCGTAATGAGAGTCCAATTTGAAAATGTACAATTTTTTAATTGATGAATGTACAATAACTGACCACTACAAAAGAAATGGTCATTTGAGACTACAAAAAGTGGTCTCAGATAATGAGTATTTGTAACAACTTATGAGTATTTGTCACAACTTAGTTGTCGTCTCAATAACGCCGTTAAATATTTGTGAACAAAAAAGCGGTCCTAGATGCGTCTCAAATATTATTTGCAACAACTTGTTGTCTCTATAAGTAGTCTTAAATTGTCTCAAATAATTTATAGAGAGATTTGTGACAAAGAGTGGTCACAAATAACTTATTATTAATTATCATAATTGTGATCTCAAAAAATATTGTACAAAATACATCTTGTTGAAGGAATAACACAATTAGTGTGCCTTCATCAAAAGTAACTGATGAGGGGCAATTTAGGCGTTTCATTATATCTTGTATACATAAAACCCTACATGTATGCCTATATAAGAGACATCTATTGTGAAACAATATACGCCGCTTTTCTGTCTATTTCTGCTTTCCTCTCTTTCTCTTTATTCTTTCCAGTTTATTTTTACACGTTATCAGCACGACCTTGCTCTACGGTGAAGAACGAAAAGGAGTCTGGTGAAAGTAAATCCTTCAACGTTGTTAAGAAATATCACAATTGCAAGGTAATTCGAAACCCTAATTTTTTTTAGACTCCTTAATCTGTAAATATGTTAGAATAATTGCGACGAATTTATAAATTGATTCAAAAGTTGTTTAATTGCGTTGATTTTATCAATTGCATCTCATATCCGGAACATATTAGTTGATTTTGAACAGTAGCTTCATAAATTTAATTATCAACTATAATATGCAATCATTACAATGTGGTGCCATGGCTGTATCATATGCAATCATTACAGTAGGATGTAGATTCCATATATGTTTGATTAATTATCTTTACTGTATGCACTATTTGATTCAAAGTTATGTAATTATTAGTGCTACTGCTTTACTTAAATGAAATGTTACTTTCACCATCAATCTTGTTTTGATTTCGAAGAACACATGATTTATGTTATGCTTATAAGTTATTCATAAGTTAAACACTAATTTAGATGAGTTATGTCCTGTCCCGTCATTTATTTATCAAAATAATATGATTGCTTGATTTCATATTCTTTTCTTTCTATTACGCTGCATATGATGTGTGCAAATCTGATCTATACTTTCCGTATATGATTATTCTCTTTTAGTTATTGGTGATAGATATCATATATATAGTAAGATATGTTTTGGGTACTGTGAATCTCAAAACATATTAGTTTGTTATTTGGATTAGTATGTTGACCGAACCTTTTTCTTTTTTTAAAAAAAATTATTTGCAAGCATATTTTGTACTTGTATTTAGTAATCTTTGAATTATTATATGACATATGACACATTATTTATATATTTGTTGTTGAGTACTTCCATGATAAAGAAAATTCATGGATAATACATATTAACGTAAATAAATGTGATAAAGTATTTTCACAAAGCATCGAAAAACATATATGTGACCAATTGTCTCAAAATCTAAGTCAACTCACTTTCTTGAAAAAAATCATATAATGCTACGCTTGCATAATTAATATATATCCCCTCTTGTTTTATAGCAGATGGCTGAAACAACTCGACCTGAATTTGAAATTTTGGACTCAGAAGGAATTGAGTACCATCGTTGGGTTTCCGATATGGAAACTACTTTCTTAGGGAAGGATTATCTATCCACAATCAAACCATCCACTGACCCAAATGACAAAGAACCGTCTGACAAGGTCAAAGCAAACGCCCTAATGTTCCTTAGGCGAAATATCGATCCTAGTTTACGCTGGGAGTACCTTCAATTGAAAACCCCCCAAAGAACTGTGGGATGCCCTAAAGGAACGTTTTGGAAACATACATGACACTCTGCTTCCAAAACTAACAGTCCAGTGGAATGAAATCCACTTACTTGACTACAAAAGGGTCAATGATTTCAACAAGGATATGTTACGCCTTAAAGCACGTCTTACATTTTGTGGAAAGAAAATCACAGAAGATGACATGATACAAAAAACTCTTTCCACATTTCCTACCTCAACACTTATACTGGCAAACTAGTATAGACTTGAATATGATAACAAAAGAATCACAACATTTAATAAGTTGATGAACATGCTGCAAGTAGCTGAGAGGCATGACCAAGTTCTTTTGAACAACAATGCCAGGCCTGCTGAGACAAAGAAAATTCCCGAGGCAAACTTTAATCAAGAAAACGGTGGATAGAACCCCAAAGAAAAGGGGGCAGGACGTGCTCATCATTACCATCGTGGGAATAATGCACCACGGGGTAGAGGCCGGGGTAGGGGCCGTGGTGGCCCTCCCACTGGAGGGCGACAAGTAGGTATTGGCTCTCCTAGTGGCCACGGTGGTCGTGGAGCCAAGGTGCAAAAGGCACCTAAAAACCCTTCGAACAAAAAGGAACGAGTTGGCAATGAACCTTGCTATAGGTGTGGAGACACCGACCACTGGTATAGCAACTGTCATGCAAGCAACTATGTAGCAGCCAACTATAAGAGGTATAGGGAATCTAAAGAACAAGAGACCCACTACATGGAAGGCGATGATCAACCTACAGATGTTAACCTCACGATTGCAGATTTCAATGGCAACAAGGACTTTGCTCAGTCAATGGATACTCCCGATTTCGACTGATCTGCTTTATTAATTCCGTTTTTTTCTTAAGAATGATGTTAAGGCACTATGCCTCATTTTATTTGGATAATTGTTTTTAGTCTTCAAGTTACTTAGACTGATTGTTTTTTAGTTAGATTTTTGGAATGAGACTTACTTTTCTTGACGTTGGTTTATCAATAAATTTGAATTTTATCCTAACGTATTGAATTTATTTGAATTTATTGTACATCAATATACATGGTTCGAAAATAGCACTATCCCGATGTAAAGTAATACATATGAGAAATAAAAGGATTGAATGAAAAGTAAATCATTCTATTAAAATTGAAATACCCAAAAGAAAATGAGATTATGTTTCCAACGAAATTAATAACACAAATTACATTTACTTGTAGGAATGTCTCGCGGAGAAATATAGTGCTTAGCTGATAGTGGGACCACCCACACAATTTTAAGGAATAGACAATTATTCATTGAACTTATTCCTTACAATTCATTTGTTACTACAATGATTGGGTCATCCCAATTAATAAAAGGGCGAGGCACTGCCAAATTCTTGATGCCTAATGGCACACTTATTAACATCAAAGAAGCTCTGTATGCACCAAGAGCTAATCGAACCTTGTTAAGTTTTAAAGATATTCGTGCCAACGACTATCATTTGAAAACTCACAGTGAGAATGGAATTGAGTTTATATATATTACCTCTAATGAATGTGGAAGAAAACGCATCTTAGAGAAACTAATGAGTCCATCTAGTGGGTTGTACATCACTACTATTCGAATTCTCGAATCATATGTTGTCACCAATGATGAACTATGTGACACTAGTTTATACAGGCTTTGGCATGACCGTCTTGGACATCCCGATCGTGATATGATGATCCCTATTTTGAAAAACTCACATGGACATCCTTTTTTTCGAGTGAAACATAGAAAGGGACGCAAATTCGATACAATGGACGATATCGGTCATGTTGTTGCCCCATCGCAACCTGTGTTTTCTAAAGAACCAGATGCACTATCTACATCCCACCCTACCTCATTACAAATCTCAAAGGCACATCACTCATTTTGCAAAGCCTGTTCTTTAGCAAAAGTAACACCGAGACCGTCTTATGCTAAAGATATCAAACAAAATATTCCATTCTTACACAGGATACAAGGAGATATTTATGGGCCTATTCATCCAAAATGCGGACCATTTAAGTATTTTATGGTTCTGGTTGATGCTTCGACACGATGGTCACATGTCGCTTTATTGTCCATAAGAAATTCTGCATTTGCAAAACTCTTAGCACAAATGATTCGTTTAAGGGCTCACCACCCTGATAACCCTATCAAGTCCATAAGACTTGATAATGATGGAGAGTTCACATCAAAAGCATTTGATGATTATTGCATGTCTATTAGGATCGATGTAGAGCATCCTGTACCCCATGTGCATACACAAAACGGTCTCGCAGAAGCCACCATCAAAAGACTACAAATGGTGGCTAGGGCTTTGGTTATGCGCACCAACATGCCTATCTCTGCATGGTGTTATGCAATATTGCATGCAGCTTTACTTATTCGTCTCAGACCCACTGTTGACCAACCATTTTCTGCGTACCAGTTGGTAACTGGATATGAGCCTGACATTTCACACTTACGCATATTTGTTTGTGCAATATATGTGCCTATTGCGCCCCCACAGCACACAAAAATGGGTCCCCAGAGACGATTAGGTATATATGTTGGATATGAATCTCCAACAATTATCCGCTATTTAGAACCTTTGACAGGCGACCTCTTTACCGCTAGATTTGCGGATTGTTACTTTAATGAGACAGTCTTCCCGTCGTTAGGGGGAGATGAGAAAAAGAAATTTCTAAGGGCACGACAGGAATTATCGTGGTTTGTCCCCACTCTGTCTCATTTTGATCCCTGAACTTCACAGTGTGAAAGTGAAGTAAAAAGAATAATTGATCTTCAGAACGTAGCAGATTCAATGCCTGATGAATTTCTGATATTGCAAAAGTGACTAGGTCTCATATACCAGCTGCAAATGTGCCTGCAAGGTTAGAAGTCCCCAATAAGGGGCACAACACCGCAGATAAAGGTGTTGCAACCACACCTGATGGAGGTATGGTTGAGGTCGTGGCTCCCAAAAGGAAAAGGGGGAGGCCACTTGGTTCAATCGACACCCACCCAAGGAAGAAAAGGGTAGGTGTGGCACAACCCGATCCATTAATCATCAATGTTGAGAATCCATCTCATGAGATTATCTCTGATTATAGTTATGTCCTAGAATCATTACTGGAGGACGCTCCGATGTTTGATATGATTCCAGAGAATAAAGAAATCTCTATGGATTATGAAAGTGTATATGAGTTGATGGACAAACACTGCACACAGATTGATGATGTATTTGATTATACTGTTGCTAAAGAAATTATAGAGCATGATGATATCGAACCACGCTCTGTTGCAGAATCAACAAAGAGCAGATTGGCCTAAATGGAAAGAAGCAATCCAGGCAGAACTTGATTCTTTGACAAAGAGATAGGTATTCGGTCCGGTAGTGCTAGCCCCACCGAGTGTAAAGCCTGTAGGACATAAATGGGTCTTTGTCAGAAAGCGTAATGAGAAAAATGAGGTCCTAAGATATAAAGCTCGCCTTGTAGCACAAGGCTTCTCACAACGCCCTCGAATTGACTATAAGGAGATGTACTCTCCCGTAATGGACGTTATAACCTTTCGCTGCTTAATTAGCTTAGTAGTTTTCGAAGGACTGGAAATGCAGCTGATGGATGTGGTTACTGCATATCTCTATGGGGATCTTGATTCAGAGATATATATGAAAGTGCCTGATGGCCTTCCATAGCCCAAGTCAAGTGACTCTGAACCACGGAGTGCGTTTGCAATCAGATTGAAACGCTCACTTTATGGATTGAAACAATCCGGACGGATGTGGTATACCCGTCTAAGTGACTACTTGATTCAGAAAGGTTACAAGAACGATGAACAGTGCCCCTGCGTATTTATAAAGAAAACTAGTTCCGGATTTGCGATTGTAGCGGTTTATGTTGATGACATGAACATAATAGGTACTCTTAATGAAATAAGAGAAACCACGAACTATTTGAAATCCGAGTTTGAGATGAAGGATCTTGGGAAAACTCGGTTTTGTCTAGGCATTGAACTAGAGCATCGAGTTTGTGGAATACTTATCCACCAGCCTACATATGTCCAAAAGATGCTAAGGCGATTTAACATGGACAAAGTGCATCCTGTTAGCGCTCCCATGATCGGTCGAAGTTTGGATTTAAAGAAAGATCCATTTCGTCGAAATGAAGACGGCGAAGAGCTATTCGGAGCTGAAATTCCTTGTTTAAGTGCAATAGGCGCATTATGTACTTAGCTCAATGTACTCGACCAGACATTGCTTTCTCAGTGAACTTATTAGCTAGATTTAGTTCAGGACCAACGCAACGTCATTGGAATGGTGTCAAGAATATATTCCGATATCTAAAAGGAACCATTGACATGGGCTTGTTCTTTCCTTACAAACAGAAAAAAGGGAACACAGATGAAATTGTAATCCCTAAAGCAAATGTTGAAGCTACCCCTTTCACCAATACACCAAATAATGTATTAGTTGGTTTTGCTGATGCTGGTTATCTTTCCGATCCACATAAAGGGCGTTCCCAAACTAGTTACGTATTTACCAATGGAAATACGGCGATATCTTGGAGATCAACTAAACAAACCCTTGTAGCTACCTCATCAAATCATTCGGAGATCATTGCCTTACATGAAGCAGTTCGTGAGTCAATTTGGTTAAGGTCGATCATCACACATATTCAGAGAAGTAGTGGCTTAAGTTCTACCACTTAAGAGCCTACATGTATATATGAAGACAATGCTGCTTGCATCGAACAGATGAAACTAGAATACATCAAAGGCGACAATACAAAGCATATATCACCGAAGTTCTTCTACAACCAGCAACAACAAGCTTTGCTCAAGATTCAAGTAACTCAAGTCAGCTCTGAAGAAAATGCAGCTGATCTGTTTACAAAATCACTGCCCAAGACAATCTTTGAAAAACATGTGAAAAAGATTGGGATGCATAGACTTTCTGAGCTCACTTGATAGATGTACGTATCAGGTGAGAGGTGTAGACTTCAGGGGGAGTCTCAACATAGGTGCGTTGCACTCTTTTTCCCTTCGACCAAGGTTTATTTTTCCCACTGGGTTTTGTTACTTGGCAAGGTCTTTAACGAGGCAACATTCATGCACCATCCACCTTTTTGATTTGGCATAAGGGGGAGTGTTGAAGGAAAAACACAATTAGTGTGCCTTCATCAAAAGTAACTGATGAGGGGCAATTTAGGCGTTTCATTATATCTTGTATACATAAAACCCTACATGTATGCCTATATAAGAGACATCTATTGTGAAACAATATACGCCGCTTTTCTGTCTATTTCTGCTTTCCTCTCTTTCTCTTTATTCTTTCCAGTTTACTTTTACACATCTTTTATTGTAGTGTCATATATAACTTATTTTTGAAATGAAAATTTGGAACTTGGATTGATAAAACAAAACTCTAACTTTTAATACCAAATCCTCATTTTAGGAGAAAAGAGTTTTTAGATAAGACTCGGGATTGTGTAATAATATCATTCTTTCCAAATATAAATGGTAACTACAAATAATCGTATTATTTTAATGATGTAACAATTTAGCTGTAATTCTTCGGGACATGTTTTGTGTCAGTTACTATTTATTAAAGATAGCATGACACTTTATGGTCACCTTAGATTATAATATAACATTCAAATTTGGAGTCTTATTTCTGGGCCACAGTGGTACCGGAACCATTAAAGGATATAATAGGAAGTTCAATTTTATGGGTAGTCTCTTAAATAATTTTTAATTATATTTTCTGATTCCTCTAGCATAATCTATATTATTCTATTAGCCTAGTTTGCAGTAGGATTTAATTGTTGGGGAATTCTAGGTTGACTTAATTAATTACTACATCCCCTCTTTCCTCTAATTCTCAATTTGAAACTTAAGAAACCAACCATGGCCCATTTATTCTGTCATCCTTGTGAGATTAGGGTTTAGACCCACATTGATTCATCCCAAAAAATCGTTCGCTCCTTCAACCTTCTCCCCCTTTCTTCCATCCTCTTTATGAAATTAGGGTTTAGATTTAGGTTCATTCCATACAATTGCTCCCTCCTTAAACCTTCTCCCCCGTCGTAAGATATTGAGAGCAGATATGCACATCTCGTTCCTACTAGTGTAACACGAGCCATATGCTGTGAATTTTAGGCCTCGGATTTTCCCCTCCCGTGTCGTAGCCGGTAGCCCTAATTCCTATTTCATTTTACCCTATTAGGGCTCGAAGCCATGAGATTGAAGAAGGTGGGTTTTTAATTTTTTTCGATACTTGAAAAATTTAATTATGTTTCATTTTCTGTTTGGTTTACTAAATTGATGTGTAACACGTTCTCTTGTACTTTGCAAATTTGTTTTCTTGTTCCCTTCCGATTTTGCGCATACTCTTCGATGTCCTGGTTTTGATATGCTGAGTACAGGGCCATCCAAAAGCTAAGTTTTTAATTTCCCACGTAGTAGTTGACTCCGTTCTTTTGTACTTGATGTTTTATGGAATTTGTCGTCTCCATTTGTAAATTTTTTTCTCTTTTTATTTTCTGATGAGGTAGATGTAAATAGTTTACCACATTTTGTTCCTTGTTTTTGTAGATTGAATGACTCTGCAGTCCAAGATAGAACTAAGAAATAATTGGAATTCGAATTTAATTGTTTTTTGAGTTTTGTCTGTCGTCCGTTTCTCGATTCATTTTATAATAGGCTTTTAACTCTTTGTTACCCATCATGTGATTTATTTTTGTTATTTTTATTGTTAATAAAAAATTTCAGCTCCCGTCTGTTATTTGGAAGAGTTTTTTTAGGACATTATATAATACTTGTTGTGCTTCCATATTTTGTTGTGGCCTTTTCAATATCTTTCAGATTTTTTAGGTTGGTGATTGCTGTTTTTTTTAAATTTTATGTTGGTAGACCCTTTTAAGTTCCTTTGTAATTTGCCAAAGTTACTCATCAACACACTTTTTTTTATTGATGTTCAGTTTATTTTTTTTTTACATGTTGTTGTGAGTAATCAGTCATAAGCTGATATGTGTCATTATGAATTTGGACAAAATTGTGCTTCTAGACCCATATTTGGTCCAGAAGAAATAATTAGTCATAAGTTGTTATGGGTCAGCTTGAATTTGGAAAAAAGTTAGGCCTCTAGACTCATATTTGCTCTAGAAGAAATAATTATTCATAAGCTGATATGGGTCATTTTGAATTTGGACAAAATATGGGCCTATGGTTTCATATTTGGTCCTCGAAGGCCCAATTTATAGAGGCAATGAAGTATAAACTACACTCTTCTATACATTCATCTTTTTTTTTTTTTTTTAAATAGAAAAATTTCCCTTCATCGAACGTGAAAATGAACGATTTTTAATTGGATTAATCAGATAAAAAGTACAGTTCCTTAAATCTTAATTATTTATTGATTCAACTCATTTAACCACGTCACTTATTCGTTAAAATAGTTTATTACATTTTTTATTATCTAACCAATAAAATATGACACTAACCTCTGATATCAAACTCTTTTTTTGACATAAGTGAAATTTGAAATAATTTTTTTACGGAATGGATGAAGAACTTGTTTTAAGTTGAACCAAATGAGTTATTAGAATGTTGAAGCTATATCAGTTTTAAATTGTTGTTCACTATTTTATTGGCTATGTAAACTTTTGTACGTTGTTTCACTAGGAATTAACTTGTATCTTTGCATACTGATTTTTACAATGTGACATGGTTATAATCTGATTTTTAGAAAGTTAAGGAAGTATGTACTCAAGAATATATAGTCAACGAAAATTGTGATCCGATTAAAACCAGAACTTCCAAGCATGATAAAAGTATTTTCTACAAAACTCAATAGGCCTTTCAATGCTCCCTTACAAAATGATTGTTAAAAGACATCTTCAAAAAAAATAATTTCAGAAACTGAAAAATAAATCTTCACCTCTCTTTACGCCCTTCGAGGTTTTAGCTGATGCACACCCTTTTCCCTTTGTCCCATGCCCCTTTTTCATTGTAGTAGACCCTCCTCCTGTTGTGGAGACATTGACCAGTTTACCGCCTCGTCCATGATTTTACCTCTCATTGTGTTGCTCTCATGAAGAACCATCCACAACACATTCTTTACCCTCATGTTGTGGCTAACAGCCTAAGGGAAATGGAGTTGTAAAAATTAATAAGGTTGTTGAACTAGTGTTTATATTATCAAAACAAATAATATCTTTGAAGTTATACTATATTACGTTATATGTTTTAACAATACCTCACTAAATTCTTCAGTCTCATTAAGCTCGTCTATTAACTTCAGGCTCGCCCATTTCCTCGCATTTTTCATGTTTTTAATAACATACAATCCACAATCAAACCTGCATGTCAGTTATTGTAAAACAAAAATTTACCTTTGACATCATTCTAGAAAAAAAAGTAACTTGTGATATTGACTTACGTATTGAATTGCTTCGGACCACCAACAACTATATCTAGGTTAAAACATGTCAAATTCCCGAGCTCATTGGATACTAATTCCTCTTCATAAATTCCCTGCAAAACCCTCATATGTCGGGAAACAAATTAGTGCATCAAACCACTATGAATCCTCACTTATCTGATACATATAATATGACGATAGGCAGTGGTACTTACTAAGATTTCCACTGTTAGCTTCGTGTGCTGGTCCACAGCAATAGCCGTGAGTCCTTCACTTCCAACTTCTTTAGTACCATGTCAACGATCAGTAACTTGAAGTGGCCCGTATTTGCAAAATGTAATGGTATATAAATCTGCAACATTATTTAGTGGAATCTCTTACCTACTACTTAGGTTTGTTGTAGTTTAAAAATTTGAATAAAATTATTTTCCCCATAGTAGTAGCATACACACCTTTTTTATTGTAGCCAAATTACCCTGGACAAAGCCCTCCTTAATTTTCAGCTTGTTTATTTGTGCCAAAAATTATGCACAATCAATCTTCTTTACTTCCTACAGTGTAGAAATAAAGTTGACCGTGTAGTTACTAAAGGCGTATTTTTTCTTTTTGAATAATAGAGTGGTGAATAGTCCTTTATTTGGAACGAAAACGTACCACCATAATCACGGGGAAAAACCAAATTGTCATTCCACTTTGAAATTTTTCTTCCGAGTTCAGCAAATCTGCTACCGTGTTTATCACCTACGTGATTTTGGGTTCAGCCAGAAATTATATGAATGCTAGTTTATATGGTAAAATAATATGTTGTTATGTGAAATGTGTATGTGGAGATAACTAACAACTGATGTAATCCACCGTCCCGGGAGTAACGTCATCATCTCTTGCCGCTCCAAAAAGGTGTGTACAGTTTCCAACAGAATAGACCTAATCACAACATTTTAGCTTGTTAGAATGTGTAAAAAGAATTATATGTAATTTGTTAGTTTGCTACGTTTTACACATTTAGGTTAGATGTAAAGTACCTCTTTGGAAGATTTTCGTCCATTACGAAATTGATTAATTTCACCAACTTCTCATCCTTTAGCACTTTGCTTCTGGTATAGGGATAGATCAATAGAATGTAACGTCTCCATTCCCTAGATGCCGACATTTCTGTTGCTGAAGCATATTCTGAAAATATGTCTTAATTTGAGTAGCTTGTTGGTTTTTTCAGTATGGACTTTAATTTTTTGGCCTCCCCGGTGCCCACATCCTGCTAGGAAAAAATATAGGTTGCATTAATGAAAGTAATTGGTAGATACAAATTAACATGAGAGGTGGTTATAATATTTTTGTGTTAACCCTTCAATTACATTATTTACACAAATATCTCAGATTTGAATTTTAACATGTAACAATATACTAATTGCTCTCACCTTCAAAGTTCCCGAACCGTCCACCGAATTCGTGCTAGTTACACCCTTTCGACCGGTCTCACCATCGATAATAAGCAGTGAGTCATACACATCACCTTCCCTGGCACGCTTTCCGGTTGAACTAGCATCAGGGGTTGAAAATCCTGTATTCCCATCTTTAAACGGTGTACAACTACTAGGTTTCAGAGTCCCCTATACCTCTCCCTTAGACAATTCAGACCTAATGCTTCCATTGTTTGTGTTACATGCGATCTGTTGGATTTTATCATTCAACTCTTTCAGAATTGTTCAGCGACTCTTGTGCCTTCATATCGTTCACATCTAATTTCTCCCTAATTTCTTCTATCACTGTCTCGTTTATCTTTGGTATTAGGTTTTGTTGTGATTCCCTAAGGCTTGACAATTCATCAATGATAGTTTTCATTTGGCGATCTGAATCTTCTTTATATGATTGTAGCAAGGAGTCAATACTATCCCTCGAATAACGATACTCTACTCCTTTCCCAATTCCTTTCTTCGAGTCCTCTCCCTTCGCCAATTCAGGGTTTATAGATTTCGTCATTTTATTGTATATGTTTTTTGAAATCGTTGCACTATCCTCATTTCCTAAAGCTTCATTATGTAAAACTAAAAATTAAGAACCGGTGAACAGAAAATTTACATTGTTATTGATGAAGAAGTGATTAACTTTTCATTTTAGAGTTTAAATGATGTTAACCCTCAAATTGGTATAGTTTGAGATGAAATAAGTGGGGTTGGTGTTACAATCATTGTGTGCTTCAACATTTGGTACATAATGTTTGATTCAGTATGACCTTTTAACATAATATTTGCAAATATTGGGTTAAGAATACATTGTTCGAAACAGCAGTATTGTATTGGGTGCAGCAAAAATTATAAATTTTAGTTGAATCTGTTTGGGTTAATTGAAAGAGGTTTAATTAAATTTTTTGTATGAAATTACCCTAAATGAGTGGTGTTGGGGGTTGAACAAGAGGATTTGTAGGGTTTTTTTAGTTAACTATCATTCGGTTAAAATTACTACACAAAACATTTGGACTTAAAAGACTTAGGAGTAAACTACTATTAATTGGTAAAACTAAAATACAATACAATATTATGTAAAATTATAAAAAGCTTACCATGACTGAGGTGTACCATCGGTTTCGGTTTATCTTCTTGGCTAGTTTTTCTTGAACCAGTAATTCCTTTATCCCGATACTCTGAAGTTGAAAAAAGTTTATTGGTCCTTGTGGTAGCACTTTCCGGAAATAAAATGTCTACAAATCAATAGTTAATCAATAAAATATATTAGTATTAGAGATGATCGAGTTTTAGCTGCAATAAATTTATTCAACAATCTGGTACATACCTAAAGAAATAGTGCACAGCCAGTCAAGAACGAATTCCTTTTTTTGCTCTTCTTGTACTTCCCGAATCCTTCTACCATTTTGTTGAAGAAAAAACTGGCCCATTTTTTTTTCGGATACCCGCACATCAAGCACGCTAAATATATAGTTTTGCTAGATTTTATTACATGTGGTAGTCGCTAATAAGGTTGAAATAGTGAATAACACATATGCCTAATGAAGTCGGTTTGATCTTCTTCCTTCGACTTTATTATTTGCTCTAACATGTGAGTACGTATGACTGTACGGTCGGACAGACGACTAAAATATTTGTAACCAAGTCTTTCAACCTCTCCCAATCACCACTAAAAGTTAACTCCTCCCCACCCTCGGCACACCCATAATGTTGCTAAAATCGTTAGATGTGATGTGGAATTTTTCGCCGCCTATAGATAGGGTCATTGTGCAGGTGTCAAAGGCTAGGATTAATTCATGCATAACATGCTTAAATAACTCACACCCCATAAAAGTAAGCGTCCCTCTGAACCCAATTGTTTCAATTAATGATTTCCTTTCTTCATCCAAGTCCTTCACTAAATCACTAAACCTTTTTAAGGCTATCCATATTTTGAAACCAGACCTGTTAGCACTACGGTTGTACTCGGTATCAGATGAATCATAGTTAAGTGAATTTACTTGAACTAGACTTTGGTTTAAATTAATACGGTCTTCAGCATCCGAACTGTAATCTGGGTTAGAAGTGTAATCCGATATTTCTTCATCCTTAGATAACACTCTTCCTTTGTTTGATTTTTCGCCGCTACATTTCATTCCCACTGCATTACAGTCCTCCTTTATGTTCTGCCAATTAACATTTAAAAACAATATCAGTAACAACAAATGATTTATTAAAAATAAAGGTAAAAAATAAAATATATATATATTGCAAATATGAAGACAGTAAGGGCCATTCTCTACTCACTGTAGAATATTTGCTACCCGAGATACCCTTATCACGAAACAAGTTGTAGAAACACGATGAGTCTTCGGACTTGTTATCAAACTCGGTAGAAAAATAGGCCTGAAATTCATCTTCTAAGTTGCCTTATATATTCTTTGAATCAGTTTCATCAGGATCCATATGGAATGTTTTTCTGTTTGAGAATTATTAAATCAGTATAGAGGGTTTGAGGGTACTTATACTACTAATCTTCATAAATGTTTACTTTGGGCCCAAGTATTAGGGTTTCCAATTCCTTTTTTATGGACATAATGATGAAGATAATATTTATGTAAGATTTTTCATGTAAAAACAAAAAAAATACTCTGGTAAAGAGTGGTTGCAGATTTTAAGTTCATTGGTTGTTAGAATCTAATTTATTTCATTATAGCTCAGTTAGGTAATCATTATGTAGGTTAGATACATAAAAAATTAGTAATTTAATCAAATTGTTTACTGGTTAGTGTGTATTTTTATTGAGAAAACGAAAAGGGTACCCCATTTTCTTGGGTTAATGAAAAAAAGCCTTAATAATAACATGTAAATGCATTGAATGCTTTGTTTTAATTTAATTCTCTTTAAACTGAACAGGCAACGTTCATTAACTGATGTTGTACACTTTACACCACACTAATATTAAATAGAATTCCTGTTAATTTTATTCAGTTCAGTTTAAGGGATACCAAACAATCCATATAGTACCACTATATAAAAATCCAGTACATATTCATAATATTTCATCCACCCTCTCTAACTTGCTCAATATATTTCGTCTTCTGCCATACATTGAGCATCCAAATGGAACGAGTGATACAATCCATGATGGCTTGCGAAGTTGCTTGGAGAAGTAATCAAGATCATCTACAGGTTTGCAATCTTTTTTCAAATTTAAGTAAAACAAATCTGTATACTCTTTTAATTCTTGACATGGTGCATATTGGTCTTATTGAAAATGTGGATTCGCCTACAAATTTTTAGACAGAAGTCCATACTCATTCATGACTTATTTGAACGTTTAGTACAAACTGAGGTTTTAATGAAGCACCACGAAGGTATAATAGTGCAGGTCGGACAACTGCTCCAGCAGATTCGCCCGTTCGACTTTCACCTCAGCCTTCAAGTGAATATGTATTACCAACA
Organism: Ajuga chamaepitys; assembly: GCA_958295605.1. NCBI lineage: Eukaryota > Viridiplantae > Streptophyta > Magnoliopsida > Lamiales > Lamiaceae > Ajuga > Ajuga chamaepitys. Next base: position 37,818,393 of record OY282495.1, read on the forward strand.
ATTTGTTCAAGCACAAAATGATTTTGGTTGTCTTCGTCGGTTTTACGAGCAGGAGCTGGATTTAATGCGTGTCATGTAGGGATCTTATATTAAAATCGGCCCACAGTGAAGTTATTGTGATTTATCATTACCAACTTTATTAAGCTTTAGTTTAACTTTCCCTATTGGTTTATGTTTTCCCTGTTTTTTCGGACATGGTGTTTAGTTGGTTAAGTTCTTGTTGTACTTTTGTTGTCTTTTGTTGTTCACGTCCTAGGGAGTTTTTGACATGACATATTTAAGTCATGAACTGTGTAATGTGGTGTTACTCAATAATGGTAATTAATTTAAGTATTTAAGTTTACATTCAATTTATGTTTCCATTCTATTAAATGCGCATACGCATGCGGTACTAAGATTCGTCACTGAGAATAAATGTGTAAGTAATAATATAATATCATCCTATTTCAGGAGGTAATTTATTATAACTAATAGCCTACTAGCTTAAGAATATTCCTTTCTTTTTTAATTAACTCCGTAATAGTATCTAGCATATTATATGAAGGAGTCGTTCACAATTACTATGAAAAAACGTAATTCTTAATACAACAACAATTTTTAATGACATTGAAAGACTTCAAATTTGGTAATTAACCAACTAAATAAATAATTAGTAAGACTAAATACGATACCGATAGAGTTGTAACCAGCATAGACTATTTGTCCACTAAGTCATTATATCTTCTTCGAACCTAAAATTGAATTGAGATGGAAGTTTGAAATAATAAATTAAAATATATATATATATATATATATATATATATATATATATATATATATATATATATATATATTCGGTTATCAATCTAGATTGATAACTTAATTTATCGCCGGCAATTGACCGGCGACTAAAATTTAGTACAAAAAACTGATTTGAAACCATTAATTACAATTTAGGGTGAAGTTTCAAATTATAATAAAAAAAAAATACTTATTTTTAGTTATAATTAACAGTACAAGAATAACTTATCGGCATAAGTTATCCTTCAACTAATATTATAATCAATATTATATTAGCTTCGATCCATAATTAGAGAAAGAGAATGAAGTTTCAGAGTTAAAAAAATGTGTATATATATATATATATATATATATATATATATATATTTAACTCATGCAGCTTTGCGTGCAATGCATAGTAACCAAATCCTGTATGGTTTAAATATAATGTTACGAATTAACATTTTTTAAATTGTAGTGTAGTTTAACGGTGTGTTGTCCGCATACAATGACAATATCCAATTAAATCAAATGGATGACCTTATTTGTGGAGATTAGGAGTACTAATTCAGGGCTTATGGTATTATATATCTTAGATGTAGCTAACTATATGTTTTACCAAATTATTGGCCTTCATGGGAATCCTTAAATTTTTTAAGTCATGATCTTCTAAGAAAAACCCGTTAATAACAGACAGTCATAAAAACGGAGGGCAGAGGCTACCTTTGGAAAAATCTTTAGGGTTTAAGGTTTACCGATCAAAGTTGTATGATGTCTAGTTTTGCCGATAACTTTAGTTCCAGATATTGCATCAGTTTAAGGTTTTGTTTAGATGAGTATATTACAGGTTAAATTTTAGAGGTTATGGTCTTAGGGTTTTGTGTTTTAGGTTTCAATTTAGGATGTATTGTTAAGATTCAGGGTTAGTTTTAGTTCAAGTTATTATATTTTAGGTTTAGGTTTTGTTCAATTAAAATTGGTCTAGGGTTATTATATTCCAAATTAGTTTAAGTTTATGTTTGTTTGTTGTACAGTATATTTTATCGGGTCTTAGGCTGTAGAGTTTTTGATGTAAAATTTAACACAGAGTTGGTCATTTTGGTCATTAGGCTGTAGAGTTTTTCCCGACACTAGAATGCGTCTGGTCATTCTAATTACATCGGGGCATGGGGTAGTGATATCCCCGGTCTGACAGGTCCTGACTGATTTTACTTCATTGACAGTAAAACAGATGGCCATAAAAGACTGTAGTAAATTAATAGAAACTATAGGCCACCAATCTACAACATTAACTCTCCAGGAATTGATAAAATAAAAACAACAGTAAAGCACTACTAAAGCTAGTGATATAACATACTCCCTCCGGCCTACTAAACTTCTCACAGTTGACATGACACGAATGCTTAAAAAAAACAAATTTTGCTTTTTTCTTTGACTTTTATAAAAAATAGATAGACTGTGTAGATTTTGATGGTGGAGATTGTGAGAGAAATTTCTATTTATGGGTGTGAAAAGTTAAGTATGACGGATCGAAATAGAAAGCGTGACAGATTAAGTGGGACGGGGATGAGTACTAAATATAAATTAAAAAAAAAGTAACACAGTCCCATAATGGTGATCTATTATTAATCCCGATCAATTCTTGTTGTCATTTATGGAAATAATAATGTTGTCGCATAAATCATTTACAAACAAGGTATTTCAAGTTTTCCATACCAAAATCTTAGGGTTTTTGGTATAAATCTACATATAGTAGCCTAAAATATACTCAAGCACCCTTATGTTCATTCAATAATAAATCCGCATTACCAGCTTAATTTGTCTGACTCTATTAAAGTATTCGCTCACACAATCTACCAAAAAATATTCGAAAGAAACTCAATTTTTAATCTTGTTAGACATAATTATATTTTAAGTTGTGCATCTTAAGACCGGGGATTTCAAAATTTCCACATTAATAGGGTATAAAAAAATTAAATTCATTTTTTGTTTTTTTTTTAAATTCTTTTCTACGAGACACAAATTTGGGCCGAGTAATGGTTGGTAACGAATGTTGTGGGCCAAGCAATTGGGCTGTTGTAAATTAGGACATTAGTTCCTTAATTTTAATTATTTTTAGTTTTGTTTGGCCCGCTCCGTAGGGCATTGGTTGAATTCTCAGTTTACAAAAGTAAAGTTCACTTCGCAAATTAACCAAATCTTTTCAAATACAATAACAAAACCCGCATGTGGATTTGGTTTTGGAAGATTCGATTGACAAATCTTGGCACATTGTGCCTCCTCGCACGAAATAGGTGAAAATTTGGGGGTACTAGCTGCATCAACAAGGAACCATTGCTGAATAGATTTGCAGAAGGTTAGTTCGGTTCAATGTTTGTTTTTTTGGATTTATTAAGCATTTAGGTTAGTATCTAATATTTTATTATGCTTCTTCCTAGGGCGTCATAGTGTAAGGATTTTTTATTGGATTCGCAGTACTCGGTTAAAATATGGTTGTACACTTAGATGACATTTTCGAGGAAAATTCCACAATGGGGACAATTATATGTGCGGTGAGGGTGAGGAGGGAATAAGTGCTAATGAAAAGGAGATTGAATGTATATCTAGTTTGTTGGCTGATTTAGGTCCGAATAACAATCTATTTAAGAAAAACTTATGTGACTGGAACTCCGATGATCTTGTGGGTAGGGCTTTTCGCATAATTGGTGCTGCCGAGGAGTTCTTCCGTTTATACTCAAAATTTGTTGGATGTGTTTTTCGACGTGATAAGGATGCGGGAATTATACGGATGCATCGGTGGGTCTGTTGCAGGGAAGGAAGCCGCTCTATTAAGAACATGTTGCGCGTTAATCGAAAGTGAGAACCTCGTATAATTACTAGGTGTAACTGTACAACTACGTTCATAGTCAGGTTAAGGGTGAATGAAGGGTATTATAGAGTATCAACCTTCAAGCACAAACACAATCATGACCTAGCTGATCCTAAGCAAGCACATTTGTTTCGTTGCAATATACAAATTACAACTGGTCAAGCAATGGAAATAAGGACAATGAAAGATGCTGGTATTAAAACTTCTCAGATCATGAATTTCATGGTGACAGCCTTGGGTGGATACCAAAATGTAGGATTTATTCCAAAAGATCTATACAACTTTATCTCCACAGATCAAGAGAGGACACGACGCTTAAACACAAATGCGGAAGCTACGATCGCTTATTTGAATGCAATGGCAGATTATGATCAAGGCCTATACGCAATATGTAAGGTTGACGGGGATGACAGATTCAATAGACTATTCTGAGCTGATTCTCGTTCCAAACGGGATTACGATACATACGGTGATGTTTTGGTGATTGATTCCACTTATAAAACGAATGCTTTGAAAATACCTTTAGTAGAATTTGTTAGAATTAATAATCACCAAAGTACAGTTATATTTGGTTGTGCCCTGCTGTGCGATGAATGTGTTGACACTTACGTTTGGTGCTTTAATTTTTTTTTTGTTTGCAAGCCATGGGGGGAAAGAAACCTGTTTCTGTGATTACGGATGATGA